>CM046880.1:67418423-68063356 GCA_025667525.1 Glebionis coronaria
AACCTCCTCGGGTGGAGGGAATGAAAAATCGTTAAGAAAATCCTTGATAATCGAAAAGTCCTCATCATTGTCGAGGTCTTTGTCACAAGTACGTGGAACATCGAATTCTTCCAACGTAAAACGACCACCTTCAAATGGAGTGAAGGTTGGTGTCGAGTTATCAAGAATGGGATCTAACATAGTGGGATTGCCACTATTTTCATCATCACCAAAACCTAGAACTTCTTGTGAAAATTCCTCGCAAACAACGTCTATCATATCAACGAGGTTTATGGTTGCAACGGAATAAACATGAGAAATTGGAGAATTTTGAGTTGCGTTTATAACAAGTTCCTTGTCGTTGAAACGTAAGGTGATCTTTTCTAGCATGCACATGGATTAAAGCCATAGACGTATCTAAAAACGAACGACCTAAAATGAGAGGAACTTGAGGATCCGTGGGAATATCGACAACGATAAAGTCTACCGAATAATAGAACTTTCCCACTTTCACAAAAACGTCTTCCGCCAATCCACATGCGGGAATCGTGGAATGGTCGGCCAACTCGATAGACATTAGTGAAGGAGTAAGATTAGGAAGATTGAGCGACTTGAAGATTGCAAGTGGCATCAAGTTAATACTAGCACAAAGATCGGCCGAGGCATAGCATTCTTCCATATCTTGGATTGCACAAGGAATCAAGAATTTACCGGGATCATCGACTTTTTGAGGTATGTAATAAATAGATTTTGTATGTATTGCAATTATTGTTCGTTTCCTCGACTCACTCGAATTTGATATCGGACTAAACGAAGATTTATCGTTTTTGGTGAATAAAATTTTTTGGTATTATAAACTAAAACTATTTAATTAAAAACTAATTTCAAATTAAATAATACTAAAAATTATTTAATCTAATTAAAAAGTAAAAATCTTTAAAACTAATTATACTAATTAAAATCAAATCTACTTTTAAAAAAAATATAATCTAATTAAAAATAATATTCTACGAAAACTTTAAATAAAAATTATTTAAAACTAATTTTTAATAAAACTAAATAAAAAACTAATTTATGAAAGTAAAAAAAATTTGTTTGTTTTTAAACTTTTAATAAAATTAAATAAAACTTGTAATTAAACCTAATTAAACTTTAAATAAAATTAACTCTATTAATAACACTACAGTTATTAAATAACCTATATTAATTAAAAAGCTGGTAAAGAAACACAAAAGAGATGCTAGCTGAGTTGGTTATGGCATTGGTTTGTTGAGCGCGAGGTCAGGGGTTCGAGTCCCACTATGACCTTTTTGCTAAAATTTATTTTTGTACTCAAAGAAATAAAACAGACCAAATGGGTCTGTTTCCTTAAAGCAGATAGTAAACAAACACAGCCCAAATAAGCAAATAAGCCAAATCTATAAATAAGAAATCCTACAATATGTAAACCAGAAACCAGCAAAATCAGATAAACTAAAACGTTATAAGCTAAAAACTAAATAAGCAAATAAGCTAAAACCGAAAGTAAGCAGACATAAGCAATCCTAAACAAACCCGAGTATCCAAACAGTAAGCAAAAAACCAAATAAGCAGATAAAATAAATAAATAAGCACAAGTAAGCCTAACAACTAAAAAGGGAAATAGCATATAAGCTGATAAGCTATAACTATTTAAGCAGATCCAAACAGATCAGAAACTAATTAAGACAATAATAAAAATAAGCAAATCTGGACGCAATCAAATAAGCTATAAGGAGCAGTTTAAAACTAAACAAATCAAAACCTAACAACTAACTTCTAAATAAGCAAAACTCCAAACCAAGTAAACTAATAAAACTGAAAAAATAAGCAGATCCAAACACTAGCAGATTAAAGAACCTAAAAACCAAATTCTATATATAAAAAAAATTAAATAAAACTAGACACAATAAGCAATTAAGCAGATAAAAAACCAATCGAAACTTAAACAGTAGCTTAAGATAAAAACTCGCATTTCTCAAACATAACAGATCAAAATCAAACATAAGTAGATAATAAACTATTTAATGAAACTTTATAAAATAAAAGAGATTTAAAACCTGGAGACGAATCCTTTGAGCAGTAGACGAGGCGCTGAGCCGTCTAATCGAATCAATCACCACATCAAACTCAAATCATCACCACCTCTAAGCTCGAACCAAAAGACTTCTCGACCCAAACAATACCAAACGAACAGTTTTTATAATTAACTTCCCAGTAGGGGAAATTAATATAATCCACTTTCTTACTTTTTAATAATTATAAAAAAACAAATAATGATAAAAACAGATTTAAATTGCAATAAAATAAATCAGATGAGATTTAATTTAATTTAAAATAAAATTTCATTAATAAAAAAACGATTACAATACTCCGAAAATTGAAAATACAATTTACCTACAATCTAATTTGCATAAAATAAAATTAAAACTAAATTAATCCTACTCCTAAGAAAACAGTAAAAATAAAGAAAAATAGAATTCTTCATTACAAGTTGTAGGAGGGGGTTTATAGGAAAACCCTAATCCTTTTGATGAACTTGGTGCCCACGGCTTATCATCCTGGTCGCATCTTTTCTTCTCTCTCTTTTTCTTCACTTGATCAACGGCTAAAAATAAATCCCTTTTCACTTGGATCGCCAGGCTGGTGTGGGTGTGCTTCTTGTGTTTGTTGAGAGATGATTTGGAGGATCATGATTGGTGGATTTGTGAGTGTGAGTTGTCATAACCAATCAAAATAAAGGGTTGAGGCCACGTAGGAGAGAGGAGAGGGCCACCGGTAGTGTTGCATCCGATTCTCTTGGGGATTTAATTCAAACTCGTGTGAATCACACGGTTTTAATGAAAGCCCCAAATGTTTTTGAGTAATTTTTGTTATGGTAAAATTAGGGTTTGGGGGATTGGTAAAAATGGTGAGGCTATGTTTTGGGAGAGAAAGAAGAAAAGTCTTCTTAGTTTGTAACAAAAACAGTAATGGGGTAAATGTGTTTTATTTAATTAAAATGTGTGTGTGGGGTGAAGTGGGATTATACACGTGTGTGGGGGTGTTGTGGGTTGACCAAAGATAATCTTGACCAAGTAAATAACTTCTTCCCACATCTGTTTATTTAGACAATTGGGCTTATGAACCAACAAGACACTCGTCCCATTTCAATAGTTAACCAAATGGGCTTGTGGCTCAATTCTTCTCATTTACTTACAATCCGTCTCATTTGATTAAGGTTTTGGGCCTTAATGGGCTTTTGATCCATAAGTAACTACTTATTAAATCCACTAATGGGTTTTTGGGCCCAATACCCAAATTTTGGACCCACAAAGCTCAAATGTCTTCAAAAAGATTAAATCCGATAAAATCAAGCTCGACTTCGACTTCCTTGATCATTTCTTTAAAACTGTGTTGAATTTGCCGGTTTTCGTGATCTTTGGCATACTTTTGGTCTTTTGACTTTGTCTTCGTCTCTTTCTTGGACTTTTCTTCAACATTTGACCGTGAAATCCCGTGTTTTCTCTTCTTTTGATCATTTGTACCTATTTAACACAAAAACACAAAACCACGCGTAATTCCGACTTTTACGATATTAAGCACATGATTAGGTCTTGTTTTACCTTGATTTTAGTGGTAAAAGGATAAGTGTTTACACACTTATTAAATCCCCTACACTTGACCATTGCAATAACCCCATGCAATTCATAGTTTTAAAGCATTAAGTTACATTTTTCTCATAATTAATCCATCTCGGCCTTTATTAAGATATACTATTATTACTACGATGAAAAGATAAAGACTTTTAAAAGAAACAAAAGTTATAACAATTTATTAACTTGGAAATTATTTGATGGAAGAACTCGTAAAGAAGTCTAAGACTTAGATTAGGGCTTTGGTGTTATTAATATTAATCACCCTCAAGTTTCACGTTCCCCATACCAAGATTAAAAACGAGATCATTGTTTACCATATGTTTTTAGGTTAAGACCACTTATATAAGGCAATCGTGTAATACTCTTTCTCCAATTCCTACGTTGTATCTCTAGATTTTATTTATTTGTCATTCACCCGTAGGCTCATTTGACTTATTTGATAATTATTAGTCCAAAAATGAAGGCCAAACGGTGCAAACCCGACACTCAAAACCTAACCTTGTCCTAAAAAACGTTGTTACTAAAGTAAGCCCACATCAAGGATGATTTAACACGATTTGGGGAATAAATTCCCGGACCTAAAATTTGGCCGATAGTACTACTTATTAATTATTCCTCCAAAGTCATATTGACTTTATGTCGAGTTTAGCAAGTTCACATCATATACCCTTAGGCTCTTTAAGATGTAAAAATTCTCCTCATCTATTGTCCACACCCTAAGGCTCCTTGAACGATAAACGAGGGAATTGATTTTTGATCAATTTTTATTCAACACTTACCATGCCATACACCCTAAGGATCTAATGACAAGGTTCGTTCTACATGCCCCACACCCTAAGGCTCCTTGAGGTCATGTTTTAATCTTATTCTTTCTTTATTTATGATATATATAGTAGGCCAAATTCCGCGGTCCCATGGTCTGAATACCTCCTACTTAGTGGTTATGAGCCACCTTAGTCGGAAGTCCACAACGCTGGCACCCTTAATGTGTTCATGCTTTAATTAGGAGAATAAAGATTTGGATAAGAGTTAAGATATCGAATCGACACCGCAAAAATCCTCATTTATTAAGCAATTAAATATACAAGCGGGAAGAAAGAGCCACAAAACTCATATAAGCAAAAATTAACCCTTAAACTTATTATCAACTCTATCATCTCTCGTTCTCCACTGTTGGGTAAATTCAGTGCCTGATTTGTCCCTTGCACAGGATTTGGATGTAAAGTATCCTAAGTAGTGTTAGTCACTGAACTTACGTATGTTATAAGTTCAGTGTGTCATTCGTTAGAGTTCTTTAGAGTCTACTAGATAGACTCGCCATTAGCTGAGGCGGATTTCAGTAAGTGATGCAAAGAATCAAGGATGATGGAGTTAGTAAGTGATGACATAACAACTTACTAACTCCTCGAGACTATTACTTAATCAAAGACCTGAAGAACGTAGAAGACATAAAGAATGTCTGAAGTATTAGTGGGAACATGTCTTATTAGCAATGAAGACAAAGGTTCAAGAGGAAGGCTTACTTTGTCAAAGGTGCAAAAGATGAAGACAAAAAAGTACAAGGTGGTTACTTTTACTTTAGTAAAGCTTCTCAAGGAAGCTTCACACTCCCACTATATATATGTGGTCTTTGTAATAGAATAGTCAATGATTCCCACCCACAGAAACACACATGTAATACTTTAGTGGATAGGGGTTTCATCCTCCCATGGTTGCATAAGCTTAGCTAGCTATGAACATGGGAGTTTAGTTTGTCATTCATCACCCGGTTGTTTTTCCGCAAACAACCGGGCAAGTCATGTATATTTGTTGATTCATTATTAATAAGATATACATACGATGAAAAGTACAAGCTTTGTTATTAGTTAGTCAATTGGTTTAATTGTGCAAATATTCTTCATAGTTTCTTATTGATTCGATGTTTGCACAAGCGTCGTGGACCAACAAGTGGTATCAGAGCGGGTTGGATTAATTTACTATCCAGATCCGTTCAGTATATGACTGCTAATAACATATTTAGATCGTCAAATTTCAGTGTTGATTAAAAAAAAACTGCTACTGCTAATATAGTCTGTACAGTTTGTTAAGGATGAGAAATACACTGCTGTTTGACTTTTGCTAAAACAATATCCACACAAACTAAACCTTATCCTATTCACAACACCCACCACCGACACTTTACTTCACACAAAAAACACAAACATATCACTCTGTATACAAATCCACCATCCCCATCCCACGTGTTCTTCAAACCGTTCCTTTTTCACTTATATCCCCACCGTCACACATAAAAAAACTCATTCTTGGTGTTATCAATCTCATCTTCACAAAACCACACCCTCCACCGATTCATAAAAAAATCCAAACAGATTTTTTTTTCGAAACTAAAAAATCACTTAACTTTAAACCAAATTAAAGAAAAAGAAAACAGATCCCGATGTCCTTATTCATATTCAACACAACAAAATTCATGATCTCAAACACGCGAGTTAACAATCGAGCTTACTAGTTGAAAAATATATCTGGGTGGATTTCATCCTTGTGGCCAAAGTACGAGATTCGAATACATCGGAGTTTTATTGTCTTCTAAAAGTGCGTTAATGAATTATTAATGTTGTGGTATATGGAATATAATAACTTTATGGCAATCTGGTTTTTTTTATCTGATCAGATTAGGAGTGATTCTTATATGTGTTGAAAGATAGATGGGTTCTATATCTTTTATGAAAATATGAATTCGTGTGGGTAATAGAATGAAGTTGGGGTCGTTTGGTGTTTCGGATTCCGGGTTTGAATTAAGAACAGGTGGCTAGAGTTGTTTGTGGTGAAGGCACATTGTGAAGATGATTCGATTCTTGGAGCTAAGTGTTCTTCACTGGGGATTGTGGAATACAATGGAAACGGAATGGTTTAGATTTAATAGAATCTGATGGTGTTGAACCGACGAGTAGATAAAAGGATGTAATTAGGCGTTGGATAGTGTCGTTGCCGTGTGAAATAACTACTGCCTACATTTTTAAAATGATATGGGTTTGCTGATGTGCGAGACTAGAAATGTCCGCTGGGTGTGTTGAGTTGATTACAATAATCAACTAATGTTACGTGTTGATCAGCTAAGAAGAAAAAGCTGATAAGTGGTGTGGTCTAATCAGCTTAATAAAAGGCTGGAAAGTGTAACCAAATCAGAGCTGAAATTATCAGCGGGTACACTTTTAATTTGATATCGCTTAATGTCAGCGATAGGATAAGAGTTGTTCAGGGGTGCCGATATGATGGTGAAAAGTGAAAGTCATCAGCCTGATGAAGTATGGTATGTACTGAATATGTGTAAAAAGATGTGAAGAAAAATGATGGCGAGACTACAAAGGATGGTTATCAAAGGCTGGTTAATACAGTAACTGAACCTTTGTGGTTGAACAAAGCCCAGAAACCCTGTCACTAGACCCTTCCAGTTCAGATCATCATGATGAACCTGGTCGCTGTGTGTACCACAGGTCTCTGAACCCCCCAGCGGTCATTGAATCCCTGATAAACCATCAACAGTTTTTAACCTCAGCAGTCTTAACCCTCAGCAGGTCATGAACTAGTCCTGCATTGGAACCTCTCAACAATACTGAACCCCCAGGGTCGCTGAAACCCAGGTCGATGAATTCTCAGCTGAACCCCAGGTCGCCGAACCCCCAGGGTAGCTGAACATCAAGGTCGCTGAACCCCCAGCTGAACCCAAGGTCGCTGAAACCCAGAGGTAGCTGAACCAATAGCGAACCTGGTTTCATCTGACCTACTGTGAACCTGTCACTGACTGGAACCTTTATTCACAGGCGAACTAGGTACATGAACGCTGTCCCAGAACCCCCAACTATCCCTGAACCCCCAGCTGTCCCTAAACAGCCAGTTAAACCCACGCCGCTGAACCCACAGCTAAATATCCCACAGCCATTTCCCATAGTCACAGCCGAACTCTTCAGCTGTTGAAGAACTTGGTCACTCAGGAATTTTTTTTCTCACACCAAGATAAAGAAAGAAGATATGTTCACAGCCCCCCTCCCCTCCCCAGAAGTTGTCACCCTCCCCCGCTGTAACCCCAGCCACAGAGTTTTTGAGATACCAGGCTGTGTTACAGGGAATTGGTGAAACATTGATTATACAGTGGTTTGATATCATCAGGGTTTGATAACATCAGGCGTTTTGGTAGGAGATGAAATTTAGGGGGAGTTGTATTTAAAATCTCAAGGAATGAGACTCGTAGATGCTTAGCCTAATAAACCAATTAAGGTCCATATGGTTAAGGATACTAGCTAGAGTAAACTTGGATAAGTAAACTCGGGTTGAGTCAAAATATTCACGACGGGCCTAATATATCTAAGATATCTAAACTTGTTAAAACCATTTTATTTATTTATTGAATTTATTCTTAAAATATAAATAAGATGCGATGACAAATAGAAAGATAAATAAAAATACTAATAGGCCAAAATAGATCAAAAATTTTAAAAACGTTGAAATTTTTTAAATTTTCCGGTTAAATGGGGTCAAATTCATGGAAAAGCCCACTAAAATTTCGATAGAAATCCCCCCTACACTTAATATAAACATTGTCCTCAATGTTTAAGCATGTGGGAGAATAAACTCCCTTACACTTAGGACATTGAGTACGTTGTTTAAAATCGAGCTAAGGAAGGGACAACTAAAGTGATTACATTTATTCATTTTATTTATATACAAGTATGAATCACAATAGCAAAAACTTATCGAAGGAACCGGGTACACGGGAAACATGGGATCACGGGTCGCGTCAAAAACACCAAAAGTAGATCATTAAAGCTCATGTCCCTGCACACAACATCACAACACAAACAAACAACCTACTATGCTCCCCCTACACTTATTGTAGAAAATAGATAAAAACATATCATCGGGTTGCCTCCCGAGAAGCGCTTGTTTTTGTTAACCGAGTCACGAGCCTGACTCGACCCCGAATTAAATGGTCCATGGGGAAGCCTCCAATGTAATACCGGGATCAAAAATCTTATCCTCGGTCCCAGAGGAACATAATAAATGAGAGGCAGGAGGATAAGTCATGAAAGGTAGAAAAGTCCTCTCAACATACGAAAAGTATGTAAGGTCGTGGTCCACGAGAGGTGGGGTGGGTAGAGGAGACAAATTGTCATCCCCCGAAGACAATGGATGGTCACTATTCGGCAAAGTCGTAAAGGTATCAATCATAGAATGGTCAATGTCACCTCCCGGGTCAAAGCACTCATCCTCCGTAATGGTGTCTAAAGTAGTGGATGAAAGGTGCTCGGGAGGGGGACTTGGGACAATATCTTCATTAATAAAATTATCAAAGAGAATGTCCCCCTCCGTGTCATCATCATCAATACCTGGAGGATTGAGAGATTGTCAATTTCATCCATATATGGATCATTATTCTCAACGGGAGTAAAAGACGGAGGTAAATATTCATTGATAGGAGTAGAATTTAACCCTTCAATTTGAGAAATAAGAAGATAAACTTTCAATAATTTGTCGCGAAGAATAACGTCTTCCACCTCATCTAAAAGAGCAAGTTCATTGATAGGTGTGAAAACACCCATCCTTTTACCACTTAAATCGGGCTAAAACAAGACCAAAACACGTATTTAATATCATTTGTTTGGAATTATGCGTGGTTTTTGTGTTTATTGTGTTTTCAGAGTCGACCGGATGAATATTAAAGAAAACATGGGATTGCACGGGTTTTATCGAAGAAAAGGGCTCAAGACGAAGTTTATTGTCCACGAGGTGCAAAAGATTTGAAGTCATTGTGCCTATTTGAAGATTTATCGAAGAATAGAGCCAAAGATGGAAGATTCATTTATGTCGAAGAACTCAAGTCTATTAAATAAAAGATTATAAGACGAGTTGGAATTATTCACCAACACTTCTCAAATCCAAGTCGGAAACGTTTATTTAAAGACGCATGAAGACTTAAAAAGAAAGAAGAAAAAGAAGCCCAAATCAAGGCCCAATCAAAAGCCCATACACACGCCTATATAAAGCCTTCACCTCACAAATTTCCACACACTTAGTTTTTAGCTAGTCTTTAGTTTTCATTTTCTCTCTAGTTTTAGAGAGAGAAAGTTCCATACTTTCTCTCACTAAACTTTTCCTTTGTTTCTCATCTTTTAATTCAAGCTTTCTTGTACTTTTGATTTCATTAATCTTAATCAAGTTTAGCTTTTAAGTTCTTTAAGCTTTTTCTACCTTTCTTGATTTGTCAAAATCCTTGATCCGATTGTTGAATTCCATACGGTTTGGATTATTGGATTAGCTCGTGTTAAAAGTTTAATTTTTTCTTGTTTCTTCTTAAACTTTACGTGAATAGGCCATAAGCTTTCCATGCTTTTTGGCTTATTATTTATTAAAGTTCATTGTTTTCGGATTACTTCTTAGTTTTAATCATTCACAAGTTTTGTTTATTAAGTTTAAAGTTTCTTGATTTCAAAAGTGGTTAAATTTAAGTGATTTGAGTTATTTAAGTTTCGGATTATATAGCTTATTGTAAGTGCTTATTGAACTTTTTGAGTTTCCTTCAATTTCGGAAAATAGCTGCCTTTATTCCATCGCAATACAAGGGTTTTAACACATTCCGACGGATCTTCATTACTTGGTATCGCAATAACCCAAAAAGGGGTTTTACTTTGCGATAGGGTGTAAGTCCCCCTATTCCGATCTGGGATTGCGATCGCATATTGCGATCGCACATTCCGACGGGTTTAGGTCCATTTTCTAGTCGAAACTCTGGCCAATTTTTGTCTTCCACATTCCGATAGCCTCATTCCGACAGCTTGATTTTAGATTATTCCGATGGTGATTGTTAGAAACATTCCGATGAACTTTCACGTGAGATATTCAGATGGGGCATTTTAATTGCATTCCGATAGTAGTAGTTTTCAACATTCCGATAAGAACAAGTAATTTTCAACATTCCGATAAGAACAAGTTTTTAAGCATTAATTCAATTAAGTTTTCAAAGTAATTTTCTAATCTTTCCTTTACATTTTCAAGCACTCAATTTTAACTTGTCAATTTAGTTAATCTTCCAAAGTTTTAAGTTACTCAACGTCATTTACATTTAAGTGTTATTAGTTTAAAAATAGATAAACAAACCAACTCCTTTTTAGTGACCAAGAACAAATCATTCCACTTAAGGCCGAGATCAATTCGAGAGGATATCGAGAGTAAAATTGAACCTAATAAAAACAAGTATATCAAATGGCGCCGCTGCCGGCTCTTCTCGTTAAGATCAAAAGTTTTTTGTGAGAAATTGGATTTTGGGATCCGTTCCCCGTGAACGTTACTTTTTCAAGAAAATCTTCAAAAACAACTAAAAAAATATATAAAATTTTCAAAAAAAAAAAAAAAAAAAAAAAAAAACCTAAAAACTAAAAAACAATAAAAACCAAAAATATTTTTGCTTTGTTTTTCTTTGTTCGTTCTTTTGCAGGTGTATGCGCACTCGATCCACGTCTTATCAAGAGCCCGAGCCTCTCGATAACTTAGATATGGCTGGTGTACAAAACAACAATAACATACCACCTCCGAACAACAATAATAACAACAACAATCCGCCTTTCAACAACATGAATAATAACAACAACAATGAGCACCTTCCGGATAATCGCCCGATGATTGAATTGCTGCAAGCTCATTTTGATGGCAACACGGATCCAATTGTCATCCCTCCAATTGCCGCCAACAATTTCGAGCTCAAGTCAGGCTTTATCCAGATGGTCTCCGCTCAGCCGTTCTTGGGACGAACCATTGATGATCCACACGACCACATCAAGAGATTTCTACAACTCACTAACACGGTCAAATTCAATGGAGTTTCCCAAGAAGTGATAAGGTTACAACTTTTTCCCTTTTCTCTAAAGGGACAAGCCCGGCATTGGCTTGCTAAGGAACCGCCACAGAGTATTCTCTCGTGGACGGATTTGGAAACAAAGTTTATCAACTACTTTTTTCCACCCTCTCGTACTACCGCTTTGCGGAATGAGATTATAAACTTTGAACAAAAGTACGATGAGTCATTCAGTGAATCTTGGGATCGTTTTAAAGATCTTTTAAGAAAATGCCCACAACATGGTTTTACCAAAGTACATCAAATCAATACTTTTTACAATGGTTTAAGCATGAGTGACCAAGATTCACTGAATAGTGCCTCAGGGGGTAATTTATTGGCTAAGACTTCCAATGCTGCTTGGGATATCATTGAGAACAAATCTCGTGTGCAAACCAAGAGTGTTAGGACCAATGTTGCTAGTGCTAGCACTAATGACAACGACAAGCGATTAGACAAAATCACCACGCTTCTTGAATCGCTTGTCACCCACACCGTCAGCAACAACAACAGCAACAACGCCAAAAACGCTCAAGTGAACGCTGTCAGCCAACCTTGTGAGATATGCGGTGGTCCCCACTCTTACACAACTTGTACCGCCACCCAAGATTACCCTGCTGAGAATGTGAATGCGGCATATGGCACCTACCAACAACCTGCTTATCAAGCTAGACCTCAAGGTGACCGTAACTTGCTTAGCTACCGCAGCAACAACTATCTTTCCCCACCTGGCTTTCCTCCTACCAACCCAAACCAACAACAAAACCTTAACCGCCCTCCTCAACAACAACAACCTCGACAACCATACGTACCACCTCACAAGCAGCAACAACCACCTCAACGTAACAATCAAGTCTACCAACAACCTACTTACCAACCACCTGCATACAATGCTCCTTCCAACCAAACCACCACTGCTTTACACCAAGAGGTCGCAACCTACATGAGAACCAATGATGTGATAGTGGGAAATCTCCAAGAGGAAGTGCGCAATTTGAAGGCAGACTTGGTCAAGCAAGGAAATGATTTGAGAGCTGACATGAGAAACACATTGGATAGCCAGACTAATGATTTGAGGAACATGATGGCTAGTTTCTTCCAAAGTAGTCAACCCTCTTCTTCGGGTACTCTTCCGAGTAACACCGTTGCGAACCCAAGAGGGGAGATGAAAGCAATCACCACTCGAAGTGGCAAAGGTACCAAGGAACCCGAGCTTCCTATACCGCCACCGGTGGTTGTGACTAAGGAGAACGAGTCGCCTGCTCCCACTCCACCTCTTCTTTCTACCCCTCCTCCACCCAAGGATGTGAGTGATCCTATTCTTCCAAAGCCTTCCTCTTCTTCCAATATACCTTATCCATCTAGGTTGAGGAAAGAGAAGCTCAAAAGCAAGGACGATATTCAGGTTTCTAACTTTCTTAAAATGTTTAAACAACTGAATTTCAATATCTCCTTCACTGAGGCTCTCGCTCACATGCCTAAGTACGCTAAAATGTTTAAAGATCTTCTGAGCGACAAGGAAAAGCTCCTCGATCTCGCCAACACCCAACTTAATGAGAACTGCTCTGCAGTGCTCTTAAGGAAATTGCCAATCAAGCTTGGTGATCCGGGTCGTTTTCTTATCCCTTGCAATTTCCCGGGAGTAGAGAATTGCATGGCCCTTGCCGATCTAGGTGCCAGTATTAATCTCATGCGTCTAAGCGTTTGGAAGCAATTATCTCTCCCAGAGCTAATCCCCACCAAAATGACTTTGGAATTAGCTAACCGTACGGTTGCTTATCCAGTGGGGATAGCCGAAGATGTCATTGTAGGAGTCGACAAATTCACCTTTCCTGCTGATTTTGTTGTCGTCGACTACGAGATGGACCCCCGTGTGCCACTTATTGTTAGTCGTCCATTCCTTAGGACCGGTCGCACTCTCATTGATGTTGAAGCCGGTGAGCTTATCATGAGAGTGGGTGACGATAAAGTAGTCTTCAACATGGGAAAGTTGTCTAAACAACCTTATTCCAACGAGAGTGTTAATTGTATTGACGTTCTGGATGAGGCTTGTGAAGCACACTTTATTGATGCTTGCAAAAGTATTCCTTCCTCTCTTCCCAATGTTGAGACCGTGTCCTCCATTGATTCATCATTGTCTCTATTTGGAGATAGTGATTTATTTTGGAACAATCTTGAAGATACCATGGGAGATGTGAATTTAGCTACTAATGATTCTCCCACCGAGGGGGATGAAGACATGAATTTCTTTGACAATCTTCTCACCGAAGACAATCCTTCGCTTCCATCTACCACGGTTATTGCTATCGATGCCACGACTTTGAAAACGCCTCCCGTCGAAAATCCTTCGGATTTAGAACTTAAGGAGTTGCCGCCCCATCTCGAGTATGCGTTCCTTGAAGCAGAGAAGAAGTCACCCGTCATCATCGCTAAGGACTTGCAAGAAGAACAGAAAACTCGTCTCATCGCTGTGCTTAAAGCTCATAAGAAAGCAATTGCTTGGAAAATTTCCGATATCCGCGGAATTGATCCGAACTTTTGTACTCACAAGATTCTCATGGAAGACGATTTCAAACCCACAATCCAGAACCAAAGAAGGGTTAATCCTAAAATTCATGACGTCATCAAACAAGAGGTTATCAAACTTCTAGATGCCGGCTTGATCTACCCTATTTCGGATTCGCCGTGGGTAAGTCCCGTCCATTGTGTGCCCAAGAAGGGCGGAATAACCGTTGTTCCCAATGAACACAACGAGTTGATTCCCACTCGTATCGTTACTGGGTGGAGAGTTTGTATTGATTATCGCAAGCTCAATGATGCCACGAGAAAAGACCACTTTCCTCTTCCCTTCATGGATCAAATGCTCGAGCGTCTAGCTGGTAATAACTATTACTGCTTCTTAGACGGTTTCTCCGGGTATTTTCAAATTCCCATCGATCCCAAGGACCAAGAAAAGACCACATTCACTTGTCCCTATGGAACATTTGCTTACAAACGCATGCCTTTTGGTTTATGTAATGCTCCTGGGACATTCCAAAGGTGTATGATGGCGATTTTCCATGACATGGTGGAAGACACTATGGAAGTATTCATGGATGATTTCTCGGTCTATGGCGATTCATTCTCTGCGTGCCTTGCCAATTTGGACCGTATGCTCAAGCGGTGCGAAGACACTCGCCTAGTTCTGAATTGGGAAAAATGCCATTTTATGGTAAAAGAGGGCATCGTGCTAGGACACAAAATCTCCAAAGCCGGTCTTGAAGTAGACCGTGCTAAAGTCGATGTTATCGCTAAGTTGCCTCCACCTTCAACCGTGAAGGGTGTGAGAAGTTTCCTGGGTCATGCGGGCTTCTACCGTCGATTCATCAAAGATTTTTCTCAAATCGCTCGCCCGATGACCCACCTCTTGGAAAAAGATACTCCTTTTATCTTTTCCAAAGAGTGTCTTGAAGCCTTTGACTCACTTAAGGATAAGCTTACTAAGGCACCCGTCTTGGTCACCCCCAATTGGGAGCTGCCTTTTGAATTAATGTCCGATGCTAGTGATTTTGCTATTGGAGCGGTTCTTGGACAAAGAGTGAACAAACACTTCCAACCGATCCATTACGCTAGCAAGACAATGACAGGGGCACAATTGCATTATACGACAACCGAAAAAGAGCTTTTAGCTATTGTCTATGCTTTTGAAAAATTCCGCCCCTATCTTGTCCTTTCCACCACCATTGTGTATACCGATCATTCCGCGCTGAAGTACTTGTTGACAAAGCAAGATTCCAAACCAAGACTTCTTCGCTGGGTTTTACTGCTCCAGGAATTTAAAATCGAAATTCGCGATAAAAAAAGGAGCAGAAAACCTAGCCGCGGATCATCTCAGTAGACTTGAGGATCCTTACCAAGGGGATAATCCGAACAAAGAAATCAATGATTCTTTTCCCCTGGAGACCTTAATGTCTATCAATTCAACTGCTGATGAAACCCCGTGGTTTGCGGACATTGCAAACTATTTGGCGGGTGGAATCCTCGTTGACGGGTTAACATCCCAGCAAAAGAAAAAGTTCTTCAAAGACATCAAGACTTACTTTTGGGATGACCCGTATCTTTTCAAACAATGTGCCGACTTGATTATTCGCCGATGTGTTGATGGACCGGCAGCTTTCGAAATCCTTGATGCTTGCCACAAAGGACCCACTGGTGGTCACTTTGGTCCCAACTACACCGCCAAAAAAGTGTTTGATTCAGGATTTTATTGGCCCTCCATTTATCGTGACGCTCACGATATGGTTAAAAAATGTGATGCTTGCCAGAAACAAGGCACGATCACACATAAAGACGAGATGCCTCAGAATTTCATTCAAGAGTGTGAAATCTTTGATGTTTGGGGTATCGACTTTATGGGGCCATTTCCTTCATCTAAAGGAAACAAATACATCCTTGTTGCCGTTGACTACGTCTCCAAGTGGGTTGAAGCCAAAGCTTTACCTACTAATGATGCAAGGGTGGTTTGTAACTTTTTGAAATCACTGTTCGCTCGATTCGGCGTTCCTCGTGCTATTATCAGTGACCGCGGGACTCATTTTTGCAACGATCAATTTGCAAGAGTCATGGCTAAGTATGGTGTCAATCACCGTCTTTCCACCGCTTATCATCCCCAAACCAATGGGCAAGCCGAGATATCCAATCGTGGATTGAAGCGAATTTTGGAGCGTACTGTGGGAGAGCATCGTGCCGCGTGGGCCGATAAGTTAGATGATGCTCTGTGGGCTTTCCGTACTGCTTACAAGACCCCGATCGGTTGTACACCTTATTGTCTTGTGTACGGGAAAGCATGCCACCTTCCCATCGAGCTGGAGCATAAGGCGCACTGGGCCTTAAAGTGGGCTAACTTCGACATCAACAAAGCCGGTGATCATCGTAAGATTCAACTCAACGAGCTCAATGAACTAAGGAATGAAGCTTATGAGAACTCGCTGATCTACAAAGAGAAGACGAAGATCCTCCATGACGCAAAAATCAAGAACCGAGAGTTCCATGTTGGTGATCAAGTCTTACTCTTCAACTCTCGGTTGAAGATCTTCTCTGGCAAGTTGAAGAGCCGCTGGTCTGGTCCATTCACTGTCGCCAACGTCTTTCCGTATGGGACCATTGAGCTTTCTCAGCCAAATGGGCCCAATTTCAAGGTGAATGGCCAGCGTCTGAAGCTGTACTTTGGTGAGGACATCTCTCAGGAGATGATTCCATCCCTCACCACGTTCCCCATGAACTAATTTTGGGTCGAGTCAGGCTCGTGACTCGGTCATCAAAAACAAGCGCTCCTCGGGAGGCAGCCCGAGTATCTATCCTTTTACGTTTTAACCTCCTAAGTGTAGGGGGGCCTGCATAGGTGTTTTTGTGTGGTGATGTGATTACAGGGATAAGTGCACTCTTGGAACCTTTGAAGAACCGTGCTCCCGTGTTATCCGAAATCCGGTTCTATCTCTCAACTATCGTGATTCAATTTTCTTCATACTCACATTTGAAATTGATCACTTTAGTCGTCTCTTCCTTAACTCGAGTTAACCAACGTGCACAATGTCATAAGTGTAGGGGAAACTTTTCCCACATGCTTAAACATTGAGGACAATGTTTATCTTAAGTGTAGGGGGGACTTCTATCGAAGTTTTAAGTGGACTTTTCCATGAAAATGCCTTCATTTAACCAGAAAATCCCATTTTTCAAATTTTTTATTAACTTTGGCCATTTAGTTGTAATTTTTAAATTTTTATCGTTGCTTTCATATGTATATATCCCGCAATAAAGTCAAAAATATTAATAAGTGGTGTAGCTAGTTTAGAAATCTTTGACATATTAGGCCCGTTGCGTTTATTTTGACTCAACCCGAATAGACTTGTCCAAATTTATTCTAGCTAGTATCCTTAACCATGTAGACCTTAATTGGTTTATTAGGCTAAGTGTCCACGAGTCTCATTACTTGAGATTTTAAATTGTGGAGGACGAGAAATGATAGAGTCAATTATAAGTCGGTATTCTTGCGCAAGCTCACTTGGTGTAATTATTTGCCTATTCTCCCATCACTTGCTAATAATTTATCTGCAATAAGTAAGGTCTTACGATTTGAAAAGTTACTTAGCTTCTAGCCCAAGATCGTTTAAAAGTTGCTCGGTAATGACGAGAGTTCATAGCCAAGGCATAACTTATGAAGCGGGGCGCGAAGATTGGCGAGTCCGAAAAGGCCCTAACAAGGCATGAGGATTCAAATTTTATTGCTGAAGATCCAAAGTGATGTGAAAAGCATTATTCCCTAAATCAATATGAAGGATCAAGACTCACGACGAAAAGCAATCAACTCCCATAAAGATCATGGAGAAGTCTATCCGAAAAGACCCTAACAAGGTATGAGGATAAATAGATCCAAGTCCGAAAAGGAGGAGGATCGTTGTATCTCAAAATCCTAATTAGAGATTGAAGAATAATCATGAAGTCGTGGTCAACAAAGTTGGAGTACCCCTCAAAAGTCTCCAAGTGAAGAAACTCTATTACGATGAGAAGACCATTATCTCAAGAACGTCTCTCAAGATATGAAGTAGGAAGTACATGCCAAATATCGGCCCGAGAAAGGTCTCAAATCGCGAACCAAGTTATGCCAAGATATGAACTTTTTGATATCCCGAGAAGCAGTTTTAAAAGATTTTGTCCTTTAGCTAACTATTGATCAAATCGTCCTACCTTGCTTTCAGCCCTAATAAACTATCGAAATAAGTCCAAAAATGCATCTTCATGATCATTCTAAGGCTAAAATAAAATATAAGAGATACACCTAGGAATAAGGGAGTCTAAGCATTTAATTAAGCCATGTGTGTGAGTGTTTGAATTACTAACTTATAATAACAATGATCTCGTTTTTAAGCTTAGTTTGGGGAACGTGAAACTTGAGGGTGATAAATCTTCGCAGCACCGAAGCCCTAATGTAAGTCCTCGATCTCTTTCCAAGTTATTACCACATAAGTTATTTTCTATTCTCTTGTTTACATTAAAATTTTAATTACTTAGTACTTTAAATTTTTGTTTACTAGTATTTTAATAAGGCCAAGGTTAATTGATAATGAGAAAAGTGTAATTGTGCTTTGTCACTAAGCATTGCATGAGGGCATGGCAATGGTTAAGTGTAGGGGATTTGATAGGTGTGAAAACACCCATCCTTTTACCACTTAAATCGGGCTAAAACAAGACCAAAACACGTATTTAATATCATTTGTTTGGAATTATGCGTGGTTTTTGTGTTTATTGTGTTTTCAGAGTCGACCGGATGAATATTAAAGAAAACATGGGATTGCACGGGTTTTATCGAAGAAAAGGGCTCAAGACGAAGTTTATTGTCCACGAGGTGCAAAAGATTTGAAGTCATTGTGCCTATTTGAAGATTTATCGAAGAATAGAGCCAAAGATGGAAGATTCATTTATGTCGAAGAACTCAAGTCTATTAAATAAAAGATTATAAGACGAGTTGGAATTATTCACCGACACTTCTCAAATCCAAGTCGGAAACGTTTATTTAAAGACGCATGAAGACTTAAAAAGAAAGAAGAAAAAGAAGCCCAAATCAAGGCCCAATCAAAAGCCCATACACACGCCTATATAAAGCCTTCACCTCACAAATTTCCACACACTTAGTTTTTAGCTAGTCTTTAGTTTTCATTTTCTCTCTAGTTTTAGAGAGAGAAAGTTCCATACTTTCTCTCACTAAACTTTTCCTTTGTTTCTCATCTTTTAATTCAAGCTTTCTTGTACTTTTGATTTCATTAATCTTAATCAAGTTTAGCTTTTAAGTTCTTTAAGCTTTTTCTACTTTTCTTGATTTGTCAAAATCCTTGATCCGATTGTTGAATTCCATACGGTTTGGATTATTGGATTAGCTCGTGTTAAAAGTTTAATTTTTTCTTGTTTCTTCTTAAACTTTACGTGAATAGGCCATAAGCTTTCCATGCTTTTTGGCTTATTATTTGTTAAAGTTCATTGTTTTCGGATTACTTCTTAGTTTTAATCATTCACAAGTTTTGTTTATTAAGTTTAAAGTTTCTTGATTTCAAAAGTGGTTAAATTTAAGTGATTTGAGTTATTTAAGTTTCGGATTATATAGCTTATTGTAAGTGCTTATTGAACTTTTTGAGTTTCCTTCAATTTCGGAAAATAGCTGCCTTTATTCCATCGCAATACAAGGGTTTTAACACATTCCGACGGATCTTCATTACTTGGTATCGCAATAACCCAAAAAGGGGTTTTACTTTGCGATAGGGTGTAAGTCCCCCTATTCCGATCTGGGATTGCGATCGCATATTGCGATCGCACATTCCGACGGGTTTAGGTCCATTTTCTAGTCGAAACTCTGGCCAATTTTTGTCTTCCACATTCCGATAGCCTCATTCCGACAGCTTGATTTTAGATTATTCCTTTGGTGATTGTTAGAAACATTCCGATGAACTTTCACGTGAGATATTCCGATGGGGCATTTTAATTGCATTCCGATAGTAGTAGTTTTCAACATTCCGATAAGAACAAGTAATTTTCAACATTCCGATAAGAACAAGTTTTTAAGCATTAATTCAATTAAGTTTTCAAAGTAATTTTCTAATCTTTCCTTTACATTTTCAAGCACTCAATTTTAACTTGTCAATTTAGTTAATCTTCCAAAGTTTTAAGTTACTCAACGTCATTTACATTTAAGTGTTATTAGTTTAAAAATAGATAAACAAACCAACTCCTTTTTAGTGACCAAGAACAAATCATTCCACTTAAGGCCGAGATCAATTCGAGAGGATATCGAGAGTAAAATTGAACCTAATATTCATCGGTGAACTTCTCATAAGTCGGAGAGAATAAATCGTCATCGCCCGCATCTCCCGATGGAAATGGGTAAAAAGGAGAAATTTCAAACGTGAAATCCTCATAACATGGAGAAATGTCATCCGTAAGAGCGACCTCATCCGTAAGCTCCGCAAAAGTCGGCACATCATAAACTTCTTCAAAGAATTTATCTCACTCGATGTATCACAATCCTTAGATGCCTTTGGGATATCGAGAGAAGGAATTACAATTGCACTAGGTTGTTGAGCTACAAGATCATTCCAAGAAATAGAATTCTCATCGTCATCATCATCATAATAGTAAGAACGCACAAGAGGAGGAGTAGAAGCACTAAGATTAGATACTTTCTCTTGTTGTCTTTCGTCATGCAAGCTAATTTTGAGTTGTTTTAAGCTTTCTAGAAATTCATCCCAACTAGTGAGTTGTTCTTCAAAAGAAGGTTGATGAACGATGGAGTTTTGTGGGGGTTCAAAATTTTGACAACTGGAATTATAGCAAGGATGTGGCTCATAATTCATCGGTTGGCAATAAGAAGTATCGTGAGGGCCCCCACAATATTTGCAACACGGGTATGGAGAAAAACCCGGTGCATTTTGCGGATATGGATCCTCATATATGGGAGAAGTGAAGTACGAATTGGCTGAATTACAAAGTGGACAAAATCCAAGTTGTGTATTGTCGAGATGATAGCCGCATCGCTCACATGTACACCATTCGCATGTTTGATAACCATTCCATGGTCTCCCACATCTTACGCAGTACGAATCCATGAATAATTAAAAATTAGAGGTGTAGAGAAAAGAATTAAACACAATAGAGGGTAAAGAGGAGTATTTTTGGTGTAATACTTTAGGAAAATTATTACTTTTGGATTTTTTAATTTTTTTGGTGCAAATATTAGGAAAGAGTTTGCGTTTGATGATTTTAAATTTTTTTTTTGTATTTTTATCATTTTGATTTTTTTATGTTTTAGATTTTTTTACAAGAAAAATAACGTTCAAAATCGAATGGATCCCAAAATCCAAATCGTCTCACGAAAAATCGTCAATCGTAACGAGCGAAGCGGCAGCGGCGCCATTTTAATAAATAGATTATGTATGTATTGCAATTATTGTTCGTTTCCTCGACTCACTCGAATTTGATATCGGACTAAACGTAAGATTTTTTGTTTTTGGTGAATAAAACTTTTTGGTATTATAAACTAAAACTATTTAATTAAAAACTAATTTCAAATTTAAATAATACTAAAAATTATTTAATCTAATTGAAAAGTAAAAATCTTTAAAACTAATTAAACTAATTAAAATCAAATCTACTTTAAAAAAAAATATAATCTAATTAAAAATAATATTCTACGAAAACTTTAAATAAATATTATTTAAAACTAATTTTTAATAAAACTAAATAAAAAACTAATTTATGAAAGTAATAAAAATATTTTTTGTTAGTTTTTAAACTTTTAATAAAATTAAATAAAACTTGTAATTAAACCTAATTAAACTTTAAATAAAATTAACTCTATTAATAACACTGCAGTTATTAAATAACCTATATTAATTAAAAAGTTGGTAAAGAAACACAAAAGAGATGCTAGCTGAGTTGGTTATGGCGTTGGTTTGTTGAGCGCGAGGTCAGGGGTTCGAGTGCCACTCTGACCTTTTTGCTAAAATTTATTTTTGGACTTAAAGAAATAAAACAGACCAAATGGGTCTGTTTCCTTAAAGCAGATAGTAAACAAACACAACCCAAATAAGCAAATAAGCCAAATCTATAAATAAGCAATCCTACAATATGCAAACCAGAAACCAGCAAAATCAGATAAACTAAAACGTTATAAGCTAAAAACTAAATAAGCAAATAAGCTAAAACCGAAAGTAAGTAGATATAAGCAATCCTAAACAAACCCGAGTATCCAAACAGTAAGCAAAAAACCAAATAAGCAGATAAATTAAATAAATAAGCTCAAGTAAGCCTAACAACTAAAAAGGGAAATAACATATAAGCTGATAAGCTATAACTATTTAAGCAGATCCAAACAGATCAGAAACTAATTAAGACAATAATAAAAATAAGCAAATCTAGACGCAATCAAATAAGCTATAAGCAGCAGTTTAAAACTAAACAAATCAAAACCTAACAACTAACTTCTAAATAAGCAAAACTCCAAACCATGTAAACTAATAAAACTGAAAAAATAAGCAGATCCAAACACTAGCAGATTAAAGAACCTAAAAACCAAATTCAATATATAAAAAAAACTTAAATAAAACTAGACACAATAAGCAATTAAGCAGATAAAAAACCAGTCGAAACTTAAACAGTAGCTTAAGTTAAAAACTCGCATTTCTCAAACATAATAGATCAAAATCATACATAGGCAGATAATAAACTATTTAATAAAACTTTATAAAATAAAAGAGATTTAAAACCTGGAGACGAATCCTTTGAGCAGTAGACGAGGCGCTGAGCCGTCTAATCGAATCAATCACCACATCGAACTTAAATCATCACCACCTCTAAGCTCGAACCAAACGACTTCTCGAACCAAACAGTACCAAACGAACAGTTTTTATAATTAACTTCCCAGTGGGGGAAATTAATATAATCCACTTTCTTACTTTTTAATAATTATAAAAAAAACAAATAATGATAAAAACAGATTTAAATTGCAATAAAATAAATCAGATGAGATTTAATTTAAGTTAAAATAAAATTTCATTAATAAAAAAACGATTACAATACTCCGAAAATTGAAAATACAATTGACCTACAATCTAATTTGCATACAATAAAATTAAAACTAAATTAATCCTACTCCTAAGAAAACAGTAAAAATAAAGAAAAATGGAGTTCTTCATTACAAGTTATAGGAGGGGTTTTATAGGAAAACCCTAATCCTTTTGATGAACTTGGTGCCCACGGCTTATCATCCTGGCCGCATCTTTTCTTCTCTCTCTTTTTCTTCACTTGATCAACGGCTAAAAATAAATCCCTTTTCACTTGGATCGCCAGGCTGGCGTGAGTGTGCTTCTTGTGTTTGTTAAGAGATGATGTGGAGGATCATGATTGGTAGATTTGTGAGTGTGAGTTGTCATAACCAATCAAAATACAGGGTTGAGTCCACGTAGGTGAGAGGAGAGGGCCACCGGTAGTGTTGCATCTGATTCTCTTGGGGATTTAATTCAAACTCGTGTGAATCACACGGTTTTAATGAAAGCCCCAAATGTTTTTGAGTAATTTTTGTTATGGTAAAATTAGGGTTTGGGTGATTAGTAAAAATGGTGAGGCTATGTTTTGGGAGAGAAAGAAGAAAAGTCTTCTTAGTTTGTAACGAAAACAGTAATGGGGTAAATGTGTTTTATTTAATTAAAATATGTGTGTGGGGTGAAGTGGGATTATATACGTGTGTGGGGGTGTTGTGGGTTGACCAAAGATAATCTTGACCAAGCAAGTAACTTCTTCCCACGTCTGTTTATTTAGCCAATTGGGCTTATGAACCAACAAGACACTCGTCCCATTTCAATAGTTAACCAAATTGGCTTGTGGACCAATCTTTCCTATTTACTTACAATCTGTCTCATTTGATTAAGGTTTTGGGCCTTAATGGGCTTTTGATCCATAAGTAACTACTTATTAAATTCACTAATTGGTTTTTTGGCCCAATACCCAAATGTGGGACCCACAAAGCTCAAATGTCTTCAAAAAGATTAAATCCGATAAAATCGAGCTCGACTTCGACTTCCTTGATCATTTCTTCAAAACCGTGTTAAATTTGCCGGTTTTCGTGATCTTTGGCATACTTTTGGTCTTTTGACTTTGTCTTCGTCTCTTTCTTTCTTGGACTTTTCTTCAACATTTGACCGTGAAATCCCGTGTTTTCTCTTCTTTTGATCATTTATACCTATTTAACACAAAAATACAAAACCACGCGTAATTCCGACTTTTACGATATTAAACACATGATTAGGTCTTGTTTTACCTTGATTTTAGTGGTAAAAGGATAAGTGTTTACACACTTATTAGTATGCGATTAAGATAACCGTATGAACAACTAGACAATTGTTGTAATTTCTCCTTGTTGTTCAACATACTCTTAGAGTTAGCGGCAAATCGAGGAATCATGACCAAAGCATCAGCAAAACTCACATTAAAATGAACGTCACGAATTTTTTTCACAAAAAGCTCAAATTGGTAATTGTCGCGCTCTTGACGTTTCTCCTTTCTAAGTCTCGATGGATAGGGGAAATGTGGTGTGGGTTGAGGCATAGGCATAGCCTTTGGAATCTCGGGTTCCAATTTTGGTAATGGGTAAACCGTAGGTGTTGCATGAGCGTTACTTCGTCGGATTGGGACATGCTCCTTTTCGACCACCACCTCGGGTTCTTCATCAATTTCATCATCCGTAGGAGCAATTGGTTGAGGAGTCGGTTCCTTAAGTGTCTTACCACTACGTGTGGTAATCACTTTCATCTCTCCCTTAGAGTTCGATATGGTGTTGCTAGGAAGACTACTCGAAGACGGTTTTCACATAATAGCCTCAAACATTGATGAAATTTTGTCCTCAAACATGGATTGCCTCTTCTCGGCCTAAATCATCTCTTGCTTAATTTCATGTTGCCCTTGTTCCATTTTTTGTTGGTTTTGTTGTAACCTAGTTACATTCCCTTCCATTTTGTTTGTATGGACTTTAAGCTCATTTGCTAACTCGTTTTTCAACTCCTTCTTCAAGTCGTTCTTAAACTCGGATCTTAGGCAAATGATTTCTCTTTGAATGTTGTCAAACCTAGCATCGTTTCCATTAGCGTATTCAACAAATTCATTTGGAAGATCTTTCAATGTTTGCAAACCCTTGTTGTTGTTTTGAAAATCACTTTGATTTTTTTTTGAAACTTGATTATTAGCCCCTTGATTCCCATAGTTTCCTTTTTAAGTGTTTTTAAAACCAACTTGATTGTTTTGATAGTTGTTGTTATCATTTTGATTTGGAGCAAAACCCGGTGGAGTCAATTGATTAGAGCGGGTAACTTGACCGTTTTGGTTGTAAGTTCCCGTGGCCGCGTAGGCAGTCGAAGTGTTACCACCGTTGGTGATGCACTCAGAGAAATCATGACCTCCACCATAATACATACATGAAACCTCAACCGCTTTAGCCGTAGCGGGAGCACTTTGTTCTCCAACTTTGAATTCAATTAAAAGTCCTTTAAGCTTATCAAAGATTTTGTTTTCCAAGTTAGCCTCAATTTGGCAAGCATCGATGGTATTAGACAAAGAAGGTGAAGCCGAAGACGAAGCCTTACGTACACTCGATGTGTTACGAGGACTATACACCTTAGATCTATTCTCAATTATCAACAACGCTTCCTCAACCGTTTTACACAAAAAATTACCACCCGCGGTGACATTTAGATAATCCCTTTCATGATCATGAAGTCCATTGTATAACGTGTCAATTTGATGCAATTCGGAAAAACCGTGATGAGGATACTCATGTAACATTTCCTTAAACCTATTCCAAGCCGTTGAAAAAACTCTCATTAAATTCTTGTGAAAATTTTGAAATCTCGTTTTTCAAATGCGTAGTCTTAGAGGGCGGGAAAAATTGGTTCACAAACTTAGAAACGAGATCCTTCCACGTCAATATAGAATTGGGTGGCTCTTTCTCTAACTAAATTTTAGCGGGCCCCGCTAAGGAATACAGAAAAAGCATCATCTTAATCGAGTCATTAGAAACATCCTTAAATTTGTAAGTGGCGATAAGACGTATGAATTGGCGGATATGGTTGTGCGGGTTGTCCTTTTCATCACCATGGAATTTGTTTTTTTGGATCATCGACAACAAACCCGTTTTCACTTCAAAATTCTCCGCAAGGATAGCGGGAATCACAATAGCCTCTCCATAACCCTCGGCGGGTGCTTGAAGTAACTCCATCATAGTTCGATTCGCCATGGTTGGTTCTTCTCTTACGATAGGTTCGTCAATAGGAGATTCCTCACTAGAAAGATTAGGAGTAGGTGTTGACTCCTTTCGGTTTCTACGTTTACGTGCACGTCTTGCTTGGTTGCGAGTTTGCATAGACGTCACGTACAACGAGGGGATGAGCAAAGAAGATTCTTTTTGGTGTTTTGTATTTTTCCAATTTTTTTTGTGGTTTTTGATTGTTTTTACTTTTTTTGGATTTTTGTGATTGTATTAAGTAGACCAAAATCTACAAATCTCCTCCTTAATCAAATCTCTTGATTAAAGAAGCCTCAAGGAATAAAAACGATCACGTGAAGTGAACGCCTTCGATGACTTTAGAACGTTGGTGGAACACCAAAACGTTCAAGAGGGTTTAATCAAATAAAACCAAGAAAGTATATATGATACTTAATAATACTTTCGGCGGCAAAACCCTCGATTAGCTTTCAATCTCAAAATACTCACAAGCAAGCGGGGAAACGAGGCGGCGCGAAGCACTTAAGAGCCTTTTTCCTTAGGGTATATTTTATAATACCCGCCTTATACCCACCTTATAGTTAGTATTTTTCAAAATCAAGTTTCACGAAAGTATTTATCTATTTTTGCCTTTTCTTTCTTGTTTGAGATACGAATACAATGATTGGGTAATGACCTCCCAAGTCAAGGTTGTGATTTCACACTTTTGGAGTACTTGTGAATTTATTGTTCTACGTATACAATATAGTATTAGTATTCACACAAAAAACAAAAAACCGATAATACGTATTAGTAGAGTGCTACTAATACAAATAGATATTATGGCTATATATAAAAACAACAATTGCCAAATCAAAACACAACACGCCTCTCCGGCAGCGGCGCCAAAATGATGGTTGAGTTTTTACACTTTGTTTAGGAAAACAAAGGTAATTAGGGTAAGTACACAAGTGATTTAGGAAAACCACAAGTTATGACCCTAAGTGGGGATCGTTCTCAAGGAGGCTTGGTGTGTGTGTTAAGAGATGATTAACTTTTGTGATTATATTTATGAGAAAAGAAAATAGAAATGAGATAAGAAGAGAATGACGGTTACGATTATGAATTACACTAAGACGAAAAGTCGTACACGTAAAACCGTAAAAAGTAGCAAAATTAAAAATTTACCCTAAAAATTCCTAAAAATTGCAATAAATCCTAAAAAATGTAATTAGAGTTTACAAAAAATCAAAAATCACTCAAACCTTTTATTTAATTAAATAATAATTTTTTAATGCTAATTAAAGCTCAAAAAATCAATTTAATTAACAAAAAGCCCAAAATGAGATTCTTTCAATTGTAAACCTCTAAAATGACTTAACAAAATTTAAAACTATTTTTGAAAATTTTAAAATTAATAAAAACTATTTAACAATTAAAAAGTGTTAAACTTAAAATAATTATAAAAATTTATCTAATGACAAAAAATATTCTAAAAATTGTAAAATTCCTAACTTAATGTATTTAACCTATGAAAAATATAAAAAGTTGAAAAATCTAAACTTTAATTTTTAATAATAAAATAATAATAAAATAATATTAAAAATCCAAAATTTTTAAAAAAAAATCTAAATAGTTGCAAACTAGCTTATTTTAACCTAATAAACTCAGAAATGAAGTTGAAATTACAAAATACCCCTAATGGGCCTAGAAATGGGCTAAAAGACGAAACAGTCCCTTAATGGGCTTAATTTGGGCCCAATAAGAAAAAGTCAACCAAATAAGCCCAAAACTTCCAGTCTGACTCAAAATTTAATTTTAAAGACAATACTCTGAAGGCCCAAAAGCTGAAAATGAGTATAAGCTAGCTTATTTCAAAGCAGCTTATTCTTAATGGGCTTTTTAGCCCATTAAGCTATAAGCTGATGCCATAAGCTCAAATTAGACACACAAACTTCTTTTGAGTTACTTAAGAGATCTGTAAAAAGAAAATTCGAAAAAGCACAAGGAATAAGCCTGAATAAACAATAAGCTATCTTCATAAAACGACAAAATAGTCGTTTTCGAGTTCTAGGCCACCCCAAGAGCTGATTCAACTTTCAAAAGCTTTTAAATGACTTAACTAAGCTTAATCAACAAAAAGTTTTTCAATAGGCACAATCAATAAGCTGGAATAAGCAGATAAGCACTTAATTTAAAGTCAACTTTATGAGTTTTCTAGCAAAAAGTCAAAGCCAAGGTCTGATAAGCTCCAGTTCAAATAAATGGGTCAAATGAGGAAGATTGATCACAAAAAGTAAGTTGTTGCAAGTCTGGATAAGCTTATTAATAAGCTGAATGACAAATTACACTAGCAGGGGCTAGTTTTGGGTGTTGAGTAGTGGGAACTTTTTCCACTGCTTGAATTTCTTGACTATTTGTCTTTAGTGACTTTTTGTTGGAATCAAGTTACAAACAAGAAACCCTTGTGATCAGTGAATCAAAGGAGTCAGAAACAACAAAGAAATCATAATTACAATCAGCCAAAGAGTGCAGTTAATTCAATTAAGCACTAGACATCTCACATACATGAACAATAAGCAGTTATGAACTTATAAGCTGTTTAAGCAAATTTCAGCCAACCAAATTGCACCAAAAGCATACACAGGCTATAATAAACTCAAATGAACAAGTTTAAATAGGTTGTATGCAATGGTTCAAGGCCTATATCAAGATTCAAGCACACAAAGTTATCGATGAACACTTAAACAAGCAGATTTTCACTTTTGTTGATATACTTGACCAACAATCCAAATTCAAACACTCAAATCTTCAAACCAGGTTATATAAACTATGGTTTAACACCTTTTATCCCTAAGCATGCATATACTCTAGGTATTTCCAAAATCTTAGGTCAAAATTAGTTAAAACAAGTGAGATATAGCACAATCTTTGATTCAAGGTTTAAAAGCCAATAACTTGCAGAAACTAGCATACAACCAAGTGAATAACAGATACCAACTCAAACAAGGCACTTCCAATAACACAATAACAAACTATGATTCAAAACAGGTTAACCCAAACACCCTTTTATATTTTCAAATCAAGATTTTCAAATCAAGATTTTCAAATCAAAATTATGATTTAGGTTAGCACATGCATTCACAAACATCAAAACATCAAACATGAACATATTCAACAAGATTTGGAGCCCAAGAACAACACATACAACAACAGAACACAAGTATCACAAAGATCCAATTTTTCAACAGATTTTGAGATTAAGGGTTCAAACCTCATGGATGTACATCCACACCCACATATGTTTGAGCTTATGTGCTAGCAAGAACAAGCACAAGCTTCCAATATCAGGCTGCTAAGATGGAACAAAGTTAGAAGCACAAATATGAAAAACGGAAAAGTGAAAAATCCTTGATTAATGCAACCTTAGTTCCCCACACTTGATTACCCCCAAGTTATAAGCCTCACAACACCTTGATATCACAATATCAGGGTGCTATGATCAACTTATAGCCAAAAAATTCCAAGGTTTGAACAAGACTTAGCAAAATATCAAGATTATATGAAAATATGCAAACTTTTACACACTCCTTTGAAAACAGGTTTTTTGATTCAAGATTAGTTAACAAGCAACAATAATAAGCAGGTAATAAGAATGGCACTTGACTTTTCTTCACCAATTTCAAACACACTTCATTAAAATGAACATGAGATTTACAGAAATGTGAACTTAGGAAAATTCAAGAGCAAAAACTAAATGTAAAGGGTCCTATGCCTTATATAGGCTACAAGTGACTACTACAAAGCATAAAAACGTAACCCTAATTGGTGGTGAAGTCCCAAAAATGCCCCTTGAGGTTTGAATATCTTGATCATGTGACAATGTTTTGGCAGGTTGTGTGAGTTGTCCAAGGTGAAAATGAATCCAAAGGCTCACAATGAAGCTTAAGTTTGAAGCTGAATGTGGGTGGTAGATTCCCTGGCACCATTTTGTCTTTTTCTCAAAACCGTGTGAAGGGGTTTAAACATGTGAGCAAGATAGTGATGTGGCATGGGTTTTTAAGGTTGGGATGTGTTTATAGGACCCTTAATCACTAATCTGGAAAAGATTAGTGATTAATTCTTAGTAAATATTAAAAGCCCAATTCATGTTCTTGGCTGAATAGTGTGAAGTTTAATCCAGATTAAGGGTGGGTTAAGTTTAAATTGGTGTTAAGGCGCCAAGTTTAAATAATTAATAAACCTGGTTAAGTGGATTGATGAGGTGGAGGAAGGGAGGAAGGTGATTGGTTGAAAATGTGAGTGGGGTGAGGTGGCAAGCTATGGTTGGTTAAGGTAACTATCTTTGTCTGCCTAAATTAGTCCCCAACCTTTCTTCTTTCTTTCAATTGTAAATAAATAAGCCAAAATCCGGATTCCTTTGTATTTGAAGTTTCCAACTTCACACTTTTGCCCCAAAAAGTTTTGTAAAGTATTTTCAGGGGTATTTCTTGCCAATTGTTGATATTTAAAGGGCTGATTTGGCATTTTATTCAAAGGTAATGGTCTTGACTTGTCTTGTTGACTTCTTGGAGGACTGATTTTGACAAATCATGATTTATGAGGGACCATTTTTTCCATTTCTTCAAAGTCAAGGGTCCTTTTGGTAATTTGACATTTTTAAAGGACCAAACTTGTAATTTCTTGTAACTTGAAGGCCTTCATGATATGTTTGACTTTGAGGAGGACTAATATTAACAATTTAGTTTTGTTGAGGGACTAAATTTGCCAATTCTGTCAATTCTTCAAAGTGGAGGGCCCTTTTTGTAATATTGACAAACTTTAGGGACCAATCTTGTAATTATGAAGATACAAGGGTTTAAAGTGTCAATTCTTCAATATTGGAGGACCCTTCTTGCATAATCTTCAAATCTTCAAGGGTTTGTCTTGGAAAATCCTCATTAGGGCTTGGTTCATTGTGCGGCTTCGTTTCCCGTGTTTGTTTTTGCATGATCCTTGTGATCTTTTGTCATTTTCTCAATATCCGTACCTAAAATACACAAGCATATATTTGGCCATTTTCATGACATTTTATGCATTTAAAGCCCTTTTTGGACGATGAGACTATGTATAAAAGCAGTCTCATCAGTCGTATCTTGGCAAGGTAATTCATTCTTAATGTTTTGCAGCCATGGCGGTTCTATCCTCTTGGTTTCATACTTTTTTCTATTACAGATCTGAGTCTCTGAGACTCTTAATTAAACATGATATTTGTTGTTTATGCTTATATGCTGGTTTTATAGATTGCTTGATTTCATCTTATGTTTTAAGGTCACCTTTTCTGTCTTATTTTGAGACTTTGTGGCTTATCTTATGTAAACGCTACACAGTAAAATTAGTTACACAGTATTATCTATGGGGCAGTCATGATAATGAGTATTAGCCATAGGCATAGTGTGAGACCCCCGAAATCAGGCAAGGAAACACGTAGGCAACATGGGGGTGCCACGTCATGGTACAAGAAACAATGAAATATAGTTATCACAAAATTGACGTAATAAAACATTTACATTAAATCATAAAAGATCAGAGTTTTTAACTTAAAGGTCCCAGAGTTTTATAAGCGGAAAAATCTACTTTTTAAACATGGTTTTGTAACATATAGTTACCAAGAATATAGTAAAAACCTCTGACAGCTTTTACCAAAACCAATGTTTAAACACAACACATAAATCTCCAAGCTACGAAAATATCCCGTGGGCTCCCATCCAAACAAAATTTAGCACTATTACATGAGATTAAACATGTACAACGTCAACACAAAGTTGAGTGATATTCATAGGTTTAGTAATATAGTTGTGGAACACAAGCTTTCATTTGTAAAACAACTGATGTAGACAAAAAAACAAAGTAAGAAAGATAAGTAATTGGATTTGTTGATTCAACAAGAATGCCAGAAACAATTATGCTAATAATCGTTGATTCTGAAGAATGCCCGAAAATTAGGGTGAAACACGGCAACACAACGGCCAGTGGTTTAACTTTTATTAAACTGATAACTGTCGTGCTAGGGTTACAACAGATTCATTAAATAATGACTGCAAACAAAGAAAAACCCTAAAAATCCAATAGGCTGGACCGTAGCCCAATGACAAAGTCCAACTGAATGTTAAAAAAACATAAATATGCAAAAAACTGATAGTAAAAAGGCTTTTCGGGCCTTGGAAAATCTACAACCAGCTGAAAGGTGGTTACAGCGTCATCGGCCTCCGTTTTGCGCACGTTTTGACAGGTCACGGGCTGAAAACGGACTTAGGATGCAAAAGTTATGCCCGTTTTACTAAACCCCTCTTCGTCACGCGATCTCGGGCCTCCAGAAACAAGTCAGCCCATTCTTCAATACTTGGGCCTCCATCATTCCCCCTTGGATAGGAAAAATTCTCCCTCGAATTCCCAACTGTATCATCATCTGAAGAATCACCATGGTAAGGCAACAAGTGCTTCACATTAAAAACATCAGAACAACGAATATGACTTGGCAACTTCAAACGATAAGCATTTGAGTTCATCTTATCCACAATATCCATTGGACCAATCTTCTTAGCAGATAACTTATTAGATTCACCAACTGGAAAATGATCCTTAGTCAAAACAGCCCACACAAAGTCTCCTACTTCAAAGTCAACATGTCTCCTCTTTTGATATGCATCCTGCTTGTACTTCGAATTAGCGCGAACCAAGTTGTCACGAACAGATTTATGAACATCATGAAACCCCTCAACAAAATCCTGCACTTTCTTCGGAACAGACCTAGAAATTTGAGGAGTCATAAGATCAAGAGGACCACGTGGCTGAGCAGAATAAACCACCTGGAAAGGACTAAACCCAGTGCTCTGATTAACAGCATGATTATGAGAAAACTCAGCTTGATACAACTTCTGATCCCATGCCTTCACATGATCACCCACCAAACACCTTAACAGGTTACCAAGGGACCTGTTAACAACTTCAGTTTGCCCATCAGTTTGAGGATGATAAGCACTACTAAAATTGAGTTGAGTATTCACCATCCTCCACAAACTACGCCAAAAATGACTCAAAAACCTGGTGTCCTGATCAGAAACAATGGAGGAAGGTAAACCATGTAAACGGTACACATCCCTAAAGAAAAGTTGGGCTACATTAACTGCATCTGTTGTCTTCTTCAAGGAATAAAATGAACCATCTTAGAAAAACGATCAACAACAACAAAATATTGAATCATTACCCCTTTGAGTACGAGGTAGCCCCAACACAAAATCCATGCTAATATCAACCCAGGGCTGCAAAGGAACTGGCAAAGGCATATAAAGTCCTGCATTAGTAGCCGTCCCCTTTGAAACTTGACAAATACGACACCTCTTGATGTAACGATCCACTTCCTTCCTCATAGTAGGCCAAAAATAAGAAGCTTGAATCAACTGTAAAGTGCGATCACGACTAACATGTTCTTCACCATGCAACTCCTTAATAATTTACAAGCGAAGACTTGAATCAGGAATACAAAGTTGATTCCCTTTGAATAGGAACCCATCATGCATAAAAAAATCTATTTTCTCTCCGGATTGCAAATCCTGCAGAACAACTAAAAAGTATGGATCCACAGTCACCATGTCACGAATGACATCCAGTCCTGGAACATCAACCTACATGGTTACAAGTAAACCACTTCTCCTGCTTAAGGCATTAGCAGCACGATTGGAAGCACCCGTTTTGTGTTTCACCATAAAAGTAAATTTCTCAAGAAAAGCCAAACAACGCCCATGCTTATGTGAAACCTTATCTTCAGTACGAATATGCCTTAAGGAATCATGGCCATTGAACAAAACAAACTCCTTATGAAACAAATAATGGCGCCAATGCTTCACAGCTTGGACAACTGCATAAAACTCCAAGTCATAAGTAGAGTACCTCGACTTCGGCCCTGTCAACTTCTCGCTAAAATAGGCAATAGGGCGCCCACCCTGACTAAGAACTCCACCAATTGCAACCTTAGAAGCATCAATATGAAGCTCAAAAACTTTAGAAAAGTCGGGCAATACCAGGATTGGCGCTGTAGTAAGCTTTTCCTTGACAAACTGAAAATCCATCTCTGCTTCCTCCGTCCACACAAATGACTTACCCTTCATACAGTCTGTCAAAGGGGCCATAATGGAACTGAAATTAGGTATAAACCGCCTATAGAAACAAGCAAGACCATGGAAACTCCGAACTTCAGTAATGGTAGTTGGAGTTGGCCACTCCTGAACAGCTGCTACCTTAGACTCATCCACCTGTATGCCATCACCAGAAATAGCATACCCTAAAAACAAAACTTTAGGGGTCATGAACACACACTTCTTCGTGGCTGCATAAAAATTGTCCTTCCGAAGTAAGGTCAAGACCTGCCTCACATGATTGACATGCTCATTGTAAGAAGCACTATAAATAAGAATGTCATCAAAATAAACAACCACAAACTTGCCAATAAAAGGCCTGAGTAGTTGATTCATCACACGCATAAATGTGCTTGGTGCGTTTGATAAACCAAAAGGCATGACCAACCACTCATACAACCCTTCACGGGTCTTGAAAGTGGTCTTCCACTCATCACCATGTCTAAGACGAATCTGGTAATACCCACTCTTCAAATCCAGCTTCGTGAAAATGGTAGCACCACTAATCTGGTCAAGCAAATCATCTAGGCGAGGAATAGGAAACCTGTACCTCATAGTAATCTTGTTGATGGCTCGACTATCAACACACATATGCCATGTACCATCCTTCTTTGGTGTCAATAGGGCAGGAACAGCACACGGGCTCATACTCTCACGAACATGACCCTTGGAAACCAGCTCCTCAACCTGCCTGCGCAACTCCTCATGTTCTCCCGGGCTCATCCTATAATGTGGTATGTTAGGCAACTGTGACCCAGGATCTAGATCAATATGATGTTGTATGTCACGCAATGGTGACAAACCATCAGGTAATTCATCAGGGAAAACATCAGAGAATTCCTCAAGTAAAAGGATCATGGCTTCAGGAACTTCACCGCCTTTAGAAACCTCCTTCCCTATTAATACAAAAACATCACCTCCCACCTCCAGCTCGTCTTCGAACTACAAAAGAGTTAGTAAAGTACCAGTGGGTTTATTAACTACTTCCTTAGGTTTATTTGGCATCAAATTAATCTTCACACCCCCAAACAGGAAACTATAAGTCTTAGTTCTCCCATGGTGAGTTACATCACGGTCATACTCCCAAGGTCTACCCAACAACAAGTGACAAGCATCCATAGGTATCACATCACACCAAAGATTATCCTTATAAGTTGTTCCTACCGAAAACAGAACTCGGACACGCTTGGAAACTGTTATCTCCCCACCCTTTTTAAGCCACTGTAACTTATAAGGTTTGGGACGATCTTCAGTTTTCAACCCTAATTTCTGGACTGCTCCTTCAGCTATCAAATTATCACAACTACCTGAATCGAATACAAAAGTGCATACCTTACCCATAATGGTACAAGTTGACTGAAAGATGTTGTGTTTGAGCCAATCATCACCATCAGCTTTAGGTGTAAGCAGGAGCGCCTTACCACCAAATTCACCCCCACATCTCCAAACACATACTCCTCCTCATACTCAGGTTCTGCATCATAAACTGCGTCTCCCACGTAGTCATCACAAGACACGTCATCATCTTCCTCAGGTTCAATAAATAACTGCCTCTTCCCAGCCTTCTTACACTCCGACTGTCGGTGACCAGGTTCACCACAGTTAAAGCACTTGAACCCACCACTGTCGGCCGCTTTAGAAACTGGTCCAGTATTCTCACCAACTACTTTAGCCTGACTAGGGGCAAAACGGGATGCGCATTACCCGAACTAGAAGCACCTGTTATTGCAGGAGAATAAGAACTCCCCACTCGTCAGTTCTGCTTCTCAAAAGTCAGTGCACGTTGATACGCTGCAGAAAGTTTCATCGGATCAAACATGTTAACAGAATCCATGATCGGGACTCTTAAACCACCAATGTATCGAGAGATAAGCTGATCTTCTATCTCTTGAATGTCATTCCTTGCAATTAGTTGGTAAAATTCGGTCATGTAATCTTCAACAGACTTGGCCCCCTGTTTCAGATTCTGTAACCGCTGGTACATCATTCGCTGGTAGTTATGAGGAATAAAATTATCCCTCATGACTTTCTTCATCTTATGCCAACTCGTGATCTTTGACTTCCCAACTCTGTTTCTCGTTAGTTTCAATTGTTGCCACCACGCGGATGCCCGACCACGTAACTTGGTAGCGATCAATGGAACCCTTTTGTTTTCTGGAACTTCTTTGAATTCAAATACTTCTTTAACAGAAACAAGCCAATCAATAAACTCATCAGGCTCTAAAGTGTCCCCATTAAACTCGGGAATATTAACCATCATTCCAGTCTCCCAACGCCTATCATTATTCCCACTGCGATCTCTCATCCGTCGCCCTACTAATTGTTCATCATCAGACAAACCATCACCAAACGGATTTTCTTCCAGATCCGCATCTTCGTCCTCATGACGGCGATTACGGGGCCTCCTATTGATCATCAAAGTGTTCATCTGGTCGATCAACTGATCAAACATTTGATTGAATCGCTCCTCCATTCTATCCATCATACGCTGCTCAAATTATTGTTCCTTCACATCGTGAACATGCCTAGTTCTCCTTGGAGTCATCTTGATCAGGAACTTTGTCTCTTGATACCAACTGATGTAGACAAAAAAACAAAGTAACAAAGATAAGTAATTGGATCTGTTGATTCAACAAGAAAGCCAAAAACAATTCTACTAATAATCGTTAATTCTGAAGAATGCCCGAAAATTAGGGTAAAACACGGCAACACAACAGCCAGTGGTTTAACTTTTATTAAACTGATAACTGTCGTGCTAGGGTTACAGCAAATTCATTAAATAATGACTGCAAACAAAGAAAAACCCTAAAAATCCAACGGGCTAGACCGTTTCCCAATGACAAAGTCCAACTGAAAGTGAAAAAAACATAAATATGCAAAAAACTGATAGTAAAAAGGCTTTTCGGGCCTTGGAAAATCCACAACCAGCTAAAAGGTAGTTACAATGTCGTCGGCCTCCTTTTTACGCACGTTTTGACAGGTCACGGGCTGAAAACGGACTTAGGATGCAAAAGTTATACCCGTTTTACTAAACCCTTCTTCGTCACGCGATCTCAGGCCTCCAGAAACAAGTCAGCCCGTTCTTCAATACTTGGGCCTCCATCAACAAGTAAATAGGTAAAATGGTTATGATCATTAACCATAGTCCAAAACCATTATTATTGCTATTTAGCTCATGAAACCGAAGCTTAACAAAATGTAAGTTATCCTAGGGAGTATTCAGCCTAAATACTAAAGAATAAACAAATGTAATGCGTCAAGGTAATACGGGACGGGGATTGTCAATCCCGATGGATCCACCCACAATATTCGCTCTTACAAGAGGTAATACTGGAATAATTAACGGTGCATGATCAAGAGGGGTAACTTAGTAGCTATGTACACTAAAATCAATAATAATAATGAAATTTTGTTGGTAACCATCAAGTGCGGGAAAGCATACAAGTTCTGGATAGCATACAAGTTCTGGATAGCATACAGTTTTAAATGAATGTGTTCCACCAGGTAAAATCTGACCCCACGTTTAGAAACCATGTACAAGTAGTAAAAAGGGGCTATGAACTCACCTCGAAGCAATAGCAATGGTAAAATAGCACAATGTAGACGTGGAGAAATAATAGCTCGGAACAATTCGTAACCTAAGTTAAATAAGATATGTATTACTATACATGCAACATGAAAATAAACGTAGCATTTAGTCCCCTAATATGTGCTTGAGTTTTTAAAGAAATCAACGATTTTAACACTTGTGAACATTTAACGTTTAATAATAACGGTCATTTAATCAGGATATATTTAGCAATATTGGGCACTCTGTTGTGAAAACGCTTATTTAGTTGAGTCATTTAATTTGTCAAATATCATAAGTACATTTTATATTTTCTATTATTAAAATATATCAAATAAATAAAAATAATAAGTATTTAATTTAAAAGAGTTTTTAAAAAAAAACATGTCTCTTTTAAAAAGACCAAAATGTCTCCCTAAGGGGAAACAAGAGACATGTCAATTGAAGTTTCCAAATCAAATTTGAGAATTGATGTCGTTTCTCATTTTCGACATAAAAGGGTAATCTCGCCAGTTTTTCGGCGGCATTAGAGGGTTCAATCGAAGCTCGCGGAGTAAACCGAAAGTACCCTTAGATACCAGGTCAGGTCGTCTATAGGCCCGTGCTTTTAGTTTTATAAACTGATGTCGTTTGATAGGTTAAAATCGGGCTCGAAGTAAGGGTCGTGAAACCAATTTAGAAAAAAATGTTTAGCTGGTCGGTTTCGATCTCATCTACGGTTCTCGATAAAGACTTTTGGAGTAAACCAAAAGTAATCTCGTTTAGACGGCACGGCCGTCTACAACTTCCGTTGCTTAACCAAATCGGGGCAAGGTCGTTTCGGGTGGTCAAAATGAGTCGAAAAATGGCGGTTTGCAACTATTTTCAAAAGGATATATCTCATTCGAGTTATTCAACTTACTATAAAAACGAGGCCGCGTGTAGTTCGAAATTCCAAAAAGTTTTGATTTTATAGTGAAAGATTCAAGGGTCGTTTATGTTCACAAAGTTGCTCGCATGGGCTGCGTTTTTAATAATTCTTGTTCCTAGCAGTAGTATTTGTGGTGGTCTATGTTAAACGAGGTTTAGTTCGAGTTTTAATATATTTGAGTGATCTAAATACTACTCTAAAACTCTCGGGAGTTTTCTGCACATAAGCAGTTATATATCACGTATATTAGTATACATGTTTTATTTGCAATAGTAAGTTACTACCATATATATATATATATATATATATATATATATATATATATATATCTATATATATATATATATATATATATATATATATATATATATATATATATATATATATATATATATATATATATATATATATATATATATATATATATATATATATATATATATATATATATATATATATATATATATATATATATATATATATTCTATTTTAGAGTAGGAATCATCATTTGACATATTAACAGTCCATCACTAGGCATATCCACAACCCAAATCTCGTTTATAACTTAGCGAATCTCCACTGTTTTACTCAGACAACAATTACACCATGGAAGGTGAAATACAAGGTTTTTAAACTCGTATGAAAGTTCGTTGAACCGATCTCTTCGAATTGACTATTGGTAGAAAGTGTGACTCAATTGTTCTTGGTGGAATAATAAATGGTATGGTTGATTATCTATTGTAAACTAATAGCAAATATGTAAATGTCATTGAGTAAAATAAGAGCTTTAAAGATTAAACTAAAAGGACGAATTAAAAATAAATGCTTGAAAACTTAAAGACAAGATTAGGAAAGCACTTGAACACTTAATAAATCTAAAACTTGAAAACTATGTAAAAACAAGAAATTAAACCCGTCGGAAAGTGATCGGAATACAGCCAAATCGGAATATCCAAAATGCTACAATCGGAATGTATGGTCGGAAACAAGGTTGATCGGAATGCATACAAGAAATACTGGTCGGAATATCAATTAAGGCTTGTTTTCTGAATAACTCACAACTTACTTCAATCGGAATATATTTAAAACCGACAATCGGAATACATGAAATTGAGTCAAATCGGAATGTTTATCAAGACACCCAATCGGAATATCAACAAATCCCCACAGTCGGGATAATAAAACCCCAATCCGATCAACATATCGGAATACCAAGATGCAAATCGGAATTCTAACTACCTAATCCGATCATAGAGATCGGAATACAATAGGGCCAATCGGAATGCCAAATCGGAAATGGGTTTACCCTTTTCCGATTACCTTTTGATTCGAAAAATAAGCTAAGTGAGAAGCTAGGATGATAAGCTAACACCAAAACTTGAACAAATCTATAATGAAAAGGATTAAATAAGCACAAATAACAACTTTTCCAACTTAAAATAAGCAATCTTTTAAATCAAACCATAAAAGAAGAAACTTTTTAAGAAAACTTTCAAAAAGTAAATAAGCTAAACACACAAATAAGCCAATAAGCACAAAGATCTTAAAGCTTATCCGTTTGAAAGCTTATGTAGGAATAAAAAGATTAACTTTTAAGCATAAAAACATCAAGATCAACACGGATCAAATATATTTCGCACCAAAAGTAAACTAAAATCAAGAAAGGTAGAAAGAGATTAATGAACAAAAAGCTTAACTTGAACTTGATTAATGGAATCCAAATACAAAAGGCTTAATCTTGAAAGATTAAAAGAAAGAAAAGATGAAAACTTAGTGAGAGAAAGTTTGGAACTTTCTCTCTCTAAAAACTAGAAAAGAAAAAATGAAAATGAAACTAACTCCTTAAAACTAACCAACCCTCCTAATGTATATTTAGGAGGGTATTTATAGGGAAAATGGGAAGGTGTTCATGTGTTGCCTCTTCTTTCTTTCTTCTCGACTCGATTGAAATCGTTTGTCTTTCTCGACGTCGTCTCGGGATTTGTCGATGTATATTGAACTTGTCTTGTAATTTTCTTCTTCAATTAGACTTGAGTTCTTCGACTTCATTAAACTTCCGTCTTTAGACTTTTTCTTTGATAAATCTTCAGAATAGGCCTTGGACTTCCGTTGTTTTTGCACTCTTGATCTTTTGACTTCGTCTTTTCTCGTTTTCTTCGATAAAAGTCCGTGAAAACCCGTGTTTTCTTCCTTTTTCATCATTAGGTCCTAAAACACAATAAAAACACAAACCACGGATAATTCTGACTTTTACGACATAAAATATACGTTTTGGTCTTGTTATTATTGGAAATAAGTGGTAAAAGGATAAGTGTTTTCACACTTATTAAATCCCCTACACTTGACCATTGCAATGCCCTCATGCAATGCATTAATTTTAAAGCACGGTTTACATTCTCCATCATAAATAACCTACCTTGGCCTTTATTAAATGCTAAACATAAAAAGATAGAAACAAGTAAAGAAATCAAAGACATACATTGGGTTTTGGCTTCCATGAACGTTTATCATCCTCAAGTTTCACGTTCCCCATACCAAGCTTAAAAACGAGATCATTGTTATTATAAGTTAGCAAACTAACACGAATTCATGTGGGCCAATTATTTACTTAGAATCCCTTATTCCTAGGTGTATCTCTTATATTTTATTTTTGTCTTGAATGATCACGAGGATGCATTGTTTGACTTATTTTGATAGTTATTTAGGTCGAAAATAAAGTGAACGATTTAATCAATAGTTAGCTAAAGGACAAAATCTTTTAAAACTGCTTCTCGGGACCTCATAAAGTTCATATCTTGGCATAACTCGCTTCACGATTTGAGACCTTTCTCGGACCGATATTTGGCAGCGACTTCATACTTCGAATCTTTGAGAGATGTTCTTGAAATTATAGTCTTCTCTTTATAATAGGAATTTCTTCACTTGAAGTTTTGAGAGATTCTTCATCTTTGGACCACGACTTCTTCATTTTTCTCCAATCTTTATTTTGGACTTTGATATACAACGATCCGCCTCCTTTTAGGACTTGGATCTATTTATCCTCATACCTTGTTAGGGCCTTTTTGGATAGACTTCTCCATTATCTTTTGGGGAGTTTTTGCTTTTCGTCATGTGTCTCGATCCTTCATATTGATTTTCGATAAATGATTCTTCACATCACTTTGGATCTTTAGCAACAAAATGTAGCCCTCATGCCTTGTTAGGGCCTTTTCGGACTCGCCAATCTTCGCATCCTGCTTCAATAAGTTATGCCTTGGCTATGAACTCTAATTAATACCGAGAAACTTTTAAACGATCTTGGGCTAGAAGCTAAGTAACTTTTCAAATCGTACAACCTTATTTATTGCAGATAAATTTATTAACAAGCGATGGGAGAATAGGCTCATAATTAACTCACATAAACTCATGAAAGAATACCAAACTTATAATTGACTCTATCATCTCTCGTCCTCCACAGTTTAAAATCTCAAGGAATGAGACTCGTGGATGCTTAGCCTATTAAATCAAAGTTTTGGTTTTTCGAGTCATCTATAGGATCTTACAAATTCTTAGACTTTTTCAAGTTCAGAAATCGCATTTTAAAGTTCCCTTGATAAACAACTCTCTAGGATCATTTATAGGAACTTGCGAAAAGTTCTTGTTCTTAACCCGTGAGAGTTAAGACTTTCGCGTTTTAAAGCTCCCTATATAAAAGCCTAGCAAAACTTGACTTAAACACGTTAAGGATACTAGCTAGAGTAAACTTAGATAAGTAAACTCGGGTTGAGTCAAAATATTCACGACTTTGAAAAATTTAAAACCACTCTATTTTAGCAAGGAAAGAAAATAACCATAACAAAGGAAAATACAACTATACAACTAGGCCAAAATAGATTAAAAATTTTGAAAAATGTCGAAAAATCAAATTTTCCGGTTATAATGAGGGCAAATTCATGGAAAAGACCACTTACTTCGATAGAAGTCCCCCTACACTTGATATAAACATTGTCCTTAATGTTTAAGCATGTTAGAGTAAACTCCCCTACACTTAGGACATTGTGCACTTTGTTTAAATCTTGCTAAGGAAAGGACAACTATAGTGAATTCAATGTGAACATATAAAATATGAAATATTGAATCACGACAGTTTAGGATAGAACCGGGAAGATGGGAACACGGGATCACGGTTCGTCCAAATTCATCGAGGTGCTCTTTGAAGCTTTAATCCCTGTAGAGAATAAGAAACAAGACAACAAACACATACGGGGCTCCCCCTACACTTATTATGAAAGCAGTAAAGGATAGATCACGGGTTGCCTCCCGAGAAGCTCTTATTTTTGATAACCGAGTCACGAGCCTGACTCGACCCAAATTTAGTTCATGGGAAACGTGGTGAGGGATGGAATCATCTCATGAGAGATGTCCTCACCAAAGTACAACTTCAAACGCTGGCCATTCACCTTGAAATTAGGCCCATTTGGCTGAGAAAGCTTAATGGTGCCATATGGAAAGACTTTGGCGACGGTGAATGGACCAGACCAGCGGCTCTTCAACTTGCCCGAGAAGATCTTCAACTGAGAGTTAAAAAGTAAGACTTGATCACCAATGTGGAACTCTCGGTTCTTAATCATTGCATCGTGGATGATCTTGGTCTTCTCCTTGTAGATCAGTGAGTTCTCGTAAGCTTCATTCCTCAGTTCATTAAGCTCGTTGAGTTGAATCTTGCGAAGATCACCGGCTTTGTTGATGTTGAAGTTAGCCCACTTCAAGGCCCAGTACGCCTTGTGTTCCAGCTCGATGGGGAGGTGGCATGCTTTCCCGTACACAAGACGATAAGGTGTACAACCGATCGGCGTCTTATAAGCAGTACGGAAAGCCCACAAAGCATCATCTAACTTATCGGCCCACACGGCACGATGCTCTCCTACAGTACGTTCCAGAATTCGCTTCAATCCACGGTTGGATATTTCGGCTTGACCGTTGGTTTGAGGATGTTAAGCGGTGGAAAGACGGTGATTGACACCATACTTAGCCATGACTCTTGCAAATTGATCATTGCAAAAATGAGTCCCGCGGTCACTGATTATAGCACGAGGAACACCAAATCGAGCAAACAGCTGCTTCAAAAAGTTCACAACCACCCTCGCATCGCTCGTGGGGAGAGCCTTAGCTTCAACCCATTTGGAAACGTAGTCAACGGCTACGAGGATGTACTTGTTCCCTTTAGATGATGGAAATGGCCCCATAAAGTCGATGCCCCATACATCAAAGATTTCACATTCTTTATATGCAAGCATCACAATGTTTAACCATGTCGTGAACATCACGATAAATGGTGGGCCAATAAAATCCAGAGTCAAATACTTTCTTCGCGGTGTAATTAGGACCAAAGTGACCACCGGTGGGTACTTTATGGCAAGCGTCAAGGATTTGTACCGCTGCCAGCCCATCAATACATCGACGAAGAATCAGATCAGCACATTGTTTGAAAAGGTAAGGGTCGTCCCAGAAATAATGTTCAATATCTTTAAAGAACTTTTTCTTTTGTTGGGACGTGAGCCCTTCCTTGAGAATCCCACCCGCTAAGTAGTTTGTAATGTCCGCAAACCACGGGGTGTCATCGAGATTAGGATTGATAGACATTAAGGCCTCAAGGGGAAAAGAGTCATTGATCTCTTTGTTCGGATGATCCCCTTGATAAGGATCCTCAAGTCTACTGAGATGATCCGCGGCTAGGTTTTCCGCTCCCTTCTTGTCATGAATTTCAATGTTGAATTCTTGAAGGAGCAAAACCCAACGAAGAAGTCTTGTCTTAGAATCTTGCTTAGTCATCAAGTACTTCAACGCGGAATGATCGGTATACACGATGGTGGTAGAAAGGACAAGATAGGGGCGAAATTTTTCAAAAGCATACACTACAGCTAAAAGCTCTTTTTCGGTAGTGGTATAATGCAATTGAGCCCCGTCATTGTCTTGCTAGCATAGTGGATTGGTTGGAAGTGTTTGTTTACTCTTTGGCCCAAAACCGCTCCAATAGAAAAGTCGCTAGCATCACACATCAACTCAAAAGGTAGCTCCCAATTAGGGGTAACCAAGACCGGTGCCTTAGTTAGCTTATCCTTAAGAAGATTGAAGGGTTCAAGACACTCTTTGGAAAAGATAAAAGGAGTATCTTTTTCCAAGAGGTGGGTCATCGGGCGAGCAATTTTAGAAAAATATTGAATGAATCGGCGATAGAAGCCCGCATGACCGAGGAAACTTCTCACATCCTTCACGGTTGAAGGTGGAGGCAATTTTGAAATAACATCGACTTTAGCACGATCCACTTCAAGACCGGCTTTGGAGATTTTTTGTCCTAGCATGATGCCTTCTTTTACCATGAAATGGCATTTTTCCCAATTAAGAACAAGGCGAGTGTCTTCACACCGCTTAAGCATACGTTCTAAATTGGCAAGGCAAGCAGAGAAAGAATCGCCATAAACCGAAAAATCATCCATGAAGACTTCCATAGTTTCTTCAACCATGTCAGGGAAGATAGCCATCATACACCTTTGGAACGTCCCAGGAGCATTGCATAAACCGAAAGGCATGCGTTTGTAAGCAAATGTTCCGTAGGGACAAGTGAATGTGGTTTTCTCTTGGTCTTTGGGATCGATGGGAATTTGAAAATACCCGGAGAAACCGTCCAAAAAGCAGTAATAGTCATTACCCGCTAGACGTTCAAGCATTTGGTCCATGAAAGGAAGGGGAAAATGATCCTTTCTCGTAGCATCATTGAGTTTGCGATAGTCTATACAAACTCTCCACCCTGTAACGAGACGAGTAGGAATCAACTCGTTGTTTTCATTGGGAACAACGGTGATTCCGCCTTTCTTAGGCACACAATGGACGGGACTAACCCACGGTGAATCCGAGATAGGATAGATCATTCCTGCATCAAGAAGTTTGATAACCTCTTTTTTGATTACGTCATGGATCTTAGGATTCACCCTTCGTTGGCTTTGAATAGTGGGTTTAAAGTCGTCCTCCATGAGAATTTTGTGTGTGCAAAAGTGAGGATCAATTCCACGAATATTAGAGATCTTCCAAGCAATCGCTTTCTTATGATTCTTCAATACGGCGATAAGTCGGGATTTCTCTTCCTCTTTCAAGTCCTTAGCGATGATGACGGGAGACTTCTTGTTGTCTTCAAGGAAAACGTACTCGAGATGAGACGGTAGGTCCTTAAGCTCTAAATCCGAAGGATTTTCGATGGAAGGCGTAGTCAAATTCGGTTCATTGATGGAGATATCCTTAGGAGATGGTGGAGAAGTATGGTCCTCATTAAGAAGTTTCTCAATGGTATGAATGTCTTCATCCCAATTGGAGGGAGAATCGTCATATTTTAAGTCCACATCTCCCAAAGTTGCTTCAAATTCTTTCAAGATGAAATCACTTTCTCCAAATGGAGTCAGTGATGGAGCAATAGAGGCAACGGTCTCAACAATGGGTAGAGAAGAAAAACCACTTTTACAAGCGTCTTTGAAATGTTCTTCACAAGCCTCATCAAGAACATCAATGAAATTAACACTCTCGTTTTCCGAAGGCTGCTTAGAAAGTTTACCCATGTTGAAGACGATTTTATCGTCACCAACTCTCATGATTAATTCGCCAGCGGCTACATCAATGAGAGTGCGACCGGTCCTCAGGAATGGTCGTCCAACGATTAATGGAACACGGGGGTCATCTCGTAGTCAACGACAACAAAATCCGCCGGGAAGGTGAATTTGTCGACACCAACGAAGACGTCTTCGGCTATCCCCACTGGATAAGCAACCGTACGGTTGGATAATTCCAAAGTCATTCGTGTGGGGACTAGCTCGGGGAGAGATAATTGCTTCCAAACACTTAATGTCATTAAGTTAATACTGGCACCTAGATCGGCTAGGGCCATGCAATTCTCTACTCCCGGGAAGTTGCAAGGAAATAAGAAACGACCCGGATCACCAAGTTTGGTGGGCAATTTCCTTAAGAGCACTGTAGAGCAATTCTCATTAAGTTGGGTCTGAGCAATATCGAGAAGTTTCTCCTTATCACTGAGAAGATCTTTAAACATTCTAACATATTTTGGCATGTGAGCGAGAGCCTCAGCAAAGGAGATATTGAAATTCAGTTGTTTGAACATTTTAAGAAAATTCGAAACCTGAATATCATCCTTGTTCTTCAATTTCTCTTTCCTCAACCTTGAAGGATAAGGTATATTGGGTTGAGATGAAGGCTTTGGGATAGAATTCACACTCACATCCTTGGGTGGTGGAGGGGTAGAAGTAGACGGTGGTGGAATTAGAGAAGTAGACATTGGAGGAATAAAAGATGGAGGATTCGGAGAAGGAGACTCGTTTTCCTTTGTCACAATCACCGGTGTAGGTGTAGGAAGCTCGGGTTCCTTTAAACCTTTTCCACTGCGAGTGGTGATTGCTTTCATCTCCCCTCTTGGATTAGCAACGGTGTTACTCGGAAGAGAACCCGATCCAGAGGTTGGATTACTAGGGAAGAAACTAGCCATCATGTTGCTCAAGTCAATCGTTTGACTTGCCAAAGTGTTTCGCATATCAGCTCGAAGATCATTCCCTTGCTTCACCATATCTGCTTTCATGTTGGCCATTTCGCGCTGAAGATTTTGCACGATCACATCGTTAGTCCTCATGTAGGTTCCAACATCTTGGTGTAAGGCTGTGGGTTGGTTGAGCGGAGGAGCATGGTAGGCGGGTGGTTGATAAGCAGGTTGTTGGTAAACTTGGTTGTTTCTTTGAGGTGGATATGGGTTTCTTTGGTTTTGATATGAAGTTAGAGCACGTGGTTGGTTTTGATTGTTGCGATTGAGGTTGTTCGGGTTTTGTGGGGGGAAACCAGGTGGTGAAAGAAAGTTGTTTGAGCGATAGCTGAGAAAGTTGCGGTCACCTTGAGGACGTGCTTGATAGCTTCCTGTAGCATAGGTACCGTTGGCGGCATACACATTTTCCGGATTGTCGTGAGTCGAAGGACAATCGGTGTATGAGTGAGATCCCCCGCATATATCACAAGATTGAGTCATAGCATTGGCTTGGGCAGTGATAGCTTTAGTATTATTGGCGGCTTGGAGAGCAAGTGATTCAACAAGCGAAGTAAGCTTATCAAGTCTCTTGTCGCTCTCATTAGTGCTAGCACTAGCTACATTGGTCCGAACACTCTTGGTTTGCACTCTAGACTTGTTCTCAATAATATCCCACGCGGCATTAGAAGACTTAACCAAAAGATTACCCCCCGAGGCACTATTTAGTGAATCTTGGTCATTCATGCTTAAACCATTGTAAAAAGTATTAATTTGGTGCACTTTGGTAAAACCATGTTGTGGGCCCTTTCTTAAAAGTTCTTTAAAACGGTCCCAAGATTCACTAAAAGTCTCATCGTACTTTTGTTCAAAAGTAATGATTTCATTCCGCAAAGCGGTAGTACGAGAGGGTGGGAAAAAGTAGTTTATGAATTTGGTCTCTAAGTCCGTCCACGTAAGAATACTTTGTGGCGGTTCCTTATCAAGCCAATGCTGGGCTTGTCCCTCTAAGGAGAAAGGAAAAAGTTGCAAGCGGATTACCTCTTGTGAAACCCTATTGAATTTGACCGTATTCGTGAGTTGAAGGAACCTTTTGATGTGGTCATGAGGATCATCAATGGTACGTCGCAAGAATGTTTGAGCAGAGACCATCTGAATAAAGCCGGATTTAAGCTCAAAGTTGTTGGCTCCAATCGCGGGTATGACAATCGCATCATGGTTTCCCTCTACATGTGCTTCCAAAAGTTTGATCATAGGACGATTTTCCGGTAGAGGTTCATTGTTGTTATTATTCATGTTGTTTTGAGGTGGATTATTATTGTTGTTGTGTACACCGGCCATGTCTAAGTTATCGAGAGTCTCGGGCTCTTGATAAGACGTTGATCGAGTGCGCATACATCAGCAAAAGAACTAAGAAAGCAAGAAATATTTTTGGGTTTTTATGTTTTTTTCTACTTTTTTGTATTCATGAAAATTTTATATTTTTTAGGATTTTTGAAAATTTTAAAGCAAGGAAAATAACGTTCAAAGATGAACGGATCCCAAAATCCAACGCGTCTCTCACTAAAAACCGTTAATCTTAACGAAAAGAGCCGGCAGCGGCGCCATTTAATACAACGTTTTTAAACTCGTATGAAAGTTCGTTGAACCGATCTCTTCGAATTGACTATTGGTAGAAAGTGTGACTCAATTGTTCTTGGTGGAATAATAAATGGTATGGTTGATATCTATTGTAAACTAATAGCAAATATGTAAATGTCGTTGAGTAAAATAAGAGCTTTAAAGATTAAACTAAAAGGACGAGTTAAAAATAAATGCTTGAAAACTTAAAGACAAGATTAGGAAAGCACTTGAACACTTAATAAATCTAAAACTTGAAAACTATGTAAAAACAAGAAATTAAACCCGTCGGAAAGTGATGAGAATACAACCAAATCGGAATATCCAAAATGCTACAATCGGAATGTATGGTCGGAAACAAGGTTGATCGGAATGCATACAAGAAATACTGGTCGGAATATCAATTAAGGCTTGTTGTCGGAATAAGTCACAACTTACTTCAATCGGAATATATTTAAAACCTACAATCGGAATACATGAAATTGAGTCAAATCAAAATGTTTAGCAAGACACCCAATCGGAATATCAACAAATCCCCACAGTAGGAATAATAAAACCCCAATCCAATCAACAGATCAGAATACCAAGATGCAAATCGGAATTCTAACTACCTAATCCGATCATAGAGATCGGAATACAATAGGGCCAATCGGAATGCCAAATCGGAAAAGGGTTTACCCTTTTCCGATTACCTTTTGATTCGAAAAATAAGCTAAGTGATAAGCTAGGATGATAAGCTAACACCAAAACTTGAACGAATCTATAATGAAAAGGACTAAATAAGCACAAATAACAACTTTTCCAACTTAAAATAAGCAATCTTTTAAATCAAACCATAAAAGAAGAAACTTTTTAAGAAAATTTTCAAAAAGTAAATAAGCGAAACACACAAATAAGCCAATAAGCACAAAGATCTTAAAGCTTATCCGTTTGAAAGCTTATGTAGGAATAAAAAGATTAACTTTTTAAGCACAAAAACATCAAGATCAACACGAATCAAATATATTTCGCACCAAAAGTAAACAAAAATCAAGAAAGGTAGAAAGAGATTAATGAACAAAAAGCTTAACTTGAACTTGATTAATGGAATCCAAATACAAAATGCATAATCTTGAAAGATTAAAAGAAAGAAAAGATGAAAACTTAGTGAGAGAAAGTTTGGAACTTTCTCTCTCTAAAAACTAGAAAAGAAAAAATGAAAATGAAACTAACTCCTCAAAACTAACCAACCCTCCTAATGTGTATTTAGGAGGGTATTTATAGGGAAAATGGGAAGGTGTTCATGTGTTGCCTCTTCTTTCTTTCTTCTCGACTCGATTTAAATCCTTTGTCTTTCTCGACGTCGTCTCGGGATTTGTCGATGTATATTGAACTTGTCTTGTAATTTTCTTCTTCAATTAGACTTGAGTTCTTCGACTTCATAAAACTTCCGTCTTTAGACTTTTTCTTCGATAAATCTTCAGAATAGGCCTTGGACTTCCGTTCTTTTTGCACTCTTGATCTTTTGACTTCGTCTTTTCTCGTTTTCTTCGATAAAGCCCGTGAAAGCCCGTGTTTTCTTCCTTTTTCATCATTAGGTCCTAAAACACAATAAAAACACAAACCACCCATAATTCTGACTTTTACGACATAAAATATACGTTTTGGTCTTGTTATTATTGGAAATAAGTGGTAAAAGGATAAGTGTTTTCACACTTATTATGGTGTTTGGTTTTGTTCAAATATTTTACAATTCTCAAGCACATTACAATGAACGAATGCGTACATACATATGACTAACTAAGAAAGGCAAAGAGGATAAATGAAAATCGTTAACTCACAAACCAAGAGGAACGTGAAGTGTGGTTCAAATCGGCGAACCCTCGTTTGTTTTAACCCTCACGAACAAAACCAAGCACCCTCGAATCCGAACTCAACGTAACCGACCCACTTTGAAGCCAAACCGCAATAATCAAACTGAATACTCGACATCTCTAATCAAAGGACACCGAGGGATTTTCTTACTACTTGCCTTCGTCAACGAAGATGAAGAACAAACAAATATGACACCGTGACTCTTCTTGTTTCATGACACTTGTGATCACTCATAATTTAGGGTGTGTATTTGGTTGCTACTCGTTTAATTAAAACATGAACAATTAAGTGTTTTGCTTAATGTTTGTTCATGGCAGAATTGTGAATATCAAGAGCATATTTAGCGTTGTTGTTGAAATGTAAATGAATGAAATGAGTTGCCAAACATGTAAGCACGTAGATGTCTCACATACATGTGCCCTTTAGTATTAAAGTGGAGTATGAGACGTGTATTATGCATAAAGGGGTGAGATTTAATATAAATCTTGCCTACAATTTGCTAAAGTAGGTATTATCGAAGCTCAATATTTTAAAAGTTACACGATTTAAAAGATACACGTTAAGCACGAAAAATAAACGCTCAATAGAAAATAAAAGCATTGACATTCGAAGAACATTTATATTTCGATATATAAATGAGGGCTTATAATTTATGAATACGTTAACGCGTTATATAAACAAATGTCACCTAAAGGTTTGGTGTAATTTACCAAGCATACTCGTAAAAAGAATGTTAAAACGACGACAATAGAAAACATTTCTATGTCATAGTGATGATGTTTATGAAAACATAATAATTTTGACTTCTTAGAGTCGAAATAGCTATCGGTTCTCGTTCCATCGAATCGGGTAAACTTTTTATAAAACACGTGTGAGTGCGTTTAAATCAAAACTTTTGATTTAAATAAATATGAAAAAATAAAATAAATGATTAATAATTTTAAATAAATTATTTTAAATAGTTAAAAAAATAATTAAAATATACTTTAATTAAAATTCTCGAGTTCTCGGAATTTACGCATGAAAAAGTAAAAGAAACAGGTTGAACATTTGAAAAAATCAAAAAGTACGAATAAAAGAATAATTTAATTACCAGGAAAAATACGAGATCTCACATATAGTATGAAAACCGAAATAAACACTCCCTTTGTGGAAAATGAACCCGCGTTTGTTAAAAAGATGGTCATTCTGTGTTTAGAGTGCAAGGTTAACATCCTTATTAATAGAGAGACTAATATGCTATTCATGGAAGACCGCGGTTTTTACCCTAAGTTTGGCGAAAAAAACCATCACGATGGCATTCTGATATTGTGATTTTGTGACCCATGGTTTGAAAACACATGTATTTTGCGTGGCAGCCAAAACTACATCATGGTTGCAGCCATACAGTGTTTCGTATGGTACTTGCATTAGCAGATCCGAGCCTCGCCTTTATGTGAAAGTTTACTGTTATGAGCATTTTGAGAGTAAGCCTAATTTTCCTAAATCGAATGATGAGGCTGAGAACGAGGAAAAGTTATTAGTTTTCTGTGACGTCCTTTGCTAAGGCGGATTTGTTACTGACTCCTGATTATTTGCCCTTGGTTCCACGTGTTTCGTCCTCGCTGGATAGTAACCATGGGAGGTTAGTTAGTTCATTGACAAATAAATAGTTGAAATGAATATGTTTATGTTTGATTCATGTAATTTTGGTTTCTTTGGTTTACCATTTTGAATAAGAAATCAGGTGATGGCAGCAAGCGGAGCCGACAAAATGTATGTTCTGTTTAGTGTAGAGTTTTGCATAGTAATGCGATTATTAGTTTTTTAGTCTTTCGTTTGGTGATCCAGTTTTAAACTGTTAATATGCAGACCTCTGGGTCGTCTGTTGATGAGACTGCTTTTATACATAGTCTCATCTTCCAAATAGGGCTTAAAATGCATAAAATAGCATAAAATAGACCAAATATATGCTCGTGTTTGTTACTTGTGTATTTTTAGGTACGGATATTGAGGAATTGGCAAAAGGTCACAAGAATCAATCAAAAACGAACACGGGAAATGAAGTCGCACAATGAACCGGGCCCAAGTTTGGAAATTTGCAAAATGACCCTTGAAGAATTGAAGATTGTCAAGTTTAGTCCCTCATCTTTGAAGAACTTGTCACATTTGACCCTCCACTTATCAAATGTACATGTATGGTCCTTAATATTTGAAGATTGTACAAGACCAGTCCACCAAGTTTGAAGAAAATACATTTAATACCCTTGGATAAAGTTTTGTAAACCTTTGTGCCAAAAATGACAACTTATCAAAAGTTGATAAGAAGAAACTAGGCGCTGATGGGTATTTATTACAAAGTGGAAAGAACAAGATAACTTGGGGACCAAACCTGCCAAACTACTAAACCCTTACACCCACTCAGGTTGTGACACGTCACTAAACCCACCCAAATAACCCATAACCCTACCCAAACCCGTCCACACACCCAAGTCCAAAACCAGTTTAATTATTAAACTGGGTCAAACCCCAGTCAAACCTACACCACTTTCCCACCTAAACATCTTTTTAAAATCCCTTTTAACCCAAAACAGATTAAAAACCCTTTTAATCCCCATAAACCCTAATTCCCACCCAGACTAATTAAACGCTAAATCAAAGGGTTTTTAGCTTAAACTGTCCAGATCATCAATTTACCTCCACCTCACCATTTCCCACTCAACAAAACAAACCCACATGGCTTGAGGGACCCACCCCGTACCTCCCCTGCTCAAGTCATTTTCCCCCAAACCCTATGTCCCGACCAATTCAACGGATAGATGAATCCCCTTGGTCCCCAAGTCCAATCCAACGTTCACAAACAAGTTTCCAAGCTGTCAAGTCACATGGGACGATTTTGACCACTTTGAAGATCAAAGACTCAAGGGCCTTTTTGGCATTTCAGCAACTAGGGTTTTAAGCATTCTAGTATGTTCTACTTCTTGTATAAATAGGGGATGAGCCTGTTCATACCCCTTTGTTCCAGATTTTTACTCCAAAAATTGTAATCCCTTTTTAAGTATTTATAAAGTTGGTATTTTTGTTGAAAATATAATTCCTTTTATGAGTTTTAAAAGTTGGTGTTTATTTGTTGAGTAAAAATCTGAGTTCCATTGTTAACTGTGAACACTTGTGTGTTTTGAAAATTTCAGAAAGGAAGTTTCTGAAATTGGGAAAGTTTTTGGTGAATATTGTTTCATAGTTGTTTTTCAGGATTGAATGTTAATTTGTTAAGTGTATTTGAAAGGGAAATTGGTTGGAAAGCTTTTGAAAAGGTTTTTAATAGGTTTTTAATTTCAGAAATTCAAGGTCCAAGAAAGTGAAAGTGGACTTGGACCATTGGATTTCTGACTTTGGACTTGTTTTTAAGACATTTTCTAGGTTCCAAGGTTGGTTGGATTATAAGGTTTCAAAAAGGTTTGAAAGATTTTAAGAAAATCAGAAAGTTGGTTTTGTGCTTGTTCTATTTTTCTTAGCAGGTTCCTTTGAAGCTTGATTTGCCCAAGGTCCTGCACAGACCCGGGTCTGTTGGAGATGGCTAGCAGCCATTGTTGGGCCTGTATGTAGGTCCAACAAGGTAAAAGCCTTGTCCCTTTTTCATTTTTTTTGTTTATGATTGATTTTGAATGAAATTTTTGAAAGCTGGTTATGTGTTGTTAAACTGATTGGATATTGCTTGTTTAAGGTTATTGTGCATGTTTAGATTGATTGGAGTCAATTTGGTTTGAACTTGTTTAGATTTGCCTTGAAAATATTGATCTTTCAATTTTAAAGGGGTGTTTGGATTAAGGGATAAGTAGGGCTTGTTGACTGCAATCTTGTGTTTAACCCTGTCTTATGTGCTTATTAGGGTGTTGATAGGTAGTAAGTGTGTTTGGTTTTCAGTTTGGGAGGTTATTGTACACACTTGCATGATCAAAAAGTGAAAAATAGCTTAAATCCAGTTAACTGCTTGTGTGACTGCATTTTTGTGATTTTGCCCATCAAATCTTGTAAGCTGCTAGTTAATAGGCCATAGAAGGATTGTGAATCACTTGTATGCTATTTGGTGTGCTTATTTTCAAGTTATGAGGGTTTGAAATTCGTTTTTATGCATGTAATTGGTGTCTACTGTTTATCAGAAACATGTGTGCTTAATCAGTAACTTTTGATGCTTATTGAGTAGTTTTTTGTGTTGTGATTGCTTGTTTTTTGTGCTTAATCAGACTCCTTATACTCCAAAGAGTATAAGGGTGCCTTGTTGTCAAAAAATAAGCCCTCCAAAGAGCTTTCCTGAGCTCAAAGGTCAACTGACCAAAGTATTGCACTAGCAGTGGGAAGAAAGTTTCCCCTGCTATCACATTTGTTTCCCCTGCTAAGCAAAAGGACAAAAACCAAACACATGTCATTGTCAGTTTTCTTAATTTTTTGTCTTTAGTGACCTAAAATGGGAATTAGACTTTGAAACCAATTTTGTTATTTTTCTTATTTTATTTTTGATTTTTCTGATTAATTAAATTTTTACTTACTATTCATTTGGTAATTTTTAGGTTTTATTGCATTTTTAATTAATTTTTAATGTTTCTGTTTTTGGCATTTAGTGCCAAAAATACTTCTTTTTCATTTTAAACATTTTTCCCATGTTTAGAATAATATTTTAAGAGTTTTAGTATAAAAAGTTTTTACTGATCACCTTTTATATAATTTTTAGAATTAATTTAAGTTAATTAGGGTTTAAATTGTGTACTGTTTTGTCTTTTAGTGAAAAATATTTGATTTTTCAAACTTTCTTATTTTTCTACTATTCATTAGAGTAAATTAGGATTTTTAAAATTGTTCAATTATTTTTGGCATTATTTTATTATTTTTTATAATTATTTTAGTTTTAAATTAGTTTTTAGTAATTTAAAAATAGAAAAATAGTGTTTAAAATTTAGGAAAAATACCTTTTAGTTTATAAATAATATAAGTGAGTTATTTGTCCAATAAAATAATATTTTGGGCTTTTTCTTAATTATATTTAATTTTTGGGCTTTAATTATCATTAAAAATTGAATATTTAATTAATAAAAGGTTTTAAAATATTTTTATTGGATTTTATTTCTTATTTATATTATTTTGAACTACTTTTTCATTTTTAATTTATTTTTAGCTTTAAATTTTTAATTTTTCACGTTTTTCGTACTTACGTTCGCGTTTTACGTCTTTCGTCGTAGTTTAATTGTAATCGTAGTTCGTCTTAGTTTTTCTTTCTTTTCTCATCTAAAAACGACACTACCCCAATCCATTGATTATACTTATTGGCACATTAATCCACACACCTCCTCGAGAACGAACCCGCATTTATTCAACTTGTCGGTTTTCCTAAATCGTCGAGTTTAATACTTGCCCCCATTATACCTTGTTTTTCCTAAAACTAAGGTGTACAAAAACTCAACTACCATCTGTAAACTTTGGTGGTAGAATATGGAAAAGAAGAGTCAAACTACTTGCACATAGCCGTTGAAGATAAGAAGAGAGGTTAGCGTTTAGTCATTTAGAGTTGGTCTTTATGCAGTTATAGATATAATTGTTTAAACATCTAGATCTGTGAAGAGAGCATTAAATCAATTGGTGATTAGTAAATTGTGTTCTATGGTGTAGAGGTAAGCCACCATTTAGAGCATACACTATAGTTCCAGAGTTGGATTGTCACTATAAACACGCGACTGCCGTTGCCCCTTTGTTGATTAATAATATAGGAAACCCTCAAAACGCATTCTTTTATGAGCGTGCGCTCGCAAAAACCCGTATATTGGCGTGTCGTGTTCTCACCTAATACCTCTTGCTCTCTCTGTGTAAAAATTATAACAAGGAATCAGTGGGTGTAGAAACTGTTTCCTACCCTTTCATCTGATTGCTGGCTTTAATAAGGAATCGGTGTCTGATGTGGAAAACGAGACGCGAAAGCCAATGGTGTGTGCTTTCTGTGTGTAAAGTTTTTTAGGGAGGATAGGTTTTGTATGTAGAAAAAATAGGATTATTTAATAAGGGTGTGATGGGAATCACTAACCATTGAGAACCGTTATTCCCCTCTATTATAAATAGGGAGACTAATAGGTTAATTATGCGAAGATGTCGGCTCATAAATGCGTTGGCATCTTTTGGTAGCTAAAATAATACACTTGTAGGTTACATTTCTGTGATTTTTGATGGGACCGGGTGATCCCATATCTTGCCAGGGCATCTCAGTAGAGATGCAGCCATGGTAGGGTTACCTTTTCCGTAGAAACGTACGTTATTTGAATGTAATCAAGAAAAAACCCGGTTATAACTTCTGAGGTTGTGACCCGTATTTGCATGATGCTTTTGTTTTATCGCTGTATAACCAACGTTAATGCTTTGAAATGGCAATGATGATAGATTTTGGACATCGCTGAGCTGAATCGCTTAGAGTTCGGATTATGTGCTGCCTGGCAGGGCCAGCTTTCCATGTTTGCAGCCATGGTGGCCATATCCTCATATCCGATTAGTCATTTATCTGAGCCTAAAACAAGAGACCAAGTGCTGTTTCGTTCTTTTTTAAGTTATATATCCGGTTACTTGATGGTATATATGACAAAAATCTTTTGTATGTTTTTTTTTGTAAATGAATTAATCAATGAAAGGGCAACTTATTAATTAATTGCGGGGAAAAGACAAACGCTTATTAATGAAATGGGGTGATTAATGAAGAACGGAGCCATGATAACGGAACGTGTCTAGAGAACGGTGTGTCAAGTATGTGTGTGTAACATTTGTGAGGAAGAAGCAGATACTCTATAATACAGAGACTAATGTGGGAGGGAAAAGAAAGTTTTTTTTTATTAAGAGTGTCACGTGTACACTTGTAGGTTACATTCTTGTAATAATCGATGGGACTGAGTGATCCCATGTCTTGGCAGGGTAGCTCAGTAGAGATGCAGCCATGGTGGGGGTACCTTTTCCATAGAAACGTGCCTTATTTGAATGTAATCAGAAAAAACTGGTTATAACTTCTGAGTCTGTGACCCGCATGTCCATGATGCTTTTGTTTTATCGTTGTATAACCAACGTTAATGCTTTGAAATGGCAATGATGATTGTTTTTGGACATCGTTGAGCTGAACCGCTTAGAGTTTGGATTATGTGCTGCCTGGCAGGGCAAGCTTTCCATGTTTGTAGCCATGGTAGCCATATCCTCATATCCGATTAGTCATTTATCTGAGCCTAAATATAATAGACCTTTTGCTGTTTCATTCTTTTTTAAGCTAGATATGCGGTTAGTTGAGGGTATTTATGACACAAATCTTTTGTATGTTTTTTTTTGTAAATAAGTCACCTTTATTGATTTTACCCACCCTTTGTTACCCTGCGTTCCGTTGCACTAAGGTGAGCTTGGGAGAGCTTACCACTGATTTAGCGTGTTATGAGGAACGATCGACAGACTGTTTTGGTCAATGTGCATATATGTATTTCTACATATATATACAATTGTAAAGTCAGTTGTGATGGGTATTTTTTACAAAAAGAAAACAACTTTTTTTCCTTTTTTTGCGGGCGATGATTAAAGCTGTTTTCCTACCGTGAGTGGTTTACCGGGTACGCATCTTGGCATGGCGACCACATCTTGATTGTGTTCGCAGCAATGTCACGTGTTCACCACTCCTTCGGTGGTTACGAGTCTGAGCCTTATTTTCCACCATTTGTGGTTCGTTTCTGTCCACCGATAGTTCTTGCTGAGATTGAGCCTCACCAGGCCTCTGAAAGTACATAGAACATGTTTACTCGTTTATGTCATGTGTTTGGACATGTGCGCATGAGATTTTTTGTGGATTCTGTTTTGGCAAAAAAAGAATTAGCAACAGGGCAATAGTGCATCTACTGTAATTCATGAACCAAACACCCTTGATAAAGGGTGTTTCAATGTTGTTAAACCAGGAACCAAACACCCCCTTCTGCTGTTAAGGGCTCTGAAACGAACGAGGTTTTGCCCAAACCTAGATCTGCAGTTAATTCAATGAAAAGTAAGCTGTAAGCTAAGGTCGACAAATTTGATGGTATCCTACACCAGCTATAGACTAGCGCTAGGATCAAGAAGGGAACACACACCCCACATACGAATGGTTTTGAACGAAAGCGTATCATGCAAGTGTTTATCTTTCTTTGGCTGAAAAATACGCATACCAACTAACCTAATGACATGTGTGCAAATTTTAACTAGCTTTCGGAAAATATAAGAAAATTACTCGAACCTTTCTCGCTTCAAAATCAAACTAATAGCCTTATGAATCGATAAAATCAAAATAAATAAAATCCTGACCATTTTCATATAGTGGCTTGATGTTATTATCAGTTTTGTTGGTTTGCTGGATGGTGTTTCAACGTGAATTTGATTTTTGATCTTCCATATGTCCTGCACACCAATCAATATTTATGTTCAAATGCCATGTCACGTCAGCTTTGTATTTCATACTTTATACCTGAATTCCACACTTTGCAATAGATTTCTATTTAGCATGCGAATATAGCATGAAATTAAATAAGATGATGTGTCTACAAATAAGCTTTAGCAAACACCCCAGATGTTGTGTTTCTTGAGTTCAGTAACCTAAGGCTAACCTGAGAAACATCATTGTGTATTACCCCTATAGTATATATATTACGTATACATATTAGATCAGAAAATAGCCAACTTCCAGTATTAGAAAAGTCCATTTATCTTTATCTTTGCTGACCTTTCTACAAACACTATTATTGGATTCCCGTTGTTCTTTCTGTGTGCTACTTTATTTGCAAAAAAGAAATTTAAAAGCAATGTTTAGTTTTGTGTAGGAAACCTCTTTTTAAAAGCAGTTGCTGGGCCGCATGCGTGTGCGTGCCTGTTTGTGAACAAGTTATGAAACATGTCAATTGTCGCTGTATGTGTACGTGAGTAAGTTGATGAAGCCCCTGGTCAATTCAACTTGTTTTTTTCTAGCAGTATTCAGTTATTGAAGCATCCGGTTTTAATACCTTGCGATCGTATTTACTGCAGGTTAGCGCTCCACTTTTTTGCTTGGCTGAAGCGAAAACTGCAAACAGACATAAGAAGCCTACGGTATCTCTCTCTGTCTCCTACAAGTTTGTTTAAACTTCCCCCAGCAGCCCCGCATAGGGAATACAGAAGTATGAAACTTGTTTCTCTCTCTCCTACAAATTTGTTAGAACTCTCCCCTTCACTTTCTTTCATGTTTTCGTCTTTAGAGTTTGTATGAATGCGAACAAATTACAAAAAAAAAACCATTAATATTATTCAACTAAATGATACACATCTCTGGCAGTCCAACGACATGACTATCAGTACATAAATTTCCCTAACACAATCATACTGGAAAGATTAAAAAGAACAACTAAGTTCAGCACGCTTGACACAAATTGGCACAAACCGTTTATTAGAGGACACATTTTGGCACATTCACCGCCACATTTCACTCGAACCCATCGCCTTGCCACCATTCGATGAACCTTTGCATCCGTTGGATGCGGTTTCCAGTCGCAATTGCTTTGGACGCGAGCTAGTCACGGAAAGCGCAGTCTGTATCTTGCAAAGTCTGTAGGAAAGCCACCATCTGGTTGACCACGGGTTCTTGTCCAACGGTCCGTAACTCCTGGACAAGGTGTGTGATAAGTGTGTAAACACTTACCCCTTTTACCACTAAAAACAAGGAAAAACCAAACCAAAACGTAAGTTTAATAATGTAAATGTCAGAATTACACGTGGTTTTGTTTGTTTGTGTAAAATAGGTACAAAAGATCATAAATGAAGAAAACACGGGATTTCACGGGCTTTTATTGAAGAAAAAGACAAAAGACATGCTCAAGGGACCAAAAGTATTAAGAGGCACGGATATCAAGAAATCACCAAGGAAAAAGGTCAAGAAAATAGAAAAACAAGCACGAGAATGGAAAGAGCACAAAATTACGAAGCCAACGGTTCCGACCTTGCCGCGTAATTCGTCTCGGTTTGCATTATATTCTAATATTTTATTTCTAATTTTAACATTTTATTAATTTTAGTAAAAATTAAATAAATAAAAGCTTTTTATTTTATAATAGTTAGTTTAGTATTGAAATAATTAATTTTGATTTTTCAATATTTTTATTTTTATTAGTTTTATTTTTATATATTTTTATTTATTTTTAAACTAACACAAAAATATTAAAAAGAAAGAAAATAACATGTGTATTTCTTTTGTGAGTAATTAGGTGCATGCTTCTAAAAGAATAAAGATGGTTGAGTTGATTAAAGAAAGCTTAATTAAGGGTCATTGGATGAAAAATAATCAAAGGTGAAGATAGGTGATCTATGTGAAGTGCTCTCATTGGTCTATCTAAAAAGAATCTTCACTCCTATTGGTGGAAACACATCATCACCTATCAAATGACCAAGATGCCCCCAAGTTAAAGAAGAGAAGGTGGTTAGAAGCCTAAAAAGACTAATCTACCCAAGCACCTTGACTTCAACTATAAATAGCACCTCATCCTTCTTCATTTTGTATGTAGATTTTAGGTAGCTAAATAATGTCAAATTTATTTCATGCTTACTGTAATTCATTTTTATATTTTAATAAACAAGTTATTTTAGCTTACTGTTAATCTCTTTTAGCTTATTCTCATGCTACCTTCCTTAATTTTTCAATAATCTAGCTTATTATTTGGGATTAGTTTTTATAACTTTTTCCAAATAAGTTAGATTTATATAAAAGTTCGAAATAAGTGTTTTCTTATTTCAAGCTTATTGTGGGCTTATATTTCGAGATCTAGCTTATTGTGGGTGAATTTGTTCAATTAGCTTTTTAAGCTTTTTGAATCACATAAGTTTTAAGTTTAGGCTTACAACTTATTAATAAGCTAGCCTTTTAATTAATTATTTTTACTGTAGATCTATTAGTTTTTTTATAAATTAGCGTAAATCTATTAGTTTTTAGTTTAAAAATTAAAATACTTTTATAAAACCTAAAAAATAGTGTAGATCTGTTAGTGTTTTTAATAAATTAGTGTAGATCTATTAGTTTTTAGTTTAAAATTAAAATATTTTTATAAAACCTAAAAAATAGTCTAGATCTATTAGTAATCAACATAATCAAATATTAATTGTTGCTTATCATCCTAACCTCTTGTGTTTTTATCGATTCATCACTTTTGGTGAGGAGCTTACGGGTTTAATAGATTTAGTTGATAGGTGGAATTACTTAGAGCGTATGGTTGGTAAAAGTTGTGAAGTATCGGTTTAGTAATTGTGCGGTTTGAGTTTGATTTAAGTGGCCGTGTATTTTACGGGCCATATTTTGTTGGTTGTGTTGATTGTTTTAGAGCGTTTTTCTTCGGACCATGGGTACTAAAGTTCTATCCTTTCTAATATCTAGCTTATAGTTTATTTCCTCTAAATCGTTTTAGTTTAATTAATTAGATTAATTTAGTTTAAATTGTTTTAAAAAAATATCTCTTTTATAAAAATCATTTTAATTATTTTTAAAAATTATTGTTGTTTTAAAAAATAGATTTAAAATTATTAAAATTAGTTTTCATTTAAATAAGATTATTTTGAGTATAAAGTTTACACTTTTGTTGTGATTATTAAGCTTATTAGTATATAAAGCTTCAAGTTTTATCATCTAAAAAGATTAATAAGCTATAAAAGTTAAAGCTTTACGCTTTTAATCTTACGTTTATCTTTTTGATTTAATTTTTCGTCATCTTACTTGTTATTACGTGCTTGCATTTAGTTTAATTTTGCATTTAGAATATTTTTTTTAATTAAAGTATAATTTTGTTGCATCTTAGATTTAATAAGTTTCATCTAGATTTTAAATTGTAGTATAATTGTATTGCATTTTAGAATGATTTTATGTGAACTATTTGCGTTTTTATTTCTATATTCCCTAAGCCTATAATAGTATCCTCATTTAATTTTAATTAGACATAGATATCAAACAAGTATTATTAACCAAAAATGATAAATCTTAACGATTAAATTGGATATCAATTCGAGTCGAGTCGAGGAAAACGAAACAATAATCTTCCACATTTAATTCTTATATTAAATTGGTCATATTATATTGGTTCTGCTGCCGCTACGATCTCGTTACGATTGATGATTTTTCGTGAGACTATTTAGATTTTTGGATCCCTTCACTTTTGAACGTTATTTTCTTGTAATCAAAAAAAAAAAAAAACCAAAAAAATAAATCACAAAAAAAAATACAAAAAAAAAATCACAAAAGCAAATTCTTTCCTAAGATTTGTAACAAAAAATAAAAAATCCAAAAGTAATACTTTTCTAAAGTATTACACAAAAAATATTAAGTACTATTACTATTTTTCTTATTTCGATTTCTTTCGTCTTTTATTGTAAATATATTTTCTTTAAAAAATAAAAATACAAAAAGATTTTCTTTTTTACTATAGATATTACATATACGAACCCCAATACACAATATTCCATAAGTATTGCTTGCAATATCCCATATTTGGAGGCGTTCCGGTTCCATATACGTGTATCGGTCAAAGAAAATAAAAGGCAAAAATAGATAAATACTTTCGTTAAGCAAGAGTTCGAAAAAATACGAACTTTAAAGTGAATAGAAAGGCGACGTGCTATAAAAGGACGTCTAAGGGAAGCTAGGTACTTAAGTGCTTCGCGCCACCTCATTCCCCCCGTTCACTTGTGAGTATTTTGAGAAGGAAGGCTAATTGAGGATTTTTCCAACCAAGTAGTATTACATATATATTTTTTGTAGCTTTTTGATATCGAACCTCGAGAGGGATAATCCCTTCCCTTTCAAAGTCACCAAGGTCAATCCCCTTACTCCTTGGTTTTTAGTTGTATGCACACTCGCGCGTGTACACACATACCAAGTGGTGTACCTAATTCTTCTAAAAATAAGAAGAACAAGAAGACCGTCTCTCAAGCCGATCCTGAGAATCGAGCTTTCGATACTACGATGGCCACGGATAATCGACCGATGATTGAGATCTTGCAATCCCAAGTTGAGGGAAATAATGACGCGATTGTGGTTCCGGATATCGGAGCGAATAATTTTGAACTTAAAATGAGTTTTATTCAAATTGTTAATCCCACCTCAATCCATAACACAAGATTTTAGAGAGAGAAAGAGAAGAAAAGTAGAGAGAGAAACTAGAGAGATGGTGGAAGGTTTTTACTATTTAGAGAGAGAAAGTAAATTTTAACCAACACCATCTTCCACACATGGAAGAGGGTATATATACCCACGAACCACATGGGCTTTCCATGGGCCGTGGGATTGTTTCCATGGGCCGGGCTTGGCTTGTCTTGGGCTTAGAGCCCCTAACTTATACAATATTAGCTTAAAGTCCAAGCCTGGTTTTCCCGACTAACCTATTACAATACAAGACCATTTACGACTAAGATGACCTTTTACATTCTTGTTCGACTATATAAAATATAGGGCTAACAATCTCCCCCAATGTATCGGTCATCTTTAAAATGCATAAGATGATTGAGTGAATACATTCTTGTGGAGGTGATCTTCCTTCTTAGGTCTTGTATCTTGGTCTTGATCTTGTTTGTAACAGTTTTGTTCCTTCATGCCTTTGTGATCTTTATCTTGAGCCTTTGTCATTTGACTTTGAGTGCTTGAGATCTTCAATCTATTCTTGACAGTGTTCATCTTGAGCTCTTGTGATAAGATGACCTATTACATTCTTACATTCTTAAGTATCTTAATTATCACCATCTTGTGCTCTTGTGACTTCTGAATTACATCGGTTACACATCTACGCCACCTACTTGATATGCATCAACATATATAGACATGTATGAAATGGCTTTGAACATTTCACCCTAACTAGGTAGCATTTTACCTCCGGTCGGTGAAGACCGTTAGATGGTATTAGATACCGTACCTGTGATCGGGTAGATTCGATTAAAAACCTCTTTGACAGGGTTTCCCGGCGGTAGTAGCCAGTTCTCTTTACTCGACCGTCTTAAAGCAGACTGCGAACGTAAAGAGTGAATCATAAGGATAAATTATCCGTCTAATTAGAGTCGTCAATTCAGATTTCCTGGAACAAGTTTGATTCTAAAATAATCGCACCATTGTTGCTTTCCACTTTGTCACAAGCTTGATTAATATAGAATCTTGTGAATCACCTACGGCAGTGCTGTTTGATGTTGACACTGGAAGGATTTCCATTCGTCATTGTGAGCACTAAGGAGTGTCTCTCTGAATGTTCTGGCAATATCACACGGATTTTGCGAAGAAACCTGGAATCAAGTTTGAATCAATTAAGTATCCAAACTTAGTTGCATTCCAGTTCTCACAAGTTTGATTCGTGTTGAATCGTACAAGTTATCTACCATGAGCTTGTTTGATGCTGGCTCAAGTAGGATTTCCATCTTCATTGTGAATCGTATCACTCAGATGTTCTGAAAATATCACAAGGATAATGCGTAGTAATCGATTGTGTCCTAATGAGATGATAGATATATCTCGTTTGGCTCTAGACTCAATAAGTGCATTTTGGTAATCGGAGGCTGGAGCAGACTGCCACCTTTTCAATATTAACTAACTCGGAGTGAGAAAGTCAATAGATACGTGTTGATCTCCGTGAAAATGAGACAATTTTCTTTTGAGAGAAACTCGAATGGCTGGGGAAGGGTTGTGCATCGCATCACTGGGTCCATGACACTTGTCTTTGATAGATGTGTTAAGCCGGTTTCTGGCTAAGTTGCATAGAATATTAAACTCCTTCAATGCTTACCAACACGTCATCACTAGCACCTTGTTGTGATTGTTCCAGTGCTAACTTAATTAATTGGTCCGCATTAAGCTTCATTCAACTCCATCTTTCCTAAGGACAACTATTTCTAGCTATGGAATGTCCTTGGGTAGATCCCTCCGGTTCTGGTTGGATCATACGACTTAGTTTCCTATCCTAAACCACCTTTTGACTCCATCGTTCGGTCGTGGATAGTAGGTTGTTTTGGGTATAGATCGTAACCATAAACCATTGAAAACCATTCAAAGTGCTTGATAAAAATCAAAAACTTTTAACACTTGAAAGTTTTACATTTCCGAAAAGCTCCCTCTACACACATGCATCGATATACGAAATGGTTTAGCATGTGAAGGAAATAGTTTCACTTGAGTCTTTAAGATCATATGTTGAAATATATTACATTTAAATCACATTTTCTCCCCTATCTCTAGTATAAAAATATCATATTAGAGATACCAATTGATTAAAATATGACAATTTCTGAAAACCGATTGGGAGAGAAACATGCGTGCACACATGAATAAGGAACTTTTTGTAGTCGGGTTGCTCCCCCTCAACAATATATGTGTGTCTTGAAACAAAAATTTGACAATATTTTGGAAAAACGACACCATAAAATACGTTGAGGTACGGAGTGGAGATGCCTTATCCGATTTAATTTATTACTTATGACAGTTTTAGACCGTTTTCGGAATGTGTTGGATACATAAAATATATCAATTTCAGAGATGTACCCAACAACATTAAAGGCTTGATTTTAAAACGCTCCCCCTAAAAATTTAATCAAAATAACATATGACATGTTTGAGATATAAAACCACATTATGAGGAAGGGAGTGTTGAACACATAATTTTGAAAGATTTAGAAAAACCTTTTGAGAAATTCTTGAAAAATTGTGTTCAACGGTTATAAAATAATCATGGTAGAAGACTTCTCTTCTATTGCTTAGAGAAAGCGCACTGAAACGTACACTTCCCTTTCGGGTCCGATTTTCATGAGCTTAAAACTTTGATTGTTTTGTGACTAGCTCATGACCGAGAAAGATAAATTTCCCGTTGTGAAGGATAAGTTATCATCTGTGATAACTTTCCTTAGTTGATGTCCAAGTCCTAAGCTGTGATGCGCTTAGAAGTCATATACACGAGCTTAAAACTTTCGAATAGTTTTATTGTAAGATCGTATCCGAGAAAATCTAATTTCTCGTTTTGAGGATAAGTCATACTCGGGATGAATCCGGGTTATAGTCTATAATTTGACTATAAGCCATTTTGAATCTTACTTGTGAAACCCCTGAGACACGTATTTCTCTAATATCTGCTTCTTCAGCAACCAAACTCTGAGAGTGTCTTTTGTTGAACGGTATGAATATGGAAAACCTTTGTGTTCTTGTTGAACATTTACTTTATTACCTGCACTTGTATCAATAGTTTGTATGCTTGCATGTGGGTTAGTGATATCTTTGTGAGAACCGTGTTGGGGTTCACCTTGAACCTTTTTCGTGCTAGAGGGAAATATCGTTCCAGTAGGAACCCACCTAAGACGAATTATTTTAATGGTTCTACCCGTTGGTATCCACCTAAGACAGGGTTTAGGAGTCATAGATTTCTCATGCACAGTGGAAAACTTAGTTGGAGAAAACTTATTTCCTGTAGGGTTTCGTCTTTGAGATGCTCTAGCTTTGTGGTTCACCTTGTTCAGGACTTGCGTTATACAATCATCATGAATGGCATTAAACACGAATTTGTTACATTTCTTCCAAACAAAGTGCTTAGCATCTAAGAAGGATCCAGAGTTCCTAGGGTTGGCAGAATTGTGCACATCATAGAAGGGTCTAGAATTCCTAGATGTGTGAACAACGCTCCTAGGTTGTGGTTTGGTCCTATCTCTTGCTTGTGTCTTGTTCTTAGCATCCTCTAGATAGCGTTTATGACCCGTGTCATTTGAACTACACATAGGCATGTTCTTGGAGCCAGATCTAGAGTTGCTTGAAGCATTCATGTGATCGGGTTTTGCAGAAGCGGATTTTCTTAAGGATGGTCTAGATTGTGGAGTGACTGGTTTAGGTAAATTTTTACGCAAGTCAACTTGGGATGCAAACCTCGGATTCGACGTTTTGGGTCGTCCAGATTTAAACGCATTCGGTTGTCTAGCAACTGAGCGGTTTTTGAATGGCTGAGAAGGAGGTTTCCCCAAGACTGACTGTTTTACTAACTTAGTATCCACACTATTTCCTTTTAGCTTCCTTAATTCATTTTTCACCGCTGTCAATGCAAAAACTTTTTCCTGAATCTGAGCCTTTAATTTCTCATATTGTAGAAGTAATTGAGCGACACATTGTTATAACTTAATGTTCATATTGTCAAATATGTCGTTATCAACATTCACGTCATTACTATCTACCGTGTCGATAGGTTGCACAGATATTTCACTTAGTGAAGCAGGCGGAGGACTTGGATTATGAGAAGCCAACTTTGATTCTAACAAATTTATTTGTTTCACAAAATGTTCTTTTTCCGCGTTGGAATCTTGAATCTTACGATCCAATTTTTGTTCAAGAACAACATGTGCCTTTTCAAGTTTTTCAAAATAAGCCTCAAATTTGTTATTTTTCTTTGAAAAATCCAGTTTGGCATCCTCAAAATCTTTTGTCTTTTGAGCTAACAGTTTCAAGCTCGTGAATCTTAGAATCAACATCCTCGGCACTCTCTCCTCCATTAGTACTTGTATTTGATGAATCAGGTGTGGTATTGCTATCAACCTTTTCCACTAGAAACATGTCAGAAATGGGTTCAGATTGCTCAGTATATTGATAAACATCATATACAACATTTAATTGTACCTTAGCCATTGGCTCATTATAAAAAATGGGTCTGATATCCGCATCATTGGCTGAGTGATCGTTTCCTGAGCTGTTGTTGGTACGCTACTTTTCGGATTCTATCCCGCTGCTTTCTGTATCAACCGAACAAGCATCCAATGCTTGACCATTATCGACATTACTCTCTTGTGTCTGCATCAGTCTTTTATGCACCCTTCTTTCAAATTGTCGTTTATGACGTGTTCTTTCATCAATGGACTTCTTGAGATTACTCATGTAATGACGGAGTTTCTCTTTGAACTCGTAAAGATAGAATGCCTTGTCCTTTGACTCAAGGAATTGCTGAAACTGGTTGTAGAGAACTAAAAAGGTTGCCGTGGATTCATCCTCTTGAAAATCATCTTTTTCAAGTTGCATGTGAAGTTGATTCATGTTAAGTGTGAGCGCGCTGTTGAATGTTTCAACCTCTTGACTAAGTAGTAGGATGAATAGCTGTTTGTATTCGAATGCCATATTAGTTCTTTTGATGAGTTCATTTGAAAGAGTCTGAAGGTGTGACTGAAGTTGCTTGAAATGTTCCAAACATCGCTCTTTAGCTTTCATCATCTTGTACTTGATGGCATGATCGTTTGTGTCTGAATTCGAGTTGTTGTTTGACATTGTCGATGATTGTGAATGTATTAGGATCTTAGTGGATGTGTTGTGATGAGGTGTGGTTTGCAATTCCGAAAATTTTATTTTATTTTCAGTATGATAATAAATGCCTCAGTCCGATATAACGGTAAACCGAAAATTTTTGAATTGCCAAATTTTGAAATCGAGTTTAAAATAGCCAAAAACTAATAGGGAAAAATTTTGAAAAATGAAAATTTTAACAAAAAATAAAACCTAAAAAAATTGAAATTTGGCCTAAAAATTTGAATTTTTGGTTGAAAATTTTTTCACATCGCCAAAATTTGAAATCGAAGCTTAAATGGCCTAAAACTGGTCTAGGGAAAATAATTTTTTTTTGGTAAACTATGTTCCAGGACTAGTCTAGATAGTAGCTAAGTCTAAAAATTACTCGAACAAAATATCCATCGGAATAACTGTCGGAATGTCCTATCGGAATAACTGTCGGAATATCCTATCAGAATAACTGTCGGAATGTCCTATCGGAATAACCGTCAGAATGTTCTATCAGAATAATCCGTCGGAATGTACTATCGGAATAATCCTTCGGAATGTACTATCGGAATAACCGTCGAAATAACCGTCGGAATATTGAAACCCTTTTCCGATGGAATTCTGTCGGAATAACCGCCGGAATATAGAAGCCCTTTTCCGATGTAATTCTGTCGGAATAGTACCACAGTGATCAAATTCCCACTTTTCTCGGACAAAACCCAACCAATTCGAGATTTTAAGCCAAAAATGATCAAAACACCCAAAAAGTTTGTGTTTTTAGCCAAAGTAAATATACCAAATCTCTACCACAACTATGTAGAAGATTTGTATCAAGAAAAAACCATAAAAAATACAAATTTTTTTTGGTTCGAATGATTAGGATCAAAATAGGCACGAAAATCAAGAACACAAACACGAATCTTCAATCACCTATCCACTATAGGCTCTTGATACCAAATGTTAATCCCACTTCAATCCATAACACAAGATTCTAGAGAGAGAAAGAGAAGAAAATTAGAGAGAGAAACTAGAGAGATGGTGGAAGGTTTTTACTATTTAGAGAGAGAAAGTAAATGGTAACCAACACCCTCTTCCACACATGGAAGAGGGTATATATACCCACGAACCACATGGGCTTTCCATGGGCCGTGGGTTTGTTTCCATGGGTCGGGCTTGACTTGTCTTGGGCTTAGAGCCCCTAACTTATACAATATTAGCTTTTACTGACTAACCTATTACAATACAAGACCATTTACGACTAAGATGACCTATTACATTCTTGTTCGACTATATAAAATATAGGGCTAACACAAATGGTTTCCGCTACACCATTTTTAGGCCGTACTCAAGATGACCCTCACGATCATATTAAGAGATTCATACATTTGACCAATACGGTGAAATACAATGGGGTGACTCACGAGGCAATACGTTTGTTGCTCTTTCCTTTTTCCCTCGAGGGACAAGGCCGGATTTGGCTTGATAAGGAACCACCCAAATTATTCTTACATGGGCGGATTTAGAAATGAAGTTCATTAACTAATTTTTCCCACCATCTCGTACCACCGCCTTAAGAAACGATAATATTTGTCTTTTTGTAGTTTGTTTTTGTCTCGATATCTTTACGAATTGACTGATCGATAAAAATCAAGTCACTTTATTGTTTTTGGTATTTCGTTGTAAAAGTTATGGTATTCTATGTCTAATTTCCATAAAACCGTCAAAAGTGTAAAATATTGTCGTCTACGTAACCATACTTGTCTACAAACATAGTGCACATACCAATTACAAAGCACAAAGTACAACCAATTAATGCACAACAAGAATTAATAGCTATAATGTAAATTCTATAAAAGTACAAGGATTGAAAATGTAAATGTATAAAGCTAAGGGACTGAAAATGTAAAATATTGTTGATCCCAAACTTAGATCGATTAGCTTTGTGTATACGAGATTAGATCAAGTATAGCACGTAGAGAAACCTTTGTATATGCTTTGTGAATCTAAGTGTTATGCGGAATTTAACACTTAAACAAGAACACACAAGATATAAACAAACTTTCACTTTGATTATCAATGTCGAACTTGCTTACAATGAAAGATGTTTATGAACGAAAACTTATGTAGAACTTGATATTGAACATTAACCTAAAGGCCTTCTTTTATAGACTAAGAAGCCTTGTACAATAAGCTACGTATCAACTATTCTAGGTAAAGATAAACATAGAAAATACATTGTCGTTTCTATCCTTACTAGAAGTATTCTAGAATATAATAAACGTGTAGATTATATCTTCCATCAGTGCTTGTCTTCAATGTGTCAACGCTTGACTTTAATTTGTCAACGCTTGAGCTGTCAATGCTTGCTTTGCTCTTGTCAACGCTTGAATTGTTCTTGTCAGCGCTCAAGTGATCTGGCCTTAATTTATTCCCAACAATCCTCCCCTAAACTTGATATCCACTCTTATGATCAAGTTTCTGAATAAGAATTAAGAACTTGGAGGAATCTGACAAACCTTGTCATATTGATAATGAATAAATCTGATCAAATCCTTTGCCACGTCACTTGAATAATCTATCTCCAACTGAGTGTCCTTCATCTTTTCCAAAACAGCCTTGGATATGAAATACTGAGCATCCACAAGTAGATACTCAGCAAACTTTGTAGAACTCAAATGGTATACACCAGCAGCTGAATATAACCTCCATTGAAGACCACTGAGGTCATCTTCAAGATCCTTCCATATTTCAGGATCTTCCTCTTTTGTCCCACACTTTCTTTTAAATGTGGTCCAAAGTTTTATTCCATTAGCTGAAGTTGGTGCTTCAGCCTCATACTTGGTCTCCAGCAACCTCCAAAGGCCACCAAGTCTTCTCTATCACAACTTGCAAATAAAGATATGAGAGTGGTAAAAGTGTGTACCTCCTTGCCAAATCTGCCAATCTTCCAGAATCCACATTCATCCTCATCATAACTCACAATTGGATTCCTGGAATCTAATGGTAACACTTGCACCATATCTGAAGCTTCTAATGGGGAGAGCTTGAGGCTCTTTCTGATAACTGCTTCACCTGGATATAGTGGATCCATATCTTTTGGAAACTCAAGTTTAAATCCCTTCTTCACTGGCCTGGGAATCATCATAGCTTTCTTGATTTCCATTTCTTCTGCAAGTTGCTCCTTTCTTTCATCTGAAAGAAGTCTGAGAGTGTTTGCTTCCTGCACTCTCACCCAAATAGAATAAGCCCTATGTTCCAACTCATCAAATGTCAAAGCCTTCAACTTCTGATGTGTCCATCCAACTCCATGACATCTGAGCAACATAAAGTAGAGCTCTCTTCTATCCCTTTTCAATTCTGAGAGAATATTGCTTGCCTTGTGCTTCAAAATCACCTTACAATCCTTCTGAACTCTAAGAAGAAGCTCCAAACCCCATATTTGATCTGAAATGGTCAAGTCTGGATTATCCATGCAGCTTTCTTCCCAAGAATTGTACATTTGAACCACCTCTGGCATGTAAAAGTCAACCTGCAATTTTAAGTCTCTCAACTTTTCCCTAGCAAGCTCATCACCATACTCAAGCCTTTCTGGTTCTATAATCATCACACTTGAGTCTGAGCTAGCTCCATCACTTTCTTCTTCAGAAGTCACAACAAATGGTGACTTTTCCTTTTCACCTTGTTCCATCATTTGTTCAGCCAATCTTCTATCAAATTCAACTTGGGCTGCATCCTTTGGAACAATTTCTTCTACCAATTTACCCTTACCCTTATCTGATGGTGCAATGGTTGGTAAGGTAGATGGTAATACCTGAGTAGAAACTTCCTTGATGATAGATGATGACTGGAATACATCACCTTCATGTGCAGGTCTGTCAACGCCCAAATTTATCCTATCAGCGCCCAAAATACTTCTATCAGCGTCCAAAGTTGCCTTGTCAACGCTCAAATATTTTCCCTCAGCGCCTTGTGTAACCTCTCTCAACATAGCTGTAAATGATAAATTTAGATTGGTTGGAGAGATTAAGGACGTATCAAAACCTGTTTGTTCCTTCAAAGTTGTAAGGGCTTCAGCAACATCCATTGATTGACCATCTTGACTGCCCTTATCACTCAGATTTATTTGATCTTCCTCCCCTTTGGAAGACTCCTCCATACCCCTCCTAGCATAATCACTTTCCAAAACAACAATCCTCTCCCTCAATTGCTTGAGTTCAAGGCCTTGTGAGCTGACAATTTGTACTAAGTCTGCATTTTGCTTTTGCAAGCTAATGCAGACTGCCGTCAATTCCAAAAGAGTCATTGGTTCCAGTCTGCCCTCTTCTGAAATGGGAATTTGACCTCCCAAGTCAGATTCATTGGGCATGGATGAGGACTTAGTTATGGTGGGACTGCCTTGGCCAGCATCTAAGCCAGAACCAATAGTCCCAGCCTCATCCAAGTCACCAGCCACACTTGTGGTGGTGGTTCTCTCTGCTTCATGGCTAGGACCACCAGAGGAGAACACTCCAGTAGTCCTTTGGCGTTTCATCAACCTATATTCAGGTGGTGTGGAAGATGGTGTGGAAGAATGGGTAGATGTGGGTTGGTTAAGGGGTATTTGGGATTGTGAAGGTTGTGTGTCAGCGTTAGAAATAGGTATATCAACGCCAACATTTAATGTGTCAGCGTTAAAGGGTTCTTGGTCAATTTGCATTTGTTCAGGTGAGGGTAAAGGTTCAGGAATGGGTTCAAGTTGTGGTTGAGGGTCAATTTGAGGTTGGGGGTCTGGTTGGGGTTGTGCTGCTGCAATAACAGCAAGCATGGCTGGGGTTAAAGGTAAGTCTCTATGGGGTGGTGAATTCATCTTCGTAAAAATAGCTTTCTTTTGCTCAGGGATCTTATAAAAATCATTGTGATCCCTTGAGCAGTAACCTTGATCATCAAAAATCATTTGCAGAAAACGGGGATAAGCTAAAGTCATTTTTGTCCCCTTGCTTTTACACATCCCTTCAAAAATCATTTTAGAATAGTTATATTTTTGCCCTGTTGCAATGCACACAATAGCACTTGTAATGGATCTATTGATCTCATTGTGTGCAGTACATTTGGGACTCAAACATTGAAGGAGGATGTGAATGAGGTACTTCCAGGCTGGGGGAAATTCCTGCTTATGATATTTATTAAGAGTACCTTCATCAGGAAAAGGATATCCCAAAGCCCTAAGCCCTTGTTCTATTTCATTTATGGGAAGGATGGCTACACCATCAGCATCATCAAGATGCAAGGCCTGGCGTACCAAGGCCTCAGTAACCACCCAAGACCTCCTATGAACAATAGAAGTTAATGTGGTCACTCCATTAACTGTTGAGGAACTAACAGTGTTCCAAAACTGCTTAATGTGTGTGACTGGAATGAGTGGTGCATGAGAAAGAGCATACCTTAGTGGGGATGCATTCAAATACGCCACCATTTGTGTGTATTGAGGAAACAAATCATTATCAGCAACAAGATAAGCAATCATGTTGTGTTGAGACTTGAACCCCAATTCCAATTCTGCTGAGTTAAACTTTGGTGCCATTGATGAAAGCTGGTAATTTGAAGTGTAGAAGATGAAGTTGATAAGAGAAAAGTGTTAGACAAGAATTATAGATACCCTGTTTAAAATAGGAGCCAAATTTATAGGAGAGAAAGAATGCATGTGATTGGCCCAAAAATAGGCAAAGATTTTCAAAAACTAATCATGAAAATATTGAAAAAGTTATAAGTTATCTCATGCATTAAATGAAAGTAACAACTCCTAAAATTACGGCTTGAAAATATGTCAAAAAGTAACAACTGGGTAGGTCCCATTGAGTGTCAACGGTCAAAAATAACCTATCAACGCCCAACGGCTATAATCTTGTCAACGTTCGCCTAAAGCCATGTCAGCGTCCAATTTGGTCACAACAACGCTTGGAAAAATCTTGTCAGCGTCCAAAAATAAAATTATTTTAAAAAGTGAAAAATGACCTTAACAAGTAATTTATCCTAGATAAGATAACCAAAAGCTGATAATTATTATAGGGCCGCAAGCACTGTCCAGTTATGCACACTTGCATAAGCAAGATAGACATAACAGTCCTCTAGTGTCCCTTGCTAACCAAAATTCTTAACAACAAAGTCACCTTATAAAATCCTTGTTACTCCCAGGTAAATCCCATATCAAAATCATTCCCAAGTCTCCCAACAGACCACAACCAATTCTAGGCCAAAAATGTCTTGGCAACATGCAAAGTTGATATACTATGCATGCTACAGTGCCTCATGGTTTAGTAAAACTAACCCATACTCACCTGTGGACACAATCTAGAATTGTGATAAGAGTATCATATGGATACCCAAACATCCTAAAGGTTCCTAAAACCTACCCTTAAACGATGATACAAAAAGTTTGTTAAAATCATGCATGAACATAAAAAATTTATGTCAAGATAGGAATGAAACATTCCAACCATCATCCATAAATAAAAACTTGTCCAAATGCTTCTCCATTGATCCATAAGCAACTCTGTATCCAATGGTATACTGCTAACACCATCTGCACATTTAGATTGAAAACCACAAAACTAACATTGTTGCTGACAACGCCCCGATAACACATGACAGTGTTGAGGGAAGCTTTGTTAGCGTTAGACAATTATATTGTTGACAACGTTGCAAAAACACTTATCAGTGTTCAAGCAACCTTTGTCAGTGTTAGAAACATATAGTGGAAATCTAAATCATCAATAAGACCAATAATAATAATGCATCATCCTGTACATACTTTTACAAAAAGAATCCAAAACACATATTAAGTGAGATTAACCATTCCAATACTTGTGACCAAGTATTGAAATCTTCCAGCATCAAAAGGTTTAGTTAATAAATCTGACACATTTTCCTCAGTGTCAACCCTATCTGGTTGTATTAAACCTTTCTCAAAGCAATCTCTTATAAAATGGTGTCTAATTTCTATGTGTTTAGTTTTAGAATGATGTACAGGATTCTTAATGATGCATAAAGTACTATTATTGTCAACAAATATCTTAGTATGCATGAAATTATACCCATAGCCCAACAGCTGGTTCTGAATCCACAACACTTGACCACAACATGCTGCTGCAGCCACATACTCTGCTTCAGTTGTAGAATTAGCCACCACTGTTTGTTTCTTGCATTGCCAAGATATTAACCTGCTCCCAAGAAACTGACATCCACCAGTTGTGGATTTCCTATCAAAATTATCACCTCCATAATCACTATCTGAATATGCAATCAGCTCTAATGGTGAATCCTTTGGGTACCACAAACCAAGACTGGGGTAACATCTTAGGTACCTAAGGATCCTCTTCACAGCATAAAGGTGACATTCTTTGGGAGTCACTTGATGACGTGCACATGCACACACAGCAAACATGATATCAGGTCTGGAAGCAGTAAGATACATCAAGGATCCAATCATGGATCTATAATGCCTGACATCAACATCTTTTCCATCTCCAATCTTTCCCCAAGGGTGTTCTCTATCCATAGGAGTAGTAGCCCTCTTTTCATGTGGAGAAAAGCCAAACTTCTTCAAGATCTCAGCAACATATTTGTCCTGGGAGATGAAGATACCATCCTCTTTTTGCTGAACTTGTAAACCAAGAAAGAAGTTCATCTCCCCCATAGCACTCATCTTGAATTTGTCTGTCATAAGATTGGAGAAATCCTCACTCATCTTTGGATCAGTAGACTCAAAAATGATATCATCAACATAGACCTGCACAAGCAAACACATCTTTGCCTTTCTTCTTTGTAAAGAGTGTCTGATCTATGGTGCCCCTCTTGAATCCATTGTCCACCAAATATGTAGACAAAGTACCATACCATGCTCTAGGGGCTTGATGAAGGCCATACATAACCTTTTTGACTCTATACACTTTATCTGGATGCTCTGGATCCTCAAAACCAGGAGGTTGCATTACATATACTTCCTCAACAATGGTGCCATACAAGAAAGCACTCTTGACATCCATTTGATAGACTGTGAAGCCCATGCAGGAAGCATAGGCTAGAAAAATCCTAATAGCTTCAATCCTTGCAACTGGTGCAAAGACCTCCTCATAGTCTATCCCCTCCTCTTGTGTATAACCTTGAGCCACTAACCTTGCCTTGTTTCTGACCACAATACCTCTTTCATCTCTTTTGTTCCTTAGAACCCATCTTGTCCCTATAGGTCTGACATATCTAGGATAATCAACCAGCTCCCAAACATCCTGAATTGCAAATTGGTGAAGCTCATCCTGCATTGCTTCCACCCAACTTGGTTCTTTGAGAGCATCAAATATTTTCTTGGGTTCTTCTTGTGACAGAAAACATGCAAACAAACATGCTTGCACAAGAGGGGTATCAACCTTCTTGTGTATATTGGCAATAAATCCACCAAGACCTTGATGAGATCTTCTTGTCTGAACTGGAGTCATAATATCACCAATGATCTGAGATGTGGGGTGATTCTTCATTGTGGAGGTGAGAACCCCTCCTTCAAAAAGTCTGGTGTCCTCAACTTCACGCTCCATGTTGCCAATATCTTCTTCATCAGACTCTCTTTGATCAACAAGAATCTCTTCATGAACATTGGAAGGTCCACCTTGTTCAAAACTGGAAGAGAAAAGATGCCCATAAGTGTTGTCAACGTTTGAATCTTGGTTGTCAGCGTCTGGGCTAACAGCGCTTGAAATGTTGTTGTCAACGTCTGAGCCATCAACGTCTGAATTGATCTTGTCAGCGCTAGATTTGCCTTTGTCAACGCCTGAAGAACCATGCATGTTTGTATCTGGTGGTATTTGGAAACCACCATTATCTTGTCCAGCAGCAGCAGCAGTAGCAACAGCATCTGTCCAAATGGGAATTGTGACATATTCAAATGTAGGAGATGCCTTTTCTGCTTGTGATCCAACCCTCTCATTAACCTGTGTACCTGAAACATTAACAACTTGTTCCTCCACAACACTTGAAGTTACCTTCACAATGTCTGGATCAGTGACAGGCATATAATTTAAAGTTCTAGATAAGGGTTCCAAATCAAACAACCAATTAGGACTACTTTCAGGATCACTAGGTTTATTCTCTAAGAACCTAACATGTACTCTCTCAACAATACGTTTGTCCTCTTTAAGGTAAACCCTATAACCCTTGCTCTGGACTGAATACCCCATGAAATAGCCCTCATCACCTTTTGCACTAAATTTCCCTAAGGCATCACTAGTATCCAAAACTACTACATGACAACCAAAAGGTCTAAGAAAACCAATATTAGGTTTTCTACCCCAAAGTAACTCATAAGGTGTTTTGTTTTGAATTTTGTTAACCAATGCTCTATTTTGCACATAGCATGCTGTATTAACAGCCTCAGCCCAAAAGGCTATAGGAAAGTGAGCATCAGCCAACATTATTCTGGCTGCTTCAATTAGGGTTTTATTTTTCCTTTCAGCAACCCCATCTTGTTGTGGGGTTCTAGCAATACTAAATTGCCTAGTAATTCCTTTCCTGGCACAAAAATCATCTAGCTTCTTGTTCCTAAATTCTCCACCATTATCACTCCTAAGCATTTTAACCTCATTTTCAGACCTTTTCTCAATCTGAGTGATAAAATCAATAAGAACATCAGCTGTGTCACTCTTCATAGCTAGAAAGAATGTCCAAGTAAACCTAGAAAAGTCATCTGTGACAACAAGGCAATATGACTTACCATTCAAACTCTCTATATTTGTTGGACCAAAGAGGTCCATGTGAAGCATATGAAGAGGTCTGGAACAAGTATGCACCTGTTTGGACTTAAATGAGACCTTGTGCTGCTTGCCTTTAAGACATGCAACACAAGAGTGGTCATTTTGGAAGGCCTTCTCAGGCAAACCATCAACTAAACCAAGCCTCACAAGTCTGTTTATATTTTTAAAGTTTATGTGCCCTAGTCTCATGTGCCACAAATTACTTTCATCTACTGAGGCCTTAGCATAAAAACAAGACATATTAGTATTTACTTTGATCCCATTTAAATTCACATTATATATGTCCTTATGCCTATGTGTTCTATACTCAATATATTTCTCATCAGGGATCTTAAAATCCTTGCTTAACACCAAACACTCAGTATCAGTGAAAAGAACCTTATTTTTGTTATCACAAACTTGTGATACACTAAACAGATTATAATCCAGTTCTTTTACCAGGAAGACGTTCTCAAAACGCAGATTATTGGTGAGAAGGGTTCCTTTGCCTGTGATAGTCCCGTATCCACCTCCAAAGTATACCTTGTCACCATCTTTAATAGGAGTGAAGTTCGTCCGATAGTCTTCATTTCCTGTCATGTGCCTTGAGCATCCACTATCCCAATATCCATAATCATTGATCTGTCTTTGAATGCACTGCACATAAAGAAAACAAATTAGTTTTCTTTGGGAACCCAAGTCTCAGAAGACTTGGATTCATCTGGTTGTTCAATAAGAACAGACTTAGTTCTCACAACAACCCCATTCTCATCCTTTTTAGGATGAAATACCCAGTTAACCCCAATAGGTTTTGTAATGTCCTTTGAAATGTAATTAAATCTATTGCAAGTCATTGAAATCCCATTATCATTAGGGTTTTGATCTTTCTTGGGTCTCCATGTTAAGCTTGAAGAAGCTTTAGACCTCTTACCTTGTGGCTGCAAATATTTAGGTCTGGTCACGTTTCTGTCAGCGTTGGATTTTGTCCTGTCAACGCTGAAATTACCCTTGTCAGCGTTGAACCTAGGGTTTGCTACAGGAACCCATTGCCTATTTGACCAGGTGTTTGTCTTTTGAAAATGTCTTTGTCCATGAGTGTTAGACCTTCTAGAAAAGAATGGGGCAGGTCTTATCACTTGTGGACTTTGCTGCACACAAGGTTTGGGTCTGACAACGTTTGACTTCCTAACAACGTTGACTTTCTTCCTATCAGCGCTGAAATTGTTCCTATCAGCGCTGGCTTTGGGAGCGTTGACACACTTGTATGCCAAATGTGAAAAGCTACCACAAGTGTAACATGCTTTCTTAGACACAACCTTAGGTCTAGTAGAGAAGAAACCTGTTCCATGATTGCTAACTTGGCTCTTGGGTGACCTATTATTCCTATACATCTCTGCATATTTTATGGTAGGTCTTCTAACAGTGTTTGAGCCTAGGTCAACAGCTTTACCAGTGATTGGATGAGTAACCTTAATGGGTGGTGTTTCATTGGGACTTTCACATAGCAAACCTCCCTTAACAAATAAAGTAGGGTTAGCTTTCTTCCACTCATTTAGGTCAGTCAGTTTTTGTTGATACTCTTCCACTGGAGTGACAACTCTTGGTGGAGGAATGAATTCCTCTTCTTGGCATTCTAGTATCCCAGTCCAAGACAAGTCCTTTCTAGGAACACCATAGAAGTCACCAGCTGGTGGTGGAACCAGAGAGTAATCATTCATCCCAATCCCAGTCATGTCCTTAGGATCCCTTTGTTTAGCTACACAGTCTCCTAGGGTTTGGGTGGCTCTATCAAATCTTTGAATCTTGAGGTCAACATTATCTTTATTCTTAATGGCCTCAACTAACTTTGCCTGTAGGTCTCTATTGACCTTTGTCATGATACTTCTAATATCCATACTACCCTCTAGCTCATGTTTTAAGATATTTATCTTATCTTTTAATTCAAATTACATTTTCTTGTATTCAGAAACGGTTTTCTCAGTTTCAGTAAGAGCTAGTTGGTAATTGGACAATTTACACCTTTCAGTGCTCATATCATCTTTTAGTTTTAACACCTCTTTGTTAAGTCTATCAGTGTTTAACCTACAACCTTTGCTACAAAAACCATCATCATATACCTCATTATCAGATGAAGAGGAGGAGTGTGCCATGAGAGCATATTCAACATGCTCTTCTTCTTCAATATCAGCAACCAAAGCTTTGTCCTCTTCAGCATTCTTAGCCAGATAGCTCTAATCCCATCCTGTACCATCAATTCCTTGAACTGCAACCATGGCTTTGGAATCCTGAGCTTTAACAATCTGGCTTGAGGGTTTACCAGCATCAGATCTTCTAGGAGATCTGCATTCCCTCATGAAGTGTCCCATACGATGACAGTTGTAGCATTCAACTTTGGATTTATCAAATCCAGCTGTGTCTTTAGCATTAAAGGTCATCTTCTTCTTGAACCTTCTATTCCACCTATTTGATCTTATACTAGCAAGAGCCATGTTCCACTTGATGTCCATCTCTTCCAAGTGCTCATCACTTATCTGCTCAAGGTCCTCATATGTAATTACTGAACCATTGGGCAAAGAAGCAATGTAAGCACACACAGTATCCAAATCCAAACCAGCAGGTTTAACTCTTGGGGAGTCATTCATGAATGTGTCAGCGTCTGAAAAGGAGACGTTGACAGGACTTGTTCCAGCGCTGACAAATGATGATCCAGTAACTGGATGCATAAAAGAGTCCTTCTGATTGAATTGACCTTCACTATGAGAGAAGAAGGCCATGTTGCTGGTGCTAGATTTGCTTTCATGTTCTGAAAGAGTTTCATCTTCCAATAGTCTTAGTTTGTTGTAGATGTCATCAAACGAGGAGCTCTTGTAAGTATTATTGGCAAGAATAGATCTTGCCTCAATCTTCCATGCCTCACCAAGACTTTTAAGAAAGGTAGCATTGGTGTCAACATCACCAACTTGTGTCCCCATGAAGGACAATTTGTTTGTGATGTCAAGCAATCTGCTTCTCACACTACTCAGTTTCTCATTAGGTTGAGCTTTGAAGAAAGCATAGTCATGCAGAAGTTGCTTTTTCTTTTCTTCCTTAGTGTCTGCATTGCCACCATATGCAACTTCAAGTGCTTCCCAAAGATCTTTAGCAGATTCATAGCCTCTATATTTGTGCTGGTTTTCTTGTCCCAAAGAGACTTTCAGAATGTTTAGGGCTTTCATGTCAACCCTTTTCTTTGCAATATCTTCAGCACCTACAGCTCTACCATCTCCAGGTTTTTCTTTCTTATCTTCATCAGGGCATCCTTCAACAGCTGATCTTTGAGTAATGGCATCAAGAATCTTTTGAGCCTTATTGAATGAGTTTCCATATTCAATAATCTCCCAGAGTGTGTAGTCATAGATCCCCAGATATTGTTCAAAGTTGAACTTCCATAAGTCAAAGTTGGTTGCATCAAGCATGGGTATCCTGATGTTTGGTAAGGGTGAAGAGGAGGTGGTTATTGCTTCAGACATGATGTTGTTAGGGTTTTGGTGTTTTTAGGGTTTCTGAGAAAATTAGGGTTTTGGTGTTCGTGTATGGTTCTGGTGTTCTTCAAAGATCAAAAGTTCCTCAACAAGCTCTGATACCACTTGTTGATCCCAAACTTAGATCGATTAGCTTTGTGTATACGAGATTAGATCCAGTATAGCACGTAGAGAAACCTTTGTATATGCTTTGTGAATCTAAGTGTTATGCGGAATTTAACACTTAAACAAGAACACACAAGATATAAACAAACTTTCACTTTGATTATCAACGTCGAACTTGCTTACAATGAAAGATGTTTATGAACGAAAACTTATGTAAAACTTGATATTGAACATTAACCTAAAGGCCTTCTTTTATAGACTAAGAAGCCTTGTACAATAAGCTACGTATCAACTATTCTAGGTAAAGATAAACATAGAAAATACATTGTCGTTTCTATCCTTACTAGAAGTATTCTAGAATATAATAAACATGTAGATTATATCTTCCATCAGTGCTTGTCTTCAATGTGTCAACGCTTGACTTTAACTTGTCAACGCTTGAGCTGTCAACGCTTGCTTTGCTCTTGTCAACGCTTGAATTGTTCTTGTCAGCGCTCAAGTGATCTGGCCTTAATTTATTCCCAACAAATATGTAAGCTAGTAACCAAAAGTACCAAACTTAACATACTTTGTAACTAAAATAAACAACCCTAACAACTTTAGGGGCTGAAGTACAAAACCTAACAATTATAACAGATTTATGACAATCTAGCAACTACCCTAACTTCCAAGGACTTGTTTGCAATTAATAGAAGTTTTTAAGCTAAAATAGGCTTAATGAGAATTAAGTAATATCTAGAGTTTTACTTAACCAAATAAGCTGAAACTGGTTTCAAAAGATTCACAATTCAAAATAAGGTAGCCATGATCAAGGATTTAAGCTGAATTGGTCTAAATCTCAAATAAGCACTTTTGAATAAGCAACTTTTAAGAGTTGAGCTTATCTAGATAAGCACTAAGTCTGGTTTTCTCAAACGATGCTCACAAGCCCAAAATATGGACACCTGTCCAAGAAAATTTGAAAAACAATCATAGAATAAGCCAGAAAATCCAATAAGCTCAAATTGTTTATGTTGACCAGCGTTGACCAAAAGTTGACCAACTTTGACCAAGGTCAAATCTCATTTTGATGGCTTATAGAACTGATTTGTGAAAGAAAATTAGCAAGTTTATGAAGTGGATAAGCTAGAAATGAAATTAAGCTATTACATAAACAGACATTTATCATAGAGACTTAAATGAGCTTATGGCTTATTGAATACCGAGAACTGTATAAAGTGGCTTATAAAATCTAAAAGCTAGGATGTTAGCTTATCCATAGAACCAAAAATCAAGGTCTAGTTCCAATATTTGAGCAACTTATGATGGTTTGAAAAGGGCTTGTTTTGGACTTATAAAACTAAGCCAAAGATTTTTCCTGTCATTTACCTCTTTGACAAATACTTTTGACTAACAGTTAAGGACTACAATATACCAAATCATAGTAGATAGATCAACAAGAACTGATAGCAGGCAATAGCAAGTAAAATTACTCTAAGACTAGGAAAATATCATGTATTGACTTTTTAGGGGAAATGAAAACAGATTTATGCCCTTTTTAGCTATAAGGCCTCCGTTGATGGAGAAGAGAGTGTTGAACTCTCTTATTCAGCTTATCAACACCTTATCACCACTAATCAACAACCAAATCAACTCTAATCACCATCAATCATTATCATCACCCTGCTACAAGTCTGAATATGAACTCTTGCTAGAACTGGTAAAGAAACTGGACTGCAACACGTCTGATCAAATCAAATAGCTTCCAAAACAACAACTTGATTCAGTTATTCCATGAGAATAACAGAATCACAAAGCATGAAGTATGAATGATGAATTTAGTAAGTAAAGAAGAGATTGAGAATTTGGTGAACCGAAATTTGTTATTAATGGTGAATTTATGTTACAACATCGTAACTAACTAACTTAGGGTGATTGTCAATCACCCTGAGTTGTTATAACTAGAGAGAGAATAACAGGAAAGAAGATTAAGCTAAGTGTGTGTGATTTTCACACTTAAACTACATTACACAAATGAAAGAGCTATAGGGTATTTATAGTCTTGATATGTGATGTAGGCGAGGTAAGTGACGTGTCTTGGCCAGTTAGAAGCTGCCAGGTGTCCTATTCTGGTAAATCGTTCTTCAAATGTTCTTCATCAAATTGGGGGAATTTGATTCCCTTGATGATATGTTAATTGGATTGCTGGGTTGAATTAGCCTTATCTTCACGATCATTTTTTCTCTTGAAAGTTCTTCATGAAAGTGCCTCTATCAAATTTCACGACCTGGTGTTGAGTTAAACACGTGTCACTTTGGTATTGGACGAGAGAAGTATACACAGATCATTATCTTCTTTATGAAATTTGATTGGTTGAAACTGGCTAGTGGGGATCACTGTTTGGATTCTTCTCACTCCTCATTAATAATATATATCTGGCAATCCATGTCAAAGGCATTATTTTCTCTTATTAGTCTAGAGCAATAGCACACGGATTAAGCTTATGTTAAGTTCCAAAATTGGCAGATTTAGCCCCTTAGTTTATGGCAGATTGCTATTTTGATCAAAGCACTTTATGAACTTGAAAAAAATCAACCCTTTGACTTTGAGTTTCAGCAACATTGATCCTTTGACTTGAGTTTACTTTCACTTGAGCTCTTTGACTTTATTTGAAATTACACTTTTATTCCTTTAACTTTGGCATATTGGCATGAAAGGTCCTTTGACTTTGGAGACTTGTCACAATGAGTCCTTCTTTTGTCTTTTCTTCAATAATAATGCCTTGAAATCCGTGTTTGCACCAAATCGTATCATTTTACCTACAAAATCATAAACAACAAAGAATACCCCATAATACTGCCTTTTCATATAAAATATGGTATTTTTCTTTGTGTTTTAGGGTTTGATATGTTATAATTGATTTGAGATTTCACTCATATCATATCCCCTACACTTGATCATTGCCATGGCCTCATGTAATGCAATATTTCAAAGCACTAATTACATTTTTCTCATAATTAATCCACCTTGGCCAAGATGAAATGCTTTTACACTATACTACACTATATGATGCATAATTTTGATTTTTACAATGCAATGCAAGGAAAACAATTCTGTTTATATATTTTTGTATTTTCTTGAAATTGGCTTGATGGAAATAACTCATAAAGAAATCAATGAATTTGATTAGGGCTTTTGTACCATGAATACTTATCATCCTCAAGTTTCACTTTCCCCATACCAAGCTTAAAAACGAGATCATTGTTATTCATAAGTGAAAGTGCATCGACTTATTCATAAAAAATTAATTGTGTTACCATTATACCCTACTTATTATGCCTCTAAGAACAGTTATTATTTGAGCAAATTGCTTGAGAGAAAATTTGTCATTATTTAAAGCGTGAAATATAATAAATGTAAAATCTGAAAATAAGGAAGCACGGTTTTAATCCTAAGTAACCATCTTATCCATTACTTGAAAAACCGCCCACAATTAATATAAGTCCGACCCAAAATAATATGTGATTCACCTTATGTGTAAGATCCTTATGCCATGCATTAATAAGTAGCTACTCACTTGCTAAGAAAAGAAAAATAAAACTCACGCAATAATTTATATCCGCCGCCTTTTTGAGACCTTGGATCTTCAATCCCGCAACCCGGCAAGGTAATGTTGGATTGGAGCAACTTTTAAATCCCCGCAACCCTTGTGAGAGTAATATTGGATTTTAATAGCTTCTATAATTAACACTTCAATGCCCCTCTTGGGAGTCTTGTATAATTATTTTTTTTTCTTTTTTTCTTTTTTTTCTTGGCACTCATTTTTTTTATAAGCCGCTCTTATTTTTCTTTATTCCTCATAAATAAATGGAAAAGAATAAAAGGAAAAACACCTGCTAAGTATTAAGCATGACATAAGACTAGTACACATAAAACGTTCTAACTTAGAATCTTAAGACGTACTTATACCAACCACGAATGATTAGTCAAAAATGCATAAGAGGATACAAACAAATTAAAACCGTTCTTGATTATTTATTAACAATATATACATGCGTTGACAAGAAAGTAAAGGTAACGAAAGGGGATATAATAGCCACAAGTAATTAATATGAGGTTAATATTTGACTTTTCAAGTTCGTTTTTCCCAACTCACAACAAATTGATTGTCCAAGTAATATCAAGTTTTTAATTGTTTTTGGTTTTTATAAAAGCTTTGGTATCTAGGTCTAATTCAACAAATCACGTGAAAAATGATAAAAATAGTATCACTACGTAACCGTACTACACTAAAACATGTTACAATTATCACAATTAAAGCAAGTAGTACAAGTTTTGAATGCACAAATAGTAAAAATGCTCAAAATGTAAAGTAAGTAAAAGTGCAAGGACCAAAAATGTAAATTAAGAAAGTAAAAGGACGAAAAATGTAAAATCTAACAAACTAAAACAACCAACTAACAAAATTGCAAAACTGCCAAACAAACTTGTAATAAATCCAAAATATAAGGACCTAAACTTGCAAAACCTAAAAAGTTAATTTTCAAAGGCTGATTAACAAAATTCAAAAGTCTAGGGACCTTAATGCAATAAAACCACGACTTTAATAAAAAGTGGGTAACACAACTTCAATAAGCTCGTATGAGCTTATTACTCAACCAAATAAGCTCTGGTTTTCTTTAAACGACTTAAAATCAAAAGTTAGCTAGGTGTGTCAAAGGAAACTGGCTGAAAATATCTAGAACTCAAGTTAGCTTATTTCAATAAGCCCAAAATAAGCTATAAGCTGAAATAGACATCCACTACATGATTTTTCAACTGAAAATTATTAAGATACTGATTATAAGACTAAAATGTCAAAAAGTTTGGAAATGATCCAGCCAATAAGCTGGAATCTCAAAATAAGCAAATCTGGCTTATCTTTGACTTTCGTTGACTAAAAATTTCCAAAAAGCTGAATTTCTCCAAAATGTCTTAAAACATGTTTGTAACCAGGAATGTGCAAGAAAATTGCTAAATTTATGAAGTGGAATTGTAGGAAATGATTCAACAGCTAGTACTTATCACAGAAACTTGAAAATGCTCATTAGCTTATTCATAAGCCAATTCCTAGCTCAATTCTTGAAATTGTATTATCTACCCTAGTAAAACTGAAAGCTTATATGTTGAACTTTACCTAGAACCAAAAATCAGCTTCTAACACTTACTAACAAAGATTTGTCAAAGGTTTGAAAATAGCTTGTTTAAACTAATGAAGACTGACCCAATCTTTTTGATAGCTATTTGCCTTTTTGACTTTAATCTTGACTACAAAAACTCACAAAGTGATTTGTACTGGTCTATTGATTATGTATTAGCTCAAAACAACTACTTACAATATCTAAATCACTACAACAACTTTAATCCAAACACTAGTTTTAGGCTGTTATGAAAACTTTGCAAAGGCTTATTAGTCAAAAGTTTATGAAATCAGAAGAAAGTTATCAGAACTAGTAAAACTACTCAAATGAACCACAAAGTAACAAAGATCCAACAAGTTAACACTATAGAACTCAAATGAGCAAATTGATGACAGATAAGCAATGAAAGACCAATTTTATCAAGCTAGGACTGATAAGAAGCAAAGCAATTGACTAACAAACTATCAAATCATAACAGTTACACCAAATGAACACTAAATCAATCATAGATCAGCAGTTAAGCTATGAGTCTAAGAATTGAGCATGGCAAGACAGTTTAGTAGAACCAAAACAAGAATTTAAATGCCTTTTAGCTATGAAGCCTCCTTTGGTGGAGTAGTTAGGCGCTGAACCAACTAAGATAAACACAAACACCAATTTTCATCAACCAAACCCTATCAAATCATCATCATCATACTGAACTGATCATCTCAGCATCATACTGAACTTCTGGCAATGAAAATGAACTAGGATTGACTGAGATCAACTACAAGCTTCCAAAACACATCAAACAAGCTCTATTGATCTAATATGATCAATAGAACTAAGCAGTAACAGATAAGGTAGGAGAATGCAGTAATAAGAAGTGATTTGAAGTGAAGAGTGAAAATTGAAGTTTTATTAATGGCAGAAAGTTGTTACAGGGTTGTTACAAAGGTAAACTAACTAACTCAAGTGTGTGTCAAACACTTGAGATTAGTTGCTCACTAAATTTCTAACTGAAAGTGAGAGAAAATGATAAATGTGTATTTTTTCACACACTTGCTACAATACACAAATGAAGTACATCTGGGGTATTTATAGAGTAAGAATGAAGTTAGTTGGTGATGAGTGACGTATAGGAACCAATCCCCAGTTTCTACGTGGCATAAATCTTTCAATTGGATTTTGCTGTTGAAGAACACATTTGGGCTTTTTCTTTTGAGTTGATTTTAGTCTAATTGGATGATTGGAATGAATTTGTCATCTGATTTTAAGCAAGATTGATGTTGAAACCTTTTCCTGAAATTGACTCCTTCTTGATCTCGAATCTGGGCGCATTTGAGTTTGAATAGACACATGTTGTGTTTGTATTGGTCCAATAAGTATCACACGGATCATTACCCGTTTTGTGATATTTAATTGGTGGATGATGACGTGCTGGCTTCTGAATGGTTACAAAGTGAAAGTGGAGTTTATTGTTAAGATACTGATACTAAATGTGTCGACCACGTGTGGAAGAGTTGGCAATCCGTGACTCATGTATCTTGGCCTCTCATTGGTCAGTTTTGTGTCACACGGATTGAACATATATAGAACTTCCCAATTTGGCAAAAATAGTCCTTGGACTTGGCAGCTTTGTAATTTGAGATAGAATTTTCATAATCTTGTCAATTTCGGTCCTTTGACTTCTTGTTTGACCATAATAAGCCCCTTGACTTGTTGACTTGATAGTTGACCATGTTTGACTTTGTTCTTGACTTTCCCATATTTGTACTTTTAGTCCTTCAACTTTGAAAGTTGTTAAGAAAGGTCCTTTGACTTTGGTTAACTTGTCACTTTTCATCCTCCTTTTGTATTTTCTTTATCAATAAAGGCTTGATTCCTTTGTTTGCTTCATAATTGTATATTTTTACCTACACAAGCACAAACAAAAAAAACATACCTATAATACTGCTTTATGAATCAAAATCAAGTATTTTGCTTTGTGTTTTAGGGTGATTTGTCATATAATTGATATGAGATTTCACTCATATCAAATCCCCTACACTAAATCATTGACATGACCTCATTAAATGCCACATTTTAAAGCACCAATCTACACTTTTCTCATAATTAATCCACCTTGGCCAATATTGAATGCTTTTACACTACACTACACTATATGATGCATGATTTTGATTTTATACAATGCAATGCAAAGAAAAGCAATTCTATTTATATATTTTAAGATTTTTCTTGAAATGGTTTTAATGGAAATAACTCACAAAAAAATCAGAGACTTTAATTAGGGCTTTGGTACCATGAACACTTATCATCCTCAAGTTTCACTTTCCCCATACCAAGCTTAAAAACAAGATCATTGTTTTCCATAATTGAAAGTGCGTCAACTCATTCATATAAATTAATTATGTTACTATTATACCCCCACTTATTATGCCTCTAAGACCGATTATAATTTGAGCAAATTGCTTGAGGGCAAATCTGTCATTATTTAAAGTGTGAAATATAAGAAATGTAAAATCTCAAAATAAGGAAGCACAATTTTAATCCTAAGTAACCATCTTATCCATTACTCGAAAAACCGCCCACAATTGATATAAGTCCGACTCAAAATAATAAGTCATTTGCCTTATGTGTAAGATCCTTATGTCATTCATTAATAAGTACCAACACACTCGCTAACGAAAGAAAAAATAAAACTCACGCTATAATTTATATCCGCCGCCTTTTTGAGACCTTGGATCTTCAATCCCGCAACCCGTCAAGGTAATGTTAGATTTGAGCAACTATCAAATCCCTATAACCCTTGTGAGAGTAATATTGAAATTAAATAGCTACTATAATTAACATTTCACTGCCCCTCTTGAGAGTCTTGTATAATTATTTTTTTTCTTTTTCTATTCTTTTTCTTTTTTTTTTCTTTTTTTTGCTAGCCACTCATTTTTTCATAAGCCGCTCTTATTTTTCTTTATTCCTCACAAAGAAAGTTGAAAAGAACAAAAGGAAAAACACCCGCTAAGTATTAAGCATGACATAAGTCTAGTACATATAAAACGTTCTAACTTAGAATCTTAAGACGTACTTATACCAACCACGAATGATTAGTCAAAAATGCATAAGAGACTACAAACCAGTTAAAATCGTTCTTGATTATTTATTAACATATATACATGCTTTGACAAGAAAGTAAAGGTTACGAAAGGGGATATAAAAGCCACAATTAATTAATATGAGGTTTATTTATCCCTTAACACTTATTTCAAACTCTATCATCTCTTGTTCTCCACAGTTTAAAATCTCAAATAATGAGACTAGTGGATACTTAGCCTAATAAACCAATAAAGGTCTACATGGTTAAGGATACCAGCTAGAGAATGCTTAGATAAGCAAACTCGGGTTGAGTCAAAATATCCATGGCAGGCCTAACATGTCAAAGAAGTCTAAATTTGTTAAACCATGTCCTTTATTATATTTTTTCCTTTTTAAATATTTTTGTTGAAAAATAAAAGAAGAAATTTATACAATTCAAATGTGTTATGAAAATGAAAAATGATTAATGCAAAAATTATGAATGCATATTTTTGGTGGCTAAAGTAGATAAAAAATTTGAAAAATGTTTGAAAAATTAATTTCCAAGTTATCATGAAGTCAATAGCAAAGTTCTAGGTAAGGTCACTTCAATAGAAGACCCCCTAAACTTAAGATAAACATTGTCCTCAATGTTTAAGAGTATTAGAGTAAACTCCCCTACATTTATGACATTGATAACTTTGCTTAACCCAAGTTAAGGAAAGGTCTACTATAGTGAATTCATTTTAAGCACAATGTGGTTTGAAAATCACAATACTAACAAAGTGAACCCGATACAAGGGGCTCCTCCATAAGATCCAATGCATGTATTGAGAGAGAGAAACCCTAAAAACTTTAGGAAGACAAAAGAGAGGCATCCCCCTACACTTCTTCTCATCTATATACCCTTATTCCCTATCCCACCACACTCTAGTATAAAAGATCTAAGCCTAGTTATTCAAGCTTGATTTATGGAGTCTCTAGCTCGACTCTTCCCACAATGAATTAATTCATGGGGAAAATGGGGATCTCTTGGACCATTTCCACGGAAATGTCCTCCCCAAAGTAATGCTTAACACGGTGACCATTCACTTTGAAATTTGGGCCATTTGGTCGTGACAACTCAATAGTACTATATGGAAATACTTGAGCAATGGTGAATGGACTGGACCATCTTGACTTAAGCTTGCTCCCAAAGAGTTTCAACCTTGAGTTAAAGAGGAGAACCAGCTCTCCAACTTTGAACTCACAATTCTTGATCTTAGCATCATGCAATTGCTTAGTCTTTTCCTTGTAAAGCAACGATTTTTCATAGGCATTGGCTCTTAATCCATCTATCTCGTTAAGTTGGTCATTCCTATGTGAACCAACTTGGTTTAAATCAAAGTTAGCCCATTTAAGAGCCCATGAAGCCTTATGCTCTAACTTGAATGGGAGGTGGCATGCTTTTACATAGACAAGCCTATAAGGAGTACAGCCAATTGGTGTCTTAAAAGCCATCCTAAAAGCCCATAAAGCATCATCAAGCTTATCCGACCAAGAAGCTCGATGCTCTCCTACCGTTCTTTCTAAAATTCTCTTTAAACCACGATTTGTGACCTCTGTTTGCCCATTATTTTGAGGGTGATACGCGGTAGAAAGTCTATGGTTAAAACCATACTTCTTCATGACTCTTGTAAATTGATCATTACAAAAATTAATCCCACGATCACTTATTATAGCCCGAGGTACACCAAATCTAGCAAATAATTGCTTCAAGAACTTGAATACAACTCTAGCATCATTAGTAGGGAAGGCTTTTGCCTCAACCCACTTTGAAACATACTCCACGGCTACGAGTATGTACTTAATGCCCTTTGATGATGGAAAAGGACCCATGAAGTCTATACCCCATACATAAAAAATCTCACATTATTGGATGAAATTTTGTGGCATCTCATCTCTTTGATTAATTTTTCCTTGTCTTTGACAAACATCACAAAATTTCACCATCTCTTGGGCATATTTGTAAATTGAAGGCCAATAGTAACCCAAATCAAAGACTTTTTTGGCCGTGTAGTTGAACCTAAAATGGCCCCCCGTGTGTCCTTTATGGAAAGCTTCTAAGATTTTAAATGCTTTGGGCCCATCTACACAACGTCTTATGATTTGGTTCGCACATTGCCTAAAGAGGTAAGGGTCATCCCAAAAGTAATATTTTGCTTCCTTGAGAAACTTTTTCCTTTGTTGGGAAGTGAGACCCTCTATAAGCACGTCCCCTACAAGATAGTTTGTAATATCCACAAACCAAGGGGTAGCATAATCTTATGAAGAGATAGACATGAGATCCTAAAGTGGAAATGATTCATTGATTTCCTTATGAGGTAATTATCCTTGAAAAGGATGCTCAAGTCTACTCAAGTGATCCGCCACTAAATTCTCGACTCCTTTCTTATCACGGATCTCTATAGAAAACCCTTGTAGCAATAAAACCCATCTCAAAAGCCTATGCTTAACATCTTGCTTAGTCATAAGATACTTGAGAGCGGAATGATACGTATACACTATGGTCTTAGAAAGCACAAGATAGGGTCTAACTTTCTCAAAGGCATAAACAATAGCAAGCAACTCTTTTCCGTAGTGTATAGGTTGAAAATGCTTATTAACTCTTTGTCCCAAAACGGCCCCACGGCATAATCACTAGCATCACAACATGAGTTCAAAAGGCAAATCCCAATTTGGTGACACCAAAACGGGAGCCTTAGACAACTTTTCCTTATGAATCTCAAAAGACTTTAAACACTCTTGTGTGAATATGAAAGGACCTCTTTTTCCAAGAGGTGGGTCATGGGTCTTGCTATCTTAGAAAAGTCTTGTATAAAACGTCTATAGAAACCCGCATGACCCAAAAAGCTCCTAAATCCTTTTACCGTGGTAGGTGGCGGAAGTTTGGCAATAACATCTATTTTAGCTCGATCCACTTCTAAACCTTTGTTGGATATCTTATGTCCCGAAACTATCTCTTCTTTGACCATGAAATGGCACTTCTCCTAATTTAAAACAAGACGTGTTTCTTCACACCTATTTAGCATATGTTCAAAATGGGAGAGACAAAAAGTGAATGAATCTACAAAAACCGAGAAATCATCCATGAAAACTTCCATAGTGTGCTCAATCATGTCATGAAAGATTGCCATCATACACCTTTGGAATGTCCCTCGGGCATTGCACAAGACAGAAGACATTCTCTTATAAGCAAATGTGCCATAGGGACAAGTGAATGTTGTATTTTCTTGATCCTTTGGATCAATTGGGTATTTGGAAATAACCCGAGAATCCATCTAGAAAACAATAGTAATCATTTCCCGCTAAGCGTTCAAGCATTTGGTCCATGAAAGGTAATGGGAAATGATCTTTCCTAGTGGCATCATTAAGTTTCCTATAGTCAATACAAACTCTCCAACCCGTGAAAAGTCTAGTGGGGATTAGCTCATTGTTCTCATTAGCCACAACGGTGATTCCACCCTTTTTAGGCACACAATGCACCGGGCTAACCCATGGAGAGTCGGAAATTGGGTAAAACATACCCGCATCAAGGAGTTTGATAACTTCCTTTTTGATGACTTCATGGATTTTTAGGTTAACCCTTCTTTGTTTTTGAATGGCGGGTTTGTAATCATCTTCCATAAGGATTTTGTGTGTACAAAAATTTGGATCAATTCCCCTTATGTCGGATATTTTCCAAGCTATAGCTTTCTTATGTTTCTTAAGAACTTCTATGAGTTTTTCCTTCTCATCATCTTTCAAGTCTTTGGAAATGATAACAGGTAATTGGTCCTCTCACTCTAAGAAGGCATATTCAAGGTGTGGTGGAAGATCCTTAAGCTCTAGGGAAGGTGGACTCTCAATGGAAGGTTTCACTAAGGATGGATCATCATTGGTAACTTCTTGTGGAGTAGGTGAAGGAATGGGATTCTCATTGAGTAACTTTTGGATAGTTAAAATATCTTCTTCCCAATTAATGGGAGAATCATCATTACCAAGAAAGTTAGACTCAAATTCCTCTAAGAGGAAATCACTCTCTCCAAATGGTGTTAAGGAGGGAGCAATTGAGGCAACGGTCTCCACATGTGGCATGTTCTCACTATCATTCTTTCAAGCTTCATGAAAATGTTCATCACACACCTCATCAAGAACATCCACTATGTTAATTGTTTCACAACTTTGAGATTTCTTAGTGACTTTACCCAACTTAAGCACAACTTTCTCATCCTCAACTCTCATAATTAGTTCTCCTTCTGCCACATCAATAAGAGTACGACCTGTCCTCAAGAAAGGTCTACCAACACTAAGAGGAACTCTCGGGTCCATATCATAGTCAACCACTACAAAATCCGCGGGGAACATGAATTTATCAATCCCTACAAACACATCCTCCGCAATGCCTACCGGATAAGCTATTGAACGGTTTGCTAACTCAAGGGTCATCCTAGTAGGAGTGAGCTAGGGAAGAGAGAGTTTTTGCCAAACTGATAAAGGCATGAGATTGATGCTTGCCCCAAGATCCGCTAGTGCCATACAATTTTCCACCTCAGGAAAATTACAAGGGATCAAAAACCATCCTGGATCTCCAAGTTTTGTGGATAAAGTCTTTAGCAACATGGCGGAGCAATTCTCATTTAATGATGTGTCATGCATATCCACCAACTTTTCTTTGTTTGAGAGGAGGTCTTTGAACATTTTGGCAATTTGGGCATATAAGCTAGAGCTTCCGCAAAGGATATGTTGATATTCAATTGCTTGAACATCCTCAAAAAGTTTGACACTTGAATATTATCCTTGTTTTTAAGCTTCTCCTTTCTCAATCTTGATGGGTATGGAAGACTTGGTTTTGGTGTAGGTTGAGTAGTTGTTGTTGAAGGGGTCTCTTTATTGGTTTCTTCATTGATAGGTATGAAAGGTGAAGGAGTAGTAGGTGTAGCATTAGAAGGTGTAGATGTTGAAGTTGTAGAGCTTGAAGGTGTTGATTTTGATATTGTAGGCTTATCACAAGGAGAAACCATAGTCGGAGTAACCAAAGGAGGCGTGGAGGCATTAAAAGAACAATAGTTGTTTTTCCATTCCTTGTAGTGATTGCATTAACATTGGCCCTTGGATTAATTTGTGTATTGGCGGGTAGAGCACTGATAGTTGTATTTTCACACTCGTTTAGGAAAACAAGGGCAAATAGGGTAAGTACTATGGTTTAGGAAAACTGTGCACAAATGACCCAATGAGTTATGAGTTTGTTTTCAAGGAGGCTTGGTGTGTATTTTAAGAATTGATTAACTTTGTGATTAATATTAAGAAAGAAAATGATGACGTTTACGATTAAAATTAAACTAAGACGAATGTCGTAAACGTAAAACCGTAAAACGTGACGAAATTTAAAAATTATCCTAAAAATTCCTAGAAAATCACAATAAATCCTAAAAAATGCAATTAGAGTTTACAAAAAATCGAAATTCACTTAAACCTTTTATTTAATTAAATAATAATTTTTTAATGCTAATTAAAGCCCAAAAAATCAATTTAATTAATAAAAAGCCCAAAATAAGATTTATCAATTTGTAAACCTCTAAAATAACTTAATTAAACTAAAAACTATATTTGAAAAATTTAAAACTAATTAAAACTATTTAAAATGATTAAAAATTAAAGTTCAATATTAAAATAATATTAAAAATTCAAAATTTATAAAAAAATTCTAAAAATTTGCAAACTACTTTATTTTAACTTAATAAAACCAGAAATGAAAGTGAAATGACCTAAATACCCCTATTAGGCCTCCAAATGGGCCAAAAGTCAAAACAGTACAAGTTAAATGGGCGTTTTGGTTCAATAAACAAAAAGTCAACCAAATAAGCTAAAAAGTTCCATTCTAGCTTAAAATTCAATTCTAAACACAAAACTCTAAGGCCCAAAAGCTGAATCAGTACTTATCACAGCTTAATAAGCAAACAACTTATTCTTAATGGGCTTTTTGGCCTATTAAGCCATAAGCTAATGCCATAAGCTGAAATTTGACACACATCCTTCTAATGGGATTATAAATCTATTTGTAAAAATAATTTTTGAATAAGCTCAAGAAATAAGCCTGAAATAAGCAAAAGCTCTCTACACAAAACGACAAAATAGTCGTTTTCGAGTTCTAGACCACTTCAAGAGCTAATTCAACTTGCAAAAGGTTTTAAATCACTTAATTAAGCTTAATAATAAAAAAGATTTCAAATAAGCACACTAAATAAGCTGGAAAAAGCAATAAGCTATTTTTGAAAAAGATAAAATAGTCGTTTTCTAGTCAAAAGCTAAAACCAAAAGCTGTAAACTTCAAAACTGACTTATAAGCTTAAAATATTAAGTTCTCTCACAAAAATAAGTTGTTGCACAATAGAATAAGCTAGAATGACTTATAAATAAGTTGTTGACTAAATTACACTAGCAGTGGCTAGCAACAGTTGGAAAGGATTCCCATTGCTTTGACTATTTGACTAGCTTTTTTAGAGAGAATCACTTGGTATTTTTGGACAATCAAGGCACCCATACAACCAGTAAGTTGTAGGGAGTTACAATCAAGCATAAAAACACAATTTTACCCAACCAATTGATAAAGTTTAATCAAACAGTCCAGAGACATGATACATACATGATAATAGCAAATCTGATGAATAAAAGCTATAATTAAGCTAGTATAAGCCCACAAGATTGCACCAATAGCATACAACAGCTCACATAGACTTAGTTTCACACAAATAAACTCATATCATGCACTGATTACAAGATTTGAACTAGTTTCAAGCTTATGAAAATTACTGATGAACAATGAACAACCACAATCCCTTTTTACTGATATACTTGACCAAATCTTGAATTTCAAAATCATAAATCTACAAATCAGGTTACATAAACTATGTTTTAGCACTTGTTAACCCTAGATTAGCATACACTCTATGTGTTCCCAAATTTTCAGATCAAAAGGACCTAAAACAAGCTAGGTAGACCAATGATTCAGATTATGTGATTCAAAGTACAAAACAGGCAAATATCAACTCACAACCACTTAAATATCAGATACAAACTCAAACAAACCCTTAACACTTACTCAAACTTATATAAAAACCTTAAATCACAAAGTCCCAAACAACAGTTTAAAATCTCAAATCCAATTTTAACAAAGGAAAAATGTTTTTCAAGTTAAACCAAGCTTAAACATGCATCATAACAGTATCCTCAAACACTTAGAACAAGAGTCAAAGCACAAGAACACACCAAACAACAACAGAATACCAAAATCACTTAGGACCACTTTCTTGACAGATTTTTCAAGAGAAGAGGACAAAACTCATGAATGTACATCCACACTCACGAATTTGAGAGCTTATGTGTCTAGCTATACAAGACACAAGCTTCTAAAAAGCTGCTAAGAAGAACAAAGTGAGAAATAAACAGATTATATAAAAAAATGGAAAATGAACAAGATTTGTTCCAAGCTTGTTCCCCACCCCTTGAATGTTTCCAACCCACAAGTCTCACCTCACCTTGATAATCTCCTTATCAGGGTGATATGATCAGCTTATGACCCAAAAGCTTCAAGTGTTTGAACTAAGACTAGGAAAAAAATAAGATTTTGAAAACTTTTGAAACAACTTGCATAATCCTTAAAACAAAACTTTGAAACTTCAATTTCACAAACTTAGAACATTAAAAAACATAAAATAAAGGTGACACTTGATATTCGTCAACAAAATCACACACTTTTTCATTCACTTTGAAACAAGGATTTACAGATTTGTGACCAAAGAAAACCAAGAACAACAGACTATGCTATGAACTAATGGCTTTATATAGAGCCTTGCAATGACCTAGAAAGCTATAAAAACTAGGAACCCTAAGGTATGAAGTCCCTAAAATGCCCTTGAAAATTTGAATTATGCTTGGACGAATTTGGACTTTTGTGAAGAATAATATGATACCAGTGGTGGAAAAATGACCCAAGGCGTCCATTTGATGCGTAGGAATGAAGTTGAATAGTGGCACGTCGATTTGCTGGCACTATTTGTCTTCTTCCTTATTGTGTAGCAGAGGTGGTTTCATGTGACCAAAGGGGTGATGTGGCAAGGAGTTTGTGAGTTGGGTTTTGTTTAGTTTGCCCTTAATCTTAATTTTGGAGGAGATTAAGGCTCAATTCCAAATAATGAAGAAATATCCAATTGTGTTCTTGGCTATGAATAGTTAAGGTTCTGATCCAAATTAGTTTTTAAACAATGTGTTTAGGCGCCAAATTTAGTTTAATAATAAACCGGATTAGTGGATGGGTGAGGTGGCACAAAGGTGAATGGTGATTGGTTGAGAGTGTATAGCGGGGCACGTGTCAGGCCATGGTTGGTCTAGGTATCTTTCTTGTCTGCCATGTTTAACCCCTCAAATCTTCCTTTTGTTTCATTTGTGGTTTAAATATGCCAAACTGAATTTCCCTTTATAATGAAGTTTTGTTTTTCCTATTTTGGCCATAAAACATTTTCTAAAATGTTTCAAAGGGTATTTCTTGCCATGTTTTGATATTTGAAGGACCAAACTTGACATGTATTCATACTTTGAGGTCTTCACTTGTATTCTTGTCTTCATGGAGGACTAAAAGTGACACGTCTTCAAATTTGAGGGACTATTCTTGGCATTCTTCAAAGTTGAGGGTCTTTTTTGTAAATTTGACAAACTTTAGGAACCAAACTTGTAATTATGAATATACAAGGGTTTAAAGTGTCCATTCTTAAATAATGAAGGACCCTTCTTGTACAATCTTCAATTCTTCAAGGACTTTTCTTGGAAAATCAACTCTAGGGTCCGGTTCATTGTGCGGCTTTGTTTCCCGTGTTCGTTTTTGCTTGTTTCTTGTGATCTTTTGTCATTTTCTCGATATCCTTACCTAAAATACACATTGAGCAAACACAAGCATATATATGGAAATTTTAATGACATTTTAACCATTTTAAGCCCGTTTTGGACGATGAGACTATGTATAAAAGCAGTCTCATCAAGCACCTTGTGGTCTTTGCTTGAGAAGCATCATTAATGTTGAGTATTTTGCAAGTTCATTTTTCTCGACTCAAGACAAATTGAAAGGCCTACTAATATCAAGTTTAAAATTGTTTTTGGTTGTTAAAAGGTTATTTGAGTTCTAGGTCTAATTCAAACAAACACGTAAAAATGGAAAATATTATAGTTCTATATAACCTAAAACAAAGTGCAAGTGCCACAAAATATTCTCAAAGTACAAGTATCTAATGCACAAATGTAAAATTGCTTGAAATGTAAATGAAATGAAAATATAGGGAGTAAATGTGCAAAATCAGAAGGTATAGGGACCAAAAGTGAAAATAGTAACAAACTACAACAACTTACTAACAAACTCCCAAACTAATTAACCAAGAGTGTAACTACCCAAAATCCAGGACCTACTTTTGCAAACCCTAGAAAAGTTAATTTCCAATACTGTTTAGGTAGTTTATGAAAGGACAAGGACCAAAGTGCAATTAAAAGCACAACTTTTCCAAAAACGGGCACAAGTAAAACAATAAGCTCGTTTGAGCTTATTATCTAACCAAAAACGTTCTAGTTTTTTCCAAAGTACTTAAAAATGAAATTCAGCTAGACTGGTAAAAGGATTTTGATTAAAATCCAGTAAATCTCGAATTAGCTTAGCAAAATAAGCTCAATACGAATCCAGACATCCGCTAACTGATTTGCTTTTTAAAACTGATTAATCAAGTTATATGAAGCTTGGAATGTCTTTTGGTTTTTTTAAAATCATCAAGAAAATAAGCTGAAATCCGAAATAAGCTAAAAGTGCTTATGTTGACCAAGTTTGACAAAAAATCTCAAAAAGCTGAAATTGACAGGATCTACTTAGGACATGTTTGTAAAGTGATTGGTGAAAGAAAATGGAAGGTTTTATGAAGAGATTAAGAGATCTTGAAAAACAGTAAGCTTTATGTCACAAAAACTTGTAAATGGTCTAGTGCTTATTAATAAGCTGATATCTCTCTCAAATTAGTAAACTGTATGGTTTCCTAGCTAACACTGATAGATTGTATATTAAGCTACAAACTAAAATAGGTTTTAGCTAAAAACATCAACTATCAAAGAAGTGACAAGTAATCAAAGATGGCATGTTTTGGCTGAAAAACTTGTACAAAATCTGACCCATACTTTTTGTAGGTCAATTGCCTTTTTGACCTTTGCTTTGACTACAAAACTTAACCAAAAGCTTTACACTCACTTATTGAGTGTGAGTGATCTCAAATGAACAGGTTTTAACAACTAGTTCACCAAAATGAGTTTAATCCCAACACCACTTTAAAAATCTGTTAAGAACTTTTGTGAAGACTTTTTGAGCATAAGTGTATGACAGATAATGACACTTATCTAAATTTGTTTAGTGAATGAAATGAATTGGTTTTGAGTTTAAAACAAGCAAGTTTACTTGTAATTCTACTTAATGAGTAACTGATGAACTAAGACTGATGAAAATCAAGTTTAATCAAGTGAAAACTGAATGCTGAGCTATCAACTACAAGTAGACTATCAGATTATCAAGTTCACACTACAAGTAAACTAACACAATCACAGTTCAACAATTAGAAGCTAATTCTAGGAATTGAGCATGCAAAGACAGTTGAGTGGAATTTAAAGCAAGAAAATGTTTTCCTTTTAGCCAGATGCCTCATTTGATGGAGTAATAAGCGCTGAGATTACTAAGATCAAGAAAACCACCATTAATCAACAACCATTCACCATCATAACATCATCATCTGCTAACAATGATCTCCTGTGCTACAAACTTCTGAAATGGCTATGGAATGAACTCAAAACAATTCTGAACCAACTACAATCTTCTAATCAACATCAACATCATTCCATCGATCATGAATGATCAAAAGAACCAAACAGTAACTCTAGGAGTAAGATTGTGTAGAAATTGAGAAGTACAGTGAGTGAAAATGAACTTGAATTGTTTATTAATGGAGGTAAAGTAGTTACAGATTGTTACAACTAACTAACTACCTCTTAAGTGATTGTCAGCACTTAAGAGTAGTGATTAACTAAAACTTCTAAATGAAATTGAGGAAATTTATCAAGTGTGTGAAAATTACACACACTAACTACTTGTACAAAATGAAGACCTAGCTGGGTATTTATAGAGGGTGGGATGTAGTCAGTTGGAGGTTGGTGACGTGTTCCAGCCAGTAGCATTCTTCCACGTGGCTTGATTTTTCCAATTGCAACTAGCCGTTAAAGAACTCAAATTGGGGTTTTTTGATTGAGTAACTTTCAAGTTAATTGGTTGTTGGGGTTGTAATCCTCTCTTGAAATAGAGCAATTTTGATGTTGATCATTTCTCTTGATATGCGTTCATTCTTATATTCGTTCCTGGCATGATATAGTTTGAATATGCAACGCGACAGTCACTTATTGGATGAGAGAAGGTGTTACGGATTGTTATCCATTCTCTCATTTTCTATTTGTTGAAAAAGTCTGAGTGGGATTCACTGTGCTGATTTGTTTATTTAATTGTGGCGGCAGTAGTGGGGTGATGTGACAGGGATGTGGTAATTGTGTGAACTCATTCAAGGCCTCTCATTGGTTTATGCAAGTGATACACGAATTAAGCCTAAACTTAGCCCCTTTTTGTCAATTTAAACCCCTCAACTTTAGCAGATTATCAACATGAGCTCCAAGCTTTATTTCTTTGACATATTTGGTCCTTCCAACTTCAATCTTGTTCAAAATTCATCCTTTGACTTGTTGACTTGATTGTTGACCAGATTTGACTTTATTATTTACATTTTCATAATTACACTTTAGTCCCTCATCTTTGAAATTTGTCAAGAAAGGTCCTTTGTCTTTGCAAGGCTTGTCACTTTTCATCCTCCTTTTGTCTTTTCTTCATCATTAAGGCTTGATTTCACTTGTTTGCTCCAAATTTATATCTTTGTTACCTACACAAGCACAAACACAAAACATACCCATAATACTGCTTTTATGTATAAAAATTAGGTATTTTGCTTTGTGTTTTAGTGTGATTTGTGATATTATTGATATGAGATTTTTCTCATATCAAATCCCCTACACTTGATCATTGCCATGACCTCATGCAATGCCACATTTTAAAGCACGAATTTACACTTTTCTCATAATTAATCCACCTTGGCCAATATGAAATGCATTTTCACTACTCTACACTATATGATGCAAGATTTCGATTTTATACAATGCAATGCAAAGGAAAGCAATTCTATTTTATATATTTTTTTGGATTTTCTTAAAATGTTTTTGATGGAAATAACTCATAAAGAAATCAAGGACTTAGATTAGGGCTTTTGGTACCATGAACACTTACCACCCTCAAGTTTCACTTTCCCCATACCAAGCTTAAAAACAAGATCATTGTTTTCCACAAGTGAAAGTGCGTCAACTCATTCATATAGATTAATTGTGTTTCTGATTTAAAAGAAGAAAGATACAAAATAGGTGATTCTAGTGAGAGAAACTAAGGAGAGTTTCTCTCTCTAAAACAAGAAGGAAGGAAAATAAAATGAGAGACACACACACAAATGAGGTTGATGTGCCTTTTATACTAATGCTTACAAGGTTAGGAGGCCTTCCCTCATTTGTGTGTTCGAGACTAATTCCCGTTACATACATAACAAATAACATAGAACTCTCGACACTGTTGAATAGCATTTTCCACGAGCTTCGTAACGATATATTATATGACCATCACTTTAAATACTTCTAACAATCTCCCCCTAAGGGGTGGTCATATATATGTAACTTCACTTCTTTGACCATCACTTTAAATACTTCTAACAATCTCCCGCTAAGTGGTGGTCATGTATTATGTGACTTCACTTCTTTGTTGTTGCAGACTTTGAAGCTTGTTGTCTTGAGAGTTCTTTCATCGTTCCTTTCATGACTTGTGATATTGGATCTTTGATCTTTGCCTTGACTTGATCTTTAAACTTTGCCAACTTGTGTTCTTGTTTCTTTTCCCACATACTCATAGTTTGCGTTGTCTTGAAAGCTTGTTAACAATCTCCATTGATAATCAGAGTAGCGGAAGTCTTTGTCTTTAGATGTTCTTGAGCTTTCTTCTTTTACTTGAGCACGTGGTCTTGAATTATGACTCTTGAGGTTACGCCACTGTTTGCATTCCTCCGGTTTCCCGTTATACAATACGAATACTATACCTGTGATTAGGTAAGTTCAAAGGACTTCCTTGATAGGGTTTCTGGCTGTGATAGCCGTTCTCAATACTAGAATATATCGAAAGATAATTCATAGTAAGGAGTGAATCAAGCAGTTCCATTCTGCTGATTAAGTCGTCAATTCAAATTTCCTGGAACAATTTTGAATCAATTAAGAATCAAACCATCGTTGATTTCCAGTTGACACAAGTTTGATTCTTATAGAATCTCACAAGTTACCTACCGCAGTGCTGTTTGATGACGACACTGGAAGGATTTCCATTCGTCACTGTAAATACTAAGGAGTATTACTCTGAATGCTCTGGAAAGATCATAAAGATATTGCGTCGAGACCTGGAACGAGTTTGAATCAAGATAGAATCAAACCACTGTTGCTCTCCAGTTAACATATGTTCAATTCAGGTGAATCTTACATATGACCTACCGCAGTGCTGTTTGATGTTAACACTGGAATGATTTTCATTCATCACTATGAATACTGGAGAGTATCACTCTGAATGTTCTATCAATACCACAAGGATAGAGCGTAGGACTCTATGAATTATCACTTATGTTCTAATGATGAACAATAATTTATATATGCAATAAGTGTCCTAATGAGATTTTTGATGAATCTCGTTGGCTCTAGACTCTATAAGTGCATGTTTATTTGGTGATCAGAGGCTGGAGCAGACTGCCACCTTTTCAATATCTACTATCTCAGAGTGAGAAAGTTGATAGAAATGACTTGAACTCCGTGACAATAAAACAAACTTCTTTTGAGAGAAGCTTGAGTAGGCTGGGAAGGGTTGTACATTTCATCACTGGGTTCATGATGCTTTGTCTTCAGTATCAGAAATCATCAAGGTGATTCTGATAATAGATGTATTGACCCGGTTTATGCCTAAGTTGTATGGAGGGCTATTTCTTTTCACCCTTTATCCTTAAATTTCTTTTTCATTCTTCAACCCCTTTAATGCTTACCAAGACGTCATAACTAGCACCTTGTTGTGATTGTTCCAGTGCTAACTTAAGTCATTAGTCGGCATTTTTCCCGTACACTCAACTACTCCATCTTTACTAAGGACATCTAAATTCTAATGGATTGTCCCTGGGAAGATCCCTCCGGTTCTGGTTAGATCATAGGACGAATACCTAACCACCTTTTGACACCGATACCGTCGTGAATTAATGTGTTGAAGGGTATAAATATCGTAACCAGAAAAACCTGTTGAAAAAGCAATCAAGGTGTTGATGAAATCAATGTTTACACCTTGAAGGTTTTTTTGTATCACCAAAACGCTCCCCCTACATATGTGCATCATAAAAGGAATGGTTTTTGCACATATTAGGAAGAGAAAGCACTTATATCAAAGATCTTATCCAAGATAACACATTTTAATCACTATTCTCCCCCTTAAAAATTGCATGACATTGAAAGTTTTGTGAAACTAGTGATGAAACATGGAGAGAATAATGTTTCATGAAAGTTTGTACTCCCCCTTGAAAATTAAATTCTAATTAAAATTAGGGGAGTGAATGAGCACACAGTTTTGAAATACTTTGAAAAATTGTGCTCAAAAACCCGAGAAAACTTACTTTCCCGTTGTTAAGGAATAATGTACATAAATGAACATTTTCCTTGTGTTCATAAGCTTAAAACTTTGAATGTTTTGATATAAGCCCATGACCGAGAAATTTCTCGTTGTTGAGGATAAGTCAAATACTTTCCTTTCTTTGGGGACCGGGTTATATTCTGACATGTGACTATAAGCCATCATGTTGAGCTCAAAAACTTTGAATGTTTTGTAAAAAGCTCATCCCGTGATAGATTGATCTACCCTTTACTAGGATAAGTTATCTTTAAAGATACACTCTCCTTTATTTGAAGTTCGAGTTACAGTCTGACATCTAACTGTAAGTCGTTTACATGAACTTAAAAACATGGAATGTTTTTATCGAAAGTTCATGATCGAGAAAATTTTATTTTCTCGTTGTTAAGGATAAGTTATCATCCGTGATCAACTTTCCTTTCTCTGAGGCACGAGTCACAATCTGAAGTAATTGCAAATCATTTGAAGAAAAAGGAAATGACATGTTTTGAAAACATTTTAACTTTCATTCGAGCTTTATGTACACGCCCATGTCGTTATTGAGCGTCATTTCTAGGTGCGCCCATATTATCGAAACTGAAAGACATGTCGAGAAGAATATTTTTGATATTTTTGAAAGATTTTTTCGTTTTTTATTTTGTTTTTCTAGGTTTTATATTATTATTTTGTTTTTTATTTTTTCAATTTTTTCAAAAATAATCTAAGATAGTGTAGGATCGTGTTTTTCTAAAGATTAGGCATTGTTGGATTATCTATTAAGATGGATGAGAAATGGAGGAACTTAGAGAGAGAAAGGTAGAGAGAGAAAGGAGAGAGATGAGAGGAAGATGGAATTATGATGAATGCAAATGTTCAACCCCTCCTAACATGCTAGGAGGGGGTTTATATAGCCCACCCTACATGTGGGATATATGGGCTATTGGATCACGAGCCCAATATCATTGGAGTGACCGATCCTTTCTAAATACGTAAAAACGTATTTCCAACAATCTCCCCCAAAGGGAGGTCACCCCAAGTTACAATGTCCTAAATAGTCTATAGCTCGTGATCTATGCTAATAATGATGTGACCGAGACTTTCCTTGGAAAAACGTATTTCCAACAATAATCTCCCAAAAAGGAAGGTCACACCATTTTACAAAATCTTAAACCTAGCATGCTATGCTTGAGTCTTCTATCTTGTTCTTGTGAATATGCTGATGAGATCTTTGACTTTAGTCTTGAGCATGTTCTCTTGCCTTGACCTTGTGCATTCATCACTTGTGATATTTGCCTCCTTGTGACTTCATGTTCCACATACTTATACTTTTATAAATTCTTGAAAGCTTCAGAGTTTGATTCAGCGGAAGACTTGACTTTTAGACTTTCTTGAATTTGTTGAAGTATTAAGTGCAGAAAGCATAAGCATGTGTTGATGACTTCTTTTGAACTGAACACCACAATCCCACCTTCTTGTTACGCTGTATAAGGCAGTTAGCAACAACACATATACACGGATGAAATGGCCTTGAACATTTCATTCTAATTTGGTAGCATTTTACCTCTGGTCGGTGAAGACAGTTGGACGATATTAGATATCGTACCCGTGACGGATAGTTTCAATTAAGTAACTTCCTGACAGGATTTCGCGGGTAAACCCGTTCTCTTTATTCGACTGTCCAAAGCTGACTGCGAACATAAAGAGTGAATCATTTGGATAATCATATCCGCATGATTTGAAGCCGTCAATTCATGTTCTTGGAACAAGTGAAATTCAATTAAGAACCGCACCATCGTTGCTTTCTAGTTGTCACGAGCTTGATTCCCATAGAATCTTGCAAGTTACCTACCAAGTGCTGTTTGAGGTTAACACTAGAAGGATTTCCACTCATCACTGTGAACACTAAGGTATCACTCTGAGTGTTCTGGCAAGATCACTAAGATATTGCGTAGAGGCCTGGAACGTGTTTAAATTCATTTAAGAATTAAACCACTGTTGCTTTCCAGTTATCACAAGTTTGATTCATAAAGAATCGCGCAAGTCACCTACCATGAGCTTTTTGATATTCGCTCAAGAAGGATTTCCATCTTCATTGTAAATACTTTCGTATTACTCGGATGTTCAGGCAAGATCATGAAGATTTTGCATAGGACTCTTAAAATCTTTCTTACTTTTCATAGTGTGTGAAGAAGCAAGGAAATATGAAAGTGTGTCCTAATGAGATACTTGATGATCTCAAATGGCTCTAGACTCAATCTTGCCTTTTGGATTTTTAGTGATCGGAGGCTGGAGAGGAGTGCCACCATTTCAATATCAGTCTATTCAGAGTGAATAAACCAATAGATAACGTGTTGATCTCCGTTTGATTAAAACAAATATCTTTTAAGAGATATATGAGTTAGCTGGGATGGGTTGTGCCTTGCATCACTGGGTCCATGATGTCTGTCTTCAATATCAAGAATCATTAAACAATGATCTTAATAGCATATGTATTGACCCGGTTTCTGCCTAAGGTTGTAAGGAGGGCTTCTTTCTTTACACCCTTTATCTTTACAATTCGTTTTCATTCTTCGACCCCTTCAATGCTTACTAATACGTCATCACTAGCACCTTGTTGTGATTGTTCCAGTGCTAACTTAAGTACTTGGTCGGCATTCAGCTACGTTCACAATCTTTCTCCATCTTTCTTAAGGACTACTATTTCTAACTATGGAATGTCCTTGGGGAGATTCCTCCGGTTCTAGAGGAATCATTGGACTTTAACCTATCCTACCATCCTTATGTCACCACAATCTTCACCGTCATGAATAGAGATGTTTTGGGTAAGTATATGTCACCATGAAATCCATTTTGAAGTGCAAATCCATTTTCTCCCCCTTAACATATGCCATGATATCCGAAAACATTTCGCACATGTCAGGATGAGCTATCACGTTAAGTCAAACCATTTATTATTAATCATATCCCATATTAAATCACATTTTCTCCCCCATATTAAAAATATTAATCCAATCGATGTTTTTAATATCAATTGATTTAATAGAATTTTAAGAAAATTTGGGAAGAAAAATGCAAATCCAATTATCTTCATGAATTACACAAGCTCCCCCTCAAATTAATGAGGGTGTGCTGAAACGTAAATTAAATACCTTTTAAACACAAGTGTAAGGTATTTATCACGTGCAAAGATCATATATGATAATGTAATCACAAGATTAGCGATTTATGAGGTTGGACCTGAATGATGGAGAACATCATATGAAAGAAGCACATGGTTCTTGTTCACGAATATTGGTCGCCTCATCACGTCTAAAGTTATCTCTTAACTCTATTTGATTGATATCGTTGTCTTGACACCAACATGTGAATTTGGCACTTTCGGCGTCAAAGATTCTGAATGCTGGACAATTGCTCCCCCTCAATTGTTGACCCGTGTTCTATTGAAAGAGTTGTAGTCACCGTTTGAGTAGTCGCATCGTCGAGTATGTAGATATCAATTGTAAATTGATACGGTTGGTGGAGATGATAACTTCATAAAAACAAGATTTCTCTTGTTTTAACAAATAAATGCACTGACACGTACATAAATTTATGTTAGATTGTGTTATTACATAAACACAATCCCTTACATGGTTATAAAATAAACCATGCCCGAGAAAATTAATTCCCGTTGTTGAGTCAAAGCTTTCCGGTGAAATGCTTGACTTGAATAAGAAAATCGGGTTACTATCTGAAATAATAGCAAACCATTTGAGCATGTTTTGAAACATTTGAACTTCTGGTCGAACTTTATTTACAACCCCGTGTCATTATTGAATGACATTTCTAGTATCGTAAATATTATCGATTCCTGAAGACATGCTCTTTTTATCAAAACATTTTTTGAACACACAATTTTGACAGATTTAGAAAACCTTTTTGAGAAATTCTCGAAAAATTGTGTTCAATGTTTTGAAAACCAATTACTTGAGATGAAGATGTTGAATATCTTACAAAACGAGCTCAAGTCCGAGAAGTTGTAAACTTCCCGTTGTTAAGGATAAGTTTATCATCGGCGATAAACTTTCCTTGTAACTGAAGAACGAGTCCTAAGTTGACATTTACTTAGAAGTCGTTTTCATGAGCTTGAAAAACTTTGAATGTTTTAACGTAAAGCTCATGACCGAGAAAGATGAATTTCTCGTTATGAGGTAAAGTTCTCTTATTTAAAAGATACGCTTTCCTTTCTGAGCTTAAAACTTGGAATGTTTTAATACAAGCTCATGACCGAGAAAAATTAATTTCTCGTTTCGAGGATAAGTTATCTTTAAAGATAAGCTTTCCTAAAAATGAAATCCGAGTTACAGTCTGAGATTTAACTGTAAGTCATTGTGCATGAGCTTAAAAAACATCGAATGTTTTTATTATTAGCTCATGCCCGAGAAAAATTAATTTCTCGTTGTAAGGATAAGTTTATCATCGGTGATAAACTTTCATTTAATTGAGGATCGGGTCATTGTCTGACATTTGACAATGAACCATATAACGAGCTTAAAACCTTTGAATGGTTTTAGGATAAGCTCGTGTCTGAGAAAACTTAATTTCTCGTTTTGAGGGTAAGTTATCGTTGCGTAGATAAACTTCCCTGTCTCTGAAGTCTGGGTCATCGTCTGTCATTTAACGAGGAGCCATTTACACGAGCTAGAAACCTTTGAATGATTTTAATGTAAGCTCGTGTCCGGGAAAAATTAATTTCTCGTTTTGAGGGTAAGTTATCGTTGCGTAGATAAACTTCCCTTTCTCTGAAGATCGGGTCACCGACTGTAATTTGACTGTGAGCCATTGTGCATGAGCTTAAAAACATAGAATGTTTTTTATATAAGCTCATGCCCGAGAAAATTTAATTTCTCGTTGTTAGGATATGTTTATCATCGGCGATAAACTTTCCTTTCTTTGATGAACGAGTTACAGTCTGTGATGTGACTGTAAGTTCTTTTACACGAGCTTAAAACCTTTGAATAGTTTTAACGGAAGCTCGTGTCTGAGAAAAATTAATTTCTCGTTTTGAGGATAAGTCATCATCGGGATGAACTTTCCTGTCTTTTAAGAGGGAGTTACAGTCTGTTATGTGACTGTAAGTCATTATGCATTGTAAGCTTAACTGGAAATCCCCTGAGACACTTGTTTCTTAGATATCGGCTTCTTTAGCAACCAAACTCTGAGAGTGTCCTTAATTGAATGGTATACAATGATTGGACCGCTTCGTTCTTTTGGAACATCCTCTTTGGTACCTGCATTTTCATTAGGAATTTGCATGCTTAGATATGGGTTAGCCATATCTATCTTAGAAGCAAGTGGGGGTTCACAGTTGGCCTTACTTGTGCCAGAGGTGTTCTGAGGAGATGATTCACTTGTCTTAGCTGGTAAACGTTCCATTTTATAGAAAACCTTAAGTTCATGCTTAGGTGATGCATCCTCCTTTTCAATTTCCTCCCTAGTAGTCTTAATAGAATCGGAGACTATCCTAGTTAAAGGGCACTCGTTTTCTACAAGGGTGAAAGTTCTACCAGTGGGGCGCCACATTTTACCAATGGGTTTGATTTTGGCAACCCACTGGGATTTAAGTCTAGCACGGGAGTTCACCTCATTAAGTAGTTTCTTGAAACAAGAATCATGATTTGCCGTAAAGACACATTTTCTACATGTTTTACAAGTAGCATATTTAATGTCCGAGTAAGATCTAGAATTCCAAGATGATTGATTGATGCTCCTAGGATGTGACATGCTATGGTTAGCAGTGTTGGGTAAACTAGAATGCATCTGACTAGGTTTGAAATTCCTATCTCTTACTTGTGTCTTTCGCTTAGCTTCCCTTAGATCAAATGTATGGCGAAGGTCATTTGAACTAGTTCGAGACGTGTTCTTTGGACTATGTCTAGGGAAACTAGATGCAATCATGTGATTAGGTCTTGCAAAGGCTGTTTTTGTCACATTGGCCCTAGTTGGTGGAGTGACTGTTCTAAAAATATTTGCCATATCAACTTGGGAGGCAAACCGCGGTCTCGAGGATTGTGGTCGCTCGGATCTAAATGCAGTCGGTTGTCTAACGGACTGTATTGGAGGCGGTTTCCCCAGGATTGATTGTTTTTCAAGCTTAGTGTCCACACTAGTTCCTTTGGTTTTCCGCAACTCGTTTTTCAACGCAGCTATAGCAAAGACCTTTTCCTGTACTTAAGCTTTTAATGTCTCATTCTCTTTGAGCAATTCATCTTGGGATGCCAACTTAGATTCAAGCAACTTAATTTGTTTAAAAAGATTATACTTTTCAGCTTTAGAATCTAGAACAGTTTGATCCAATTTTCGTTCAAGAACAACGTTTGACTTTTCAAGTTTTTCAAAATAAGTTTCAAATTTCTCCGTTTTCTTTGATTATTCAATTTTGGCATCCTCAAGCTCTTTGGATTGCTGAGCTACAATCTTTTCAAGCTCTTTAATCCTAGAATTAGAATTATTTAACGAAGCAGTCATAAGACACTTATCATGATGTTTAGCATTTTGAACACTTTCTCCCCCATTATGACTCACATCGGATGAATCAGAACTGGTATCGCTATCACTCTTTTCCATCCCATGTTTGGCATAATTAGGTTCAGAATGCTCATCATGCTGTATATTGTTGAAACTTGGCACCTGAACAGTTGGTGCTTGTGACTTGCTGCTCGGTTCATGCGTTCCTCCTGATTCCTTGACATTGCTTAACTGATCATCTGTTGACGATAGCGTGAAGCGTGTCTCTCTCTTATGTTCATGCAATGATTTAGACGACTCCTTGATTCTTTGAATCTGACCCTCTTTCACCAGTATCTCGTTGTAATTAACTAACCTGACCTCAATACACTTCTCAAGTATATTGCTGTGATTGAGAAAACCACTTTTAAAGGTTTCAGTCTGGCAACCCGTATACGTGTTGAAAAGCTGGTGAAGAACTGAAGTCAAATAATCAAAAGGGGGTACCATTGTTGAGGCAAAGAAATCCTTAAACTGAGTTCGAAGGATTTCTAGACATATCTTTGCTTTAACCTCATGAAGATTTTCCCTTTCAAGTTGCAACCGTAACTCATCCAAATTATTGAAAATCTTTTCTTTAAAATTATCCACTTTGCCAAATAAAATTTGAACCATGGCTGGAAGTTCAGGCATGTTGTGCGGATAAAGAAGTGTAAGATGTGTCTTGAGCTTGTGAAAGATTTCCAATGTTTTTTGACGCAATTTGATCTCTTTGAGTTCCATGAGTGGCAGTTCTTCCTCTTGAACTATCGAATTTGACGATTCCATTGAATGTCTAATGACAAATAATTGCGGTCGTTGTTGTTTTCGGAATTTAACAATTCGTGAAGGAAGGAGAGGTCGAATTTACGAGATTTTACACCCCAATAAACCGTAAAACTTCGTCACAATCCTCGTTTGGTGAAAGAACTGTTTTCTCGGCTCAATAATTTTTGTCAGCTCAAACGTTGACAAAATTAACCGGAAACTAATAAGTCTAATAACCTCGGCTCTACAAAGTAACTAAACCCGACCCAAGTCAACATAAAATAAAAAAATGAACACCCGTCATACTATGTAGCCAATAAACGGTTTTGACCGCGTGTTCAGATATACATTTAAAATGTACTGCACCAAAAAAATAAAAATAAAAAATAAGATACAATATAGTAGGCCACGTGTATAACAATTTGTCAAGTGCCCATCCCTACCTGTAGTTAATATTACACGTAACCCAAGTTCCGTTCACAACCCCCAACGTAAAAATGCTAATCCACTCTTAATATAAAAAAGCTTTGAGAGTCTGATATACATAAAAAACGCAGCCACCAACAATCAATCTCAAAATCTTCTCAACCAAAAACTTTGTAACCTCCATCCCCTAAAACTCTTCTCAACCAATCAATCTCAAAACTCAGATCATATTATCTTCACAAATAATTCATTTTACATAAAATGATTAAACATCCCGACTTATCTATCAACCAAGAAAAGATGCACTTATATGATCAATCTCGTTTATCTTACCTCTGACAAGCATACATAGCTACAAATAATTATTCTGGCTTCAAGATCTTTTCAAATGAAGATCGTATCCTCCATCTCAAATAGTCAACCGATTAAAACATATGATCCCCTTTCATTGACTGAAATCAAGTGCAACAAGGTTCAATCTTCAAGATCTGTAAATAAGGTCTCGGGTAGGTACTAACTTCGTTTTAATTTTGGTTTTGGATCGATGAGAGTTTTTGTGGAAACTGAGATCTGATGAGAGTTCTGTTGAGGATGTGTGGTTTTGGTTTGTCGAGAGTGTGAGTCTGTTGAGTCGAAGTCGTGAGTCTGGGTTAGATTGAGGGTTGAGAGTTGGGTCGAGTGGAGATGTTTTTGATAAGGACACGTGAGGGTGTGTGAGACTCGTTTTGGGTCTAAAAAAATGAGTCTCGAGGTGAGTGAGAATAAGTTCGTGACGAGGGAGTCAAGGGAGTCAAGGGAATGAGTTCGAGGGAGTCGAGGTTGTGGGTCGATGTCAAGACTAGTGTGAGTCGAGAGTTAAGAGTGAGACGAAGGTGTTTGGTCTGTTGTCTGTCGAGTCTTTTATGTCAAAACTTGGTCAATCGCAATATCTTAAAAGACATTCATCTCAATATAGTACAACTCCCATCGCAATGTTTAACATTTTCCATCGCAATACTTAGACTCGCTCCATCGCAATGTCAATAAACCATCGGAATGTCTATGAAAATTTCGGCAGAGTTTCGACTCACTTTACCTTAAACCCGTCGTAATCACGATCGCAAAGTACGATCAGAATACACGTTGGAATAAGGGTATCTGAAAAAAATGATCGCAAAGTAGAACTCGAGGGTTATTGCGATCGATGTACAAACTTGGTTCTTTCCGATGGGTGAGTAAAACGCAAAGTACAAACCTTGAGTCTTGATGAACACCAGAACTGCTACTCAAATAAGACAAAAAAGTGATCGTGATATGAAAAATTATATGACATAGACATGAGACAAAAGGCGATAAAAAATGATATTAAAAATTTGATAAACTGATAAACAAAAAAAACTGATAAAAAAACTGATAGAAAAAAATAAAATTTGATAGACAATAGATGAGAGAAATGATGATACCAAACTGATAATTAGAATACGGTAACTATTAAAACTGTTTTTATCATTTTGATAAACACACAACACCAAAAAAAAAAAAAACGAGAAAAATTTTTTAGAAAGAAAAGATTTTTATGACCAAATCAATAGATACAAATACGCCAATCCGAATAATCAACCATGCTCTTGATACCAATTGTAGGATCGTGTTTTTCTAAAGATTAGGCATTGTTGGATTATCTATTAAGATGGATGAGAAATGGAGGAACTTAGAGAGAGAAAGGTAGAGAGAGAAAGGAGAGAGATGAGAGGAAGATGGAATTATGATGAATGAAAATGTTCAACCCCTCCTAACATGCTAGGAGGGGGTTTATATAGCCTACCCTACATGTGGGTTATATGGGCTATATTGGATCACGAGCCCAATATCATTGGAGTGACCGATCCTTTCTAAATACGTAAAAACGTATTTCCAACAGATAGACCTTTGTACAGAGAAGAAGGTGATGTCGAATGTACAAAATTTGAACCCTTTGAAGAAATGGATTCAGAATCCGTTGTTGTACCTGCAATTACAGAAGAAGAGTTTGCACAAATACTAGTGTTAGGAGTAACAAATGCATTTTCTACATTCTGAACACTCGCTTTAGTGCTGGAGCAGGTGTCATCACTCTTCTCGATGGGAATCCATTTAAGACCAACTTCCTTGAAGATCCTACCCGTTGGTTTCCACTGAAGACTAGATCTAGGAGTAGTGTTCTCTTGCACAGTGGAAGACTTCTTTGGAAAGAAACTAGGTCCTGCATTGATCCGCCTTGAGGATTTCTTGTCATTGCTTTTCTTTGTGACGGGTGTGAATCTCCATGTTGTCTTATGGGATTCTGCATTCTTTCTTTGTGAGAAGGCACGAGAGTTTACCTCATAGAGGTATTGCAGAATGCAATGAGCATGGTTTCCATAGTGAATGCCCTTTTTGCATGTGGGGCATACATGAAGTTTAGGATTCTTGAAAGTCCTTGTGTACCCAGGGTTTGCTGACCGTTGAGGCACCTTGTTTGATACACGACTACTCATTGGTGGTTGCCAGTTCCTAGGCTGCTGGTAAGGGATCCTAGGTTTTGGTAGACTACCATTAGGAGTGTGTTGAACTCTAACAGTTGTATGTTTACAAGGTGGTGAATACACAGGGTTCACTTTCTGAGTATTCCCTTTTGGCATACCCTTCCCTTGATTGTTGGTTTGAACAACATCATTTGAACCTTTGGATTCCTTTGTGGGCATACGATTCAGACACTTGGGAGTACTCTTAGGAGTAGTACAAGGTGCATTCACATTGTTGTGTTTAGCAAAAGTGTGTTTTCTGAATGTAGGAACATAGGGTGATATGGCTGGTTTTGGAACAGTTGGTTACACATCGGTATTAGGAGACAACCTAGATACATTAGAAGGCGGTTTTCCTAAGATAGATGACTTTGGCACTTTGTACGCATTAGGTTGTCTAACAACTGATTTTACAACCTTAGGTTCCACCGTTTTTCTACCCATCTTTCCAACAAGTTTCTTCAACTCAGCTATCGCGATGTCTTTGTCTTGCAACTGAGCTTTCAGATTAAAAATATCCTTACTCTTTTCATTCAATTCACCAAATGATTCAAAGAGTTTTACTTGTAAATTACTGTCATCAGGAATTTTTCCAACTATGTTTTGCAAAGCAAGTTCAAGGGAATGACAATGTTTATGAAGAAAATCATATCGGTGTTGAAGAATCGTGAACTCTTTTTTATTAACATTTGTTGAAGGCTCACTGTCGCGACATTCACCTCCTAACTGAGCTTGCAGTTGTTTGATTGTTTGTTACAGTTCATTGTAAGCTTTATCATACGAGAGTTTGTCATCCTTACATTCATCACATTTTTTGACATATTTGTTCCAAAGATTGGTGAATTCGTTGTCCTTTTTTATGACATAAGACTCCATTTTCTATTTCGTACGATCAAGCTCATTTTGGAGGGTTTCATTGTCTGACACAGAGATGTTTACTGCAACGGGATTAATTTCAACACAATCACCACTGTCACTTGCTTTCGAGAGACATGCAAGGTCGCTTTCCAAAACTTTAGTTCTATCAAGAGATTCATCAGCCTCCTTCGCAAAAAATTTAAAGTCTTCAACAAATTTGGCTAGTTCTTTTAGAAAAGCGTGTTCAAGGTTGCTTATCCTAGCATCAACTTGATTAATAAGCGGATTAATCTCGTTGTGAAGAATTTTCTGAACTTCAATCTGAACGGGTGAAGTAAAGTTTCCTCTAGTGATTTTTGAATTAACAGCACGTTTGAGAATGACAAAGTTATCTTTTAGTTTGTTAAGAAATCGTCGTGCAACACTCGGTCTAGGAGGATTGAAACTCGGATTTTTAGTCCTTTTTAATGTTCGTTTTTCCTCGATTCGACTCGAATTTGATTTCCGGTGTAACGTTTAAACTTAACTTGTTTTTGGTAAAATCTCTTTTTGGTATTTTTAAACTAACTAAAATCTATTTAATTAAATGAAAACTACTTTAATTAACTATTTTAAACTATTAATTTGAAAATAAACTTAAACTAATTAAAAATTTAAACTAAATGTAACTAATTAAAAATAAAAGTAAATAATTAAACTAATTTGAAAGTAAATTTGAAATAAGAATATTTAAACTAATTTAAATTTTAAAAAATAAAAGTAAATCTATTTTAAATAAATTGGAAACAAATTTAAAGTAAAAAGAAAATTTAATAAAAATATTTTTTTGTCTTTTTATTTTTTTATAAAAACTGAATAAAAGAAAGTTGAAATAAACTTTTTAAATAAAATTAATAAACTTTAATTTGACTTAAACTAATAAATTAAAAACTGCTACCCTATTATCGCGCTATATTAATGAAACTAAGAGAAATAAAACATAAAAAGAGTGCTAGCACAACTGGGTGGGACGTTGGTTATTAAACGAGTGGTCCTGGGTTCGAACCCCAGCAGACCTGAAATATTGTTAATAATTTTGAACTTGATTCTTTTTGGAACTTGTTATTTTTGGACAATGAAACTCAGACTAATTGAGTCTGAGTTTAAGCAGAAAACAATAAGCAAACAATTGTCAAATAAGCCAAGCCAAACAATAAGCTGATACAAATAAGCAGGAATCACATAAGCCAAATAAGCGGATAACAATAAGCTAATATCAAAAGAACCGAACCAGTTAAAGATAGATATGCAGATTCCAATAAGCACTTCTAAATAACCTTATTAAGCTAAATTCAAATCAGCCAAATACAAATCTAAATAAGCAAATACAATCTATCCCATAAACTGAATAACCAAGCGAATAATCATACCAAAGTTATCTTAGCTAAATATATCATAAAATTTAATACCTCAAACTAAAATTAAATAAACAGTAGCTTAAACCGACAGAAACCTAAAATTAAATAAGCAGATCCACAAAATTCCCAACTAAGTCCAAACAATGACAATTAACCAAATATAAGCTAAGCAAATCCAAACTCTACGCAGAATAACAAATATAAGCAAACTGAAATCAATTAAAAGAAAAATAAGCTAAGCAGAACCAAACAACTAAACTAGATAAGCTATTAATCTAAGCAGAATCCAAACACAACCAAAGAACAATAAGCAGAATTCAAAGCAGATTAATCTAAAAATTTAATTAAACATAAAATCAAAAGAAGATTCAAAACCTTTTGACGATCCGTTGGGAAGAAGACAAGCGGTGAGCCGTCGTATGAACCGAAACGAACACCAAACCTCTCGAACCAATTTAAACAAACACCACCTTGAATCGAACCAAAACAGCTTCTCGAACCAAATACATCTGAATGAACAAAAAGATGAACAGTAACTCTTTTTATATTTCCCAGTGGGGGAAATACATATTACGCTTTTCTTTATATTTTTTTTATTATTTTTTATTATTATTTTTTTTAATAATAATAATAAATGTAAACAGTAACCATATTTTCTTATAAACGAATTAGAAAGAGAAAACAGTAACTGAAATTTAAAATCGAGACAAGAATTAAAACTAAATTGAATTTTTCATTATTTAAATAAGAACTTACAAATACTGGAAAAAGAAATTACAATATTTAAAAACCTATAACTAATTTTACTGAAAATAAAAATAAAGAAAAAAGCTTGCAAATTACATGATAGATTGGGGTTTTTATAGTGGAACCCCATGAAACCCTAATCATAGCTTCATTAGTAAGCTTCCAAATCCCACCGTTGATTCTTCTTTCTTCTTCTCTCTCTTGATCATACGGCTAAAAATCATCCTTGTAGCCATGGTTGCCCTCGTGGCACTTAGATGTGTTTGTTGTGCTTCTTGATAGGTGATGTAGCATGATATCATTGGGGGGATTGGTGATGGAGAGGTGGCATAGCCAATCAAATCCAATGATTTGGCCATGTAGGATAGAGAGGATGAGTGGATGGAGCGATTTTCATGGGGTTTTTATTTATTTGGGTGTGAATTAACCCACAAAGGTAAAAGCCCCATTTTTTCTCATGATTTTTTACTGAATACAAAATTAGGGTTTGGGAGGAGATGGAGAGTGTTTTGTGGAGAGGAAGAGAGCACATTAAATAATCAAGGATATTGTGTGTGTGTGACTTTGATAGTAACGAAAATAATATGGGTAATGGGTAAATAAACTTTTTATTAAAATTGAGTGGGATGGGGTAACGTGTGAAGTTACACACGTATTTGTGAAGGTTGACCGTGACTTGTTGACTTTCAAAAGAAAACTTCCACTCGTTTCTAATTCTTGTGTGACTGGGCCTTGGATCCAACAGTTTTAAAATCCCATGTTTCTTTATTTAGAAAAGTTGGGCTTGGACCAACAATTTTAATATTACTCCATCCGTCTAAAGCTACATTGGGCCAAGTAATGGGCTTTATCTTCAAAGTAACCAAATTAATGGGCTTTTAGGCCCATTAATATAATGTGGGTCCCATGAAGGCCCATTAACCATTAAAATATTAAATCCTCTAAAACGTCATCATTTGGATTCTCGATCTTTTCTTCAAAAATTAAGTCGATTTTGTCGGTTTCCGTGATCTTGGCACACTTTGGTCTTTTGATCTTTGTCTTCGAATCTTTCTTGACTTTTCTTCGACATTTGACCGTGAAATCCCGTGTTTTCTCTTCTTTTTATCATTTGTACCTATTTAACAAACAAAACACAAAACCACGCGTAATTCCGACATTTATGATAATAAACACATGATTCGGTCTTGTTTTCCCTTGATTTTAGTGGCAAAAGGATAAGTGTTAACACACTTATTAAATCCCCTACACTTAACCATTGCAATGACCCCATGCAATGCATTACTTTAAAGCTTTAAGTCACATTTTTCTTATAATTAATCCATCTCGGCCTTTATTACTATTACTACTACTACCATGATGAAAAGATAAAAACTTTAAAGGAAACAAAAATTAAATGATTATTTTATTAACTTGGAAATTATTAGATGGAAGAAACTCGTAAAGAAATCTAAGACTTAGATTAGGGATTTGGTGTCATGAATATTAATCACCCTCAAGTTTCACGTTCCCCATACCAAGCTTAAAAACGAGATCATTGTTATTACAAGTTAGCACAACTAACACTTGCTCATGTGGTTTAGTTAATCACTTAGACCCCCTTATTCCTACGGTGTATCTCTTGTAGTTTATTTTTGTCTTGAATGATCACGAGGATGCATTTTTGACTTATTTCGATAATTTATTAAGGCCAAAAATAAAGTGGGACGATTTAATCAATAGTTAGCTAAAGGAAAAAATCTTTTAAAACTGCTTCTCGAAACCTCAAAAAGTTCATATCTTGGCATAACTCGTTTCACGATTTGAGACCTCTCTCGGACCGATATTTGGCTTGTACTTCAAACTTCAAATCTTGAGAGATGATCTTGAAATTATGGTCTTCTCTTCATTTTGGTATACATCTTCATAAGGAGTGAAAGATGCTTCAAACGTTGACCACGACTTCTTCATTTATCCTCTTCTTTATTTAGGATTTTGATATACAACGATCCGCCTCCTTTTCGGACTTGGATCGATTTATCCTCATACCTTGTTAGGGTCTTTTTGGATAGACTTCTCCATGATCTTTAGGGGAGTAATTGCTTCTCGTCGTGTGTCTTGATCCTTCATATTGATTTGGATTAATGATCTTCACATCATCTTAGGATCTTTAGCAAAAAAGTGAATCCTCATGCCTTGTGAGGGCCTTTTTGGACTCGGGTATCCTCATGCCTTGTTAGGGCCTTTTTGGATAAGCCAATCTTCGCGTCCCGTTTCAATAAGTTATTCCTTGGCTATGAACTCTAATTAATACCGAGCAACTTTTAAACGATCTTGTTCTAGAAGCTAAGCAACCTTTTAAATCGTACAACCTTATTTATTACAAATATATTTATTAACAAGCGATGTGAGAAAAAGCTCATAACTAACTCACATAAGTTAATGAAAGAATACCGAACTTATAATTAACTCTATCATCTCTTGTTCTCCACAATTTAAAATCTCAAGGAATGAGACTCGTGGATGCTTAGCCTAATAAACCAATTAAGGTCCATATGGTTAAGGATACTAGCTAGAGTAAACTTAGATAAGTAAACTCGGGTTGAGTCAAAATATTCACGACGGGCCTAATATATCAAAGATATCTAAACTTATTAAAACCATTTTATTTATTTATTTATTTTTTTTAACTTTATTCTTGAAATGGAAATTATTACGATGCGATAATAAAAGGAAAGAAATTAAATAAAAATACTACTAGGCCAAAATAGATCAAAAATTTTTAAAATTTTCCAGTAAAATGGGGTCAAATTCATGGAAAAGGCCACTAAAATTAGATAGAAGTCCCCCTACACTTAATATAAACATTGTCCTCAATGTTTAAGCATGTGGGAGAATAAACAACCCTACACTTAGGACATTGAGTACGTTGTTTAAAATCGAGCTAAGGAAGGGACAACTAAAGTGATTACATTTATTCATTTTATTTATATACAAGTATGAATCACGATAGTTTTGATAGAACCGGGTACACGGGAACAGGGGATCACGGGTCTCATCAAAAGTACCAAAAGTGGATCATCAAAGCACATGTCCCTGCACACAATCACCACACACAAACAACCTACTTGGCTCCCCCCTACACTTATTGGTGGACATGGATGAACGCGAAAAAGGGTGGAAAGGATGGTAAAGGTAAAAATCTAACCTAGTTATACGATGCTTGATTTATTTATCACGAGTCTCTAGCTCGACTCGATTTCCCGAATTAATTCAAGGGAATTGTGGAGAGGGATGGAATCATCTCGTGAGAGATGTCCTCTCCATAGTACAACTTAACCCGTTGGCCATTCACCTTAAAGTTGGGCCCATTTGGTTGGGATAACTCAATGGTGCCATAAGGGAAGACATGGGCTACGGTGAATGGACCGGACCAACGGCTCTTAAGTTTACCCGAAAAGATTTTCAACCGAGAGTTAAATAATAAAACTTGATCACCAACATGGAACTCTCGGTTTTTAATCTTGGAATCATGAATGAGCTTAGTTTTTTCTTTGTAGATTAATGAATTTTCATAAGCCTCATTCCTAAGTTCATTAAGTTCATTGAGTTGGATTTTCCTATGATCACCGGCTTTGTTTATGTCAAAATTAGCCCATTTCAAGGCCCAATAAGCCTTATGCTCCAACTCAATGGGGAGGTGGCACGCCTTTCCGTACACAAGGCGATAAGGGGTACAACCTATAGGTGTCTTATAAGCGGTACGGAAAGCCCACAAAGCATCATCTAATTTATCGACCCATGAAGCACGATGCTCTCCCACGGTTCGCTCTAAGATTCTCTTAAGACCACGGTTAGAAACCTCGGCTTGTCCATTAGTTTGAGGATGATACGCGGTGGAAAGTCGGTGATTGCACCATACTTAGCCATGACTCGTGCAAATTGATCATTGCAAAAATGAGTCCCGCGATCACTAATAATAGCACGAGGCACACCGAATCGAGCAAACAATTGTTTCAAGAAGTTAACAACCACCCTCGCATCGTTAGTAGGTAAAGCCTTTGCTTCAACCCATTTTGATACGTAGTCAACGGCTACGAGGATGTACTTGTTTCCCTTCGATGATGGAAACGGCCCCATAAAGTCGATGCCCCATACGTCAAAGATTTCACATTCTTGGATGAAATTTTGAGGCATCTCATCTTTATGTGTGATCTTGCCTTGTCTTTGGCAAGCATCACAATGTTTAACCATTTCATGTGCATCATGATAAATGGAGGGCCAATAGAATCCGGAGTCGAAAACTTTTTTAGCGGTGTAATTAGGACCAAAGTGACCACCGGTAGGTCCTTTATGGCAAGCTTCAAGGATTTGTAAAGCCGCCGGCCCATCAACACATCTACGAATGATTAAGTCCGCACATTGCTTGAAAAGATAAGGGTCGTCCCAATAGTACGTTTTAACGTCCTTGAAGAATTTTTTTCTTTTGTTGGGACGTTAACCCTTCGATAAGAACACCACCCGCCAAATAGTTTGTAATTTCGGCGAACCATGGGGTATCATCAAGATTGGAATTAATAGACATTAAGGTCTCAAGGGGAAAGGATTCATTAATCTCTTGATTTGGAGATTCCCCTTGATAAGGATCCTCAAGTCTACTAAGGTGATCCGCGGCTAGGTTTTCCGCTCCTTTTTTATCACGAATTTCGATTTTAAATTCTTGTAGGAGCAAAACCCAACGAAGGAGTCTCGGTTTAGCATCTTGCTTGGTCAACAAGTATTTCAAGGTGTAATGGTCGGTGTAAACGATGGTGGTGGAAAGCACAAGATAGGGGCGGAATTTCTCAAAAGCATACACTACAGCTAAAAGCTCTTTTTCGGTAGTGGTATAATGCAATTGAGCCCCCGTCATTGTCTTACTAGCATAATGAATGGGTTGGAAATGTTTGTTAACTCGTTGACCTAAAACCGCTCCTACCGCGAAATCACTAGCATCGCACATGAGCTCGAAAGGTAACTCCCAATTTGGGGAGACTAAGACCGGTGCCTTAGTTAATTTACCTTTAAGAAGTTCGAAAGAGTCGAGACATTCTTAAGAGAAGATGAAAGGAGCATCCTTTTCTAAGAGATGAGTCATTGGACGAGCTATTTTCGAGAAATCTTAGATGAAACGTCGATAAAATCCCGCATGGCCTAAAAAACTTCTAACTCCTTTGACAGTGGTAGGCGGAGGTAACTTAGCAATGACGTTAACTTTAGCACGGTCGACTTCGATACCGGCTTTGGAAATTTTATGACCGAGGACGATGCCTTCTTTTACCATGAAATGGCATTTTTCCCAATTAAGAACGAGACGAGTGTCTTCACACCGTTGGAGCATACGTTCTAAATTAGCAAGGCAAGAAGAGAAAGAATCACCATAGACCGAGAAATCGTCCATAAAGACTTCCATAGTTTCTTCAACCATGTCATGGAATATCGCCATCATACACCTTTAGAAAGTCCCGGGAGCATTGCATAAGCCGAAAGGCATTCTTTTGTAAGCAAATGTTCCATAGGGACAAGTGAATGTGGTTTTCTCTTGGTCTTTTGGATCGATAGGGATTTGAAAATATCCGGAAAAGCCATATAAGAAACAATAGAAATCATTACCCACTAAACGCTCGAGCATTTGATCCATGAAAGGAAGAGGGAAATGATCCTTACGAATGGCATCATTGAGCTTACGGTAATCGATGCAAACTCGCCAACCCGTGACAAGTCGAGTAGGAATCAACTAGTTGTTTTCGTTGGGAACAACGGTGATTCCGCCTTTCTTAGGCACACAATGGACGGACTAACCCATGGCGAATCCGAGATAGGGTAAATCATTCCGGCATCGAGAAGTTTTATAACTTCTTTCTTAATGACTTCATGAATTTTTGGATTAACCCTTCTTTGATTTTGGATTGCGGTTTTAAAGTCATCTTCCATGAGAATTTTATGAGTACAAAAATTAGGATCAATTCCGCGGATGTCAGAGATTTTCCAAGCAATTGCTTTCTTATGATTCTTAAGCACATCGATAAGTCGGGATTTTTCATCTTCTTTTAAGTCCTTAGCAATAATGACGGGCAACTTATTATCCTACTCTAAGAAAACGTACTCTAGATGAGACGGCAAATCCTTAAGCTCTAAATCCGGCGGATTGTCAATGGAAGGCTTAGTCAAAGTAGGATCATTGTTTTTAACTTCTTTAGGAGTGGGTGGAGAATTATTGTCCTCATTGAGAAGTCTCTCAATAGTACGAATGTCTTCATCCCAATTGGTGGGAGAATTATCATAGTTAATCTCGAGAGGACCCAAACTAGCTTCAAACTCATCTAAATCATTTTCTCCAAATGGAGTCAATGAAGGAGCAATAGAAGCTACGGTCTCAACATGAGGTAAAGGAGAAATCCCGCTCTTACAAGCCTCGTGAAAATGTTCTTCGCATGCTTCGTCGAGCACATCGATGAAATTCACGGATTCAGGCTCATCGGGAAGTTTGGAAAGTTTACCCATGTTAAAGACGATTTTGTCATCCCCGACCCTCATAATAAGTTCACCCGCGGCTACATCGATTAATGTACGCCTGGTTCTCAAGAAGGGTCGTCCTACAATTAAGGGAACACGTGGATCCATTTCATAGTCGACGACGACGAAATCGGCGGGAAAAGTGAATTTGTCGACTCCTACGAAAACAACCTCGGTTATCCCCACCGGATAAGCAACCGTACGGTTAGCTAATTCCAATGTCATACGAGTGGAGACTAGCTCGGGTAAAGATAATTGTTTCCACACGGACAATGGCATAAGATTGATACTCGCTCTGAGATCCGCCAAGGCCATACAATTCTCAACAACCAGAAAATTACAAGGAATAAGGAATCGACCGGGATCTCCTAACTTAACCGGTAATTTTCTCAAAAGAACCGCGGAACAATTCTCATTCAATTGGGTATTGGCAATATCAAGCAACTTTTCCTTATCACTTAAAAGATCCTTAAACATCTTAGCGTACTTAGGCATGTGAGCGAGCGCCTCGGCAAAGGTGATATTAAAATTCAATTGTTTGAACATTTTTAGGAAGTTCGAAACTTGAATATCATCCTTATTCTTCAATTTCTCTTTCCGCAACCTTGAGGGATAAGGTATATTGGGTTGAGATGAAGGCTTTGTAGTGGATTGCTCACTCACATCCTTTGGAGGATGAGGAGGAGGAGTAGAAATAGAAGGTGAAGGAACCGGTTTTGGAACTGAAGGTGGGGTATAAAATTTGGGTATCGGTGGAACATAAGGTGTAGAGGAATGCATAACGGGAGGTATGTCACAAGTGGAAGAAGAAGGAGGTTGTGTCGAAGAAGAAGGAATCTCGGGTCCTTGGTTAGGTGGGGAAGGTTCTACGGTTGTCTTACCGCTCCTAGTAGTGATAACATTAACATTAGCCCTACGATTGGTCACGGTGTTCGAGGGAAGGGTACCTTGGGGACGAAAGGTTTGAATCATAGTCAAAAACTTCTTATCGGTCGATTCTTGCATCTCTCTCATCATTCGTTCATGGTCGGATAATTTTTGTAAAACCAAGTCCATTTGAGGATTATGCATGTTCATTTGATTATAACCTTGATTAGGAAAACCTTGGTTTTGATATTGATTAGAACCTTGATTAAATCCTTGATTTTGAAAACTTTGGTTATTATATCCTTGATTATTTAACCCTTGGTTTTGCCCTTGAAAATTCCCTTGATTTTGATTAAAACCCCGTTGATTAGTATTTCCTTGAAAATTACCCCGTTGAGGACCTTGGTTCCTATTTTGGGCGGGTGGGGGTGGTCTTTGTGGTGCTACAAAACCCGGGGGAGCCAAATAGTTATTAGACTTGTAAGACAAATGGTTAACATCAACATTTGCTTTGAATTGAACCCGATCAATTTCATTGTTGTTATAAGCATAAACTTCTTGTTGATCATTGTAAACCTTGTCACAATTATAGTACGAATGTGGTCCACCACAAGTCTCACACGTCTCACTTTTTTCTTTCACGGCATGCACATGTGTAGTGAGGGCGTCGGTTCTTAGAGCAAGGTTTTTCACAATTGAAGTAAGCTCCTTAATTTGATCATTCACCTCATTATTACTAGTACTATCACTTGCCATATTAGCCCTAACACTTTTGGTTTGCACTTTTTCCTTGTTCTCAATAATGGCCCAAGCCTCGTTCATGGTTTTCACAAGAATATTGCCCCCCGCGGCACTATTAAGTGAGTCTTGGTCGTTTTGAGTTAAACCATTATAAAACGTGTTGATTTGATGAACTTTAGTAAAACCGTGTTGTGGACATTTTCTCAAAAGATCTTTAAAACGATCCCAAGCCTCACTAAACGTTTCCCCATATTTTTGCTCAAAATTGATTATTTCATTCCTTAAGGAAGTGGTTTGTGATGGTGGGAAAAGGTAGTTAATGAACTTGGTCTCTAAGTCGATCCATGTGGTAATACTTTGGGGTGTGTTAGAAATACGTTTTTACGTATTTATGAAGGATCGGTCGCTCCAACGATAATTATGTAATGGGCTCGTGATCTATTTAATTAGTGTATAGTCCATATAGCCCACATGTAGGGTGGGCTATATATATCCCCTCCTAGCATGTTAGGAGGGGTTGTTCATTGTCATTTACACTTAATCATTATTCTATCTTTACTTTCTCTCTCTAACTTCTCTCCCTTCTCTCCTTTCTCTCTCTAATCCCTCATCTCATTCCTTCATCTTCTTCTTTATTTATCAATCAATCAACCATATTAATCCATCAAATCCATGATGTAGAATAGGCCATTAATCTCGTAGACCTTCAATTGGTATCAAGAGCCAAGGTTTGATTGGTTTTTTCTTGCTTTTATTTTTTTATTTGATTTTGGTGGATTTTGATTTAATCATGCTTAAATCATAAAAAGTTTGTATTTTTTATAAAAAGTTTATGTTTTTATGTGTTAAATCATATCAAATCTTCAAATTTACTTACTTTTTAGATAAAAAATCACAAATTTTTATATAAAAATCAAAAATTTCTTTATCAAATATTAAAAAGTTTGTATTTTTATAAAAAGTTGGTGTTTTTTATAAAAGTTTGTGTTTTTCTCTTTTTAATTTTGTATTTTTTTTTTATTAAATCCTTCTATTTTAATTGCTTTTTTGTTTGAATTTCTTAAATTGAACTTTTAATTTACCACTTTAATTTTTTATTATTATTGATTTTAGTTTATCAATTTTCGTTTTTTATCCAGTTTTTCATATAGTTTTCTATAGTTTTTTTTATTTTTTTTTTTTACAATCAGTCCTACAGTCCAATACCAGCTCAAAGCTGTGTTTTCTATAATTTTTTATTATATCTGGGTTTGAGTCTGTCCAGTTGTCTTTATTTTTGTATTATTATATAATTAGTATTTTTCTTTATTTTTTAATCTATTGGGTCTCAGTTTTTGTCCATACCAGTCCTACAGTCCTTCATTATCCAGGTTTTTCATAATCAAGGTTTTTGGGTCTCAAGTTTCAGTCAGTCAGTTTTTGTCCTGTTCCGGGCGAACTGAAAATTTCTGAATCGAAAAGTTCCGAATCAAACCCAGAAGTTCTGAATCAAACTCCATGTTCCGGACGAAAAAGTTCTGGACGAATAAGTTTCGGGTGAACGAAACTTCCGAGTGAACCAAAAGTTCCGAATCAAACCCAAAAGTTCCGGGTGAACGAAACTTCCAGGTGAAGAAAAAGTTCCGGGTGAAGAAAAAAAGTTCCTGGTGAAGAAAAAAGTTCCGGGTGAAGAAAAAAGTTCCGGGTGAAGGAAATGTTCCGTATGAACGAAAGTTCCGAATGAATGGAAACTTCCGAACGAATGCAAAGTTCCGAATGAAGACCATTCAAACATAACGGGAACATTTGTTTTGACTCGACACCATTTTAAAACCAACACCTCTCGCCTCCATACTCTCACCCACACCCCCTTACAATCTCTCGACTCCAATAAACCCCACAAACACCAGACTCTCAAATCCCTCTCAAACTCACATCCTCTCGAAACTCTCCCTCGAACCCTCGTCTGACTCTCGACCACTAGACTCGACCTGACACCAAACACAAACCCACAACTCATTTACCCACAACTCACAACTCGACTCGACTCCAAACCCAACCTCACCCTCGACTGACAAACTCACCCTGACACTCACAAACTCTCGACACACATTCAAAACACTCTAGACCTAGATTCACTAGACTCTCTCTCGGACACCCCTCACTCTCCCTCGACAAACAAACAGACCCACCCTCGAAAACCCTCTCAACAACCAACACTCTCGACCCATTCCCAGACCCTCGTCTCTCACCCCCTCCAGACTCTCACCCATCCCAACCCTCTCGTCTCTCTCCCCACACCCTCGACACCTTCGAAATCAATATACACATCTACATCTCAGTTTGAGAATCGATTTAAGATTTATAGAACTTTCATACATCTTTAAAAATCGATTTCAATCATCATTGATTCGTATTTGGTTATAAACCCTGTTTTAATATACGAAATTAAATAAAGATCTTTAACAAACTTGTTAAGATCATTATTTTTTTTGATTCCTTAAACAAACACCCCCGTTTCCACCACACGGACTCGAACACCAACAGAAACCCACAATAGAAAGACGCTACAGAAGAAGAGAGAGACTAAAATCAAGATAAAAACACATACCTGAGATCTTTGTTCAAAGATCTTGAAGCCTTCTTCCAATAAAGATGATGAAGATCAATTTTTTTTTGTGAGAATCTGATAATTAAAGGGACGGAGGTAAACTTAGGAGAGAGAGAGATAAACCAATATATGTGATAGGTTTTATTGAGTTTGTGTTTTATATTTAAGTTGGGGACGGAGATAACGAGGGTGACATAAGTGGGGCGGTGGACAGAATCTCATTGGGCCACGTGTGATGAGACGGAGAAAACAAGGGGACGCGTTTGTTTTCTTTTTGTTTGTTTCTTTCCAAAACAATCAGTTTTTTTTAATATTTTTTAACAAAATCAGATTTTCAAAAGCTTATAATTAGTACTTTATTTTCTAAATCACATTTATTTTTTATTTTTAGTTAAATTAATCTTTTTTATTTTTAAAATATCACATTTTATTTTAAAATATCACATTTTATTTTTTAAAAATTTTTTCGGGTTAAACGTTATTGTGGCCGGATTTGAAGACAAAGTGACGAGTCAACGTGACGGGTTTTATTTTTAGCGACTACGGATTTTTGATCGGGTTTAATTCATAATCGTTTGAGCCGACAACATCTCTTGAGCCAAATCGAATTTCCTCGATTTTCAATGGACTCGTTAAATTCGACACTTAAAGAGGGAGACTTGCATCGAATGCACGACAAAGCTAGAGAAAGTGGTATAAATTCATTTCAAATGCTTCAATATCATCTAGTTACTCTTTCACGGCTTCAAGGAGGGAGCGAATTTGTGACAATCTTTGGACAAGATCGTCATATATTCATCGACTCAATTTTTACCACTTTGACCCAACTCGCCGAGCAACTCAACCATGGAAACTTTAATCACTCTGCATCGGCACTTGCCTATAAGGATCTTGTGACACAACTCACGCCTTTCCTCCAATTCAATATCATTAAGCCTGAAAGTTCTGTGATTTGCCAATCATTTCTTCGAGATACACATACCGAGCTTCGTGTGTTTCGTGATACAATATTGAAACTCATGACATCGGTCTCGTTTTCGATTTATCAACAATCACAACTTCAGCAAACGTATGATAATGGAGTGCACGAATCAATGCCGCAGATGCAAGAGGAGAATGGTCATACGGTTGACAACTTGGAGCCTAACGATGGCAAGAGCACGGATTCAGAAGGACAACATGATATCAGTGGTACGTCGGGGAATGTTCACGAGATTTCTCTTGATGACACCTTACCCATTTATGACGAAGAGCCTGCAAACATGGTACAATGTGATGTTGGTTATGATGTATATGCTGATGACATGCCGCATATTGAGCATTCTGAACCTAATTATGATTCATCCGATGTGAGTCATAATGGGGGAGAAAGTGTTCAAAATGCTATAGTTCATCATGATAAATGCTTTATAACTGCCTCGTTAACTGATTCTGATTCCAAGATTAAAGAGCTCGAAACGATCGTAGCTCGGCAATCAAAAGATCTTGAGGATGCCAAACTTGAATTTTCTAAGAAAACGGACAAATTTGAAACATACTTTGAAAAACTTGAAAAGTCAAACGTTGTTCTTGAAAGAAAATTGGATCAAACTGTTCTAGATTCTAAAGCTGAAAAGGATAATCTTTTGAAACAAATTCAACTGCTTGAATCTAAGTTGGCATCCCAAGATAACGTGCTCAAAGAAAATGAAACATTAAAGGCTCAAGTACAGGAAAAGGTCTTTGCTATAGCCGCGTTGAAAAACGAATTATGGAAAACTAGAGGACCTAGTGTGGACACTAAGCTTGAAAAACCATCAATCTTGGGGAAACCGCCTACAATTCAGTTCGTCAGACAACCGAGTGTCAGACAACCTACTGCATTTAGATCCGAGCGACAACAATCCTCGAGACAGCGGTTTGCCTCCCAAGTTGATTTGGTTCATCTTTCTAGACCAGACACTCCAGCAACTAGGGCCTATGTGATCACTCCATCTTTAGCAAGACCAAATCATATGATGGCCTCTAGTTTCCCTAAAAATACCAAGACCACGTCTAGAACTAGTTTAACTGATGTGCGCCATGATTTTGGTCAAAGGGAAGCTATTCAAAAGACACAGGTAAGAGATAGCAATGTCCAACCTAGTCAGATGCCTTCTAGATTACCCAACACTGCTAACCGTAGCATGTCATCTCCTAGGAGCGTCGATCAATCATCTAGGAATTACTCGGACATTAAATATGCTACTTGTAAAACATGTAGAAAATGTGTCTTTACGGCAAATCATGATGCTTGTATCAAAAAATTGCTTAATGAGGTGAACTCCCGTGCTAGACTTAAATCCCAGTGGGTCGCTAAAATCAAACCCTTTGGTAAAATGTGGCGCCCCACTGGTAGAACTTTCACTCTTGTAGGAAACGAGTGCCCTTTAACTAGGATAGTCTCCGATTCTACTAAGTCTACTAGGGAGGAAACTGATAAAGATGATACTTCACTTACGCCTAAACTTAAGGTTTTCTATCAAAGGAAACATTTGCCAGCCAAGACTAGTGAATCATCTACTCAGGTCGCCTCTGAAACAAGTAAAGCCAACTGTGAACCCCCATGTGCTTCTATAATTGATATCGCTAACCCACGTCAAAGCATGCAAATTCCTAATGAGATTGCAGGTACCAAAGTTGATGTTCCAAAAGAACGAAGCGGTCCAATCGTTGTGTACCGTTCAACTAAGGACACTCTTAGAGTTTGGTTGCTGAAGAAGCAGATATCAGAGAAACAAATGTCTCAGGGGATTCATGGTTAAGCTGCAACTAGGACTTACAGTCACATAACAGACTGTAACTCGATCTCCAAAGACAGGAAAGTTCATCCCGATGATGACTTATCCTAAAAACGAGAAATTCATTTTTCTCGGGCATGAGCTTATGTTAAAAACATTCCAAGTTTTTAAGTTCATGCACAAGGACTTATAGTCATATCACAGACTATAACTCGCTCTTCAAAGAAAGGAAAGTTTATCGCCGATGATAAACTTATCCTAACAACGAGAAATTAAGTTTTCTCGGGCATGAGCTAAAATTAAAAACATTCGAGGTTTTTAAGCTCATGCACAATGACTTACAGTTAAATGTCAGACTGTAACTCGAACTTAAAATAAAGGAAAGATTATCTTTTATGATAACTTATCCTCTTAACGAGAAATTCACCTTTCTCGGTCATGAGCTTTCCGTTAAAACAGTCAAAGTTTTCAAGCTCATGAACACGACTTCTAAGTAAATGTCAGCTTAGGACTCGTCCTTCAGATAAAAGGAAAGTTTATCGCCGATGGTAACTTATCCTTAACAACGGGAAGTTCACAACTTCTCGGACTTGAGCTCGCTTTTAAGATATTCAACATCTTAAGCTCAAGTAATTGTTTTTCAAAACGTTGAACACAATTTTTCGAGAATTTCTCAAAAGGTTTTTCTAAATCTTTCAAAATTGTGTGTTCAAAAATGTTTTGATAAAAAGAGCATGTCTTCTGGAATCGATAATATTTACGAACCTAGAAATGTCATTCAATAATGACACGGGGTTGTAAATAAAGTTCGAGCAGAAGTTTAAAAGATTTAAAACATGCTCCATATGGTTTGCTATTATTTCAGATAGCAACCCGCTTTTCATAATCAAGTCAAGCATTTCACCGGAAAGCTTTGACTAAACAACGGGAATTAATTTTCTCTGGGACGTGACGAGGTGACCATCATTCGTGAACAAGAACCATGTGAATCTTTCATATGATGTTTTCCATCATTCAGGTCCAACCTCGTCAATTGCTAATCTTGTGAATTCATTATCATATATGTTCTTTGCACGTAATAAATACCTTACACTTGTGTTTAAAAGGTATTTAATTTACGTTTCAGCACACCCTCATTATTTGAGGGGGAGCTTGTGTAATTCATGAAGATAATTGGACTTGCATTTTTCTTCCCAAATTTTCTTAAAATGCTATTAAATCAATTGATATTAAAAACATCGATTGGGTTAATATTTTTAATATGGGGGAGAAAATGTGATTTAATATGGGATATGATCAATCATGAATGGTTTGACTTAACGTGATAGCTCATCCCGACATATGCAAAATGTTTTCGGATATCGTGGCATATGTTAAGGGGGAGCAAAATTGATTTGCACTTCAAAATGGATTTCATGGTGACATACACTTACCCAAAACATCTCTATTCACGACGGTGAAGATTGTGGTGACATAAGGATGGTAGGATAGGTTAAAGTCCAATGATTTCTCTAGAACCGGAGGAATCTTCCCAAGGACATTCCATAGCTAGAAATAGTAGTCCTTAGGAAAGATGGAGAAAGATTGTGAACGTAGCTGAATGCCGACCAAGTACTTAAGTTAGCACTGGAACAATCACAACAAGGTGCTAGTTATGACGTATTGGTAAGCATTGAAGGGGTTGAAGAATGAAAAAGAATTGTAAAGATAAAGGGTGTAAAGAAAGAAGCCCTCCTTACAACTTTAGGCAGAAACCGAGTCAATACATATGCTATTGAGATCATTTTTGTTAATGATTCTCGATATTGAAGAAAGACATCATGGACCCAGTGATGCAATGCACAACCCCTCCCAGCTAACTCAAATATCTCTCAAAAGGTATTTGTTTTAATCACACGGAGATCAACACGTTATCTATTGGTTTATTCACTCCGAATAGACTGGTATTGAAAAGGTGGCACTCCTCTCCAGCCTCCGATCACTAAAAATCCAAAATGCACGATCGAGTCTAGAGCCATTTGAGATCATCAAATATCTCATTAGGACACACTTTCATATTTCCTTGCTTCTTCACACACTGTGAAAAGTAAGAAAGATTTTAAGAGTCCTACGCAAAATCTTCATGATCTTGCCTGAACATCCGAGTAATACGAAAGTATTTACAATGAAGATGGAAATCCTTCTTGAGCGAATATCAAAAAGCTCATGGTAGGTGACTTGTGCGATTCTTTATGAATCAAACTTGTGATAACTGGAAAGCAACAGTGGTTTAATTCTTAAATGAATTTAAACACGTTCCAGGCCTCTACGCAATATCTTAATGATCTTGCCAGAACATTCAGAGTAATACTATTAAGTATTTACAGTGACGAATGGAAATCCTTCTAGTGTTAACATCAAACAGCGCTTGGTAGGTAACTTGCAAGATTCTATATGAATCAAGCTAGTGACAACTGGAAAGCAACGATGGTGCGGTTCTTAATTGAACTTCACTTGTTCCAGGAACATGAATTGACGGCTTCAAATCATGCGGATAATATTATCCAAATGATTCACTCTTTACGTTCGCAGTCTGCTTTGCACGGTCGAGTAAAGAGAACGGGTTTACCCACGAAATCTTGTCAAGGAGGTTCTTTATTGAAACTACCTGCCACAAGTACGATATTTAATATCGTCCAACGGTCTTCACCGACCGGAGGTAAAATGCTACCGAATTAGAATGAAATGTTCAAAGCCATTTCATCCGTGTATATTGTTTTGTTGCTAACTGTCTTATGCAGCGTAACTAGAAAGTGGCATTGCGGTGTACAATCCAGAAGAAGTCGTCACCACATGCTTATACTACATACAATTAGTACTTCAACAAATTCAAGAAAGCCTGAAGGTCAAGTCTTCCGCTGTATCAAACTCTGAAGCTTTCAAGAATTTAAAAGTATAAGTATGTGGAACATGAAGTCACGAAGAGGCAAATATCACAAGTAAAGAATGCACAAGGTCAAGGCAAGGAAACATGCTCAAGACTAAAGTCAAAGATCACATCAAGCATATTCACAAGAACAAGATCGAAGACTCAAGCATAGATGCTAGTTTTAAGATTTTGTAAAAAGATGTGACCTCCCATAGGGGGAGATTGTTGGAAATACGTTTTTCCCAATAAAGTCTCGGTCACATCTTAGTTAGCATAGATCACGAGTTATAGACTATTTAGAACTTTGTTTCGTGGAGCGACCTCCCTTAGGGGGAGATTGTTAGAAATACGTTTTTACGTATTTATGAAGGATCGGTCGCTCCAACGATAATTATGTAATAGGCTCGTGATCTATTTAATTAGTGTATAGTCCATATAGCCCACATGTAGGGTGGGCTATATATATCCCCTCCTAGCATGTTAGGAGGGATTGTTCATTGTCATTTACACTTAATCATTATTCCATCTTTACTTTCTCTCTCTAACTTCTCTCCCTTCTCTCCTTTATCTCTCTAATCCCTCATCTCATTCCTTCATCTTCTTCTTTATTTATCAATCAATCAACCATATTAATCCATCAAATCCATGATGTAGAATAGGCCATTAATCTCGTAGACCTTCAGGGTGGTTCCTTATCAAGCCAAATCCGGGCTTGTCCCTTGAGGGAAAAAGGAAAAAGTTGGAGGCGAACGGCCTCTTGGGGCTTCCCATTGTATTTGACGGTATTAGCTAATTTGATGAAACGTTTGATATGAGCGTGTGGGTCATCATTAGTACGGCCTAAAAATGGTGTAGCGGAAACCATTTGAATAAAACCCGATTTAAGTTCGAAATGATTTGCTCCAATATTTGGCACCACAATCGCGTCATCGTTTCCTTCAACGTGAGATTGTAGAATCTCAATCATTGGTCGATTATCCGTTGCCATCGTATTGTCGAAAGCTCGATTCTCGGGATCGGCTTTAATGACGGTCTTTTTGTTTTTCTTCTTCTTCTTTTTAGAAGAATTAGAAGTATTTGGTACACCAATCGGTATGTATGTATGCGCGCGAGTGCGCATACAATTAAAACTTTGGAATGAGGTAGGTGACCTCGGTCGACTTTGAGAGGAAAAGGATTTTCCCTCTCGATGAGCAATATGAAAAAGCTACAAAAATATATACGTAAAATACTACTTGAGTTGGCAAACCAATAATCGGTCATCCCTCTCAATATACGCACAAACGAGCGGGGAAACGAGGTGGCACAAAGCACTTAAAAACCTTTTTCCTTAGACGGCCTTTTATAGCGCGTCGCCTTATACCCACCTTATAGTTTATATATGTCGAGTTCAAACGTCTTACTAGTATTTATCTATTTTGCCCTTGTTTTCTCGTTATGGATTCGAATACAATAGTTAGGTGACGAAATCCCAACTAAGGCCTTATTTGATAAGTAGGTAATTTTATTGTGCTACGTAATAAAATATAATAAAATGAAAAATCTTTTTGTATTTTTTAGAAAAATATATATTCACAAGAAAAATCGAAAGAAATCGAAATAAAAATTAACACTAATACGTAATATTTTTGGTGTAATACTTTTAGGAAAAAGTATTACTTTTGATTTTTTTAATTTTTTTTTGTTGCTATTCTTAGGAAAGAAATTGCTTTTGTGTTTTTTTAATTTTTTTGTATTTTTAAGTTTTTGATTTTTTTTTGTATTTTTGATTTTGTTGCAAGAAACGTAACGTTCAAAGGATGAACGGATCCCAAAATCCAAACGTCTTCACGAAAAAATCGTCAATCGTACGAGCGAAGCGGCAGCGGCGCCAATTTGAAACTCGGATTTTTAGTCCTTTTTAATGTTCGTTTTTCCTCGATTCGACTCGAATTTGATTTCCGGTTTAACGTTTAAACTTAACTTGTTTTTGGTAAAATCTCTTTTTGGTATTTTTAAACTAACTAAAATCTATTTAATTAAATGAAAACTACTTTAATTAACTATTTTAAACTATTAATTTGAAAATAAACTTAAACTAATTAAAAATTTAAACTAAATGTAACTAATTAAAAATAAAAGTAAATAATTAAACTAATTTGAAAGTAAATTTGAAATAAGAATATTTAAACTAATTTAGATTTAAAAAAATAAAAGTAAATCTATTTTAAATAAATTGGAAACAAATTTAAAGTAAAAAGAAAAGTTAATAAAAATATTTTTTTGTCTTTTTATTTTTTTATAAAAACTGAATAAAAGAAAGTTGAAATAAACTTTTTAAATAAAATTAATAAACTTTAATTTGACTTAAACTAATAAATTAAAAACTGCTACCCTATTATCGCGCTATATTATTGAAACTAAGAGAAATAAAAGATAAAAAGAGTGCTAGCACAACTGGGTGGGACGTTGGTTATTAAACGAGTGGTCCTGGGTTCGAACCCCAGTAGACCTGAAATATTGTTAATAATTTTGAACTTGATTCTTTTTGGAACTTGTTATTTTTGGACAATGAAACTCAGACTAATTGAGTCTGAGTTTAAGCAGAAAACAATAAGCAAACAAACGTCAAATAAGCCAAGCCAAACAATAAGCTGATACAAATAAGCAGGAATCACATAATCCAAATAAGCGGATAACAATAAGCTAATATCAAAAGAACCGAACCAGTTAAAGATAGATATGCAGATTCCAATAAGCACTTCTAAATAACCTTATTAAGCTAAATTCAAATCAGCCAAATACAAATCTAAATAAGCAAATACAATCTATCCTATAAACTGAATAACCAAGCGAATAATCATACCAAAGTTATCTTAGCCAAATATATCATAAAATTTAATACCTCAAACTAAAATGAAATAAACAGTAGCTTAAACCGACAGAAACCTAAAATTAAATAAGCAGATCCACAAAATTCCCAACTAAGTCCAAACAATGACAATTAACCAAATATAAGCTAAGCAAATCCAAACTCTACGCAGAATAACAAATATAAGCAAATTGAAATGAATAAAAAGCAAAATAAGCTAAGCAGAACCAAACAACTAAACTAGATAAGCTATTAATCTAAGCAGAATCCAAACACAACCGAAGAACAATAAGCAGAATTCAAAGCAGATTAATCTAAAAATTTAATTAAACATAAAATCAAAAGAAGATTCAAAACCTTTTGACGATCCGTTGGGAAGAAGACAAGCGCTGAGCCGTCTTATGAACCGAAACGAACACCAAACCTCTCGAACCAATTTAAACAAACACCACCTTGAATCGAACCAAAACAGCTTCTCGAACCAAATACATCCGAATGAACAAAAAAATGAACAGTAACTCTTTTTATATTTCCCAGTGGGGGAAATACATATTACACTTTTCTTTATATTTATTTATTTTTTTTTTATTTTTTTTTTAATAATAATAATAAATGTAAACAGTAACCATATTTTCTTATAAACGAATTAAAAAGAGAGAACAGTAACTGAAATTTAAAATCGAGACAAGAATTAAAACTAAATTGAATTTTTCATTAATTAAATAAGAACTTACAAATACTGGAAAAAGAAATTACAAGATTTAAAAACCTATAACTAATTTTACTGAAAATAAAAATAAAGAAAAAAGCTTGAAAATTACATGATAGATTGGGGTTTTTATAGAGGAACCCCATGAAACCCTAATCATAGCTTCATTAGTAAGCTTCCAAATCCCACCGTTGACTCTTCTTTCTTCTTCTCTCTCTTGATCATACGGCTAAAAATCATCCTTGTAGCCACGAATTGCCCTCGTGGCACTTAGATGTGTTTGTTGTGCTTCTTGATAGGTGATGTGGCATGATATCATTAGGGGGATTGGTGATGGAGAGGTGGCATAGCCAATCAAATCCAATGATTTGGCCATGTAGGATAGAGAGGGTGAGTGGATGGAGCGATTTTCATGGGGTTTTTATTTATTTGGGTGTGAATTAACCCACAAAGGTAAAAGCCCCATTTTTTTCTCATGATTTTTTACTGAATACAAAATTAGGGTTCGGGAGGAGATGTAGAGTGTTTTGTGGAGAGGAAGAGAGCACAGTAAATAATCAAGGATATTGTGTGTGTGTGTGACTTTGATAGTAACGAAAATAATATGGGTAATGGGTAAATACACTTTTTATTAAAACTGAGTGGGATGGGGTAACGTGTGAAGTCACACACGTGTTTGTGAAGGTTGACTGTGACTTGTTGAATTTCAAAAGAAAACTTCCACTCGTTTCTAATTCTTGTGTGACTGGGCCTTGGATCCAACAGTTTTAAAATCCCATGTTTCTTTATTTAAAAAAGTTGGGCTTGGACCCAAAATTTTAATATTACTCCATCCGTCTAAAGCTACATTGGGCCAAGTAATGGGCTTTATCTTCAATGTAACCAAATTAATGGGCTTTTAGACCCATTAATATAATGTGGGTCCCATGAAGGCCCATTAACCATTAAAATATTAAATCCTCTAAAAACGTCTTATCATTTGGCTTCTCGATCTTTTCTTCAAAAATTAAGTCGATTTTGTCGGTTTCCGTGATGTTGGCACACTTTGGTCTTTTGATCTTTGTCTTCGACTCTTTCTTGACTTTTCTTTGACATTTGACCGTGAAATCCCGTGTTTTCTCTTCTTTTTATCATTTGTACCTATTTAACACACAAAACACAAAACCACGCGTAATTCCGACATTTATGATAATAAACACATGATTCGGTCTTTTTTCCCTTGATTTTAGTGGCAAAAGGATAAGTGTTAACACACTTATTAAGGATCATCCGACAATTCCTCACTCGATATCAAAATCATTTCAGTACTCGTTTTAGACCGAACAAAACAGTTGGAGGATTAAATTTCGGATAATAAACGGGTGTCACTTCTTTATCAAGCTTTTTCATTCTTAAACGAGTCTCTACTGCAAGTTCAGTAGTTTCCTCATAATCATGCTCCTCAGACAAGAGCACACTACCATTATATAGAGTTTGATTTGTGGCCTGAACTTACTTAAGATATTCTGGATTGGGAGGAAGAGGCAACCTAAAGCCATTTTGTAACGGGTGTAATTTATCTCATTCACTTTAGGTGCGAGCATATTTATCGTTTGCATACTTTGGCCACGTTTTACCAAAAGGTTGTCTAATTCCCTAATCCTATCCTGAGCTTTGCAAAAATCTTCAAGAATCCCATCTTCTCGAATTTTGAAATCATGTTTCAGCTTTTTTCGTTCTTCTTTTAAATCCAAAATGATCGATTTTTCAATTGAAAGTTGTTTATTAAGAGAGGTGATTTCATCATTCAATTCGCTTATCTTTTTAGCACTACTTAAATGTAAGGCATTTAATTTCTTAGTGGTGCATTTTTCTTGATAAACCGATGTAGCATGAGCTTGTTCAAGTTCCTTGATTTTAGCATGATGAATCTCAAAACTTTTCTCCCATTCCTTATATCCCGCAAGCTCAGTGGTCAATTTGGCATTAGTTTCTCTAAACTTATTATTAACCACATTCGCATGAGCAACATCCTTGGCAAGCTTATCAAATAATGATTTATAATACACACGCGTCTCGTCAGGAAGGGTTGTAGGCTGCGCTACTTGATCTCCACTAAGGTCTACACTGGGCGCATTAGAAATAATATTGCTATTATTTGTTTGAACCCCGTGTGTCTCAGTGGAAGGCTCAAGTGACTCAGTATACTATTCCTTCTGATTAGACATATTATATAACTCATTATCATTGAGACGTGGGTGTACCTTAGAGGAACCGTCTGAATCATACACAGGAGCTCTGTTAGGTTGAACTACCGATGTGGATGATTGCTGTGAATTAGCCATCAAGATGGAGTAGGTAGTCACCTCTTCTTCCTCATCATATGCTGCTGCAGATGCCATGAGATCAAACTCTTCAGCTAGAAGTGGAATTCCTGCTTCTTCCTTTTGTGCAATAAGAAGCTGAGACTGGAGATGGGCAGCATTCCTCTTCTTTCTTGCATGGCTATCACGATGCGCAATACCCGCAACATTACAATCTTGTTGATACGTCATAGTAGAAACCGTGTGAAAGACAGGATCTCAATTCGTAGAAAGCGAGTGATGTTGTTGAAATTCCAAAACTTCCGATTGATTTTTTCATAGTCCGACAAAACAGTAAGCTGAAAAAAATTTGTATTGCCAAATTCTGAAATTGAGTTCGAGATAGCCAAAAACTAGCTGAATTTTTTTTTTGTATTCCCAATCGCAATGTCACCAAATGACCTCAATCGCAATGTTACCAGAAGACCCCAGTCGCAATATCAATCGCAATGTTACCAATCGCAATATCAATCGCAATGTTACCAGAAGACCCCAATCGCAATATCAATCATAATGTTGCCAATCGCAATATCAATCGCAATCTCAATCTCAATCTCAATCTCAGTCTCAATCTCAATCTCAATCTCAATCTCATTCTCAATCTCAATCTCAATCTCAATCTCAATCTCAATCTCAATCTCAATCTCAATCTCAATCTCAATCTCAATCTCAATCTCAATCTCGATCTCAATCTCGATCTCAATCTCAATCTCAATCTCAATCTCAATCTCAATCTCAATCTCAATCTCAATCTCAGTCTCAATCTCAATCTCAATCTCAATCTCAATCTCAGTCTCAATCTCAATCTCAATCTCAGTCTCAGTCTCAGTCTCAATCTCAATCTCAATCTCAGTCTCAATCTCAATATCAATCTCAGTCTCAGTCTCAGTCTCAATCTAAATCTCAATCTCAATCTCAATCTCAATCTCAATCTTAGTCTCAATCTCAATCTCAATCTCAATCTCAATCTCAATCTCAATCTCAATCATAAACCCTTTTCCTTTGCGATGGGTTCCAATCGCAACACGGTACTATTTCGAGATTTTTGGTAAAAAATGAGATTTTTGACAAGAAATTCGTGATTTTAACCAACCCAAAGCACCCAAATCTCTACCACAACTATGTAGAAGATATATGGATCACTTGGACTCATAAAAGCACGAAAAAATTTGAATCTTGGGTAAAGATCAATAAAAAACACAAGACCTTCAAAAACAACACCAAGTAGCAATCCACGAATCCCTTGGCGAATGATACCACTTGTAGGACGTAACACACGACTTATAGAACAAGAAATATAGAAGATTAAGAACAAGATTAAAAATAAGAATGGAATATTAGATTAGATGATGAAGAAGAAGAAAGATACAAAGTAGGTGATTCTAGTGAGAGAAACTAAGGAGAGTTTCTCTCTCTAAAACAAGAAGGAAGGAAAATACTATGAGAGACACACACACAAATGAGGTTGATGTGCCTTTTATACTAAGGCTAACAAGGTTAGGACGCCTAATAAGTGTGAAAACACTTATCCTTTTATCACTTATTTCCAATAATAACAAGACCAAAACGTGTAATTTATGTCGTAAAAGTCGGAATTATTCGTGGTTTGTGTTTTTATTGTGTTTTAGGACCAAAAGATGAAAAAGGAAGAAAACACGGGCTTTCACGGGCTTTTATCGAAGAAAACGAAAAAAGACGAAGTCAAAAGATCAAGAGTGCAAAAAGAACGGAAGTCCAAGGCCTATTCTGAAGATTTATCGAAGAAAAAGTCTAAAGACGGAAGTTTAATGAAGTCGAAGAACTCAAGTCTAATATAAGAAGAAAATTACTAAGACAAGTTCAATCGTACATCGACAAATCCCAAGACGACGACGAGAAAGAAGAGTTAAATCGAGTCGAGAAGAAAAGAAAGGAAGAAAGAAGCACACTTGCACTCTCCACTTTCCCTATAAATACCCTCCTAATCACATTAGGAGGGGGGTTAGCTAGTTTTTCATTTTTATTTTTTCCTTTCTAGTTTTTAGAGAGAGAAAGTTCTAACTTTCTCTCACTAAGTTTCACCTTTTATCTTTATCTTTCAAGTTTAAGCTTTTAATCTTCCTTGTATTTGGATTTCATTAATCAAGTTCAAGTTAAGCTTTTTGTTCTTTAATCTCTTTCTATATTTCGTGGTTTTACTTTGATTTTGATCCGAATTGTTCTTAATTCGTGATTGATCTTGATGTTTTAGTGATTAAAAGGTTAGTCTTTTTAGTCCTTACTAAGCTTTCATACGATATAAGTTATAAGCCCTCTGTGCTTATTGGTTTATTTCATATTTATAGCTTATTGCATTTTCGGATTACTTAAAAAGTCTAGTGTTTTCAAAAGGTTCGATTTATTAAGTTTGCTTATTTGGAGTTTTGAAAGTTGCCAAATTTAAGCTTATTGAGTTGTTTAAGAGTCGGTTAAGTGAGCTTATTGAACGTGCTTTGCTTATTGAGTTTTCAGCTTATCTCCATTTTCGGATTAAGTTTTGTGTTCATCGCAATATTGGGGATTTACAACATTCTGACGAGAAGCTTGTTTCGATCGCAATAACCATTCTTGGTTCTACTTTGCGATCACTTGGTTTTAACCCCCTTATTCTGATCTGGGATTGCGATCGCTCATTGCGATCGCGTATTCCGACGGGTCTTAAGGTTGCCTTAAGTCGAAACGCTGCCCAAATTTTGTTAACAACATTCCGATACTATCATTCTGATACTAGAACATTGCGACAGAATCATACATTCCGATAGAACAACATTGTATTCCGATCTGGACGTCATTGCGATAGAATTGATTTTGTTACATTCCGATGGTTACTAACATGGATTATTCTGATGGACTTACTTTGATATTCCGATGGGTTTGATTGCTTTACATTTCGACAGATTTGTTTTAAATGTATCCCGATCTTAAAGTTATAAGTTTTTAGTTTTAACAAAGTTTAAGTTTTAAGTGTTTTTTCTATATAACTTTTAGTTTAATTTTGTAAAAGCTTCTACTTTACTCAACGACAATTATTTGCTTTTAGTTTAAAAAATAGATAAACAAACCAAACCACTTTCTTTTATCCACCAAGAACAATTGAGTCGCACTTTCTACCATTAATCAATTCGAAAAGACTTGGAACAACGAACTTTGATACGTAGTGAAAATCTTTGTATTAAATGGCGCCGCTGCCGGCTCTTTTCGTTATGATTAAAGATTTTAAGTGAGAGACGCGTCGGATTTTGGGATCTGTTCATCTTTGAACGTTATTTTCCTCGCTTTAAAAGTTTCAAAAAATCCTAAAAAATATAAAAATTTCAAAAATACAAAAAAAATAGAAAAACATAAAAAAAAACCAAAAATATTTCTTGTCTATTTTGCTTTTCCTTTTGTAGGTGTGCATGCGTACTCGTGCTCGTAAGAAGAAAGTAGCTCAAGCAGAAGTCATTACTCCACCTATTGTCACCATGGACAATCAACCAATGATCGAGCTTTTGCAATCACACGTAGAGGGCAACAACGATGCTATTGTCATACCCGAGATCGGAGCCAACAATTTTGAACTAAAATCAGGCTTTATTCAAATGGGTCTCTGCTCAACCTTTCTTGGGACGTTCAATTGATGATCCTCATGACCATATAAAAAGGTTTCTTTAACTCACGAGTACAATGGGGTATCACAAGAAGTGATTCGCTTGCAATTTTTTCCTTTCTCCTTAGAGGGACAAGCCCGGAATTGGCTTAATAAGGAACCGCCACAAAGTATTTTTACGTGGACGGATTTAGAGACTAAGTTTATTAACTACTTTTTCCCACCCTCACGTACTACCGCTTTGCGGAATGAAATCATTACTTTTGAACGAAAGTACGGTGAGTCATTTAGTGAATCTTGGGACCGTTTTAAGGAACTTTTAAGAAAGTGTCCACAACATGGTTTAACAAAAGTACATCAAATCAATACTTTTTACAATGGTTTAAGCATGAACGACCAAGATATTCACTAAATAGTGCCTCGGGGGGGTAATATTTTGGTTAAGTCTTCTAGTGCCGCATGGGATATTATTGAGAACAAGTCTAGAGTGCAAACCAAGAGTGTTCGAACAAATGTGGCTAGTGCTAGCACTAATGAGAGCGACAAGAGAATTGATAAGCTTACTTCGCTTGTTGAATCACTTGCTCTCCAAACCGCAAACAATGCCAAAAAAAATCACTGCCCAAGCTAATGCTTTGAGTCAATCATGTGAAATATGCGGGGGATCTCACTCATACACCCATTGTCCTTCGACTCAAGATAATCCGGAAAATGTGTATGCCGCCAACGGTAACTTTTCTATAGGAGGCTATCAAGCACGTCCTCAAGGTGACCGCAATTTGCTCAGCTATCGCTCAAACAACTTTCTTTCACCACCCGGTTTTCCCCCACAAAACCAAACAACCTCAATCGCAACAATCAAAACCAACCTCGTGATCCAAATCAATATCAAACCCAAACCCCATATACACCTCAAAGAAACAACCAAGTTTACCAACAACCCGCTTATCAACCACCTGCCTATCATGCTCCTCCTCCCAACCAACCCACCGTATTTATTCACGAGGTTGAAACTTACATGAGGACTAATGATGCAATAGGGCAAAATCTTCAGCGGGAAATGGCCAACATGAAAGCAGATATGGTGAAGCAAGGGAATGATCTTCGAGCTGATATGCGAAACACTTTGGCAAGTCAAACGAATGAATTGAGGAACATGATGGCTAGTTTCTTCCCAAGTAATCAAGCCTCTGGATCGGGTTCTCTTCCGAGTAACACCATTGCTAATCCCAGAGGGGAGATGAAAGCAATCACCACTCGTAATAGAAAAGGTTTAAAGGAACCCGAGCTTCCTACACCTACACCGGTGATTGTGACTAAGGAAAACGAGTCTCCTTCTCCAATTCCTCCACCTTCTATTTCTCCAACACCTCCAACTTCTACTTCTCCAATTCCACCACCTTCTACTTCCACCCCTCCACCACCCAAGGTTGTGAGTGAGAATTCCATACCAAAGCCTTCATCTCAACCCAATATACCTTACCCTTCAAGGTTGAGGAAAGAGAAATTAAAGAACAAGGATGATATTCAGGTTTCTAACTTTCTTAAAATGTTTAAACAACTAAATTTCAATATCTCCTTTGCTGAGGCTCTCGCTCACATGCCGAAATACGCTAAAATGTTTAAAGATCTTCTTAGTGATAAGGAGAAACTTCTCGATATTGCTCAGACCCAACTTAACGAGAATTGCTCCGCAGTGCTCTTAAGGAAATTACCAACCAAACTTGGTGATCCGGGTCGTTTCTTGATTCCTTGCAACTTCCCTGGGGTAGAGAATTGTATGGCCCTAGCCGATCTAGGTGCTAGTATAAACTTAATGCCATTAAGTGTTTGGAAACAATTATCTCTACCCGAGCTAGTCCCCACACGAATGACTTTGGAATTAGCCAACCGTACGGTTGCTTATCCAGTGGGGATAGCCGAAGACGTCTTCGTTGGTGTCGACAAATTCACCTTTCTGGCGGATTTTGTTGTCATTGACTACGAGATGGACCCCCGTGTTCCATTAATCGTTGGACGTCCATTCTTGAGGACCCGTCGCACTCTCATTGATGTAGCCGCTGGCGAATTAATCATGAGAGTTGGTGACGATAAAATCGTCTTCAACATGGGAAAACTTTCTAAGCAACCTTCTAAAAACGAGAATGTTAATTTCATTGACGTTCTTGATGAGGCTTGTGAAGAACATTTCAAAGACACTTGTAAAAGTGGTTCTTCTTCTCTACCCACTGTTGAGATCGTTTCCTTTATTACTCCTTCACTTACTCCATTTGGAGAAAGTGATATTCTCTTGAAAGAATTTGAAGCTACTTTGGGAGATGTGGATTTAAAATATGACGATTCTCCCACCAATTAGGATGAAGACATTCGTACCATTGAGAAACTTCTCAATAAGGACCATATTTCTCCACCATCTCCTAAGGATATCTCTACCGATGATCCGACTTTGACTCCGCCTTCCATCAAAAATCCTCCGGATTTAGAACTTAAGGATCTGCCGTCTCATCTCGAGTATGTTTTCCTTGAAGAAAACAACAAGTCACTGGTCATCATCGCTAAGGACTTAAAAGAAGAAGAAAAATACCGACTTATCGCCGTGCTAAAGAATCATAAGAAAGCGATTGCGTGGAAGATCTTCGATATTCGTGGAATTGATCCTCACTTTTGCACACATAAAATTCTCATGGAGGACGACTTTAAACCCACTATTCAAAACCAAAGAAGGGTGAATCCTAAGATCCATGACGTAATCAAAAAAGAGGTTATCAAACTTCTTGATGTGGGCATGATCTATCCTATCTCGGATTCACCATGGGTTAGTCCCGTCCATTGTGTGCCTAAGAAAGGCGGAATCACCGTTGTGCCCAACGAAAACAACGACTTGATTCCTACTCGTCTCGTCACAAGGTGGAGAGTTTGTATAGACTATCGCAAACTCAATGATGCTACGAGAAAGGATCATTTTCCCCTTCCTTTCATGGACCAAATGCTTGAACGTCTAGCGGGTAATGACTATTTCTACTTTTTAGACGGTTTCTCCTGGTATTTTCAAATACCCATCGATCCCCAAGACCAAGAGAAAACCACATTCACTTATCCTTATGGAACATTTGCTTACAAAAGAATGCCTTTCGGCTTATGCAATGCTCCTGGGACTTTCCAAAGGTGTATGATGGCTATCTTTCATGACATGGTTGAAGAAACTATGGAAGTCTTCATGGATGATTTCTCGGTCTATGGTGATTCTTTCTCTCATTGCCTTGCCAATTTGGAACGCATGCTTAAGCGGTGTGAAGACACTCGCCTTGTTCTAAATTGGGAAAAATGCCATTTCATGGTAAAAAAAGGCATTGTGCTTGGACATAAAATCTCAAAAGCCGGTCTTGAAGTGGACCATGCTAAGGTGGATGTCATAGCCAAATTACCTCCACCTTCAACCGTGAAGGGTGTAAGAAGTTTCCTTGGTCATGCGGGCTTCTATCGTCGATTCATCCAAGATTTTTCTAAAATCGCTCGCCCGATGACCCACCTCTTGGAAAAAGATACTCCTTTCATATTTTCCAAAGAGTGTCTTGAATCCTTCAATCTCCTTAAGGATAAGTTAACTAAGGCACCGGTCTTGGTTACCCCTAATTGGGAGCTACCTTTTGAATTGATGTGTGATGCTAGCGACTTTGCTATTGGAGCGGTTTTGGGCCAAAGAGTGAACAAACACTTCCAACCAATCCATTATGCTAGCAAGACAATGACGGGGGCTCAATTGCATTATACCACTACTGAAAAAGAGCTTTTAGCTGTAGTGTATGCTTTTGAGAAATTCCACCCCTATCTTGTCCTTTCCACCACAATTGTCTATACTGACCATTCCGCATTGAAGTACTTGTTGACTAAGCAAGATTCTAAGCCAAGACTTCTTCGTTGGGTTTTGCTCCTTCAAGAATTCAACATTGAAATTCGTGACAAGAAGGGAGCCGAAAACCTAGCCGCGGATCATCTAAGTAGACTTGAGGATCCGTATCAAGAGGATAATCCGAATCAAGAGATCAATGACTCTTTTCCCCTTGAGGCCTTAATTTCTATCAATTCCAATCTTGATGACACCCCGTGGTTTGCGGACATTGCAAACTACTTAGCGGGTGGTATTCTCATCGAAGGGTTAACATCTCAACAAAAAAAGAAGTTCTTTAAAGATATTAATACTTACTTTTGGGATGACCCTTACCTCTTTAAACAATGTGCTGATCTGATTATTCGTCGGTGTGTTGATGGACCCGCAACTTTAGACATTCTCGAAGCTTGCCATAAAGGACCCACCGGTGGTCACTTTGGCCCCAACTACACCGCGAAGAAAGTGTTTGATTCGGGATTCTATTGGCCCACCATTTATCGTGATGCTCACGAGATGGTTAAAAATTGTGATGCTTGCCAACGCCATGGCAAGATCACACATAAAGATGAGATGCCTCAAAATTTCATACAAGAATGTGAAATCTTTGATGTATGGGGCATCGACTTTATGGGGCCATTTCCATCATCTAAAGGGAACAAGTACATCCTCGTAGTCATTGACTACGTTTCTAAATGGGTTGAAGCTAAGGCTCTCCCTACGAACGATGCGAGGGTGGTTGTAAACTTTCTGAAGCAGCTTTTTGCTCGATTCGGTGTTCCTCGTGCTATAATCAGTGACCACGGGACTCATTTTTGCAATGATCAATTTGCAAGAGTCATGGCTAAGTATGGTGTCAATCATCGTCTTTCCACCGCTTATCATCCTCAAACCAATGGTCAAGCCGAGATTTCCAACCCTGGATTAAAGCGAATTCTTGAGCGTACTGTGGGAGAGCATCGTGCCTCGTGGGCCGACAAGTTAGATGATGCTTTGTGAGCTTTCCGTACCGCATATAAGACCCCGATTGGTTGTAAAACTTATCATCTTGTGTACGGGAAAGCATGCCACCTCCCTATTGAGTTGGAACACAAGGCATACTGGGCCATGAAGTGGGCTAACTTCGACATCAACAAAGCCGATGATCTTCGGAAGATTCAACTCAACGAGCTCAATGAACAGAGGAATGAAGCTTATGAGAACTCGTTGATCTACAAGGAGAAGACCAAGATCATCCATGATGCTAGGTGTGACAATCTAACATTTTCAGGTAGTGAATTATTTTCTCGTATAATATTTTGAAACTTATTTTTGTGTTGGTTGAAGAACTCACAATTTACGGATTTAAATTTGGGCTTACGTGCATAATTTAGCGTCCTTTACGACTAAACCGGAAACCTTAGGATTACGTATTTACGTTTTTCGAACTCCGTTTTTGATGAGACAACTTTTATTAGATTCGTTTTGTGCCGTTGATTCGTAATTTATAAAAAACGTTTTTCTTAAAACGACCCGAGGGCACGTAAATCGAGGAAACTAGAATCGAGGAATACCCGTAAATTAGCGGGATGGGACAAACAAGTTTATCCCACCCCACTATCTAAAGGGACGACCAAACTAGGACACCACATCAAAGATGTGGCATCCTTACACTAACTTAAGCTACACTTGTAACTTAAGCTTCCTTTTGAAGCTACTCATATCCCACTAACCACAAAACCATATAATCTAAACCATTCCTTCCATTTTCATATACAAAACTACTCAAAACTCTCTCACTCTCTCTACCATTGTCGTCCAACTCCACCACCATGCACCACCATTTGATCTTTTCTAGCCACAAGATACATGTTATCTAGCTATATTATGGAGAAACCTTGAAACCTTGATTGATTGGTGGCTATTTTAACAACAAAGGAGGTGACTTGCTTGTGTCCTAGGGCTAATTTCTCAACAAACTATCTTGGTGATTGATGATCTTGGAGATATATTTGGTGTTCATCAAGTTGTTGTCTTCCAAAACCAAGATATAATCTTGGTTGGTAAAAAAGATCATCCTTTCCACTTCTCTTGTTATTTTTGTAAAGAACAAATGTATTTTTTTTCTTGTTGTATATGTATATGATGAATATATGGTGATAAAAATGTTGTGTGGGGATCAAGTGTTGATAAATATGCTTAAAAAGATGAATAACCATAAGAAACAAGGATAAAATCATGCTTAAATTGTTGGCTGTATAAAGATAGTAAGTAACCAAGACTTAAACTGTTAAAATTGCATGGTGGAATCCACTTACAATAAGTATAATATGTCATACACATGTGAGAGTTGACCATGCAATAGAATCATCAAAATGAGTGAGATATGATCAAAACAAGATGAGTGTGCTAATCTGAATAGTCTGTTTTGTAGGGACTGTTAAGGATAGTTAGACATGGAATGAGCAGTATCTATAACTAACTTATTTGTATCACATAATATGAAGTTCATGCCATCCGAAAATGAGCTTCTAACTCATTGTAAAACTCTAGATATGATAAAAATGGTGAAGATAAAACTAAAAATCAGATTTTGAAGAATTAATGTCTAATACTATTATATAAGCACTCAAATAATATAGTATAAAATGTGAAATTAAAACCCACTAACTTATAAATTTCATTTATATAAATATGTATAAGGTTAAATATATGGACACTTTATAAAAATGGTAGTTGAATAAGATTTATAAGTTATAAAAACTATAAACATGATTTTTATGACTTTTTCGGCTATTACCGTAAAATTAACGTTTTTCGCCAATTAAAACTTAGACGAACCAACCTGTCTAATGTGAAGTTTTTAAAAGTCATATACTGATATATAAGTATCTAATACAAGTAAAAACCGATAAAACCCGAACTATAGGACATACGGACATTAACGAGCTAAGTTAGTATATTGGACTAATAATTTAACTAAATAAGTTAAACACTTATAAAAATTACTTATTGTTCTTAACCCATTTGGGCCCAACATGTAAAGTGTAAATACTGATAATACAAGTATAAAATGGATTAATACAAGTTAAAGAACTTATAATAAGCTTATTGGACTTAAAACATGTAAATAGGTAAAACTAGTAAACTAGTAAAAAGTTACAAATACATAAATACTAAAATGAGTAAACAATAATATATAAACCCACTTGATCATCATCATATGTACAAAATTTCATACAAGAATTTGAAATCTTTGATGTATGGGGCATCGACTTTATGGGGCCATTTCCATCATCTAAAGGGAACAAGTACATCCTCGTAGTCGTTGACTACGTTTCTAAATGGGTTGAAGCTAAGGCTCTCCCTACGAACGATGCGAGGGTGGTTGTGAACTTTCTGAAGCAGCTTTTTGCTCGATTCGGTGTTCCTCGTGCTATAATCAGTGACCACGGGACTCATTTTTGCAATGATCAATTTGCAAGAGTCATGGCTAAGTATGGTGTCAATCATCGTCTTTCCACCACTTATCATCCTCAAACCAATGGTCAAGCCAAGATTTCCAACCCTGGATTAAAGCGAATTCTTGAGCGTACTGTGGGAGAGCATCATGCCTCGTGGGACAACAAGTTAGATGATGCTTTGTGAGATTTCCGTACCGCATATAAGACCCCGATTGGTTGTAAACCTTATCGTCTTGTGTACGGGAAAGCATGCCACCTCCCTATTGAGCTGGAACACAAGGCATACTGGGCCTTGAAGTGGGCTAACTTCGACATCAACAAAGCCGGTGATCTTCGGAAGATTCAACTCAACGAGCTCAACGAACAGAGGAATGAAGCTTATGAGAACTCATTGATCTACAAGGAGAAGACCAAGATCATCCATGATGCTAGGTGTGACAATCTAACATTTTCAGGTAGTGAATTATTTTCTCGTATAATATTTTGAAACTTATTTTTGTGTTGGTTGAAGAACTCACAATTTACGGATTTAAATTTGGGCTTACGTGCATAATTTAGCGTCCTTTACGACTAAACCGGAAACCTTAGGATTACGTATTTACGTTTTTGAACTCCGTTTTTGATGAGAAAACTTTTATTAGATTCGTTTTGTGCCGTTGATTCGTAATTTATAAATTTTTTTTTCTTAAAACGACCCGAGGGCACGCAAATCGAGGAAACTAGAATCAAGGAATACCCGTAAATTAGAGGGATGGGACAAACAAGTTTATCCCACCCCACTATCTAAAGGGACGACCAAACTAGGACACCACATCAAAGATGTGGCATCCTTACACTAACTTAAGCTACACTTGTAACCTAAGCTTCCTTTTGAAGCTACTCATATCCCACTAACCACAAAACCATATAATCTAAACCGTTCCTTCCATTTTCATATGCAAAACTACTCAAAACTCTCTCACTCTCTCTACCATTGTCGTCCAATTCCACCACCATGCACCACCATTTGATATTTTCTAGCCACAAGATACATGTTATCTAGCTATATTATGGAGAAACCTTGAAACCTTGATTGATTTGTGGCCATTTTAACAACAAAGGAGGTGATTTGCTTGTGTCCTAGGGCTAATTTCTCAACAAACTATCTTGGTGATTGATGATCTTGGAGATATATTTGGTGTTCATCAAGTTGTTGTCTTCCAAAAACAAGATATAATCTTGGTTGGTAAAGAAGATCATCCTTTCCACTTCTCTTGTTATTTTTGTAAAGAACAAATGTATTTTTTTCTTGTTGTATATGTATATGATGAATATATGGTAATAAAAATGCTGTGTGGGGATCAAGTGTTGATAAATATGCTTAAAAAGATGAATAACCATAAGAAACAAGGATAAAATCATGCTTAAATTGTTGGCTGTATAAAGACAGTAAGTAACCAAGACTTAAACAGATAAAATTGCATGGTGGAATCCACTTACAGTAAGTATAATATGTCATACACATGTGAGAGTTGACCATGCAATAGAATCATCAAAATGAGTGAGATATGATCAAAACAAGATGAGTGTGCTAATCTGAATAGTCTGTTTTGTAGGGACTGTTAAGGATAGTTAGACATGGAATGAGCAGTATCTATAGCTAACTTATTTGTAGCACATAATATGAAGTTCATGCCATCCGAAAATGAGCTTATAACTCATTGTAAAACTCTAGATATGATAAAAATGGTAAAGATAAAACTAAAAATCAGATTTTGAAGAATTAATGTTTAATACTATTATATAAGCACTCAAATAATATAGTATAAAATATGAAATTAAAACCCACTAACTTATAAATTTCATTTATATAAATATGTATAAGGTTAAATAAATGGGCACTTTATAAAAATGGTAGTTGAATAAGATTTATAAGTTATAAAAACTATAGACATGATTTTTACGACTTTTTCGGCTATTACCGTAAAATTAACGTTTTTCGCCAATTAAAACTTAGACGATCAAACCTGTCTAATGTAAAGTTTTTAAAAGTCATATACTGATATATAAGTATCTAATACAAGTAAAAACCGATAAAACCCGAACTATAGGACATACGGACATTAACGAGCTAAGTTAGTATATTGGACTAATAATTTAACTAAATAAGTTAAACACTTATAAAAATTACTTATTGTGCTTAACCCATTTGGGCCCAACATGTAAAGTGTAAATACTGATAATACAAGTATAAAATGGATTAATACAAGTTAAAGAACTTATAATAAGCTTATTGGACTTAAAACATGTAAATAGGTAAAACTAGTAAACTAGTAAAAAGCTACAAATACATAAATACTAAAATGAGTAAATAAGTATATATAAACCCACTTGATCATCATCATATGTACAAAATCATCATATGTATATTTGTTATTTTGATAAAGTCATTGGACAAAAGTCTAAGACCGATTATTATTTACATAGGTTTCCGTGACCGAAGCACGCCCGTAGCCGATAATCTGCCTTTCATTATCAACGTGAGTTCATAGCCTCGCACTCTTTTAAATGTTTTATAAAATTATTTGTAAACCCGCGAGGGAGATAACATGCTAGTTTTTGATAAAATAGAACACAAGTATTCCCGATAGTATGCTTAATGATATGGACCCGAATGATGCTATGACCCTATAAACGAGATAAAAAGGATTATTAGTAGTTAGGTTATGTCACTCAAAGTCACATTAACATGAATTGTGAACTACCGGGATTTGGTAGACGCTTATGCATATGATAGTACTATTTGGGGACGATCACCCCAGTTCGCGCCTTGACGGTTGATCCCCGTCGTACCACATTGATTGGTAAGCGAATTTATGTATGATAAGATTTAAATAGCGTGATTTTTGTGACGACACGCTAACTTAGATGGGCAAATTGTTTGTCGGGTTCGCGGCCCGTTGTTGTGATAGTAAGGTAACAATGTCATGCGGCTAATAATAATCCAAATGAACCTAAAATGTATTTCAATACAATACGATAATGATGCTAAGAACGATAATAATATTACCTATAATGGTAATATTGAGGCTACGGTCTCATGGACGGTTTAAGATGTATGCTTAATTTATATATTGCCTGACTCGCAATACGAGGACATACTTCTGATATTATACTTGTGTTCTGATTTTAACGATTGTTTTATATAACGGTTTTATTAAACTCTATGAATTCACTCGGCATTCGTTGATATGATTTTTGCATGTTTTTATCTTAGGTTCTTGAAGGTAATCCGGATGGAGATCGACTCTGATGGCCCACATAATAATAAAAATGTTCATTCGATCTATGTTTTGTAAACTTAATGACCTGTATAATTTGGGACCTGTTTTACACTTTAAAACTTTTTATCGAATCAATGTATGTTGAACCTTGTACAACCATTTTTGTGTGTTGTCTATGATTGGAGTTATTGTGTTATCCCGTAACACTCTAAAAGACCCTTCCGCTATACCGATACGAAAATTGAGAGTGTTACAGTTTGGTACAGGAGCTCTCGTTATAGAGAAAAAAAGATTTTAAAAACCAAGGTTTTGAAATCTTTTGACTACAACGGTGCCAAAGATCTCCGACGTTACCAACAAGCCCTATTGAGAAGATATATATTTTGATATATAAAATTTAATTTATATATATGTATATATCGTGATTTCAGTATGTAATTGTTTAATAAGTATGTTATCCTAATACGAGATATATATATAAATGCAGATTGTCATGGCTGACCCTAATATTCCTGTAGAGAACCATGCTATTCCCGAACCTAATGTAGATAATGATCCATATTTAGACTTAGTAGATTATTATATGGATGATGAGGAGGAACCATTTGAGGATCCCGAGCCCGAGATAGGACTAGGAGATCAGATTTCCCCTCAGGTTGACATGGTAGAGAATGAGATTGATAATGTTGATATTGAGAATGGTGATGAGATTGGGTTAGATAATTTGGATGATGAGATTGACGACGAGGATGTCGAGGAGGATATAGGTATAGACGATGAGTTTGATGATGATGAGGAAGCCGAGCTTAATTACCCTTATGATGTTCCAGAGGGCGAGCCTTTACCCCCACCAGTTTATTTGTCTGATTCTGAGGTTGAGCTACCTAGGGATGAAATGTCTGAATCGTCTGAATCTGATTCTGAATCAGAGGAGGATGAGGATGATAATGCACCTGACGGTACTGATGGTATTTCTACTCGTAGACGTGTGATATGAGAGTCGTCTAGTGCTCGAGAGGCTACTCATATTGATGGTCTTGCACCATGGGCCTTGAGACGTGATTTAGATGCTTCCCGTGTTAAGAATAGTATGACAAAGATTGGATTAGGTGTTGTTCAGACTCATGTTGCTTATTTGGAGTCGAAGACTAAGGTTGGTGAGAAAGAGCGGGAATTGCTTAGTTTGGATTTGACTGATGTAGAGTGTGGTTTGAATGAGGCTTTTAGGAGGCTATCAGTGTTAGAAAGTGGTGAGTTTGCTGCTATGAAGAAAAAGGTAAATTCTATGGAGATTCAGTTGAATGTAGCTCATGCGATGCGTGAGAAAGCTGAGAAAGTGTTGAATATATCTGTGGGTTGGAATAGTAGATTTTATGCTGACATGGTTGAAAGAGGAGTGATCCGTAAGCGCCCAGCTAAAGATGTGTCTAGTGATCGTCCGACAAAGATACAGAAGACGATGGATGATGGACCATCTTGTGGTTCACAGTAGACCAGTCTATGTTTAATAGTGACCTTTGTATCTTTTGTACCTTTTGTAACTTTGACTCAACCGACTTGTTAGTAGTAGACCTGGCACAAATTTTGAGTATGTATAGTGCTAGAACTTTGATATGGGATGTAACTAAGACAATGCTTTTGTTTCAAATCGAATGAAATATGTATCTTGTCTTGAATTCCATATTGTGCCATATTTGTATCTTGATTATGAATTCAATCTATATTATATGAATCCCTCGATTGGGTGAATGCTTAATACTTTGAAATTGTGAAATTATAGAACTATGCCGCCCAAGAAAGCTGTAACTGAGGATGATGTACGTAGGATTATTACGGAGCAAGTTACCGCATCTATGACTGAATTTATGGCAAATGCTAGAAATGAAGCTGGCGGTAGTGGAGCTGGCGGTAGTGGAGCTGGCGTTAATGGAGCTGGCGGTAGTGGAATTGGTGGTACTAATGTGAATGTGAATGCTAATAATGTGAATGATAATGCTGGAGGAAATATAGGAGGACTTGGAACTAATGCACCTGAAGTTGGTGGTTTTACTTATGTGACGTTCATGAAGTGTGAACCTCTACCTTTTAATGGAACTGAAGGTGCTGTAGGATTAAGCCAGTGGATTGAGAAGATTGAGTCAGTGTTTCAGATTAGTAAGTGTAAGGAGGAAGATAAGGTGACTTTTGCTATGGCTACTCTTAAAGGTCGTGCGTTGACTTGGTGGAACGGGAGAATTGCTTTCATGGGTATTGATGTTGCTAATGCTACTCCTTGGGCTGAAAATAAGAAATGGATGACTTTGGAATTCTGTCCCTGTAGTGTGATTATTAGGTTAGAACAAGAGTTGATTCATCTGAGAATGAAAGGTGTGGACATTGATAGTTACACAAATCGATTCCATGAGTTGGCCTTGCTATGTCCTCGATTGGTGGAACCCGAAGAGATCCGAATTGAGCAATATATTAAAGGGTTGACCAAGAATATCTGGGGGGACGTGACATCATCGAAACCACTAACCATTGATGATGCTGTTCGAATGGCCTACCAACTCATTAGACAGATAATTCAGGATAGGGAAGATGAAGCCCGTGTTGGTGAGAAAAGAAAGGGTGACGACGATCGTGTAGATAGAGGTGATAATAGGAAGAATTTCAATCGCCGTCAAAACCAGAGAAAGGGGAATGCAAATGCTCTTACCAACAACACACCGCGCAACGATGATAGATGTCCTAAGTGTGGCAACAAGAGGCATGCTGGCGACTGTTGGAAGTGTCGAAATTGCGGAAGGCTTGGACACAAGGTTGAAAGGTGTAAGAAGGGAACCATTTGCTTCAACTGTAATGAAGAAGGTCATAGGAAATCGGAATGCCCCAAGTTGAAAGCGATTGTACCTGGAAGAAACCCCCAGGGTGGTGTCTATCAACTTGGAACAATTGAGGTGAAGAAAGAGGATCCAAATGTCGTTACCGGTACGTTTTTACTCAACAATCATTATGCTGTTGCTTTATTTGATTCGGGTGCTGATAGGAGCTTTGTATCCACTAAATTTAGTGCCCTTATAGACATTGAACCTGTTGAGATAAATACCAGTTACGAGGTGGAATTGGTTGATGGTAAATTAGTGAAAACTAATAAGCTATTAGAAGGATGCTCTCTAAATATCTTGAACTATTCCTTTCCGATAGATTTGATGTTGATAGAATTAGGTAGTTTTGAAATTATTATTGGTATGGATTGGTTGTCGTTGAATAATGCTACTATTTTATGCGGAGAAAAGAAGGTTAAGAATCCTCTTAGGAATAGAACGTTAGTAATTGATGGTAATCGAGGTGAATCCCGTTTGAAAATCGTTTCATGTTTTAAAGTCCAAAAGTACATGAGGAACGGTTGCGAGTTATTCTTAGCTCAAGTGACCGGGAATGAGTCTAGAGAGAAACGATTGGAAGATGTACCTATTATTTGTGAATTTCTTGAGGTATTTCCTAAAGATTTACCCGGACTTCCACCGATAAGGCAAGTAGAGTTTCAAATCGATTTAATTCCTGGTGCTGCACCGGTGGCACGTGCGCCTTACCGATTAGCCCCTTCTGAATTAAAGGAGTTATCTGAGCAACTTAAGGAGTTGTCTGATAAAGGTTTTATTCGACCGAGATCGTCGCCTTGGGGAGCTCCAGTCTTGTTCGTTAAGAAGAAGGATGGATCTTTCCGTATGTGCATTGATTATAGGGAACTGAATAAGTTGACAATTAAAAATCGATATCCGTTACCTAGGATTGATGATTTGTTTGATAAACTACAAGGATCTAGTGTGTATTCTAAGATAGATTTGCGGTTAGGATATCACCAACTTCGCGTCCGTGAAGAAGATATTCCTATAACTGCATTCAGAACTCGATATGGATACTATGAATTTCAAGTAATGCCATTTGGGTTAACTAACGCACCTGCGGTTTTCATGGATTTAATGAATCGAGTGTACAAGCCCTACTTGGATAAATTTGTGATTGTGTTTATTGATGATATTCTAATCTATTCTTAGAATGAAGATGAACATAGAGAACATTTAAGGATTATTTTGAATTTGTTAAAGGATGAAAAGTTGTATTCTAAGTTTTCGAAATGTGATTTTTGATTAGATTCTGTGCAATTTCTTGGTCATGTGATAAACAAAGATGGAATTCATGTTAATCCTGCAAAGGTTGAAGCCATTAAGAATTGGTCTGCACCGATAACGCCAACGGAAGTGCGACAGTTCTTAGGATTGGCTGGCTATTATATGCGATTCATTAAAGAATTTTCTCTAATAGCTAAACCCTTGACTAAGCTTACCCAGAAGAATAAACCTTTCGTTTGGGGAAGTGATGAAGATGGAGCATTTCAGACATTGAAGCAAAAATTATGTAGTGCGCCAATTCTATCATTACCCGACGGGAGTGAAGATTTTGTAGTGTATTGTGATGCATCTCTTAGAGGTTATGGAGCTGTTTTGATGCAGCGAGAAAAAGTGATATCTTATGCTTCTAGGCAATTAAGGAAGAATGAGGAGAATTATACTACTCATGATCTTGAGTTAGGAGCTGTAGTCTTTGCTCTTAGGTTGTGGAGACATTATCTGTATGGCACCAAGTGTACGGTATCCACCGATCACAAAATCCTACAGTATATTCTCGATCAAAAGGAATTGAACACGAGGCAACGAAGATGGATAGAGTTGCTAAGTGATTATGATTGTGATATAAAATATCACCCAGGAAAAGCCAATGTTGTTGCCGATGCATTAAGTAGGAAAGATAGGGAGCCTATCAGGGTACGTTCTCTAGTCTTGACCGTGCACAATAATTTGCCTAAGCAAATTAGAAATGCGTAAATAAAAGCTTGTAAGAAGGAAAATTTTGTTAATGAAGGGTTCCGAGGAGAAGGAGATCCTTTAGAGGTTAGAGCTGATGGAGTGAAATGCTTAAGAGGTCATATGTGGATATCTAAGTTTGGGGGCTTAAGAGACTTGATTATGTTAGAATCCCATAAATCTAAGTATTCCATTCATCCGGGATCTGATAAGATGTACCATGATTTGAAGAAGTTGTACTGGTGGCCGAATATGAAAGCTGATATTGCTATGTATGTTCTTCAATGCTTGACTTGTGCTAGAGTCAAAGCTGAACATCAAAAGCCATCAGGACTACTTCAACAGCCAAAAATTCCTGAATGGAAGTGGGAGCGAATTACGATGGACTTTATCACCAAGCTTCCTAGAACATCATCTGGAAACAACTCGATTTGGGTTATTGTCGACAGACTGACCAAATCAGCACACTTCATTCCGGTTAAAGAGCAGTTCTCACTAGTGAAGCTGACTCGTATTTACCTTGAGAATGTTGTATGCAAGCATGGAGTGCCTGTATCGATCATTTTAGATCGAGATCCTAGATTCGCATCGAATTTTTTGAAATCTCTCCAAAGATCTTTGGGAACGAATCTCGACATAAGAATTGGGATAAACATTTGCCTTTAGCAGAGTTTTCGCATAACAATAGTTACCATTCTAGTATTAAGGCTGCACCGTTTGAAGCTTTGTATGGTAGGAAGTGTAGATCTCCTGTATGTTGGAGTGAAGTTGGGGATACCCAGCTCACAGGACCAAAATTGATCTGGGAGACTACGGAGATGATAGTTCAGATTAAGAATAGGTTGTTGACTGCCCGTAGTAGACAGAAAAGTTACGCGGATGTGCGGCGGAAGCCGATGGAGTTTAAAGTGGGTGACCGAGTAATGTTGAAAGTATCGCCATGGAAAGGAGTTATAATATTTGGAAAGCGAGGAAAATTGAATCCCCGCTATATTGGACCAATTAACTTCATGGTGTTCACAACACATTCCATGTATCTAATCTGAAGAAATGTCTAGCAGTGAGTGATGAGAAAATTTCATTGGATAAGGTTCGAATAGATGGGAAGTTGCATTTTATCAAAGAACCCGTAGAGGTTATGGATCGTGAGGTAAAGCAACTGAAACAAAGTCGGATACCTATTGTCAAGATCCGATGGAATTCAAAGCATCGACCGGAATATACTTGGGAACGAGAGGATGAAATATGGAAGAAATATCCGCACCTCTTCGATTTCAATAAGAAACGGACATCAAAATGAAATGGATCACGAGGACGTTGATCCCTTTTAGGAGGAAAAGCTGTGACAATCTAACATTTTTAGGTAGTGAATTATTTGCTCGTATAATATTTTGAAACTTATTTTTGTGTTGGTTGATGAACTCACAATTTACGGATTTAAATTTGGGCTTACGTGCATAATTTAGCGTCCTTTACGACTAAACCGGAAACCTTAGGATTACGTATTTACATTTTTGAACTCCGTTTTTTATGAGACAATTTTTATTAGATTCGTTTGTGCCGTTGATTCGTAATTTATAAAAACGTTTTTTGTAAAACGACCCGAGGGCACGCAAATCGAGGAAACTAGAATCGAGGAATACCCGTAAATTAGCGGGATGGGACAAACAAGTTTATCCCACCCCACTATCTAAAGTGACGGCCAAACTAGGACACCACATCAAAGATGTGGCATCCTTACACTAACTTAAGCAACACTTGTAACTTAAGCTTCATTTTGAAGCTACCCATATCCCACTAACCACAAAACCATCTAAGCTAAACCATTCCTTTCATTTTCACATGCAAAACTACTAAAAACTCTCTCACTCTCTCTACCATTGCCGTCCCACTCCATCACCATACACCACCATTTGATCTTTTCTAGCCACAAGATACATGTTATCTAGCTATATTATGGAGAAACCTTGAAGCCTTGATTGATTGGTGGCCATTTTAACAACAAAGGAGGTGATTTTTTTGTGTCCTAGGGCTAATTTCTCAACAAACTATCTTGGTGATTGATGATCTTGGAGATATATTTGGTGTTCATCAAGTTGTTGTCTTCCAAAAACAAGATATAATCTTGGTTGGTAAAGAAGATCATCCTTTCCACTTCTCTTGTTATTTTTGTAAAGATCAAATGTATTTTCTTTCTTTTTGTATATGTATATGATGAATATATGATGATAAAAATGTTGTGTGGGGATCAAGTGTTGATAAATATGCTTAAAAAGATGAATAACCATAAGAAACAAGGCTAAAATCATGCTTAAATTGTTGGCTGTATAAAAACAGTAAGTAACCAAGACTTAAACTGATAAAATTGCATGGTGGAATCTATTTACAGTAAGTATAAGATGTCATACACATGTGAGAGTTGGCCATGCAATGGAATCATCAAAATGAGTGAGATATGAACAAAACAAGATGAGTGTGCTAATCTGAATAGTCTGTTTTGTAGGGACTGTTAAGGATAGTTAGACAAGGAATGAGCAGTAGCGATACCTAACTTATTTGTAGCAAATAATATGAAGTTCATGCCATCCAAAAATGAGCTTCTAACTCATTGTAGAACTCTAGATATGATAAAAATGGTGAAGATGAAACTAAAAATCAGATTTTGAAGAATTAATGTTTAATACTATTATATAAGCACTCAAATAATATAATATAAAATATGAAATTAAAACCCACTAACTTATAAATTTCATTTATATAAATATGTATAAGGTTAAATAAATGGACACTTTATAAATATGGTAGTTGAATAAGATTTATAAGTTATAAAAACTATAAACATGATTTTTACGACTTTTTCGGCTATTACCGTAAAATTAACGTTTTTCGCCAATTAAAACTTAGACGATCAAACCCGTCTAATGTAAAGTTTTTAAAAGTCATATACTGATATATAAGTATCTAATACAAGTAAAAACCGATAAAACCTAAACTATAGGACATACGGACATTAACGAGCTAAGTTAGTATATTGGACTAATAATTTAACTAAATTAGTTAAACACTTATAAAAATTACTTATTGGGCTTAACCCATTTGGGCCCAACATGTAAAGTGTAAATACTGATAATAAAAGTATAAAATGGATTAATACAAGTTAAAGAACTTATAATAAGCTTATTGGACTTAAAACATGTAAATAGGTAAAACTAGTAAACTAGTAAAAAGTTACCAATACATAAACACTAAAATGAGTAAATAAGAATATATAAACCCACTTGATCATCATCATATGTAAAAAATCATCATATGTGTATTTGTTATTTTGATAAAGTCATTGGACAAAAGTCTAAGACCGATTATTATTTATATAGGTTTCCGTGACCGAAGCACGCCCGTAGCCGATAATCCGCCTTTCATTATCAACGTGAGTTCATAGCCTCGCACTCTTTTAAATGTTTTATAAAATGATTGGTAAACCCGCGAGGGAGATAACATGCTAGTTTTTGATAAAATAGAACACAAGTAGTCCCGATGGTATGCTTAATAATATGGACCCGAATGATGCTATGACCCTATAAACGAGATAAAAAGGATTATTAGTAGTTAGGTTATGTCACTCAAAGTCCCATTAGCATGAATTGTGAACTACCAGGATTTGGTAGACGCTTATGCATAGGATAGTACTATTTAGGGACGATCACCCCAGTTCGCGCCTTGACGGTTGATCCCCGTCGTACCACATTGATTGGTAAGCAAATTTATGTATGAGAAGATTTACATAGCGTGATTTTTGTGACGACACGCTAACTTAGATAGGCAAATTGTTTGTCGGGTTCGCGGCCCGTTGTTGTGATAGTAAGGTGAAAATGTCATGCGGCTAATAATAATCTAAATGAACCTAAAATTTATTTCAATACAATACGATAACGATGCTAAGAACGATAATAATATTACCTATAATGGTAATATTGAGGCTACGGTCTCATGGACGGTTTAAGATGTATGCTTAATTTATATATTGCCTGACTAGCAATACGAGGACTTACTTCTGATATTATACTTGTGTTCTGATTTTAACGATTGTTTTATATAACGGTTTTATTAAACTCTATGAATTCACTCGGCATTCGCTGATATGATTTTTGCATGTTTTTATCTTAGGTGCTTGAAGGTAATCCGGATGGAGATCGACTCTGATGGCCCACATAATAATAAAAATGTTCATTCGATCTATGTTTTGTAAACTTAATGACCTGTATAATTTGGGACCTGTGTACACTTTAAAACCTTTTATCGAATGAATGTATGTTGAACCTTGTACAACCATTTTTATGTGTTGTCTATGATTGGAGTTATTGTGCTATCCCGTAACACTCTAAAAGACCCTTCCGCTGTACCGATACGAAAATTGAGAGTGTTACACTAGGATTAAGAACCGAGAGTTCCACGTTGGTGATCAAGTTCTACTCTTTAACTCTCGGTTGAAGATCTTCTCGGGCAAGTTGAAGAGCCGCTGGTCTGGTCCATTCACCGTCGCCAAAGTCTTCCCATATGGCACCATTGAGCTTTCTCAGCCAAATGGGCCCAATTTTAAGGTGAATGGCCAGCGCGTGAAGTTGTACTTTGGTGAGGACATCTCTCATGAGATGATTCCATCCCTCACCACGTTTCCATTGAACTAAGTTCTGGGTCGAGTCAGGCTCGTGACTCGGTTAACAAAAACAAGCGCTTCTCGGGAGGCAACCTGTGATCTATCCTTTACCGTTTTCATAATAAGTGTAGGGGGAGCCCCGTATGTGTTTGTTGTCTTGTTTCTTATTCGGTGCAGGGATTTAAGCTTCAAAGATCCATTCTCTATGAATTTTGACGAACCGTGATCCCGTGTTCACGTCTTCCCGGTTCTATCCTAAACCATCGTGATTCAATATTTCATATCTTATATGTTCACATTAAAATCACTATAGTTGCCCTTCCCTTAGCAAGCTTTAAACAAAGTGCACAATATCCTAAGTGTAGGGGAGTTTACTCCCACATGCTTAAACATTGAGGACAATGTTTATATCAAGTGTAGGGGGGACTTCTATCGAAGTAAGTGGTCTTTTCCATGAATTTGCCCTCATTTTAACCGGAAAACTTGATTTTTCGACATTTTTCAAAATTTTTAATCTATTTTGGCCTAGTAGTTTTTCCTTTGTTAGCGTTATTTACTTTCTTTGCTAAAATAAGTTTAATAAAGTGGTTTTAAATTTTTCAAAGCCGTGAATATTTTGACTCAACCCGAGTTTACTTATCTAAGTTTACTCTAGCTAGTATCCTTAACGTGTTTAAGTCAAGTTTTGCTAGGCTTTTATATAGGGAGCTTTAAAACGCGAAAGTCTTAACTCTCACGGGTTAAGAACAAGAACCTTTCGCAAGTTCCTATAATTGATCCTAGAGAGTCGTTTATCAAGGGAACTTTAAAATTCGAATTCTAAACTTGAAAGAGTCTAAGAATTTGCAAGATCCTATAGATGACTCGAAAACCCAAAATTTTGATTTAATTGGCTAAGCATCCACGAGTCTCATTCCTTGAGATTTTAAATTGTGGAGAACGAGAGATGATAGAGTCAATTATAAGTTTGGTATTCTTTCATGAATTTATGTGAGTTGATTATAAGCCTATTCTCCCATCGCTTGTTAATAAATTTATCTACAATAAATAAGGTTGTACGATTTGAAAAGTAACATAGCTTCTAGCCCAAGATCATTTAAAAGTTGCTCGGTATTAATTATAGTTCATAGCCAAGGCATAACTTATTGAAGCAGGATGCGAAGATTGGCGAGTCCGTAAAGGGCCTAACAAGGCATGAGGGATACATTTTGTTGCTAAAGATCCAAAAGTGATGTGAAGAATCATTTATCGAAAATAAATATGAAGGATCGAGACACACGACGAAAAGCAAATACTCCCCAAAAGATCATGGAGAAGTCTATCCAAAAAGGCCCTAATAAGGTATGAGGATAAATAGATCCAAGTCCTAAAAGGAGGCGGATCGTTGTATATCAAAGTCCAAAATAAAGATTGGAGAAAAATGAAGAAGTCGTGGTCCAAATATGAAGAATCTCTCAAAAACTTCAAGTGAAGAAATTCTTATTATGAAGAGAAGACCATAATTTCAAGAACGTCTCTCAAGATTTGAAGTATGAAGTCACTGCCAAATATCGGTCCGAGAGAGGTCTCAAATCGTGAAGCAAGTTATGCCAAGATATGAACTTTATGAGGTCCCGAGAAGCAGTTTTAAAAGATTTTGACCTTTAGCTAACTATTGATTAAATCGTCCACTTTATTTTCGACCTAAATAACTATCGAAATAAGTCAAACAATGCATCCTCGTGATCATTCAAGACAAAAATAAAATATAAGAGATACACCTAGGAATAAAGGAGTCTAAGTAAATAATTGGCCCACATGAATTCGTGTTAGTTTGCTAGCTTATAATAACAATGATCTTTTTTTTAAGCTTGGTATGGGGAACGTGAAACTTGAGGATGATAAACGTTCATGGCAGCCAAAACCCAATGTAAGTCGATTTCTTTGTTTTAATCTTTTTATTTTCCTTAAATGTTTAGTAATTAATAAAGGCCAAGGTAGGGTATTTATGATGGAAAATGTAAATCGTGCTTTAAAATTAATGCATTGCATGAGGGCATTGCAATGGTCAAGTGTAGGGGATTTAATAAGTGTGAAAACACTTATCCTTTTATCACTTATTTCCAATAATAACAAGACCAAAACGTGTATTTTATGTCGTAAAAGTCGGAATTATGCGTGGTTTGTGTTTTTATTGTGTTTTAGGACCAAAAGATGAAAAGGAAGAAAACACAGACTTTCACAGGCTTTTATTGAAGAAAACGAGAAAAGACGAAGTCAAAAGATCAAGAGTGCAAAAAGAACGGAAGTCCAAGGCCTATTCTGAAGATTTATCGAAGAAAAAGTCTAAAGACGGAAGTTTAAAGAAGTCGAAGAACTCAAGTCTAATATAAGAAGAAAATTACTAAGACAAGTTCAATCGTACATCGACAAATCCCAAGACGATGACGAGAAATAAGAGTTAAATCGAGTCGAGAAGAAAAGAAAGGAAGAAAGAAGCACACATGCACTCTCCAGTTTCCCTATAAATACCCTCCTAATCACATTAGGAGGGGGGTTAGCTAGTTTTTCATTTTTATTTTTTCCTTTCTAGTGTTTAGAGAGAGAAAGTTCTAACTTTCTCTCACTAAGTTTCACCTTTTATCTTTATCTTTCAAGTTTAAGCTTTTAATCTTCCTTGTATTTGGATTTCATTAATCAAGTTCAAGTTAAGCTTTTTGTTCTTTAATCTCTTTCTACATTTCGTGGTTTTACTTTGATTTTGATCTGAATTATTCTTAATTCTTGATTGATCTTGATGTTTTAGTGATTAAAAGGTTAGTCTTTTTAGTCCTTACTAAGCTTTCATATTATATAAGTTATAATCCCTTTGTGCTTATTGATTTATTTCATATTTATAGTGATGTAGTAAAATCGTACACGTTTTAGGAAAAATGCGTATGAGTGGCAAGTATTAAGTTGCACGCTTTAGGAAAAACACGAAACCGAATAAATGCGGGTTCGTTCTCGAAGGAGGTGTGTGTATTAATGTGCCAATATAAAATAATCAAGTTTGGATTAGTGACGTTTTTGGGTTTAAAGAGAGAAAAAGTAAAGACGAGCTAAGACTACGATTTAAACTACGACGTTGACGTAAAACGCGAACATAAATACGTAAAACGCGACAAAATTAAAAATTAAACCTAAAAATTAATCAAAAGTTTAAACTAAGTCTAAAATAATTTAAATAAGAATAAAAATCCAACAAATATATTTTAAAACCTTTTATTAATTAAATATTCAATTTTAAATGCTAATTAAAGCCCTAAAATTAAATATAATTAACAAAATGTCCAAAATATTAATTTATTGAACTAATAACTAACTTATATTATTAAAGACTAAAAAGTATTTTTCCTAAATTTTTAAAACTATTTTTCTATTTTTAAATCACTAAAAACTATTTTTAAATTAAAATAATCCTAAAAAATAATAAAATAAAGCCAAAATTAATTTGACAATTTTAAAAATCCTAAGTTACACTAATGAACAGTATAAAACTGAAAAAGTTTGAAAAATGTAAAATTTTGCACTAAAAGACAAAACAGTTTAATAATAAAACCCTAATTAAGCTAAATTAATTCTAAAAATTAATTAAAAAGTGAACAGTAAAATATTTTTAAACTAAAAATCTTAAATTAATTTTCTAAATCTAAGAAAAATTTTAAAACTAAAAAATACTGAATTTTACCACTAAAAGACGAAAACAGAATAATTAAAAGTAATTAAATATAACAATTAAACCTAAAAAATACCAAATGAACAGTAATTGTAAATTAAATTATACTGAAAAATCAGAAATTAAAAAAGAAAAATAATGGAAAAAGAATCAAAGTCTAAAACCTATTTTTGTTCACTAAAGACAAAAAAACAAAACTGTGATAGTGACACTTGGAGTGTTACTGTCTTTTAGCTAAGCAGTGGGAACAGCAAAGCTAGCAGTGGGAAAGGAGTTCCCACTGACAATGATAATAAACAGGTCTGGTGCTTTTTTTGGCTATAACTTTTGATTCACTTGATTTTGATTGGATACAAGGGCACCCCCACAACCAGTTGGGTTGTGGGGAGTCAGTTAAACAATAAAAACACAAAGTTTAACACAAGAAAATCACAAAAAGGCACCAATCAAGTTACTGATATAACTGTTGGGGACTAATGAACAGTAAGCTGAACTTTTTGGCACAAGAGTGAATTTTGGGAGCTTAAATCTTGAACACAAGCTTATCAAATCATATAAAAACTTAATACAATCCTAACTAGACCTATATTCTAACAATCTACCAGATTTCAAAGCAAAATAAATCACCAAAAATGACTAGATTAAAGCTGCTGATATTTTAGACTATTTGAACCAAAATTAGCATGCAATTTCCAGTTCTCTTGGTGCAAACTCCAAACAAAGTAACAATCCAACCTATTACTAACATGCAAGGTATGTTTAAGCTAGTAGTGTCCTTCCTAGTGTCACCCAAAGCAGGTAAAACCCCAACCCCAAACACCCTCTAATTTTCAGAAAGTGAAAATTTTCAAATAGAATGCACTCAAACCAACTCAATACTAATTAAGAACTACCAAAACATGCATAATAAGCATAAATAACCATAAACAAACAATAGATACCTACAACCAAGCAGAATCATACAAGTTCATAAACATCACACAAAGAAACTCAGAGAACTTCAAGTAGGGTTCAAGCCTGTATAACCTGGGCTGATGGCCTTCTACTTGGCTTTTGGAGTTGTGAGAGATATAGGACGTGTAGAGGTGGCTTGTTGGAGGAATCCAAGTGGACCCTAAGCCCTAATATGTCTTCACAATCTTAATGAAATGAAAATAAAATGATGGTTGCCTTGTTTAAGTCTTGTACCCTGCACAAAATAACCAACAAGAAGACAAACTTCTTGTAGCAAGGCACTTCTAGACCTTTTGTCAGAAGCTTTTGAAGTAGCTTATGCTACAGTAAGCATGAGAATAAAAATGAATAAACCTAGAAAAACCTTTGAGAACCAACCTTCTGAAATCCTTTTTCTGAAAATTTAAAACCTTTGAAACCAATGAACTAAAAATCTTTGATAACTACTTAAACAAGACCTTGGATTTACCTTCTTGGATTCCACTTTCACTTCCTCCAAAAAGGTTTATCCAGTTAATAAAAACTTTCTTCAAAAACTTGAAGACTGAAAATCTGAAAACGTTTTTTAGCTAAACCTTGGAAACTTTTTTAAACTAATCTTGCAATGAAGTGAATATTAAACTAAAAACAAGTATTAACTTGGGAACTCAGAATTACTTTGAAATAATATATTAAGAAAACTTTAACTATTTTATTTCATTAAAAAAGATTACAAAGTAAAACTGGAACAAGGGTACATCACATTCTGATGACTCCTTATATACTGTTACAAGGATGATTCTAGAATGCAATAAGTTGAAAAACCCTAATCCTAAAATCCCAATGTTGCCCTTGGACAAATTGGTCAAAAGTTTGAACATGTGATTTGCCAGATGGTGTACAGCTGTTGAAGATTAATCTTGAACGTTCATTTGGACCCTTTGGGACCAAGTTTTGGCCTTGGTCGTTGATTCTTCTGAAAGATACCAAATTTGCTATTTTGAGAGGAGCAGGGGACATGTGGGGAACCACTTGTGGCCACGGGGTGAGCTGTTTTGTTGGTGGGATAGGATGAGGGTTGTGTGAATTGTGAATCTGGATAAGTATGAGTCCTAATTCATAGTGATTAGGGTATTTAGGAGTTAGGGTTCTAAGGTGGGAATTAGGGGGGATTATGGTGATGATGGTGAATAGTGATAGTTTCCCCCCGTTTTATGTAATATTAAAACAAGTTTAAACAGGTTAAGTAAGGTTTGACTAGGAAGTTTGACTTGGGCCGGGTAAGGGGATTTAGGTGGGCTTATGGTGGGGTTTGACTGGGTTTAGGGCGGGTTTTGACCGGGTTTGGGTTTCATTTAACCAACAATGCCCCCTGAATTTTGCAAAAGTCTTTATACCAAGAATAATCAGGTTCTAGGTTATTTTCTTCACAAAATAACTTTGGTCTTTATACAACTTCAGTCCCTCTCTCTAATAAATAAATGATTAAGGACTTAAAGTGTATTTTCTTCATTCTTCAAGGGCTTATATTGACATATCTTCAGTTTGTGAGGACCAATCTTGTACAAATGATTCTTGAGGGGTCATTTGTGACAAGTCTTCAAATTTGAGGGACCATTCTTGCCAATCTTCAATTCTTCAAGGGAAAATTTGGAAATTCAAAACTTGGGCCCGGTTCTTTGTGCGGCTTCGTTTCCCGTGTTCGTTTTTGCTTGATTCTTGTAATCTTTTGGTGAATTCACGATATCCGTACCTAAAATACACAATGAACAAACACAAGTATATATTTGGGTATTTTGATGATATTTTAAGCGTTTTAAGCCCGATTTGGACGATGAGACTATGTATAAATACAGTCTCATCACTCCCCCATACTAAACCATTGTCGTGTCCCCACGCAATGCTAGAATTAAGTATCATAGCAATTCCAAAATTCATTTTATGATGACATTTATTGAAGACATAAATTCAAATAAACTACTACACGTGTTTTAGACATAATGTATTGTTTTCATCACGAGAAAGTGACTTTTGGGATCATAGAACAAGAACACGTGAATGCTTCGTTAAATAATTTCGTCATCCTCGATTTTCACCCAATTCTATGCTAAGCGTGTAACGAGATCATTGTTATTATAAGTTAGCAACACGATCATATCTCATGAGTGTTAATTACGAACCTAAACTCCCTTATTCCTACTTGGTATCTCTTATATTTTATTATGTCTTAATGATCAAGAGGATACATCATTGACTTATGCATGAATAGAGATTAAGTCTAAAAATAGAAACTTAACGGTGTAACCAAAATCATTAAATCAATAATTCATCCCAATAGACAACGATGTCAAAAAATTAAGTCAACAAGAAGGATCGATAAACACGGTTTTATAACGGTTTTGAACATGTGACTTATTACCAAGACTTTTATACGCCCCCTAACAGAAGGGCCTTATTATCTTTGGTTTACCTCCATCTTTTATTCAACTTCGCCATGAAGCTTTTATTATGACTTTGGTCTTGCCTTGCCTTTTATTATCCGCCTCATCGGTGGTTTTATTAGCCAAAGACGTATATCCTCACGCTAAAGCGAATTTTGAATCTTTAAAGCTTCGAAGATTAAGGCTTGATTCACTTTCAATTTGGGCATAGATTTTTCGGCCTTATGAGCTTCACATTTTTGCTTAATTTAGGTGAGCACTTGAAATCTTATTATTAGGTGAAGCTTTCGATTATTCGGGTTCCAATACTTCAAAACCGTGACGCTTGCGATACCTTAATGTTTTCCCAATTTAATTACATGGAAGCTACCAAAACAAATTAGAAACCAACAATAGTGACTAAACCGCCAAATCAATATTTATTAACAATTTATTATGCAAAAGCGTTGGGAGAATAAGCTAATAGTTACTACACATAAGATCGTGACGATTACGAGACTTATAAATAACTCTATCATTTCTCGTCCTCATTTAAGAGACTTAGCCTAAAAAGTTAAGGAATCGAGCTAAGTGCTCAACGGTCGAGTCAAAAATTACTCTCGTTCTCACCATCGGAAAACCTACATTCGTGTCTTAAACACTTATGAAAAACAAGAAAATTTTTAAAATTTGGCCATTTTTAGCCTTATTTTGCATAAAACGATAACAAAAAGATGAAATTGGATTGCGTGTTGACGTAAGCAAGGTGAAGTATCTACTCACCCCCCATACTAAAACTAAACATTGTCCTCAATGTTTCGTGTCTAGGGGTGTAAACACCCCCATACTAAAGACGAAGTCGAATGCTTAATCTCGAGCATGGAAAGGGTAAAACGAATAATCCTAAAAGCCGTTTATGAATTATGCTAATAAGATAAACGTTAGAACGTAAAAGGATATCATTGGATATCGGAATCTCCAAAGGCAACGATCGAAGCTCGAGTGATCCATAAAACGAACACGAGAGGCTTCAATGATGAAGATGAACCTAATAGATCACAATCACAAACAACCACGCAACAAAGGTTGGAAGAGCACAAGTCCCCTCGTTACATTAAACTAAGAAAGCGATAATATTTACAAGGATAGGCATGAGAATCCCCCACGAGGCACCTTGTTTTTGATAACCGAGTCAAAAGCTCGACTCGAATCCCCATAAATGTGATCATTTAGGGATAATCTTGGTTTGGTCATTTTTGATGGGGCTTACATGATGAACAAGGCCCAAAAGTACGTGGAGTACTTTAAAAACCCGATAAACGTATACCGGGGTCAAAGATAGCGTCCTCGTTTTTGGATGAAAGACGAAACAACGCTACTCCAACACAAACCCCAATGGGGTAGAAGAAAAGAGATAAGAAGTAGAAAGGTGGGGCAATGGGTAAGTCAAACTTATGAGCTACTCGAGGTAGACTCACACCAAGCAAATAGATAAGTTTTCCATTTATTGCATCGGTGGAAGACCGAGATTTCCCTTTACAAGCAATTCCGGGATCGTAAATCTCGTCCTTGGTGGTAAAGTGTGAGGGAACATAAGGGGCTTCCCCCATACTAGATCCACACCAACCGTCGTCAAAAGGAGTAGACGAGGTGGTAGCACTCATGAAACGCGGTGATGACGGAGTTAAACATGTATAAAAGTCTTTTAAAACATTTTTAAAATCTTTTCCTTTTTCATCGTTTAAAAACTATTTATGAAAACCTGATTTGATAATGTCGAAAATATTCGGCGTGTCAAATTGAAAATTAGTCGCGCTAAAAATTCTCACATTTAAGTCTTTGGCGGGAGGGGGTGGCGGATTATATAAGTTCTCAAAACGTTTGTCAATAAAGAACACCGCCCCCTCGGGGTCAACATACTCGTCATCCTCATGAACGTCGATCTCATCGATTTCTTCATCAAAGATAGGGTTTGTCATTCCCCTCCTTGAGTATCTTAGAAACTCTCTCGAAAAGATCACGATCAAGCACGAAACCATCATTCTTTTGTGGGGATCGTTGATAAGTTAGATCCTCACGAATGTGGTAAACGTCATTCTCAAATGAGGAGTGTTTATAAGGTAACTCCTCGAGAATTGGATTTTTGGTGGTCACATGAGTTGGTTCGTCATCGAAAATAAGACGTTCCAACTCATTTAGTTCATCCTTGATTTTTGAAAGGTCGACCTCACTCGTAGGTGGAAGTGAAGGCATAAGAGCTAGCTCTCGTTCAATGATTTCCTCAATCTCGGGATCAAACTCGTAATCATCGTACTTCACATGTTTCTTCTTAGGAGAATCAAAAATTGCATGTGGATTTCGAAGTACGTGATCAATCTCGGCAAAATCGCCATCGTCATCGTCAAAGAAATAGTCGATGTGAGCACTCACAACCATGGACTTACAAGTCAAATGACTATGCTTAGGTGACTTTTCTAAGACGAGAGGATCGATGTCGATAAACCCTTTAGCCTCAACGGGTGTTGGGCTAGGCAAAGGAGGCACTTCGATGGAGTTAGAAGTTGAAGCCTCAAAGTCGTGGTCCTTCGAAGGTGGTGAAGACGAGCCCATATTGGTCTTTGTCGTGATGGCACTAACGTCGCCCTTCGAAATTGGTGTTTCACTTGTTTCGCTAAAAACATCCCAAAGTGAGTTTTCATCCATGAATTTACACATACCCTTTTGAATTAGGTACATGTATTCTTTATCATCAAAATCATCATCTTTAAAACCGTTTTTCTTAATTCTTTCAAAACATGCATCAAGCTTCATTCTTTCCGCTAATGTAAACATTTTGAAATCATTAGAATTTGAATCATTAGGTTTGGAAACCTCGGTTTTTTCATTCTCATTAAATCCTTGGGATTTTCTAGCGAAAAAGTCTATTTTCTCATCCCCATATCTCATAGTAAGTCTCCCCTCGTGAACGTCGATTACGGTTATAGCCGTCGATAAGAATGGTCGGCCTAAAATAATGGGACATTTAGGGTCACACTCGTAATCGGATATAACGAAATCCGCGGGAAAAACAAACTTTCCAATCCTAACATAGACATCCTCGGCTATTCCAATTGGTATAAGTGGAGTACAATTTGCAAGCTCGATAGTCATGTTTGTGGGGGTAAGCGAAGGCAATCTCATCAATTTCCAAAGAGAATGAGGCATGAGATTGATGCTAGCACCTAAATCGGCAAGGGCTAAACATCCCTCAATCTCGGAAAAATCACAAGGTAGTAGAAATTGGCCCGGATCCTTTTCCTTTCTCGGCATACGCCTTTTGGGTTTTTTAAGAAGGATCGATGCACAAGTTTCTTCAAGGGTTACTTTGGTAAGGTCGACAAAGCTCTCTTTTTGAACCGTGGATGGAATTTGAGGTACACGAGGGTGTGCACTCTTTTCCTTGGTCGCCACGTTCACCCCATCGACTTTAGAACAAGAAGACGTCTTAGAAGTCGAGGGTTGAGAAGGATAAACAACACGGAATCCTTCAAGGTTAGGGGTAATCACACGACCTTTCTCACGAGACGAGGCGGCTTTACATTGCTCCTTCGGATTTGCAACGGTGTCACTAGGTAACGAACTCGATGACGCACCCGAGGACTTGTTCATTATGGCCGAAAACATCTTTTTATGTCAATTTGCTCTTGCTCAATCTTCGTGTTTTGCAATTTCAATGTATTAGAAAAGTCATTTTTCAAAGTACCAATTTCTCCCTCTAATCGTCTCATATTAGCCTCATTCGTTTTCATGTAATTTTGAAAATCGTTTGACGAACTATTTTGATTTGAATTAAAGTTCCCTTGGTTTTGATTGTTTCTTTGAAAATTTCCTTGATTACCACTTGAAAAATTGTTGCCTTGATTGATGTTGTTTGAAAAATTCGAGTTTTGGTTATTGTCTCGATTTTGCCAAGTTATATTACGACCTTGATTATAACCTCCTTGATTTTGATTCGAAAAATTTTCTTGTTGATTATTTCCTTGAAAATTGTTTCGATTTTGAAAATTGTTGCCTTGGTTATAATTGCCTTGTTGTGATGGACCCGCGTTATTTTGATTTGAAAAATTGTTGTTTCCATTTAACGCACTCACATTCGGCGTTTGGCCATCCGTAGCCGCACACTCGTAATAATTATGAGGTCCACCACAAAACGTACACGAAACCTCAACCGCTTTTACCGTAGCGGGAGCGTCTTTCTTTTGCATCTCAACGAGAAAAGACGTAAACACATTCGTCAACTTGTCGACTTTTGCATCAACTCTCTAAATGTCGCGATTAGAACTACAAACATTGGCGACATTGGCAACACTCGGTGCGTTGCGGAGTTGGTAAACCTTGGATCGGTTTTCGATATTTATCAATGCATCTTTCGGAGTCTTACACAAAAAGTTGCCACCGGCGGCGGAATTCAACGAGTCTTGTTCGTGAAAATTAAGACCGTTGTAAAACGTATCGATTTGGTGCAACTCGGAAAAACCATGGTGAGGACATTGCCTAAGCAATTTCTTAAAACGATCCCACGCGTCTCTAAAAGATTCATTCGGTTTTTGCTCAAATTTCGTAATTTCATTATTGAAAAACGTTGTCTTAGACGGTGGGAAAAAATAATTAACGACCTTGGAAACGAGATCCTTCCACGTAACTATCGAATTAGGTGGCTCTTTCTCGTACCAATCCTTGGCGGCACCATCGAGCGAGTACGGAAAAAGCATAAGCTTGACGACATCGGTGTCGACGTTCTTAAACTTGCTCGTGGCCAAAAGACGATCAAAATTTCGAATATGGTCGTGAGGATTATCGGCTTCACGACCTCGAAACTTCGTAGCTTGGATTAACGAAAGCATTCCGCTCTTAATCTCAAAATTCTCCGCCTCGATAGCGGGAATTACGATCGCGTCTCCATAACCCTCGGTGGGCGCTTGGAGCAATTCCATCATCGAACGATTGTCGGCCATCTCCTCTATGGTTTCTTCAACAACGATATTAGGAACGTCGGTTTCTAATTCTCGTCTACGTCGTCGATTCCTTCGTATACGATTGCGTCGATTCGAAGCTTCGCTAGAATTGGAATAGTCCTTCGATCGAGTGCACATGCACTAAGCGTAGAATGGGAGGTAGCAGAGAATATTCTTTTTGCGGTTTTTCGATTTTTTCAATTTTTTTGGTTTTTGATTGTTTTTTAATTTTTTTTGGATTTTTGAATGTATTACGTAGACACAAATCTACAAATCTCTCCTCGAATCGACTTTCTCGATTAAAGGAGCCTCAAAGAATGAAAACGATCACGTGGAGTGAACGCTCTCGATGACTTTAGAACGTTGGTGGAACACCAAAACGTTCAAGAGGTTTTAATCTTGAAAACACAAGCAAATATAATATACATAGATAATACTTGGGCGGCAAACCCTCGATTAGCCCTCTTTCTCAAAACACGCACAAGCAAGCGGAGGAAACGAGGCGGCGCGAAGCACCTAAGAGCCTTTTTCCTTTAGGTCGTGAAATACAACCGCCTTATACCCACCTTATAGTTTGTGTTAATTGAAATTAAGCCTCACGAAAGTATTTATCTATTTTGCCTTTAAACTTTTGCTTTGGATTCGAATACAATGATCGAGTGATGAAATCCCGAATCAAGGTTGCGTTTCCACGCTTTTGGAGTACTTGTATATTTATTGTTCTTACGTAGATACAATATAGTAATAATATATTCACAATAAAAACGAAAACCAATATATCTACAATATAGTAAAGATTGATTTGTGTTTAATTTAGGAAAATTAAACACGTTTTATTTGGATATTATAATATAGTAATGAAAAATAACAAAAATGAGTATGTACGATATTCACGCTTTCCAAAAATTGAAAAGCAAAAACGCACTACTCACACAAACACGATACTAATAATAATGGCACACTAAACACCTCCCCGGCAGCGGCACCAAAAATTGATGTAGTAAAATCGTACACGTTTTAGGAAAAATGCGTATGAGTGGCAAGTATTAAGTTGCACGCTTTAGGAAAAACGCGAAACCGAATAAATGCGGGTTCGTTCTCGAAGGAGGTGTGTGTATTAATGTGCCAATATAAAATAATCAAGTTTGGATTAGTGACGTTTTTTGGTTTAAAGAGAGAAAAAGTAAAGACGAGCTAAGACTACGATTTAAACTACGACGTTGACGTAAAACGCGAACGTAAATACGTAAAACGCGACAAAATTAAAAATTAAACCTAAAAATTAATCAAAAGTTTAAACTAAGTCTAAAATAATATAAATAAGAATAAAAATCCAACAAATATATTTTAAAACCTTTTATTAATTAAATATTCAATTTTAAATGCTAATTAAAGCCCTAAAATTAAATATAATTAACAAAATGTCCAAAATATTAATTTATTGAACTAATAACTAACTTATATTATTTAAAGACTAAAAAGTATTTTTCCTAAATTTTTAAAACTATTTTTCTATTTTTAAATCACTAAAAACTATTTTTAAATTAAAATAATCCTAAAAAATAATAAAATAAAGCCAAAATTAATTTGACAATTTTAAAAATCCTAAGTTACACTAATGAACAGTAGAAAATTGAAAAAGTTTGAAAAATGTAAAAATTTGCACTAAAAGACAAAACAGTTTAATAATAAAACCCTAATTAAGCTAAATTAATTCTAAAAATTAATTAAAAAGTGAACAGTAAAATATTTTTAAACTAAAAATCTTAAATTAATTTTCTAAATCTAAGAAAAAATTTAAAACTAAAAAATACTGAATTTTACCACTAAAAGACGAAAACAGAATAATTAAAAGTAATTAAAAATAACAATTAAACCTAAAAAATACCAAATGAACAGTAACTGTAAATTAAATTATACTGAAAAATCATAAATTAAAAAAGAAAAATAATGGAAAAAGAATCAGAGTCTAAAACCTATTTTTGTTCACTAAAGACAAAAAAACAAAACTGTGATAGTGACACTTGGAGTGTTACTGTCTTTTAGCTAAGCAGTGGGAACAGCAAAGCTAGCAGTGGGAAAGGAGTTCCCACTGACAATGATAATAAACAGGTCTGGTTCTTTTCTTGGCTATAACTTTTGATTCACTTGATTTTGATTGGATACAAGGGCACCCCCACAACCAGTTGGGTTGTGGGGAGTCAGTTAAACAATAAAAACACAAAGTTTAACACAAGAAAATCACAAAAAAGGCACCAATCAAGTTACTAATATAACTGTTGGGGACTAATGAACAGTAAGCTGAACTTTTTGGCACAAGAGTGAATTTTGGGAGCTTAAATCTTGAACACAAGCTTATCAAATCATATAAAAACTTAATACAATCCTAACTAGACCTATATTCTAACAATCTACCAGATTTCAAAGCAAAATAAATCACCAAAAATGACTAGATTAAAGCTGCTGATTTTTTAGACTATTTGAACCAAAATTAGCATGCAATTTCCAGTTCTCTTGGTGCAAACTCCAAACAAAGTAACAATCCAACCTATTACTAACATGCAAGGTATGTTTAAGCTGGTAGTATCCTTCCTAGTGTCACCCAAAGCAGGTAAAACCCCAACCCCAAACACCCTCTAATTTTCAGAAAGTGAAAATTTTCAAATAGAATGCACTCAAACCAACTCAATACTAATTAAGAACTACCAAAACATGCATAATAAGAATAAATAACCATAAACAAACAATAGATACCTACAACCAAGCAGAATCATACAAGTTCATAACATCACACAAAGAAACTCAGAAAACTTCAAGTAGGGTTCAAGCCTGTATAACCTGGGCTGATGGCCTTCTACTTGGCTTTTGGAGTTGTGAGAGATATAGGACGTGTAGAGGTGACTTGTTGGAGGAATCCAAGTGTACCCTAAGCCCTAATATGTCTTCACAATCTTAATGAAATGAAAATAAAATGATGGTTGCCTTGTTTAAGTCTTGTACCCTGCACAAAATAACCAACAAGAAGACAAACTTCTTGTAGCAAGGCACTTCTAGAGCTTTTGTCAAAAGCTTTTGAAGTAGCTTATGCTACAGTAAGCATGAGAATAAAAATGAATAAACCTAGAAAAACCTTTGAGAACCAACCTTCTGAAATCCTTTTTCTGAAAATTTAAAACCTTTGAAACCAATGAACTGAAAATCTTTGATAACTACTTAAACAAGACCTTGGATTTACCTTTTTGGATTCCACTTTCACTTCCTCCAAAAAGGTTTATCCAGTTAATAAAAACTTTCTTCAAAAACTTGAAGACTGAAAATCTGAAAAAGTTTTTTAGCTAAACCTTGGAAACTTTTTTAAACTAATCTTGCAATGAAGTGAATATTAAACTAAAAACAAGTATTAACTTGGGAACTCAGAATTACTTTGAAATGATATATTAAGAAAACTTTAACTATTTTATTTCATTAAAAAAGATTACAAAGTAAAACTGGAATAAGGGTACATCACATTCTGATGACTCCTTATATACTGTTACAAGGATGATTCTAGAATGCAATAAGTTGAAAAACCCTAATCCTAAAATCCCAATGTTGCCCTTGGACGAACAGGTCAAAAGTTTGAAATGTGATTTGCCAGATGGTGTACAGCTGTTGAAGATTAATCTTGAAAGTTCATTTGGACCCTTTGGGACCAAGTTTTGGCCTTGGTCGTTGATTCTTCTGAAAGATACCAAATTTGCTATTTTGAGAGGAGCAGGGGACATGTGGGGACCCACTTGTGGTCACGGGGTGAGCTGTTTTGTTGGTGGGATAGGATGAGGGTTGTGTGAATTGTGAATCTGGACAAGTATGAGTCATAATTCATAGTGATTAGGGTATTTAGGAATTAGGGTTCTAAGGTGGGAATTAGGGGGGATTATGGTGATGATTGTGAATAGTGATAGTTTCCCCCCGTTTTATATAATATTAAAACAAGTTTAAACAGGTTAAGTAAGGTTTGACTAGGAAGTTTGACTTGGGCCGGGTAAGGGGATTTAGGTGGGCTTATGGTGGGGTTTGACTGGGTTTAGGGCGGGTTTTGACCGGGTTTGGGTTTCATTTAACCAACAATGCCCCCTGAATTTTGCAAAAGTCTTTATACCAAGAATAATCAGGTTCTAGGTTATTTTCTTCACAAAATAACTTTGGTCTTTATACAACTTCAGTCCCTCTCTCTAATAAATAAATGATTAAGGACTTAAAGTGTATTTTCTTCATTCTTCAAGGGCTTATATTGACATATCTTCAGTTTGTAGGACCAATCTTATACAAATGATTCTTGAGGGGTCATTTGTGACAAGTCTTCAAAATTGAGGGACCATTCTTGCCAATCTTCAATTCTTCAAGGGAAATTTTGGAAATTCAAAACTTGGGTCCGGTTCTTTGTGCGGCTTCGTTTCCCGTGTTCGTTTTTGCTTGATTCTTGTAATCTTTTGGTGAATTCACGATATCCGTACCTAAAATACACAATGAACAAACACAAGTATATATTTGGGTATTTTGATGATATTTTAAGCGTTTTAAGCCCGATTTGGACGATGAGACTATGTATAAATACAGTCTCATCATATAGCTTATTGCATTTTTGGATTACTTAAAAAGTCTAGTGTTTTCTAAAGGTTCGATTTATTAAGTTTGCTTATTTGGAGTTTTGAAAGTTGCCAAATTTAAACATATTGAGTTGTTTAAGATTCGGTTAAGTGAGCTTATTGAACGTGCTTTGCTTATTGAGTTTTCAGCTTATCTCCATTTTTGGATTAAGTTTTGTGTTCATCGCAATATTGGGGATTTACAACATTCCGACGAGAAGCTTGTTTCGATCGCAATAACCATTCTTGGCTCTACTTTGCGATCACTTGGTTTTAACCCCCTTATTCCGATCTAGGATTGCGATCGCTCATTGCGATCGCGTATTTCGACGGGTCTTAAGGTTTACTTAAGTCGAAACGCTGTCGAAATGTTGTTAACAACATTCCGATACTCTAATTCCGATACTAGAACATTGCGACAGAATCATACATTCCGATAGAACAACATTGTATTCCGATCTGGACATCATTGCGATAGAATTGATTTTGTTACATTCCGATGGTTACTAACATGGATTATTCCGATGGACTTAGTTTGATATTCCGATGGGTTTGATTGCTTTACATTTCGACATATTTGTTTTAAATTTATCCCGATCTAAAAGTTTTATGTTTTCATTTTTAACAAAGTTTAAGTTTTAAGTGTTTTTCTATATAACTTTTAGTTTAATTTTGTAAAAGCTTCTACTTTACTCAACGACAATTATTTGCTTTTAGTTTAAAAAAATAGATAAACAAACCAAACCACTTTCTTTTATCCACCAAGAACAATTGAGTCGCACTTTCTACCATTAATCAATTCGAAAAGACTTGGAACAACGAACTTTGATACGTAGTGAAAATCTTTGTATTAAGGCCTTCCTCATTTGTGTGTTCTAGACTAATTCCCGTAACATATATAACAATAATATAGAACTCTCGACACCGTTGAATATATTTTCCACGAGCTTAGCAACGGTATATTATATGACCATCACTTTAAATACTTCTAACAATTTGAGCAAATTTATTGAGAGCAAATTTGTCATTATTTAAAGCGTGAAATATAAGAAATGTAAAATCTCAAAATAAGGAAGCACGGTTTTAATCATAAGTAACCATCTTATCCATTACTCGAAAAACCGCCCACAATTGATATAAGTCCGACTCAAGAGTAATAAGTCATTCGCCTTATGTCTAAGATCCTTATGTCATGCATTAATAAGTAGCTACACACTCGCTAAGGAAAGAAAAATAAAACTCACACAATAATTTATATCCGTCGCCTTTTTGGGACTTTGGATCTTCAATCCCGCAACCCGTCAAGGTAATATTGGATTGGAGCAACTATCAAATCCCCGCAACCATTTGAGAGTAATATTGGAATTCAATAGTTACTATAATTAACACTTCACTGCCACTCTTGGGAGTATTGTATAATTATATTTTTTCTTCTCTTTTTCTTTTTCTCTTTTTTTTCTAGCCACTCATTTTTTCATAAGCCGCTCTTATTTTTCTTTATTCCTCAAAAAAAAAGTTGAAAAGAATACAAGGAAAACACCCGCTAAGTATTAAGCATGACATAAGTCTAGTACACATAAAACGTTCTAACTTAGAATCTTAAGACGTACTTATACCAACCACGAATGATTAGTCAAAAATGCATATGAGACTACAAACCAATTAAAACCGTTCTTGATTATTTATTAACATATATACATGCGTTGACAAGAAAGTAAAGGTTACGAAAGAGGATATAAAAGCCACAATTAATGAATATGAGGTTTATCTAGCCCTTTACACTTACTTCAAACTCTATCATCTCTTGTTCTCTAGAGTTTAAAATCTCAAATAATGAGATTAGTGGATGCTTAACCTAATAAACCAATAAAGGTCTACATGGTTAAGGCTACTAGCTAGATAATGCTTGAATAAGCAAACTCGGGTTGAGTCAAAGTATCCATGGCGGGCCTAATATGTCAACGATATCTAAACTTGTTAAACCATATCCTTTATTATATTTTTTTCTTTTTTATATATTTTTGATAAAAAGTAAAAGAAGAAAAATATACAATGCAAATGTGCTAAGCAGATGAAATATGATTAATGCAAAAATTATGAATGCATATTTTTGGTGGCCAAAGTAGATCAAAAATTTGAAAAATGTTTGAAAAATTAATTTCCAAGTTATCATGAATGTCAATGACAAAGTTCTAGGTAAGGTCACTTCGATAGAAGACCCCCTACACTTAAGATAAACATTGTCCTTAATGTTTAAGAGCATTGGAGTAAACTCCCCTACACTTATGACATTGATATCTTTGCTTAACCCAAGCTAAGGAAAGATCTACTATAGTGAATTCATTTTTAAGCATAATGTGGTTACGAAAAATCACAATAGTAACAAAGTGAACTGATACAAGGGCCTCCTCCATAAGCTCCAATGCATGCGATGAGAGAGCAACCCTACAAACAACATGAAGACAAAAGGAAGGTCTCCCCCTATACTTATCCTCAACTCTATACCCTTATTTCTATCCTACCACACTCTAATTATAAAAACTCAAAGCCTAGTTATTCAAGCTTGATTTATGGAGTCTCTAGCTCGACTCTTCCCACAATGAATTAATTCAAAGGGAAAATGAGGATCTCTTGGACCATTTCCACGGAAATGTCCTCCCCAAAGTAATGCTTAACACGGTGACCATTCACTTTGAAATTTGGGCCATTTGGTTGTGACAACTCAATAATCCCATATGGAAATAATTGAGCAATAGTGAATGGACCGGACCATCTTGAATTAAGCTTGCCCGTAAAGAGTTTCAACCTTGAGTTAAAGAGGAGAACGGGCTCTCCAACTTTGAACTCACGGTTCTTGATTTTAGCATCATGCAATTGCTTAGTCTTTTCCTTGTAAAGCAACAAATTCTCATAGGCATTGGCTCTCAATTTATCCATCTCATTGAGTTGGTCTTTTCTATGTGAACCAGCTTGGTTTTAATAAAAGTTTGCCCATTTGAGAGCCCATGAAGCCTTATGCTCTAACTCGAATGGAAGGTGGCATGCTTTTCCATAGACTAGCCTATATAGAGTACAACCAATTGGTGTCTTAAAAGCCTTCCTAAAAGCCCACAAAGCATCATCAAGCTCATCCGACCAAGAAGCTCGATGCTCTCCCACCGTTCTCTCTAAAATCCTCTTTAAACCATGATTTGTGACCTCAGTTTGCCCATTGGTTTGAGGGTGATACGCGGTAGAAAGTCTATGGTTAACACCATACTTCTTCATGACTCTTGTAAATTGATCATTACAAAAATGAGTCCCACGATCACTTATGATAGCCCAAGGTACACCAAATCTAGCAAATAATTGCTTCAAGCAATTTCACTACAACTCTAGCATCATTAGTAGGCAAGGCTTTAGCCTCAACCCACTTTGAAACATAGTCCACGGCTACGAGTATGTACTTATTTCCCTTTGATGATTGAAAAGGTCCCATGAAGTCTATACCCAATACATAAAAAATCTCACACTCTTGTATAAAATTTTGTAGCATCTCATCTCGTTGATTAATCTTTCATTGTCTTTGATAAACATCACAAAATTTCACCATCTCTTGGGAATCTTTGTATACGGAAGGCCAATAGAAACCCGAATCAAAGATTTTCTTGGCGGTGTAATTGGGCCCAAAATGGCCCCGTAGGTCCCTTATGACAAGCTTCTAAGATTTTAAATGCTTCGGGCCCATCCACACACCGTCTTATTATTTGGTCCGCACATTGCCTAAAGAGGTAAGGGTCATCCCAAAAGTAGTATTTTGCTTCCTTAAGAAACTTTTTCTTTTGTTGAGAAGTAAGACCCTCTATTAGCACATCCCCCACAAGATAGTTTGAAATATCCGCAAACCAAGGGGTGGAATCCTCTTGTGAAGAGATAGACATGAGATCCTCTAATGGAAAGGATTCATTAATTTCTTTATGAGGCAATTCACCTTGAAAAGAATGCTCAAGTCTACTTAAGTGATCTGCCGCTAAATTCTTGGCTCCTTTCTTATCACAGATCTCTATGGAAAACTCTTGTAGCAATAAAACCCATCTCTAAAGCCTAGGCTTAGCATCTTGCTTTGTCATGAGGTACTTGAGAGCGGAATGATCCGTTTACACTATGGTCTTAGAAAGCACAAGGTAGGGTCTAAATTTCTCAAAGGCATAGACTATAGCAAGCAACTCTTTTTCTGTGGTGGTATAATGAAGTTGAGCACCCGTCATTTTCTTGCTCGCATAGTGTATAGGTTGAAAATGCTTATTAACCCTTTGTCCTAACACGACCCCCACGACATAATCACTAGCGTCACACATGAGCTCAAAAGGCAAATCCCAATTTGGAGAAACCAAAATGGGAGCCTTAGTCAACTTTTCCTTTAGAATCTCAGAAGAGTCTAAACACTCTTGTGTGAAAATGAAAGGAGCCTCTTTTTCCAAGAGGCGGGTCATAGGTCTTGCAATCTTAGAAAAATCTTGTATAAAGCATCTATAGAATTCCGCATGACCCAAAAAACTCCTAACTCCGTTCATCGTGGTAGGTGGGGGAAGTTTGACAATAACATCAATTTTAGCTCGATCCACTTCTAAACCCTTATTGGATATCTTATGTCCCAAAACTATCCTTTCTTTGACCATGAAATGTCACTTCTCCCAATTAAGAACAAGACGTGTTTCTTCACACCTCTTAAGCATACGTTCCAAACAGGAGAGACAAGAAGTTAATGAATCTCCAAAGACCGAGAAATCATCCATGAAAACTTCCATACTGTGCTCAATCATGTCATGAAATATTGCCATCATACACCTTTAGAATGTCCCCAGTGCATTGCACAAGCCAAAAGGCATTCTCCTATAAGAAAATGTACCATAGGGACAAGTGAATATGGTCTTTTCTTGATCCTTTGGATCAATGGGTATTTGAAAATAACCCGAGAATCCATCTAGAAAACAATAGTACTCATTACCCGCTAAGCGTTCAAGCATTTGATCCATAAAAGGCAATGAAGTGAACTTTCCTAGTAGCATCATTAAGCTTCCTATAGTCAATACAAACTATCCAACCCGTGACAAGTCTAGTGGGTATAAGCTCATTGTTCTCATTAGGCACAACGGTGATTCCACCCTTCTTTGGAACACAATGTACCGGGATACCCCATGGAGAGTCAGAAATGGGGTAAATCATACCAGCATCAAGGAGTTTGATAACTTCCTGGTTGATGACCTGATGTATTTTTGGGTTAACCCTTCTTTGGCTTTGAATGGTGGGTTTGTAATCATCCTCCATAAGGATTTTTTTTTGTACAAAAATTTGGATCAATTCCCCTTATGTCGGATATTTTCCATGCTATGGCTTTCTTATGTTTCTTTAGCACTTCTATGAGTTTTTCCTTCTCCTCATCATTCAAGTCTTTTGCTATGATCATGGGTAATTGGTCCTTTCCCTCTAATAAGGCATATTCAAGGTGTGATGGAAGATCCTTAAGTTCTAGGGAAGGTGGACTCTCAATGGAAGGTTTTACTATAGATGGATCATCAATGGTAACTTCTTATGGAGTAGGTGAAGGAATGGGATTCTCATTGTGCAACTTTTGGATAGTTAGAATGTCTTCTTCCCAGTTAATGGGAGAATCATCATTACCAAGGAAGTTGGACTCAAATTCCTCCAAGAGGAAATCACTCTCTCCAAATGGTGTTAAGGAGGGAGTAATTGAGGCGACGGTCTCTACATGAGGCATGTTCTCACTATCATTTTTACAAGCTTCATGAAAATGCTCAACACACACCTCATCAAGAACATCCACTATGTTAATTGTTTCACAACTTTGAGACTTCTTAGTGACTTTCCCTAGCTTAAACACCACTTTCTCATCCTCAACTCTCATAATCAATTCTCCTTCCGCCACATCTATAAGAGTATGACCCGTCCTCAAGAATGGTCTACCAATAATAAGAGGAACTCTAGGGTCCATATCATAATAAACCACTACAAAATCCACGGGAAGGTGAATTTATCAACCCCTACAAACACATCCTCCGTAATGCCTACCGGATAAGCTATGGTACGGTTTGCTAACTCAAGGGTCATCCTAGTACGAGTGAGCTCAGGAAGAGAGAGTTTTTGCCAAACCGATAAAGGCATGAGATTAATGCTTGCCTCAAGATCCGCTAGTGCCATTCAGTTTTCCACCCCAGGAAAATTACAAGGGATCAATAATCGCCCTGGATCTCCAAGTTTTGTAGGTAAGGTTTTGAGCAACACGGCTGTGACAATCCGTCAATTTATGATTGATATTTTATTCTGAATATTTATTTGAATATATTATTTTATGAACTCACTTATTTTTGGGAAGAAATTTGGATTTACGTCTTGAAGTAGCATCGACTACGTCTAAACCGGAGGATTCTACGTTACGTGTTTACGTTTACATACACCGTCTTTGGTGACAGTCCGACATTTCAGAAAATAAATTTATCCGTGAATATTATTTTGGAGTTTTAAATTTGTGTTGGTTAATAAACTCACAAATTTACGAGAAGAGATTAGGACTTACGATTTTATTTTAACGTCCTTTACGACTAAACCGGAAACCCTAGGATTACGTATTTACGTTTTCGAACTCCGTTTTTGATGAAACAATTTTTATTGGATTCGTTTTGTGACGTTGATTAATAATTTATAAAAACGTTTTTCGTAAAACGACCCGAGGGCACGCAAATCAAGGAAACTAGAATCAAGGAGTACCCGTAAATAAATGGGGATGAGACAAGTGGGACACTTGTCCCACCCCCAAAACCGGCCAACATTAAGCTACAACACACTTAATGTGTCAAGTGTAAGCTAACTTCATTACACTTGTCCTAAGCTTATGAACTAAGCTACCATCTCATCAAAACCAACTAGCTAAACCATTAGCTTCCACTTTCAACATGCAAAAAACTACAATTTCCTCTCTACTCCCCATTTTGGTCGTCCCATTTCTCCACAAAACACCACCATTCATACAAAATTTAACCACTAACATATGTTATAATTAACATATGTTAATCTCCATTCAAAAAGATGAAGATTGGTGCAAGTTATAACATCCAAGGAGGAGTTTCCATGGAGTATTAGGGATGATTTTCCACAAGGTGTTCATGAAGATTGGTGGTCTTGAAGATGGTCTTGGCTATGCACAAGTTTCTCCATCAAATTCCATGTTTTGATCACAACCTACATCATCATGGTGGTATAAAGATTGTCCTCCTCATCTTCTTGTTATTTTGATTATGTAAACATGTATTTTATTTCCTATTTTATATGTATATGATGATTATATGATGATAAAAATGTTATGTGGGGATTTGTTGTTGATAAATATGATTAAAAAGGTGAAAAACTATAAAGAACAAGGCTAAAATCTTGCTTAAAAGTGATGGCTGTATAAAACAGTAAAGAAACATGTCATGAACTGATAAAATGATGAAGTAGAATCCATTTACAGTAAGCTATATGTATTGTACACATGTGAGAGTTGGCCATGCAATGGAATCATTGTAATGAGTGAGATATGATCAAAACAAGTTTAAGGTACAAATCTGAGTTCACTGTTTTGGACTATTTTTAGAAATTACTTAGAAGATGATTCAACAGTAACTATAGAAGAGTTAAATGGAGAAAATATCATGTAGTTTATGTAATAAAAATTTGATCTTCTATCTCCATATAGAACTCTAGATATGGCAGTTTTGGTGAAAGTGAAGATAAAAATCAGATTTTTGGAAATTAAAGTATAATACTATTATATAAGCACTCAAAATTTAATAGTATAAAATATAAATTAAAATCCACTAACTTATATAACACATTTATATAAATATTTACAATGGTAAATAAGTGGACATTTTATAAAAATGGTAACTTGTTAATTTTTATAAGTTATAAAACTATAAACATGATTTTTACGACTTTTTCGGCTAATACCGTAAAATTAACGTTTTTGTTAAATAAAACTTAGATGGTTGGACCCGTCTAATGTAAACTTTATAAAACTTATATACTGATATATAAACAAGTATAACAAGTAAAAACCGATAAAACCCGAACTATAGGACATACGGACATTAACGAGCTTAGTGAACATATTGGACTAATAATTGGACTAAATAAGTTAAACCCTTATAAAAAGAACTTATTGGACTTAACCCATTTGGGCCCAACTTGAAAGTATAAATAATGATAATATAAGTATAACATGGATTAATACAAGTTAATAAACTTATAATAGGCTTATTGGACCTAAAACACGTAAATAGGTGAAACTAGTAAACCAGTATAAACGTTACCGACACATAACACTAAAATGAGTAAACGAGAATATGTAAACCCACTTGATCATCATATATATATAATCATCATATGTATACATAATTTTTATTTTTATAAAGTCATTGGACATGAGTCTAAGACGAGTATTATTTGTCTAGGTTTCCGTGATTGAAGCACGTACCGTATGTCCGAATTGCCGATAACCCGCCTTCCCACATCAACGTGAGTTCATAGCCTCGCACTCTTTTAAATGTTTTTATAAATGTTTTATAAACCCGCGAGGGAGATAACATGTTAGTTTTTATTAAATAGGACACCATTTGTCCCGATTGTTTGTTTATTGATTTTGGACCCGAATGATTGAATGACCCGATTGTATGACCCGATAGATGATTAAAGGACCCGATAGATGAAATAAAATGGATTATTAAAGTTAGGTTATGTCACTAAAAGTCCCATTAGCATGAATTGTGAACTACCGGGATTTGGTAGACGCTTATGCATTTAAATGTACTATTTGGGGACGATCACCCCAGTTCGCGCCTTGACGGTTGATCCCCGTCGTGCCACAATGATTGGTAAGCGAATTTATGTATGAGAAGATTTCCATAGCGTGACCTTTGTGACGACACGCTACTTTAGATGGGCAAATTGAGTATCGGGTTAGCTACCCGTTGTTGGTTTAGTAAGGTAACAATGTCATGCAGCTTATAATAATCCAAAACTAACGAAATACTACTAGACGCTCTGAATTACGATGTATTGCCTGACTAGCAATACAGGGTCATACTATTGATATTATGTTTGTGTTTTGGTTTTCATAACCATACTCATATAACGGTTTTTATTTAACTTTATACAACGTCGTAAGACGTATTGTATGATGTTTTTACAACATTGGCTCGTATAATGATTTTTAAGGCAAATGCCTATATTATGATTTTCAATAAGGATTTGTATAAAATGACTTTGGCTATTTTATGGCCTATTAAAATGATTTGTACAAAATGATTTTCGGTAATAATTTTATACCGATATTATATTGATGGTTTATTAAACTCTATGAATTCACTCGGCGTTATCGCTGACCTTTTCTTTTAACATGTCTTATCTCAGGTACTTGAAGGTAATTCTCGGGAAGACGACAAGAATTCATGGCCCGCACTTAAACAATATTTTTCATTCAAATACTTTGTAAACCTTTGTATGAAATAATATGACTTGGGACGGATGTAACTTTGATGTTTATGAATGGAAATGATTTATTATTAAACGACGCGATTTTTATGCGTTGTCTATGATGTGAGTAATGTGCTATCCCGTAACACCAACGAGTCTTCCGCTGTACTGAGTTGTATAAATTTGGGGGTGTTACAACGGCGGAGCAATTCTCATTAAGTGATGTGTTAGGCAAATCCACCAACTTTTCCTTGTTTGAGAGGAGATCTTTGAACATTTTAGCAAACTTTGCTATATAGGCAAGAGCTTCCGCAAAGGATATGTTAATGTTTAGTTGTTTGAACATTCTCAAAAAGTTTGACACTTAAATATCATCCTTTTTTTTAAGTTTCTCCTTTCTCAATCTTGATGGATATGGAAGTCTTGGTTTTGGGGTAGGTTGAGTAGGTGTTGTGGAAGGATTCTCTTTGTTGGTTTCTTCATTGCTAGGTGTGGAAGGTAAAGTAGTAAAGGGTATAGGATGAAAAGGTGTAGGTTTTAATGTTGTAAAGCTTGAAGGTGGTGAAGTTGTGACAATCTAACATTTTCAGGTAGTAAATTATTTCCTCGTATAATTTTTGAAACTTATTTTTGTGTTGGTTGATGAACTCACAATTTACGGATTTAAATTTGGGCTTACTTGCATAATTTAACTTCTTTTATGACTAAACCGGAAACCCTAGGATTACGTATTTATGTTTTTGAACTCCGTTTTTTATGAGACAATTTTTATAAGATTCGTTTTGTGCCGTTGATTCATAATTTATAAAAACATTTTTCGTAAAACGACCCGAGGGCATGCAAATCGAGGAAACTAGAATCGAGGAATACCCGTAAATTAGTGGGATGAGACAAGTATACACTTGTCCCACCCCACTATATGGGACGGCTAAACCATAGACACCACACCTTATGATGTGTCAAACTTGTAGCTTACAAGTTACACTTGTTAAGCTAACTTAACTAAGTTAGCTACAAAACCATCAAACCACTTTCATCTAAACCATTTCTCACAATCCTTACATGCAAACCACCCTCAAACCTCTCACCCTCTCCACCATTTCCGTCCCATATCATCACCACACACCCCATTTTGATCAGTTTTAACCACAAATCTTGTGTTATCTACACATATGATTAAGAACCTTTGAAGCCTTGTTGATTGGTGATCATTATAACATCAAAGGAGGTGATCTGCTTGTGTCCTAGGGCTGATTCTCAACAAGTATTCTTGGTGAAAGGTGATCTTGAAAATAAATTTGGTGTACATCAAGGTGTTGTCCTCAAAAGACAAGTTATAGTCTTGGTTGGTAAACAAGATCATTCTTCCCATTTTCATTGTTATTTTGTAAATGTAAAATGTATTTTCTTTCCTAATGTATATGTATATGATTATATATGATGATAAAAATGTTGTGTGGGGATCAAGTGTTGATAAACATGGTTAAAAAGATGGAAAACCATATGTAAAAAGGTTAAAATCTTGCTTAATAAGTTGGCTGTATAAAAAAGTAAACAACCATATGTTGAACTGATAAAATGGCATAGTGGAATCAATATACAGTAAGTATTAAGTCTTGTACACATGTGAGAGTTGGTCATGCAATGGAATCATTATAATGAGTGAGATATGATCAAAATAAAATTAATGTATCAATCTGAATAGTCTGTTTTGTGAGGACTGTTAGGGATACTTAGACTGTGATTGAACAGTAGCTAAAACTAAGTTATTTCTAACACATAATATTAAGTTTATGTCATCCAAAAATGAGCTTCTATCACCTTGTAGAACTCAAGATATGATAAAAATGGTGAAAGTGAAACTAAAAATCAGATTTTGTGAAATTAAAGTTTAATAGTATTATAATAGCACTCAAATAAATATAGTATAAAATATAAATTAAAACCCAATAACTTATATATTACATTTATATAAGTATGTAAAATAATAAATAAATGAGACATTTTATAAAAATGGTAATTTGATAAGTTTTATAAGTTATAAAATATAAACATGATTTTTACGTCTTTTCGGCTAAAACCGTAAAATTAACGTTTTCGTCAATTAAAACTTAGATGGTCGGACCCGTCTAATATAAACTTTTTATAACTCATATACTTATATATAAGTACATATTACAAGTAAAAATCGATAAAACCCGAGCTTTATAACATACGAACATTAACGGGCCAAGTTAGCCTTATTGGACTATTAATCCAACTAATTTGGCTAAACACTTATGAACTTACTTATTGGGCTTAACCCAATTGGGCCTAACTTGTAAGTATAATACTGATATTAAAAGTGCAAAATGGACTAATATAAGGTAATGGACTTATAATGGGCTTATTGGGCCTAAACATGTAAACAAGATGAACTAGTAAAACTAGTATAAAAAGTTACCAACACATAACACTAAAATGAGTAAATGAGAATGTACAATCCCACTTGATCATCATCATATTTATAAAGTCATCATATGTATACATAATTGTTATTTTTATAAAGTCAATGGACAAAAGTCTAAGACCGAGTATTATTTATATAGGTTTCCGTGACCGAAGCACGCCCGTAGCCGATAATCCGCCTTTCATTATCAATGTGAGTTCATAGCCTCGCACGCTTTTAAATGTTTTATAAAATGATTGTAAACCCGCGAGGGAGATAACATGCTAGTTTTTGGTAAAAATAGAACACAAGTAGTCCCGATGGTATGCTTAATGATATGGACCCGAACGATGTTATGAGCCAATAAAACAAGATAAAAAGGATTATTAGTAGTTAGGTTATGTCACTTAAAGTCCCATTAGCATGAATTGTGAACTACCGGGATTTGGTAGACTCTTATGCATATGATAGTACTATTTGGGGACGATCACCCCAGTTCACGCCTTGACGGTTGATCCCCGTCGTACCACATTGATTGGTATGCGAATTTATGTATGAGAAGATTTACATAGCGTGATTTATGTGACGACAGGCTAACTTAGATGGGCAAATTGTTTGTCGGGTTCGCGGCCCGTTTCTTGTGATAGTAAGGTAACAATGTCATGCGGCTAATAATAATCCAAATGTAATCCAATGTAATATAAATATCCGATATGATACGATGCAAATAACGATAATAATATTACCTATAATGGTAATATTGAGGCTACGGTCTCAAGGACGGTTTAAGATGTATGCTTTGATTTATATATTGCCTGACTAGCAATACGAGGACTTACCTCTGATATTATACTTGTGTTCTGATTTCAACGATTGTTTTATATAACGGTTTTACTAAACTCTATGAATTCACTCGGCATTCGCTGATATGATTTTTGCATGTTTTTATCTCAGGTGCTTGAAGGTAATTCGGATGCAGATCGACTCTGATGGTCCACATAATAATAAAATTTTTCATTCGATCTATGTTTTATAAACTTAATGACATCTATAATTTGAGACCTGTTGTACACTTGAAACTTTTATTTCGAATGAATGTATGTTAAACCTTGTACAACCATTTTTATGTGTTGTCTATGATTGGAGTTATTGTGCTATCCCGTAACACTCTAAAGACTCTTCCGTTGTACCGATATGAAATTTAAGAGTGTTACAGGTTGGTACCAGAGCTCTCGTTATAGAGAACGAAAGATTTTTAAAAGCAAGGTTTTGAACAAAACTTTTCAAAATCTTTTAACTATAAACATTTGAGAAAATATTTGAAAAATCTTTTGACTATAACGGTGCCAAAGATCTCTGACGTTACCAACAAGCCTTATTGAGAAGATATATATTTTGATATATATAATTTAATTTAGATATATTTATATATCGTGGTTTCAGTATGTAATTGTTTGATAATTATTTTTATGCTAATACGAGATATATATAAATGCAGATTGTCATGGCTGACCCTAATATTCCTGTAGAGAACCATGCTATTCCCGAACCTAATGTAGATGATAACCCTTATTTAGACTTAGTGGATTATGATATGGATGATGATGAGGAGGAACCATTTGAGGATCCCGAGCCCGAGATAGGAATAGGAGATCAGATTGCCCCTCAGGTTGATATGGTAGAGAATGAGAATGATAATGTTGGTATTGAGAATGATGATGAGACTGGGATAGACAATATAGATAATGAAATGACGACGAGGATGTCGAGGAGGATATAGGTATAGATGATGAGGTTGATGATGATGATGAGGCTGAGCTTATTTACCCTTATGATGTTCCGGAGGGCGAGCCCTTACCCCCTCCAGTTTATTGGTCTGATTATGAGATTGAGCTACATAGAGATGAATTGTCCGAATCGTCTGAATCTGATTCTGAATCAGAGGATGATGAGGATGATGATGCACCTAATGGTACTGATGGTATTGCTACTCGTAGATATGTGATAGGAGAGTCGTCTAGGGTTCGAGAGGCTACTCATATTGATGGTCTTGCACCTTGGTCCTTGAGACGTGATTTAGATGCTTCCCGTGCTCAGAGTAGTATGATAGAGGTTGGATTAGGTGTTGTTCAGACTCATGTTGCTTATTTGGAGTCGAAGACTAAGGTTGGTGAGGGAATTTCTTAATTTGGATTTGATTGATGTAGAGTGTGGTTTGAATGAGGCTTTTAGGAGGTAATCTGTGTTAGAAAGTGGTGAGTTTGCTGAAATGAAGAAAAAGGTGAATACTATGGAGATTCATTTGAGTGTAGCTCGTACAATGCGTGAGAAAGCTGAGAAAGAGTTGAACATATCTGTTGGTTGGAACAGTAGATTTTATGTTGAGATGGTTGAAAGAGGAGTGATTCGTAAGCGCCCAACTGAAGATGTGTCTTGTGATCGTCCGACGAAGATACAGAAGACGATGGATGATGGACCATCTGGCGGTTCTCAGTAGACCAGTCTATATTTAGTAGTGACCTTTGTATCTTTTGTAACCTTGACTGAATCGACTTATTAGTTAGTAGACCTGGCACGTATTTTGGCGGCTTGTATAGTGCTAGAAACTTTGATATGGGATGTAAATTAAGACAATGCTTTTGTTTCGAATCCAATGGAATATGTATCTTGTCTTGAATTCCATATTTTGCCTTATTTGTATCTTGATTATGAATTCAATCCATTTTATATGAATCCCTTGTTGGGTGAATGCTTAATACTTTGAAATTGTGAAATTATAAAACCATGCCGCCCAAGAAAGTTGTGACTGAGGATGATATACGTAGGATTATTGCGGAGCAAGTTACCGCATCTATGACTGAATTTATGGCAAATGCTAGAAATGGAGCTGGCAGTAGTAGATATGGCGGTAGTGGAGCTGGCGGTAGTGGAGCTGGCGGTAGTGGAGCTGGCGGTAGTGGAGCTGGCGGTAATGGAATTGGTGGTACTAATGTGAATGTGAATGCTAATGCTGAAGGAAATGTAGGAGGACTTGGACCTAATGCACCTGAAGTCGGTGGTTGTACTTATGTGACATTCATGAAGTGTGAACCTCTATCTTTTAATGGAACTGAAGGTACTATAGGATTAAGCCAGTGGATTGAGAAGATTGAGTCGGTGTTTCGGATTAGTAAGTGTAAGGAGGAAGATAAGGTGACTTTTTCTATGGCTACTCTTAAAGGTCGTGCGTTGACTTGGTGGAATGGGAGAATTGCTTTCATGGGTATTGATGCTGCTAATGCTACTCCTTGGGCTGAAATTAAGAAATGGATGACTTTGGAGTTCTGTCCCCGTAGTGTGATCATTAGGTTAGAACAAGAGTTGATTCATCTGAGAATGAAATGTGTGGACATTGATAGCTACACAAACCGATTTCATGAGTTGGCCTTGCTGTGTCCTCGATTGGTGGAACCCGAAGAGATCCGAATTGAACAATATATCAAAGGGTTGACCAAGAACATCTGAGGGGACGTGCCATCATCAAAACCACTGACCATTGATGATGTTGTTCGAATGGATTACCAACTCATTAGGCAGATAATTCAGGATAGAGAAGATGAAGCACGTACTGGTGAGAAAAGAAAGGGTGATGGCGATCGTGTAGATAGAGGTGATAATAGGAAGAACTTCAATCAGCGTCAGAACCAGAGAAAGGGGAATGCAAATGCTCTTACCAACAACACACCGCGCAATGATGAAAAATGTCCTAAGTGTGGCAACAAGAGGCATGCTGGCGACTGCTGGAAGTGCCGAAATTGCGGATAGCTTGGACACAAAGTTGAAAGGTGTAAAAAGGGAATCATTTGCTTCAACTGTAACGAAAAGGGTCATAAGAAAACGGATTTCCCTAAGTTGAAAGCGATTGTACCTGGAAGAAACCCCCAGGGTGGTGCTTTTCAACTTGGAACAATCGAGGTGAAGAAAGAGGATCCGAATGTCGTTACTGGTAAGTTTTTACTCAACAATCATTATGTTGTTGCTTTATTTTATTCGGGTGCTGATAGGAGCTTTGTATCCACTAAATTTAGTGCCCTTATTGACATTGAACCTGTTGAGGTAAATACCAGTTACGAGGTGGAATTGACTGATGGTAAATTAGTGAAAACTAATAAGCTATTATAAGGATGCTCTCTAAATCTCTTAAACTACTCCTTTCCGATTGATTTGATGTTGATAGAATTAGGTAGTTTTGATATTATCATTGGTATGGATTGGTTGTCGTTGAATAATGCTACTATTTTATGTGGAGAAAAGAAGGTTAAGATTCCTCTTAGGTATAGGACGTTAGTAATTAATGGTAATCGAGGTGAATCCCGTTTGAAAATCGTTTCATGTATTAAAGTCCAAAAGTACATCAGGAACGGTTGCGAGTTATTCTTGGCTCAAGTGACCGGGAATGAGTCTAAGGAGAAACGATTGGAAGATGTACCTATTATCTGTGAATTTCCTGAGGTATTTCCTAAAGATTTACCCAGACTTCCACCGATAAGGCAAGTTGAGTTTCAAATCGATTTAATTCTTGGTGCTGCACCGTTGGCACGTGCACCTTACCGATTAACACCTTCTGAATTAAAGGAATTATCTGAACAACTTAAGGAGTTGTCTGATAATGGTTTTATTCGACCAAGCTCGTCGCCTTGGGGAGCTCCAGTCTTGTTCGTTAAGAAGAAGGATGGATCTTTCCGTATGTGCATTGATTATAGGGAACTGAATAAGTTGACGATTAAAAATCGATATCCTTTACCAAGGATTGATGATTGGATTGATCAAATACAAGGATCTAGTGTGTATTCTAAGATAGATTTGCGGTCTGGATATCACCAACTTCGCGTCCGTGAAGAAGATATTCCTATAACTGCATTTAGAAATCGTTATGGACACTATGAATTTCAAGTAATGCCATTTGGGTTAACTAATGCACCTGCGGTTTTCATGGATCTAATGAACCGAGTGTGCAAACCCTACTTGGACAAATTTGTGATTGTGTTTATTGACGACATTCTAATCTATTCTAAGAATAAAGATGAACATGGACAACATTTAAGGATTATCTTGAGTTTGTTAAAGGATGAAAGGTTGTATGCTAAGTTTTCGAAATGTGATTTTTGGTTAGATTCCGTGCAATTTCTTGGTCATGTGATTAACAAAGATGGAATTCATGTTGATCCTGCAAAGGTTGAAGCCATTAAGAACTGGTCTGAATCGACAACGCCAACGGAAGTGCGACAGTTCTTAGGATTGGCTGGCTATTATAGGCGATTCATTAAAGAATTTTCTTTAATAGCTAAACCTTTGACTAAGCTTACCCAGAAGAATAAACCTTTCGTTTGGGGAAGTGAAGAAGATGGATCATTTTAGATATTGAAGCTAAAATTATGTAGTGCGCCAATTCTATCATTACCTGACGGAAGTGAAGATTTTGTAGTATATTGTGATGCATCTCTTAGAGGTTATGGAGCTGTTTTGATGTAGCGAGAAAAGGTGATAACTTATGCTTCTAGGCAATTAAGGAAGAATGAGGAGAATTACACTACTCATGATCTTGAGTTAGGATCTGTAGTCTTTGTTCTTAGGTTGTGGAGACATTATCTGTATGGCACCAAGTGTACGGTATTCACCGATCACAAAAGCCTACAGTATATTCTCGATCAAAAGGAATTGAACATGAGGCAACGAAGATGGATAGATTTGTTAAGTGATTATTATTGTGATATAAAATATCACACAGGAAAAGCCAATGTTGTTGCCGATGCATTAAGCAGAAAAGATAGAGAGCCTATCAGGGTACGTTCTCTAGTCTTGACCGTCCACAATAATTTGCCTGAGTAAGTTAGAAATGCACAAATAGAAGCCTGTAAGAAAGAAAATTTTGTTAATGAAGGGTTCCGAGGAGAAGGAGATCCTTTAGAAGTTAGAGCTGATGGAGTGAAATGCTTAAGAGGTCGTATATGGATACCTAAGTTTGGAGCCTTAAGAGATTTGATTATGTTATAATCCCATAAATCTAAGTATTCCATTCATCCTGGATCTGATAAAATGTATCATGATTTGAAGAAGTTATACTGGTGGCCGAATATGAAAGCTGATATTGCTATGTATGTTCTTCAATGCTTGACTTGTGCAAGAGTCAAAGCTGAACATCAAAAGCCATCAGGACTACTTCAGCAACCAAAGATTCCTGAATGGAAGTGGGAGCGAATTATGATAGACTTTATTACCAAGCTTCCTATAACATCATCTTGAAATAACTCGATTTGGGTCATTGTCGACAGACTGACCAAATCAGCACACTTCATTCCGGTTAAAGAGCAGTTCTCACTAGAGAAGCTGACTCGTATTTATCTTGAGAATGTTATATGCAAGCATGGAGTGCCTGTATCGATCATTTCAGATCGAGATCCTAGATTCACATCGAATTTTCGGAAATCTCTCCAAAGATCCTTGGGAACGAATCTCGACATGAGCACTGCTTATCACCCCAGACTGATGGGCATAGTGAAAGAACGATACAAACACTGGAAGATATGTTGAGAGCTTGTGTGATAGATTTTGGTAATAATTGGGATAAACATTTGCCGTTAGCAGAGTTTTCGTATAACAATAGTTACCATGCTAGTATTAAGGCTGCACCGTTTGAAGCTTTGTATGGTAGGAAGTGTAGATCTCCTGTATGTTGGAGTGAAGTTGGGGATACCCAGCTCACGGGACCGGAATTGATCCGAGAGACTACAGAGATGATTATTCAGATTAAGAATAGGTTGTTGACTGCCCGTAGTAGACAGAAAAGTGACACAGATGTGCGGCGAAACCGATGGAGTTTAAAGTGGGTGACCGAATAATGTTGAAAGTATCGCCATGGAAAGGCGTTATAAGATTTAGAAAGCGAGGGAAATTGAATCCCCGCTATATTGGACCCTTTAAGATTTTATCTAGAGTAGGTCCGGTGGCTTACAAACTAGAGTTACCCTAGAACTTCATGGTGTTCACAACACATTCCATGTATCTAATATGAAGAAATGTTTAGCAGTGAGTGATGAGAAAATTCTGTTAGATAAGGTTCGAATAGATGAGAAGTTGCATTTTATCGAAGAACCCGTAGAGGTTATGGATCGTGAGGTAAAGCAACTGAAACAAAGTCGGATACCTATTGTCAAGATCCGATGGAATTCAAAGCATGGACCGGAATTTACTTGGGAACGAGAGGATGAAATGTGGAAGAAATATCCGCATCTCTTTGATTTCAATAAGAAACGGACATCAAAATGAAATGGATCACGAGGACGTTGATCCCTTTTAGGAGGAAAAGCTGTGACAATCTAACATTTTCAGGTAGTAAATTATTTTCTCGTATAATATTTTGAAACTTATTTTTGTGTTGGTTGATGAACTCACAATTTACGGATTTAAATTTGGGCTTACGTGCATAATTTAACGTCCTTTACGATTAAACCGGAAACCCTAGGATTACGTATTTACGTTTTTGATGAGACAATTTTTATTAGATTCATTTTGTGCCGCTGATTCATAATTTATATAAACGTATTTCGTAAAACGACCCGAGGGCACGCAAATCAAGGAAACTAGAATCGAGGAATACCCGTAAATTAGTGGGATGAGACAAGTATACACTTGTCCCACCCCACTATATGGGACGACTAAACCATGGATACCACACCTCATGAGGTGTCAAACTTGTAGCTTACAAGTTACACTTGTTAAGCTAACTTAACTAAGTTAGCTACAAAACCATCAAACCACTTTCATCGAAACCATTTCTCACAATCCTTATATGCAAACCACCCTCAAACTCTCTCACCCTCTCCACCATTGCCGTCCCATATCATCACCACACACCCCATTTTGATTAATTTTAACCACAAATCTTGTGTTATCTACACATATGATGAAGAACCTTTGAAGCCTTGTTGATTGGTGATCATTATAACATCAAAGGAGGTGATTTTCTTGTGTCCTAGGGCTTATTTCTCAACAAGTATTCTTGGTGAAAGGTGATCTTGAAGATAAATTTGGTGTACATCAAGGTGTTGTCCTCAAAAGACAAGTTATAGTCTTGGTTGGTAAACAAGATCATTCTTCTCATTTTCATTGTTATTTTGTAAATGTAAAATGTATTTTCTTTCCTAATGTATATGTATATGATGATATATGATGATAAAAATGTTGTGTGGGGATCAAGTGTTGATAAACATGGTTAAAAAGATGGAAAACCATATATAAAAAGGTTAAAATCTTGCTTAATAAGTTGGCTGTATAAAAACAGTAAACAACCATATGTTAAACCGATAAAATGGCATAGTGGAATCAATATACAGTAAGTATTAAGTCTTGTACACATGTGAGAGTTGGCGATGCAATGGAATCATTATAATGAGTGAGATATGATCAAAACAAATCAATTTGAATAGTCTGTTTTGTGAGGACTGTTAGGGATACTTAGACTTGGGTTGAGAAGTAGATAAAGCTAAGTTATTTGTAATACATAATATGAAGTTTATTTCGTCCTAAAATGAGCTTCTATCTCCTTGTAGAACTAAAGATATTATAAAAATGGTGAAAGTGAAACTAAAAATAAGATTTTGTGAAATTAATGTTTAATAGTATTATAATAGCACTGAAATAAATATAGTATAAAATGTAAATTAAAACCACTAATGTTGGGAATCTAAACTTGTTAGATTCTCTGATCATAGATTTAAACATAATTAGGCTGTTAGATAGTCCCTTGCCTGTGCCTAGGAGGCAGGCAAGTTTCGCAAGACTCACAGAGATCCAAGTCTCTGTGAGCAACCTCAGAGGAGTCCATGTCAGAGACATTGTCAGGGAAGTCGAAGATTACCTGAAGACATACTCATTGGCTATGATGGATAACATCTAAGATTTATCAGGGACTCTGAGGGGTTGAGAGTTAACAGGGGTGGCAATACCCTGATAATTCTCAGCACACTTTGGACATGCCATTTGTGTGTTCGAGACTATGAAGAATAAGGAAACTGTTTTTGACAACTGTTCCTTAAAGCATAATGGAAGACTACCAAGAATAGAAGGACATCATGTGACTGATTTGGGAACTTGTAAAAGCTTGTGTAATCGACATCAAGTACTGTTTAAGTCAAACTCGTAACACTATAAATAGGATGTGTATCCATGCATTAATGTTTAACACTTTGAGATATTAAGAACATTAGTGCATATAACTTAGTGAATCAAACAGCTACGACTGTATTCATAAGTTAGGGTTTATTGTTGTTCAAAGTGTGCACAACACATTGTCATCAAACTGTGTTATCCATAACACTTGTAATTCTTTATTATACAATAATAAGATTACGTTTGAAAAGTAATACCTTGTGTTGATTAAGTTAAGATTAGGGTTTCTTGCATTGATTAGGGACTTTCAATTGGTATCAGAGTGGTGTTTGATATTAAAACCTTCAAGAAACATCGTTCTTAGTTTTATAATCAAGATCCACCATGCCGGAAACTTCTAACCCACAATCACCTTCCACAAACCCATCTTCACCAAGACTTAACCCTCCTGCCAATGACGATGATCTACCCCAACTTCTTGACTCAAGAGGTGGATCACACGTAACCAGTGTACCAGTCTTTGACGAAGAAGATTTTGCCAGTTTGAAGAGTCAATTTCTTGTATACCTTGATGGGCTTGAACCTTTTCTCTTAGAAATTTTAGAAAATGGTCCATATATTCCCATGGCGCTTACATCAACTGAAGAAAACCCTCTTCCCAAACCTCTCAAACAATGGACTCCAGCTGATAGGAAATTAGCAAACCAAGATAAACGTCTCAAAAGCATCATAATTTCCTGTCTTCCCAAGCATATCATGAAGTCTGTCATTCAGTGTCCCACAGCTAAACAAATGTGGACAGACCTCATTCTTGGCCATGAAGGACCCTCTGAAACAAGAGAGACAAAGATTCAGGCACTCAAACTTCAGTTTAATGCCTTTAAGTCACTTGAAGGTGAAAAGGTTCAGCAAACCTATACTAGGCTGAAGAATCTTCTAAATGACCTGGCTATGAATGATGTCACTATTGGTCAAGCTGAGATCAATGCTACTTTTGTCAACAGCCTTCCAAGAAAGTGGCTGAGCATGAATCAGACTCAGAGAGCTAACAACTCAATAAAAAATGATACCCTTGCTCAGCTCTATGGTAAGTACAACTATGAAGAAGGGCTGATCGATACTATCTACAAATCAGAGACTGAAAGATTTGTAGTCCAAGGAGCATCTTCCAAAGCTTTGATCTCTGCAACACATCCTCATGACAGCGATTCTGATATTGAAGAAGATACCCGTAGCAGCCAAGAGTTCTTGTCAGACCTTAATGCAGAGTTCCATGAAAGAGCGTTGCTAGCCAACCAAAGAAGATACTACAAAAGATCTGGAAGAGTAGGATCAGCTAGTAAACCAACTGACAAGTCAAAAGAAACATGTTTTGCCTGTGGAAAGCTTGGACATTATCAAAAAGATTGTCCTTCTACCAAGACATCCTCACCCTCTTACCCATCATCTTCATCCAAACCCTACAAGTTCAAACAACATAACAACTCATCTCAATCCAATTCTTCAGACACTGAGAAGAAAGATTACAAAAATAAGTACAAGGCACTTAAAGCTGAGTTAGAACAAATGAACTTGAAGATTAAAGCTCTGTCCAAAAAGAAAGGTGGTGAGAAAAAGACAGAGAAAGGGTTGGTTGCTGAAACTATGATTGGAATGATGAAACACTGACTTCAGATGAAGAAGACACCACAAGAGTCAGGGCTTTTATGGCGATAGCTGAGGATGAACTAGCTGTTGGAAAAGGTGATGCTAGATCAGGACAATGGGTTGACATCACAATGAAAAAGGTACACAGGCTTTTATCTATGTCTGATAGTGATGAACATAAGCATGTCCCTGATTACACCATTGTTGATTTACACTTTGTTGAGGAACAAAGAAAGAACCTACTTGATAAGTTTCACTCTGTTAAATCTGAAATGATAAATGCTAAGGCTGAATGTGAAACTCTCAGGCGGGTTAATTTAGAGAAAATATCCCTGCAAAATAAAGTAGCTAGATTAACCTTGAAAAACATAGCTTTAAATGATCAAGTCTCTGAATTGAACAAGATTATTGAAAAATGGCTGTGTGCTAGGTTTACTATTGATGAATTGCTTAGGGATGAAGTGCCTGCTGACTTAAAAAGGGATATATCTGCTAAGAAAAATAAGCTGAGGATTCTCACCAAACCCAAAGACATTGTCTTTAAATCTATAGAGACTATTCATATGTTAGATACCTCTTTGACAAATGACCCTGTCTCTGAAGATGTGGCTGAGCTACCACCTTTGCCCAAACCTTCTGGAGTTGAACCTAGCAGTTCTTCTAGATCTGCTAAGAATGAACTTAGGACATATATTGAGAATCCTCCAGCTAAAGTTTTTCATGTGCCTGCTAAACAAACTGGTAAACAAGTAGCTTTTAAGCCTGTTACTACTAAAGCTGTGAATAAGGTTGAACCTACCACTGAAGATCGCCTGTTGTCTCTTATGAAAGAAGCAGAACTCTTGAAACAACACATTAAGCCTTCCGCTGAATGCTCTACTTCTCATGAACCTAAGTCAGTCCTAGGTGAACCCAAAGGGGAAAGGTTAATCAAACCTTATTGCAATGTACGTAAAAATTCTCACCATTCGACCTTACATCATGACAGACACATGGCAGCGAAAAGAGCTCAGACACCCTCTAAGGACAGACCACAGAGTTCCAAAAGGCAACAGGGAAATTACAAACCTTATCCTCCCTGTAAATTCTGTGGGTTCACAGACCATCACTCAGACGAGTGTGGTGACTTCCCTGGGTGTGATATCTGTGGGAGTTATAACCATGAAACAATGAATTGTCCATCCCAACGCCAAAAGTTTTTCAGGAACACAAGAGTTGCTAATAAGCAATTCAGGGAACCCACTGGAAAGTGGGTTCACCATAGGAACTAATCTGTTTCTATGTATCTGTGCAGAAATATCTCAAGGAATCGGTATGGTATCTAGATAGTGGCTGTTCTAGACACATGACAGGGATTCAACAATACCTGCACAGATACTCAAAGGAGCCAGGTCCTAAAGTGGTGTTTGGAGATAACTTTTCAGGTGACACAGAAGGATATGGCTCAGTGAACTGCAATGGGATTACATTTACCAGGGTTGCATATGTGAATGGTCTTAAACACAATCTTATTAGCATCAGCCAATTGTGTGATGCTGACTATAAGGTTTTGTTTACTAAGACTCAGGGAACCATATTCAACAAAAATAATGATGTTGTGCTGATTGCACCTAGAAGGAGAGATGTTTATGTCATCAACATGGCTGTGTGCTCTGAAGATAGCTCAAATTGTTTTCTTGCTAAAGCCTCTGAAAGTGTCAATTGGCTGTGGCACAAAAGAATGTCTCATCTCAACTTCAAGAACATCAATAAGATAGCCACTCAAAACTTGGTTGCTGGTCTACCTTCAGTAATGTTTTCCAAAGACAAAACTTGTTCTGCCTGTGTCAAAGGAAAGCATCACAGGTCTTCATTCAAGACTAGGCAATCATTCTCTATTGACAAGTGCTTACATCTCCTTCACATGGACTTGTTTGGGCCTGTCAAACCTCAAACCATTAATCACAACAAATACACCTTGGTCATAGTTGATGAATTTTCAAGATATACATGGGTGTTCTTCCTCAGAAGGAAAAGTGATGCAGCTGAAACCATCATGTCCTTCATCAGACAGGTTGAAAATATGAATGATATTAGAGTCAAAGCTCTAAGAAGTGATAATGGTACATAATTCAAAAATCATCAACTTGAATCTTTTTGTGATGAAAAAGGGATTTCTCAGAACTTCTCTTCAGCTGGCACTCCTGAACAAAATGGTGTGGCTGAAAGAAGAAACAGGACTTTGATTGAAGCAGCAAGAACTATGTTAAATGGTGCAGCCTTACCAAAGCAATTTTGGGGAGAAGCTGTTCACACTGCCTGCTACACTCAAAATAGATCAATCATTGTCAAAAGACATGGTAAAACCTCCTATGAAGTTTTCAAAAAAAGATCTCCAGACGTCAGCTATTTTCATGTGTTTGGGTGTCCTGTGTTTATTTATAACTACAGGGATAAACTTGAAAAGTTTGATGAAAAGGCTGATGATGGTTTCTTTTTGGGATACTCTCCAATAGCCAAAGCCTTCAGAGTATTCAACATCAGAATACAAGAAGTAGAAGAAACATTCCATGTTAGATTCAATGAAGATGATGAAGTCATACAGAGAACAGGAACAGAGGGTGATGAAATAGATTTTAATGAAAATATTTCTTTCCCAAGTGATGAGTTCACAGAACCCAGACCTACCAGTCATCATCACTCCAACACTCTCACTCCTTATGTCCCTGCCTTTGACCCTCTGTCAACTCACAACATAGAAGTTCCTACCTCTCAGGAACTTGATGAAGAAGAACCTCAAATCTCTGATGGTCCTTCTCATGATATTGATGACTCACCAATTCTTCAAATCCCTGAAGATTCTCCTGCTGATAATGAAGCAGCTTCCCTTGATATGGCTGAAGAAGACTCTGACACTGAAGTAGTCTTTGAAGAAAGCCCTCCTAGTCAGCAGGATGAGACTCAAATTGTACCAGCTGTGCCCTCAAGTACCCCAGTCCTTGAATCCCCAGCTCCTCAAAATAAGTGGTCAAGAGATCAACACATTCTTCTTGTCAATATTATTGGGGAACCAAATGCAGGGGTCACAACCAGACAGCGAATTCAAGACTCAGAGTCAGCCTCAGCCAATGAATGTCTCTTTGCTGAATTTCTCTCACAAATTGAACCTAAAAGGGTTGCTGAGGCTCTGGTAGAAGAAGGATGGGTTGCTGCTATGCAAGAAGAAATCAATCAGTTCAAAAGGAACAAAGTATGGACACTAGTGCCAACTCCACCTGGAAAGAATATCACAGGAACTAGATGGATCTATAGAAATAAGATGGATGAAATTGGGAACATCATCAGGAACAAGGCCAGACTGGTAGCACAGGGGTTCTCTCAGACTGAAGGAATTGATTATGATGAAACTTTTGCACCTGTTGCTAGACTTGAAGCCATCAGAATCTTCCTTGCTTATGCTGCCTATATGAACATCACTGTGTATCAGATGGATGTTAAGAGTGCCTTCCTCAATGGTTATTTGGCTGAGGAAGTGTATGTTGCACAACCTGAAGGATTTGAGAACAGCGAGTTTCCCAACCATGTGTACAGACTTCAGAAGGCAATGTATGGTCTGAAACAAGCTCCAAGAGCATGGTATGAAACTCTTTCAATTTTCTTAACTGAAAATAAATTTGTCAGGGGTTCTATTGATAAAACACTCTTTACCTTCAAGGACAAGAGTGATTTCATCATTGTGCAGATTTATGTGGATGATATCATTTTTGGGTCAACAAATGTCAATCTTAGTAAACGTTTTGCTAAATTAATGACCAAGAAATATGAGATGAGTATGATGGGTGAATTAACTTACTTTTTGGGCTTTCAAATTAAACAATGTCCTAAGGGAATTTCAATTTGTCAAGAAAAGTATGTTAAGGATTTACTTAAAAAATATGACTTAGCTGATTGTGCATCAGTGAAATGCCCCATGCTTCCACCCAACAATTTGGGCCCTGATGAGTCAGGGGTCTCTGTCAATGAGACTTCATATAGAGGCATGATTGGGTCACTCATGTATCTAACAACCAGTCGTCCAGATATCCAATTCTCCACATGTCTCTGTGCACGGTACCAAGCTAACCCAAAAGAATCCCATCTAGTGGCTGTTAAGAGAATTTTCAGGTATCTCAAAGGAACACCATCCCTAGGTCTATGGTATCCATAGGAATCAGGCTTTGATCTCAAGGCCTATTCAGATTCAGATTATGCTGGATGCTGTATTGACAGGAAAAGCACTTCAGGCAGCTGTCAAATCCTAGGAGGAAAATTGGTTGGATGGAGTGCTAAGAAGCAAAACTCTATGGCTATGTCTTCAGCTGAAGCAGAATATGTCGCTGCAGCCAGCTGTTGTGCTCAGGTGCTCTGGATGAAAAGTCAATTGGCTGACTATGAAATCTTGTATGACAAAGTACCAATCTTTTGTGACAACACCAGCGCCATTGCCATATCCAACAACCCTGTTCTTTACTCTCGTACCAAACACATTGACATCAGGTATCATTTTATCAGGGATCATATAATGAAGGGAGATATTGAGCTGCATTTTGTTCCCACAGAGCTGCAACTAGCTGATATCTTTACAAAGCCTTTGGCTGAACCTTCGTTCAACAGGCTAGTTGCTGAGCTAGGGATGCTCAATATCTCAAAGCCTGTGGCTTGATATTAAATGTGTTCATTAAATGATTGATTCTATATTAAATGTTTTTCACATGAAACTAGGTAGTTACTTTCCAAGTAAATGCAAAAAACATTCTCAAATATTTAATCATTTATTTTTCAGATAACGAGGAGACAAACTTTTTGAGAGGTCAAGGGGACCCACTTGAGCAGTCATTTTTGCACCTTGCATTTAATACGGTTGAATAACTGTTCACTTAAGTTTGAATATATATTGTCTCCTTTCTCTTCTCACCCACCACCATTCTAAAATCTACTTCTCTCTCTAAGTTCTTATCTATCTCAACCATCCGCCATTTTCGTTCACCTTTAACCTCAAATCCATGGCGTTTTCAGTTCCCAAAGCCTCAAATGTTAACTTCGACATCAACGAGAGCATCCTAGCCTCCAACAACGCCATTGGATGGATTAAGGCACCAAACAACACCTATTCAGATCTGGTAAATTTCATGCAAAATTGTGACCTAAATGAAGCCTTCGCCAAATCCCCATCCACCTTTTACCAAGAATACCTTAGGGAATTCTGGTACTCTACTGAAGTGGTAGAAGACACCATCACATTTAGCCTTTCATGCAATGAACACCCTTTTGCCTTCTCCCTTAAAGACTTTTCTAGTGTGGCCGGATTGAAGCATGGAGATGAATGTCTGAAGGTAGTTGACAAAAAGACTGTCAAGGAAGCCCTGGCCACACTCAACCCTTGCCATGATGTTAACCCTGCACTTACACCTGCTGAAGTACTCGCCAAATCCCCTCTGAAGATTAAGTACTTCACTCCTATGTGGCGTGTCCTCTTCACCCACATTGTTAAGTCACTGGGAGGAATGCAGGGATCACAGGATCAGATGTCTTTCAACCATCAGGCTATTGCTTATGGATTAATCTGGGGAGCTGATGTTGACGTTGGAAGCATTCTCTTCTCAAACCTGGTAGAACAGCTGAAGGGAAGGAATCAGGTCAGGGAAAAGAATATTTGTTATGTGCGCTTCCTGTCCCTGATCTTTGAAAGTCTGCTAGGAGATAACTACCACAACAAGGCCTTGACTGCTCTTAAGCCCTATCGCATCACCGGCGCCATCTACAAGGAAATAGGAGCTGAAGATGTCGCTGTCACCGCCCATATGCTGAATGTGGCCAACCAGGTACCAAACGCTGAGAAGCCCTTGCTCCCTTCCTCTGAGAAGGTGAATACTTCTAGTGTTGCTGGCAAGTCTATGTCTTTGACCTCTAGGCAGCAAACTACTAAGTCCAAGGCTTCATCTGGCCAACAGCCTAAGAAGAAGAAAATCCCTCTTCTTCCCACTCCAAAGCTGTTACTAAGGCCAAAGGAAAGAAGACTGACACCTCCTCTGGTCCAAATACTCTTGTGGATTCGGATTCTTTGGCTGACAATCAACAGGCGTCTAGTGTCTCTAAGTCAGCTGAGACAACAGGAAACCAGCCTGATCAAGCTGATATCTCACAGGTAATCAGTGTACATTTTTAGAGGTTCACAAGCAGCCACTCTCATTTGTCTGTAGGAGAGAGTGGTGAAGTTAGGGTAATCCTCGACCCATAGAAGTCTGTCATTACACTTAGAATACTTTAAGACTTCTGTACACCCTGTCTTTGCACCAGGGAATGATTCATTTGTGTTATAAAGCACCCCGATGACCCTGCACTCTCTAGACAGTATTCAGGCTAACAACAACCTGAATACACTAATGTCTCAACCTTGATCAGTTGTACTTCACACAGCCTCTTGGTTTCCTCCTTATAAGAGTCCCAAAGGATTTATCCTTTCAGGGGGAGCTGAATCATCACCCTCAGCTTTCCTAGGGGCAGCGTAACAGGCGACCTACAACCACATATGTTTCACTCTTAAAAGAGTCCCAAAGGTTTTAACCTTTTGGGGGGGCTGAATAATCACACTCAGCTTTCCTAGGGGCAGCGACTGGCGATCATTAAACAACATATGTTTCACAATCAAAAGAGTCCCAAAGGTTTTTACCTTTTGGGGGGGCTGAGTAATCACACTCAGCTTTCCTAGGGGCAGCGAATGGCGATCATTAACCACATTTTACTCACACTTAAAAGAATCCCAATGATTTATCCTTTGGAGTGGCTGAGCAATCACTCTCAGCCTCTCTGGGACAGCGAAATGGCGAACATTCCCCTTATATTTTTCCCTGTTACTAATTACAACAAATTTGCAGGCTGAAATTGTACAGCCAGTCATAGAGTCTCAGGTACAACAAGAAAAGGAGGCTGATACAATGACTCAGGACAAACCGAATGATGAGGAGCCTGTGATAAATGCTGATGAAGAAATGCTCTCATTAGAGGATTATGTCTCTGATATTGAGCAAATGCCTGAAGATGAATTCCCTGAGGGAATGTTCGATGAAGAGGATGAAGAAGATGAGGAAGATCAGTTGTCTGTCTCTCCTCCTAAAGAAATAGATGTGTCTACACCAGCTGGTGACAAGACTTCTCCTCTCAAGGAAGCTGTTGATACTCCAAACTCTGCTACCTCAGCAACAACAGTCTTCCAAAGACCAACCTATGATCCAACAGCAGAATTTCTCATGTTTGATCATCCTGCCCAGACCAACTTTGACCTAATTCCAAGGGGGGATGACTATGCTCAGCAAAGCCTCAATATCAAGAATCTTCAGCCTGTCCATCATCAATCTGATATTGAGCGCTTATCAAGAAAGCTGGATGTGATCAAGTCTAAGATGCACAACTTTACTGTGACATTTCCAGGCATCATCAAAAAGGCTGTGACTGAGGCTGTCACTGAGCCAATTCAGGATGGTGTAAGAAAAGGTGTAGCTCAGGGACTCGGTCATCTTTCAACAAGGATAAAGGATGCCATTGACTCAGTCGTCCCTGCTATGTTCCATGAACATGAACTCTCCATGCACAGGCACTTTAATGCTGTTCGCACCAGGCAATACAACCATGCTAACTTTATTGTCAGGCGTGTTTAGGCAAATACTAATGCAAATTCCAACCTCCTGCTAAAGATTCACAGAGCTTCAAGAAAAAGACAACGTGCTATGGCTGCCTCTGTGGAGCAGATTGCAAGACGTTTTCAGGCACGTTCATCCAAACACCTGAGAAGTAAGGATAAACGTGAGGGGGAGAAAAATACAACACTCAGCCTTGCATCTGCTGAACAAGGCTCATCATCAGCTAACCCCACCACTACACCTGTTCCTCTCCAAGTCATCACACCAGTTATAATACCTGATGATGAGGATAATACTCAGGGGGAGCAGCAAACTCAAGATGGAGCTGACTCATCAAAGTCTCTGGTTTTGGTTAACACCAGCAAGCCTGAGGATGATGATGAGCCAGCTGCCAAGAAATTAAAATTCACTGTTAGCTCTCTCCCCAAAGCTATTCAAACTCAGGCTCAGACAGCGTTTATCAAAAGAGCTGATGTTTTGAAAAACATAAATGTGGAGTCCTCTGTCTCAAAGAAAGGAAAGGAGATAGTTTTGGTTGATACTGATACCAAACTTAAGAAGATAGCTGCGATGCTAGAGACAGGAGGATCCACCACAGACCTTTCCCAATTCTCAACCTTTACACCTTCCGATGAGATTCCTTTGACCCCTGAAGAAATAGAGCAACAGGCTGAAGAATTCAAAAGACTAAATGAGCTCAAGACAGCCAAAGAATTGAATGAAGCTACTCTGAGGAAGATGACACCACCTGAAAGGGAAAAACAAAAACAAAGGTTGAGGGAAATGGAAACAAAACGCGCTGAGGCTTTAAGGAAAGTCAAAGCTGACTATGATGCCTGCGTGAACAACAAATATGCTGCTGGCAAGATAACCAAGTTCAAATACACCATTCATAAATCCACAAACACCCCACAGATGATCTTATGAAGGGAAAATCAACAGAGAAATATGGATGTGTTTGACAACTTCAGGTTAAAAACACTTGGGTTATCAGAATGGTTCGAACTCGAAGCCTTAGCTGCCAAAAAGTCTGGACAGGCAAATTTCCTTCTGCTTAAAACTCTTAAGGCCAAGTTTAACTGGATCAAGGAAACAGCAACCAAACTCAAGATTGATCCCCCACCACAGCTTTTTGAACAAGAACCCCCAAAGACAGGCAACAAAAGGAGAATAAATTCACAAATTGTTAATGAAACTTTTGTTACTGAAGATGTTCATGTGGATGGTATGCACAGGGATTTGATCCTCCCAAATGGTATTGTTGGCCCTGTTGATGGTCAGACATACACAGAGCCTGAAAGAAGAATGGCATTCATGAACAAGGCTTGCCAGTATGCTTTTCAGAGGGAAGATGAGCTGTGCTTGGCTTCAACTATTCAGCTACTCTGTCACAAGAAGTGTCTCAAGATCAACACAGAGTATTCCAAAAAGTTTGCAAAGACTTTGCAGGATGAAATTGATAACAGATTAGACTTGGCTGAAGCTGAAGAAAGAATCAAAAATGATGACTATTGAAGATGTTCACAGCCCTTTTACCTTCATCTTTTATTTTACTTATGTAATGCACTTGTAATTTTCTTTAAGTCTTAATAAAATCATGAGGTATGTTTGTTTAGATCTGTTATGTGTAAGAAGAAGCTGTTAAACTCACTTACCTTAACTTAGTTAGATCTAGCATTATTTATGTTTAAATAGGGGGAGATTGTTGGGAATCTAAACTTGTTAGATTCCCTGATCATTAATTTAAACATAATTAGGCTGTTAGATAGTCCCTTGCCTGTGCCTAGGAGGCAGGCAAGTTTCGCAAGACTCACAGAGATCCAAGTCTCTGTGAGCAACCTCAGAGGAGTCCATGTCAGAGACATTGTCAGGGAAGTCGAAGATTACCTGAAGACATACTCATTGGCTGTGATGGATAACAGCCAAGATGTATCAGGGACTCTGAGGGGTTGAGAGTTAACAGGGGTGGCAATACCCTGATAACTCTCAGCACACTTTGGACATGCCATTTGTGTGTTCGAGACTATGAAGAAGAAGGAAACTGTTTTTGACAGCTGTTCCTTAAAGCATAATGGAAGACTACCAAGAATAGAAGGACATCATGTGACTGATGTGGGAACTTGTAAAAGCTTGTGTAGTTGACATCAAGTACTGTTTAAGTCAAAATCGTAACACTATAAATAGGATGTGTATCCATGCATTAATGTTTAACACTTTGAGATATTAAGAACATTAGTGCATATAACTTAGTGAATCAAACAGCTACGACTGTATTCATAAGTTAGGGTTTATTGTTGTTCAAAGTGTGCACAACACATTATCATCAAACTGTGTTATCCATAACACTTGTAATTCTTTATTATACAATAATAAGATTACGTTTGAAAAGTAATACCTTGTGTTGATTAAGTTAAGATTAGGGTTTCTTGCATTGATTAGGGACTTTCAACTAACTTATATATTAAATTTATATAAGTATGTACAATAATAAATAAATGGGACATTTTATAAAAATGGTAATTTGATAAGTTTTATAAGTTATAAAACTATAAACATGATTTTTACGTCTTTTCGGCTAAAACCGTAAAATTAACGTTTTCGTCAATTAAAACATAGATGGTCGGAGCAGTCTAATGTAAACTTTTTATAACTCATATACTGATATATAAGTACATATTACAAGTAAAAACCAATAAAACCCGAGCTTTATAACATACGGACATTAACGGGCCAAGTTAGCCTTATTGGACTATTAATCCAACTAATTTGGTTAAACACTTATGAACTTACTTATTGGGCTTAACCCACTTGGGCCTAACTTGTAAGTATAATACTGATATTAAAAGTGTAAAATGGACTAATATAAGGTAGTGGACTTATAATGGGCTTATTGGGCTTAAACATGTAAACAAGATGAACTAGTGAAACTAGTATAAAAAGTTACCAACACATAACACTAAAATGAGTAAATGAGAATGTACAATCCCACTTGATCATCATCATATTTATAAATTCATCATATGTATACATAATTTTTATTTTTATAAAGTCATTGGACAAAAGTCTAAGACCGAGTATTATTTATATAGGTTTTCGTGACCGAAGCACGCCCGTAGCCGATAATCCGCCTTTCATTGTCAACGTGAGTTCATAGCCACACACTCTTTTAAATGTTTTATAAAATGATTTGTAAACCCGTGAGGGAGATAACATGCTAGTTTTCGGTAAAAGTAGAACACAAGTAGTCCCGATGGTATGCTTAATGATATGGACCCGAACAATGCTATGAGCCAATAAAACGAGATAAAAAGGATTATTAGTAGTTAGGTTATGTCACTTAAAGTCCCATTAGCATTAATTGTGAACTACCGGGATTTGGTAGACTCTTATGCATATGATAGTACTATTTAGGGACGATCACCCCAGTTCGCGCCTTGACGGTTCATCCCCGTCGTACCACATTGATTGGTAAGCGAATTTATGTATGAGAAGATTTACATAGCATGATTTTTGTGACGACACGCTAACTTAGATGGGCAAATTGTTTGTCGGATTCGCGGCCCATTCCTTGTGATAGTAAGGTAAAAATGTCATGCGGCTAATAATAATCCAAATTTAATCCAATGTAATCTAAATATCCGATATGATACGATGCAAATAACGATAATAATATTACCTATAATGGTAATATTGAGGATACGGTCTCAAGGACGGTTTAAGATGTATGCTTTGATTTATATATTGCCTGACTAGCAATACGAGGACTTACTTCTGATATTATACTTGTGTTCTGATCTCAACGATTGTTTTATATAACGGTTTTACTAAACTCTATGAGTTCACTCGGCATTCGCTGATATGATTTTTGCATGTTTTTATCTCAGGTGCTTGAAGGTAAATCGGATGGAGATCGACTCTGATGGCCCACATAATAATAAAACTTTTCATTCGATCTATGTTTTGTAAACTTAATGACCTGTATAATTTGGGACCTGTTGTACACTTGAAACTTTTATTTCGAATGAATGTATGTTAAACCTTGTACAACCATTTATATGTGTTGTCTATGATTAGAGTTATTGTGCTATCCCGTAACACTCTAAAGACTCTTCCGTTGTACCGATATGAATTTTGACAGTGTTACATAAGTTGTATCACAAGGTGGAACCATAGTAGGCTTAACCAAAGTAGGTGTAGGAGATAAGGATCATTAGTTGTCTTTCCACTTCTTGTTGTGATAGCATTGACATTAGCCTTTGGATTTGTTTGTGTGTTTGAAGGTAGAGCCCCTTGTGGCCTTTGATTAATCATCATCATAATCCTTTTGGTAGTCTCCTCTTTCATGGCTCTTATTTGATCTTGTGTTCTCTTTTCACTTTCACGAATTCTTCTTTCGGTTTATTGGTTCATCTTTTGAAGAAGCTCAAAGGTATCATTTTGCCCATATCCTTGATTATAACCTTGATTTTGAAAAGCTGGGGGAGGTGGTGGGTTAAATCCTTGATTGTTGGCATGTAAGTTATTTCCTTGATGTTGAAAGTTGTTGGGTGCTCTATAGTTGTTTCCTTGGTAATGTGGCCTAGGCCCTTGATTTCTTTGAAGTAATTGGGGAGGATTGGTTTGATTTTGGCTGGGTGGATGGGGTGGAAAACTGGGTGGAGAAAGTTAGTTATTTGATTTGTAAGAGAGATTGTTTGGGTTGATGTTAGGTTTGAAGTGCTCTCTATGTTCATCTTGATAAGCATAACATTCACCTTGGTAATTTTGAACCTTGTCACATTGTAGGTAAGAATGAGGACCTCCACAAGTCTCACATGATATAGTAGTGGCATTCACATCATTGGAAGCGTTGTTCAAGGAAAGGTTCTTAAGGGCTTAGGCTATCTCTTGATTTGTCTTATTATTCTTTTCCATTGCTTGAAGTATCTCAATGTGACTCTTGAGGAATATATTATCAATGGATGTGGAAGAACTATCTTGCACAACATGAACCTTTCATCAATTTGGCTATTTGTTTGCACCATGGATTTAGTCTCAATAATGTCCCATGCCTCTTGTATGGATTTGGCAAGAATGTTCCCAACCGCAGAGGAGTTGAGGGAATCTTGATGATGTGGTCTTAATCCATTATAGAAGGTATTGATTTAGTGAACTTCATTGAATCCATGATTAAGGCATTTTATCAATAACTCATTGTACTCTTCCCAAGCATCACTAAAGGTTTGATTAGGTTTTTGTTGAAATCCAATAATTAGGTTTCTCAAAGTCGTGGTCTTAGATGGAGGAAAGAACCTATTCAAAAACTTCTTGGTAAAGTCATCCCAAGTGTTGATACTCTTAGGTGGTTGTTTATCAAGCCAATACTTAGCACTTCCCTCTAGGGAGAATTGAATCAAGATCAACTTAATGGCATCATGAGGAACTCCATTGTACTTAATGGTATTGCAAATGGATAACAACTTCTTGATATGATCATGTGGATCATCATTAGGTCTCCCGAAAAATGGTGTGTTTAAAACCAAGGTAATCATGGATGTCTTAAGCTCAAAGGTGTTTACGGGTATCTCGGGTATAACAATGGCATCAACATATCCTTCCACATTTGATTGTAGGTGTTCCATCAATGGTCTATTATCAACGACAGCCATGGCTTCTTGTGTGTTGATCAAAGCACGATTCTCGGGATCGGCTTGATGGACGGTGTTGTTCTTACTCTTTCTCTTTTTCTTCCTTTTGGGAGGAAGAGGTTGTGCACCAAAAGGTATTTGTGCACGCCCTCGGGTGAGCATGCAACTCAAATCAAGGAGTGAGAGAGAAGCTCTCGTTCTACTTTGGAAAAGAAGGGACTATCCTTTCCGAGGTTCAATAAGTAATATCCACAAGAAATTATAGTATATATATGTAATACTTGGGTGGCAAGACCCCCAATCAATCTTTCCTTCTTAGAATACTCACTAGTAAATGGGGGGTTAGGTGGCACGAAGCACTTAAGTACCTATTAACCCTTAGACGGCATTTTATAACACGTCGCCTTTCTATTCACTTTGTAGTTTGTATTCTTCGAATTCTTGCCTATTGGAAGTATTTATCTATTCTTACCTTAATTAAATTTGATCGACACACGTGTCAAGGACCGGAACGCTCCCGAACACGGTGTATTGCAAAAGCAATACTTATGGAAGTATGTGTATTGAGTGTTCGTGTACGTATATGTATCTACATATAATAATATATCATAAATATTTTTTTGGTTCAATTCTTTAGGAAAAGAATTGATCTTGTGGTTTTTTAGTTTTTATATTTTTATATTTTTGATTTTTTTTATCTTTTGGATTTATGATACGTAAAAAGAACGTCCTCTCGGGGAACGGATCACAAAATCTAATCGAAACCGTCAATCAATAGTCTCTCGGAATGTCATGAACCGGCAGCAGCGCCATTTAATGTTGAGTATTTTGCAAGTTCGTTTTTCTCGACTCAAGACAAATTGAAAGGCCCACTAATATCAAGTTTAAAATTGTTTCTGGTTGTTAAAAGGTTATTTGGATTCTAGGTCTAATTCAAATAAACACGTAAAAATGGAAAATAGTATAGCTCTATATAACCATAAAACAAAGTGCAAGTACCACAAAATATTCACAAAGTACAAGTATCTAATGCACAAATGTCAAATTTCTTGAAATGTAAATGAAATGAAAATATAGGGACTAAATGTGCAAAATCAGAAGGTATAGGGACCAAAAGTAAAAATAGTAACGAACTACAACAACTTACTAACAAACTCCCAAACTAATTAACCAAGAGTGTAACTACCCAAAATCCAGGGACCTATTTTGCAAACCCTAGAAAAGTTAGTTTCCAAAACTGTTTAGCTAGTTTATGATACGACAAGGACCAAAGTGCAGTTAAAAGCACAACTTTTCCAAAAACGGGCACAAGTAAAACAATAAGCTCGTTTGAGCTTATTATCTAACCAAAAACGTTCTAGTTTTTTCCACAGTACTTAAAACTGAAATTCAGCTAGACTGGTAAAAGGATTTTGATTAAAAGCCAGTAAATCTCGAATTAGCTTATCACAATAAGCTCACAATAAGCTCAAAACAAATCCAGGCATCCACTAACTGATTTTCTTGTTAAAACTGATTAATCAAGTTATAAGAAGCTTGGAATATCTTTTTGTTTTGAAAATCATCAAGAAAATAAGCTGAAATCCAAAATAAGCTAAAAGTGCTTATGTTGACCAAGTTTGACCAAAAATCTCAAAAAGCTGAAATTGACAAGATCTACTCATGACATGTTTGTAAAGTGATTGGTGAAAGAAAATTGAAGGTTTTATGAAGAGGATTAAGAGATCTTGAAAAATAGTAAGCTTTATGTCACATAAACTTGTAAATGGTCTAGTGCTTATTAATAAGTTGATATCTCTCTCAAATTAGTAAACTGTATGGTTTCCTTGCTAACACTAAAAGATTATATATTAAGCTACAAAGTTAAACATGTTTCAGCTAAAAACATCAACTATCAAAGAAATGACAAGTAATCAATGATGGCATGTATTGGCTGAAAAACTTGTACAAAATCTGACCCACACTTTTTATAGGTCAATTGCCTTTTTGACCTTTGATTTGACTACAAAACTCAACCAAAAGCTTTACACTCACTTACTGAGTGTGAGTGATCTCAAATGAACAGGTTTTAACAACTAGTTCACCACAATGAGTTTAATCAAAATACCACTTTAAAAATCTGTTAAGAACTTTTGTGAAGACTTTTTTAGCACAAGTGTATGATAGATAATGACACTTATCTAAACTTGTTTAGTGAATGAAATGAACTGGTTTTGAGTTTAAAACAAGCAAGTTTACTTGTAATTCCACTTAATGAGTAACTGATGAACTAAGACTGATGAAAATCAAGTTTAATCAAGTGAAAACTAAGTGCCGAGCTATCAAACTACAAGTAGACTATCAGATTATCAAGTTTACACTACAAGTAAACTAACATAATCATAGTTCAACAATTAGAAGCTATTCTAGGAATTGAGAATGCAAAGATAGTTGAGTGGAATTTAAAGCAAGAAAATGTTTTCCTTTTAGCCATATGTCTTCTTTGATGGAGTAATAAGCGCTAAGCTTACTAAGATCAACAAAACCATCATTAATCAACAACCATTCACCATCATAACATCATCATCTGCTAACAATGATCTCCCATACTACAAACTTCTAAAATGGCTATGGAATGAACTCAAAACAATTCTGAACCAGCTACAATCTTCAAATCAACACCAACATCATTCCATTGATCATGAATGATCAAAAGAACCTAACAATAACTCTAGGAGTAAGATTGTGCAGGAATTGAGAAGTTGAATAAGTGAAAATGAACTCCGAATTGTTTATTAATGGAGGTAAATTAGTTACAGGTTGTTACAACTAACTAACTACCTCTTAAGTGATTGTCAGTCACTTAAGAGTAGTGATTAACAAAACTTCTAAATGAAATTGAGGAAATTTATCAAATGTGTGAAAATTACACACACTAACTACTTGTACAAAATGAAGACCTAGCTGGGTATTTATAGAGGTTGGGATGTAGTCAGTTGGAGGTTGGTGACGTGTTCCATCCAATAGCATTCTTCTACGTGGCTTGATTCTTCCAATTGCAACTAGCCGTTGAAGAACTCGAATTGGGGGTTTTTGATTGAGTAACTTTTAAGTTAATTGGTTGCTGGGGTTGGAATCCTCTCTTGAAATAGAGCAATTTTGATGTTGATCATTTCTCTTGATATGCATTCATTCTCAAATTTGTTCCTGGGCTTGATATAGTTTGAATATGCAACATGGCAGTCTCTTATTGGATGAGAGAAGGTATTGCGGATTGTTATCCATTCTCTCATTTTCTATTGGTTGAAAAGTCTGAGTGGGATTCACTGTGCTGATTCGTTTATTTAATTATGGCGGCAGTAGTGGGGTGATGTGGCAGGGATGTGGCAATCCGTGTGAACTCATTCAAGGCCTCTCATTGGTTTATGCAAGTGATACACGGATTAAGCCCAAACTTAGCCCCTTTTTGTCAATTTAAACCACTTAACTTTAGCAGATTATCAACATGATCTCCAAGCTTTATTTCTTTGACATATTTGGTCCTTCCAACTTCAATCTTGTTCAAAAATCATCCTTTGACTTGTTGACTTGAGAGTTGACCAGATTTGACTTTATTCTTGACTTTTGCATAATTACACTTTAGTCCCTCATCTATGAAAATTTGTCAAGAAAGGTCCTTTGTCTTTGAAATGCTTGTCACTTTTCATCCTCCTTTTGTCTTTTCTTCATGGCTTGATTTTACTTGTTTGCTCCAAATTTGTATCTTTGTTACCTACACAAGCACAAACACAAAACATACCCATAATACTGCTTTTATGTATAAAAATTAGGTATTTTGCTTTGTGTTTTAGGGTGATTTGTGATATTATTGATATGAGATTTTGCTCATAATCATAAACCTCTAGTTGGTTTCCTCTTGCATTTCCCTCATTCTCATTTCATTTGCTTGAAACATTCTTTCATTATCTAGATTCATCTTGTGAAGAAGCTTAATGGTTTCATTTTGCCCATATCCTTGATTATATCCTTGATTTTGTCCTTGATTGTGGAAAGGTGGGGGTGGTTGATGAAATCCTTGATTATTTGCATGAAAGTTGTTTCCTTGATGTTGAAAGGTATTGGGTGCTCTATAGTTGTTGTGTCCTTGGTAATTTGGCATTGGCCCTTGATTTCTTTGAAGCAATTGAGGAGGGTTTGTTTGTTTTTGGGTGGGTAGATGGGGTGGAAAGCCGGGTGGAGCAAGGTAATTGTTTGACTTGTAAGAGAGATGGTTTGGGTTGATGTTAGGTTTAAAGTGCTCTCTTTGTTTTTCTTGATAAGCATAACATTCACCTTGAAAATTTTGAACCTTGTCACATTGTAGGTAAGAGTGAGGTCCTCCACATATCTCACAACTTAAGGTAATAACATTCACATCATTGGAAGAGTAATTGTTCAAGGAAACACTCCTAAAGTCTTGAATCATCTCTTGTTTGTTCTTTTCAATTACTTGAAGTAGCTCATTGTGACTGTTAAGGAGTTGATTATCAATGGATGCAAGAGAACTCTCTTGCACAACATGGACCCTCTCATCTCTTTGGTTATTTGTTTGCACCATGGATTTAGTCTCAATGATATCCCATACTTCTTGTGTGGATTTGGAAAGAATGTTCCCACCCGCGAAGGAGTTAAGGGAATCTTGATGGTGAGGTCTCAATCCATTGTAGAAGGTGTTGATTTGGTGAACTTGGTTAAAACCATGATTTGGGCATTTTCTCAACAACTCTTTAAACTCTTCCCAAGCCTCACTAAAGTTTTGATCATTCCTTTGTTGAAAACATATGATTTGGTTTCTCAAAGCGGTGGTTCTTGAAGGAGGAAATAACTTATTCACAAATTTCTTGTTAAAATTCGCCCAAGTGTGAATGCTCCTAAGGGTTGTCTATCTAGCCAATACCTAGCATTACCCTCTAAGGGGAATGGAACTAAGATTAACTTGATAACATAATGAGGGACCCCATTATACTTAATTGTATTGCAAATGGACAAAAACTTCTTGATGTGATCATGGGGGTCATCCATAGGTCTCCCTAAGAAGGGTGTAGAAGAAACCATAGTGATCATATTTGTCTTAAGCTCAAAAGTGTTTGCGGGTATCTTGGGTATAACAATAGCATCGGCATTTGCCTCCACATTTGATTGGAGGATCTCCATCAATGGTCTATTATCAACGGCGGCCATGACTTCATTTACGGGGTCGAAAGCACGATGCTGGGGATCGGCTTGATGGACGGTGTTTTTCTTGTTCTTATTCTTCCTTTTAGGAGGAAGGGGTTGTACAACAAAAGGTATTTGTGCACTGATGTAGTGATTTTACTACCCTTTAGGAAAAGAGCGTAAAAGTGGCAAGTATTAAATGTCGGTTTAGGAAAACCAAGCACTAATGACCAAATTAAGTTCAAGTTCGTTTCCCAAGGAGGCAAGTGTGTTGTGTAAAGAGATGATTAAGTGTTTGAGATTATATTTATGAAGAAAAGAAATAAGAAAAAAGAGATTAGAAAAGAATGACAGTTACGATTATGAATTAAACTAAGACGAAGTCGTGCACGTAAAACTGTAAAAAGTGACTAAATTTAAAAATTACCCTAAAAATTCCTAGAAAATTGCAATAAATCCAAAAATTTTAATTAGAGTTTAAAAAAATCAAAATTCACTCAAACCTTTAATTTAGATAAATATTAATTTTTTAAAGCTAATTAAAGCCCAAAAAATCAATTTAATTAACCAAAAGCCTAAAATGAGATTTTTTACTTGTAAACCTCTAAAATGACTTAACTAAAGTAAAAACTATTTTTGAAATTTTTAAAATTAATTAAAACTATTTAAAAATGATTAAAAACTATAAAAACTTAAAATAATTCTAAAAATTAATCTAATGACACTAAAATTAATCTAATATTTTTAAAACTCCTAACTTAATGTATTTGAACTAGGAAAAATGAAAAACTTGCAAAAATCTAAATTTTAATTTTTAATAATAAAATAATAATAAAATAATATTAAAAATCCAAAATTTATAAAAAATTCTAAAAACTTACAAACTAGTTTATTTTAACCTAATAAACACAGAAATGAACTTCAAATTACCAAAATATCCCTATTGGGCCTTAAAATGGGCTAAAATAGAAAACAGTCCCTTAATGGGCTTGAAACTGGCCCAATAAGAAAAATTCCACCAAATAAACCCAAAATCACCTACTTGACTCAAAATTTGATTTTAAGCACAAAACTCTGAAGGCCCAAAAGCTGAAAATGTGCTTATCACAGCTTAATTGTCAACAACTTATTCTTAATGGGCTTTTTGGCACATTAAGCCATAAGCTAATGCCATAAGCTCTAATTTGACACATAAGCTTCTTTTGAGTTACCAAAGAGATCCGTGAAAAGAAATTTTGAAAAAGCACAAGAAATAAGCCTGAAATAAGCCAAAGCTGTCTACAGAAAATGAAAAAATAGTCGTTTTTGAGTTCCAGGCCACCTCAAGTGCTGATTCAAGTTGTAAAAGGTTTTAAATGACTTGATTAAGCAAAATAATCAAAACGTTTTCAAGTAAGCACAAAGAATAAGCTGGAATAAGCAAATAAGCACTTATGTAAAAGTCAAACTGTTTGGTTTTCTAGTCAAACTTAAAAGTTAAACCCTAATATGCTCCCGATTAGTTCAATGGGTCAAATAAGGAAGATCTATCACAAAAAATAAGTTGTTGCAAGTCTGGATAAGCCAAAATGGCTTATGAATAAGTTGTTGATCAAATAACACTAGCAGTAGCTAGCAACAGGGGAAAGGAGTTCCCATTGCTTGACTTCTTTGACTTTTTGTCTTATGTGACTTTTTATTGGATTCAGGTTAAGCAAAGGCACCCGAGTAATCAGTGGATCACAAGGAGTCAATAACAAAAATAATATCACAATTATAACAACCCAATTAGCACAGATTAATCAAAAGATCACCAGATGTGCATCAGACATGAACAATAAGTAGTTTTCGACCAATAAGCAATTTAAGCAGGAATAAGCCAACCAAACTTCACCAAGTGCATACAAAAGCTATAAATAATTCAAATGAACACAAATAAACTAGTTTCATGCACTAATTCAAAGTTTAGAACAAGATTCAAGCCAATAAATGTTACTGATGAACAAAGAACAAGCAGTTTAAGTACTTCGCTGATATACTTGAATACAAGACTAGATATAAACCCTCAAATCTTCTTAACAGGTTATAATAACTTTGTTTAATCACTTGTTACCCCTAAGCATGCATGCAATCTATGTGTTTCCAAAATCTTAGGTCAAAACAAGCAGATTTCAACAAGATATAGCACAATCAAGATTTTGATGTTCAAAAGCCAAAAACTTGCAGCAAATAACATACAACCAAGTACTTATCAGATACCAACACAAATAACCAACAAACAATAACTCAAATCCAATTTGTAAACTTAAACAGGTTAACCCAAACACCCCTTTCACTTTTTAAATCTAAATTTAGCAAAGGAAATGTATGATTCAAAGTTACCCAAGCCCAATCTAACAAAATAACAACAATATTATGCAGTATCAAGCAATTTTAAGCCACAAGAACAACAAGTATAACAGCAGAACACAAAATCATCAAAAATCAAGACTTTTATCAGATTTTGGGTAAAAGGACTCAAACCGCATGAATGTACATCCAAACTCACAAATTTTTTGAGCTGATGTGCCTAGCAAAACAAGGCACAAGCTTCCACAACAACCCTGCTAAGATTCAACAAGGTTAGAGCACAATTCATATAAAACAGAAAGATGAAAATCTTGATTAATGCAACCTTTGTACGCACTTCTTGATTATCCCCAAACCACAAGCTCCCAACACCTTGATAATCTTCTTATCAGGGTGTTTAGATCACTTGTAATCCAAAAATTCCAAGAATGTACCAAAGACTTAGCAAAATATCAAGTTTTTGAGAAAACTTGGCAATTTCTTGCACAATATTTAAAAACAGGTTTTAAGATTCAATGAGCACAAACATATATCAATAACAAGCAAAGATTAAAGTTGGCACTTGGATTTCATCAGCAATATCAAACACTTTTCATTAAAAATGAACAAGGATTTACAGATTTGTGATAAAGGAAAAACCAAGAGAAAAAGCTAAATGAAGCAGGTCCTATGCCTTATATATGCTACAATGTGAACTACAAATCAATAAAAAACCGTAAACCCTAATGTGTATAAGTCCAAAATTTCCCCTTGTGAAGTTTGAAAACTTTGGAATCATGTGATGTTTTCTTGGCAGTTTGTGGAGTATTGGGCTGTTGGAATTTGATCTAAGGCTTATATTAAGCTTAGATATGAAGCTTCAATGTGGGGGTTGGATGGCTGTTACTGTTTTGTCATCTTCTTCAAAAGTGAGACAGGGAACCATTCATGTGACTTGTTGGTTGAAGAGGTGTCTTGTTTAAGGTGTGGGTTATGATTAGAAAACCCTTAATCATAATTCTGGAGGTGATTAAGGTTTAATTCACAAGTATTAAGAAAAGCCCAATTTGTGTTCTTTGTTAAATAGTGGCTATTTGATCTTTGTTAATATTCAAAAAGTTGTTAGGTGCGTGTTTAATAAACTAATCCAGATTAGTTATTAAACGGTTGTGGATGGGATGTGACTTGGAAAAATGGTGACTTGTGATTGGTGGAGAAAGTGAGTGGGACACTTGGCAGCACTCCACTGGTCTATGTCACTTTGGATGTTTGACATAAATTACCCTTCTCCTTTCTTCTTCCTTTAATTTTGTGTTAAAATGGCAAAAGTCTGAAATCCTTTGTTAACCAAGTTTCTATTTTTAGACTTTTACCCCAAATACTTTTCCAAAGTATTTTCAAGGGTATTTCTTGTAAATTCATGATATTTGAAGGGGTGTTTTGGCATTTTCTTCATTCTTCAAGGTCATGATTTGTTTTGTTAACTTCTTGGAGGACTAATATTTACAAGTCTTCATTTTTTAGGGACCATTCTTGCCAATTCTTCAAAGTGGAGGGCCCTTCTTGTATAATCTTCAAATCTTCAAGGGTCATTCTTGGAAAATCACCATTAGGGCTTGGTTCATTGTGCGGCTTCGTTTCCCGTGTTCGTTTTTGCTTGTTTCCTGTGATCTTTTGTCATTTTCTCAATATCCGTACCTAAAATACACATGTAACAAACACAAGCATATATTTGGCATATTTGATGATATTTAATGCATTTTAAGCCCATTTTGGACGATGAGACTATGTATAAAAGCAGTCTCATCACTCCCCATACTAAACCATTGCTGTGTCCTCACGTAATGTTAGAATAAAGTATCGTAGAATCTCCAAAATTCATTTTTGTGCACCTTTATTGAATGATAAACTAGCTACACTACTACTATTACTACTACTTGTGTTTTAGCCATAATGTATGATTTACATTTTCTTCGCAAAATGGGACGTTTAGGTTCATAGAACAAGAACACGTGAATGCTTCGTTAGAAAGAATTTCGTCGTCCTTGATTTTCACCCAATTCCATGGTAAGCGTGCAACGAGATCATTGTCATTATAAGTTAGTAATGCTAACACTACTCATATGCCCTAATCACGCACTTATCCTCCCTTTTCCTAAGTTGTATCTCTTATATTTTATTTTTGTCTTAAATGTTCACGAGGATACATTGTTTGACTTATGCGATGAGAGAGATTTAGGTCTAAAAATAGAGTCATAACGGTGTAACCAAGACCATCGAATTAATAACCCCCCCCTAATAGACAACGATGTCAAAAAATTAATTCAACAAGAAGGATCGATAAACACTGTTTTATAACGGTTTTGAACATGAGACTTATTACCAATACTTTTATACGCCCCCTAACGGATGGGCCTTATTATCATAGGTTTACCTCCTCTTTTATTCAACTTCGCCATGAAGCTTTTATTATAACTTCGATCTTGCCTTGCCTTTTATTTAACCTCGCCATGAGGTGTTTATTATGGCCAAAGACGTATATCCTCACGCTAAAGGCCAATTTTGGATCTTTAAAGCATGAAAGATTAAGTGTGACAACCCTAGATTTTGGATTTTTCACTTTTGACTGTTTGATGTTGATCATGTGCTTGGTGTGCGTTTATGTGTTATGTGCTCATATTTGAGACTTTATCATGATGTTAGACATTGTTTATGTAGTACATGGTACGTTATATGATGATGTAATGGGGTTGGTTCGTGCTCATGATTTCATATGAATGTATAAATCATGGTATAAGTTGGAAATGAAACGAAATGAAATGAAATGCAATGAGTTCAGAAATGAACTGCAGAAAAGTTCGGGTATCGTTTTGATAAGGTTTCGTGTACGTATCGTATGTTGTATGTATGTATTAAGTATATATAATATGGTTAGGATAAGTTTTATAGTTACTTTCTATATTTAGAAACTTTTAGAAATGAAGGCTAGTTCAAAAATCGCGTAAAAAGTCGAAAAATTAGCAAAAGGGTATCCGGTTTGGTCCCGAAAGTGTATAGGAGTATAAGTAAACATAAAATAGAAGGGGGAGAGTGTAAATATGATAATACACAGAGAGGAGTCTAATTTGTGGGTCTCATAGCCTTAATTTTAATAATTAAATTAATAAAAATAGGATAATTACCATTTAAAAGTCCTAATTGGGCCTAAACTTGTCCAGAAGGTTACCAAAGCCTATATAAACACCCCTAGACCCCTAAAAACGACTAATAACCCTAAATAAACCTAAAATCAGTCTAAATCTTCCATGGATATCAAGAGAAGTCAAAATTATGATTAGGGTTCATTAATTTTTCTTGTTTCAAGGTAAGTGATCAACTAAACCTTAATATAATTTATGTTTTTATTAATTAATCATAATTGTATTGTTAATTAACCATCATTGAGATGATTAGGGTTTTATTAATTCTATGGAAAAATATATTAATTAAGATCCATTAATGATTTTAGGGTTTGTGTTATAAATTTAGGGATAATTAATGATGTTTAGAGGGTTAGTGCATAAAGGCGTAAAACAGTCTGATTTTTAAGGCTATCTTGTGTCGACTGTTCCGGGCAGTAGGTAGCACATTTGGTCGAGTTTCTTTTTTTAAAATTAAGTTCAGGGAGTCTACTTTTCAAAAATGTAAGGTTGGTCGAAAATGGAGTTCGGTAAGGTCGTCAAATAATTTTTACAAAAACAGTGCGCTGTTCAGGAATAAATTTTGATTTCGGGGATTTGAGTCAAAACCTAACCAAACGGATGAGATAGGCAAATATTTTGATTTGGGAACTCTTTATAATGTATATAAAAGGACTGGAGGTTTTCAATAAAATTTATGGTGTTTAGGTCGGGGTTTTGGTGTCAAACATTTAGCATGTACGGGAAATCAGTTTTGGTGAAAACGACTTTTGGCGTAGAGACTAAACGAAAGGGTTAAACGTGTAATTAGAAAGTAAAATTGGTTTTTGAAGTTCTTAGATCTTATAACAACATAACTCCAGTAGGGTAGGAGTCAAGTGTGGTGTTAAGTTCACTGCATGTGATCGTTTAGTGACTAGTAAACCGTACCGGGGAAAAACTGGAATTTTACGTATAGAATAGCTTGTAGTGGGAGAACTAGATAGTGGGGATTGGGGGATTAGATTCATCTCCTTGATTGTTACTTAACTTGGGTGTTAAGACCTGAGCTAAGGGTGTCGTGTATGATTTTATAGGTTTGTAGGAGTGCTAGCTTGTTGTGCTATCAGGTGAGTTCATAGTCCCGTTTTGCTACGTTTTTAAATGTTTTTCCAGTATGGGATGGAGATGACACTTGCAATGTTGTTTAACATGATTTAGTACTATGTTTTAAAATGTGTGGACATACATGTGATATTTTGTGACTTGCGTGCTTATGTGTTCTCATATGTGCTTTGATATGTGTTCTGATATGTGAATCTTGACTGGGTTATGATTGGGATTGGTACGTAGATGTATGGGCGTCTATGGGACCAGTTGTGATGTGTGTGGAGCGTGGGGCATGATCCGTCCTGAGTTCTTGGTTCTGAGTTCTTGGTTCGTGGGACACGATCCGTCCTGAGTTCTTGGTTCGTGGGGCACGATCCGTCCTGAGTACTTGTGCATCGTCTCTTCGGAGGCAAGATATCTCGACGGGGATATAGTTCATCTTCCACAGGTGGTGTGGGAAAGATCCGGATAGTGTGGTGTGTTCTTGTGTGTGTGACAGGATACTTCTTGATTGTTATAGTGTGCTTTGTGAATTGTAGATGTGATCGGTACTTGGTTTATGTTTTGTTGTGGATGCATGTAACATGATTATCACATTATGGTCCATTACTTTAAATTGTTTTCCTTCAACTTATTTGTAGCGGATGTAAAGGTTTCTTATGATGTTCTAGATAACTTAAACCTATGTTCTCACCAACTTTAAGTTGACAGATTTTAGTTTCATTTTCAGGTGAGGTAGTTGAGGAGGATGATGTTAGAAGTGGCTAGAGTGTAGAGGCTGCTAGGATTGAATTAGGAGGATTCCCTTTCCTCTTAGATTTTATTTTGTGTCTTGATTAAGTGAACTTTATGGTACCTATATGTTTGATGTTTGTTCATTTGTATGTCTTTGGTAAGATAGGCCTGTTACCTACTTACCTAGACACCTGCATTGTTGAGATATTGTTACGACATTTGTGTCGCCATTTATGATATTTCAATTTCATTTAGTTCTCTCTATAGACACGCTGTTGTTGTGATGATATCTATACGTCGCGCCCCATATTCCGCCATGGTGGGGTGTGACAGAATGGTATCAGAGCCAATGGTTATAGATAATTAGGTTGCTTAGTCGCGTAGCCTAATCTATAGCTTAAGGGTTCCTGCATATAGGCGTCATATGAGTATGTGTGCATTTTATATTAATTGATGTGTTTGGATGTTATTTATTGCGATGTTTTGACTAGTATGAATTGAACCATAGTAAGTTCATACTTAGATACATTTTATTTTCTTTACGAGTTTTGACTAGTGCGGGTAGAACTATAGTCGTATACGCTAGTCATTGTTAGATTTTGTTTAATTACGTTTTCATGTTCTTTTATACATTTTGAATTTAGTCTACGCTGGTTCAGCTGGACTACGAGTTTATTTGTTTCATGCATTGGCTATGTTATTTTAATACATGTGATTTTGGACCTTATGTTATGTTGTGGATTATGTGCTTATATGAGTTGTAGGATCTATGTAACACTCTCATTTTTCGTATCGGTACAGTGGAAGGGTCTTTCATAGTGTTACGGGATAGCACAATAACTCCAATCATAGACAACACATAAAAATGGTTGTACAAGGTTTAACAAACATTCATTCGATAAAAAGGTTTAAAAGTGTACAACAGGTCCCAAATTATACAGGTCATTAAGTTTACAAAACACAGATCGAATGAACATTTTTAATATTAAGTGTGGGCCATCAGAGTCGATCTCCATCCGGATTACCTTCAAGCACCTGAGATAGAAAACATGCAAAAATCATATCAGCGAATGCCGAGTGAATTCATAGAGTTTAATGAAAACCGTTATATAAAAACAATCATTTACAATCATTTAAAATCAGAACACAAGTATAATATCGGAAGTAAGTCCACATATTGCTAGTCAGGCAATATATAAATCAAGCATACATCTGAAACCGTCCATGAGACCGTAGTCTCTATATTACCATGTTAGGTAATATATTTATCGTAATAGCGTCGTCATCGTTTATTATTTATGTCTTATATTGTATTATTTGTATAGGATTATTATTAGCCGCATGACATTGTTACCTTACTGTGAAAACAGCGGGCCGCGAACCCGACAAACAATTTGCCCATCTAAGTTAGCGTGTCGTCACAAAAATCACACTATGGAATCTTCTCATACATAAATTCGCTTACCAATCAATGTGGTACGACGGGGATCAACCGTCAAGGCGCGAACTGGGGTGATCGTCCCCAAATAGTACTATCAAATGCATAAGCGTCTACCAAAACCCGGTAGTTCACAATTCATGCTAATGGGACTTTAAGTGACATAACCTAACTACTAATAATCCTTTTAGTCTCGAATATAGGGTCATAGCATCATTCGGGTCCATCTCATTAAGCATACAATCGGGACTACTTGTGTTCTATTTTTATAAAAATCTAGCATGTTATCTCCCTCGCGGGTTTACAAATCATTTTATAAAACATTTAAAAGAGTGCGAGGCTATGAACTCACGTTGTTAATGAAAGGCGGATTATCGGCTACGGGCGTGCTTCGGTCACGGAAACCTATATAAATAATAATCGGTCTTAGACTCGGTCCAATGACTTTTATCAAAATAACAATATACATATATATGATTATTGTACATATGATGATGATCAAGTGGGTTTATAATTCCTCATTTACTCATTTTAGCGTTTACGTTTTAGTATCGTCTTACTAGTTCACTAGTTTTACCGATTTTACCTATTTTAAGTTCTTTTACTTGTTTTTACCCATTATATACTTATATGATCAGTATATATATACTTTTCATGTTGGGCCCTATTGGGTTAAGCCCAAATAATTCTTTTACAAGTATTTATCTTATTAAGTCCAATTATTAGTCTAATATGTTTAGTTAGCTCGTAATTGTCCGTAATTCTTATAGTTCGGGTTTTATCGGTTTTTACTTGTCTTATTTACTTATACATCAGTATATAACTTTTATAAACTTTACATTAGACGGGTTTGGTCGTCTAAGTTTTATTTGATGAAAAACGTTAATTTCACGGCGATAGCCGAAAAAGTCGTAAAAATCAAGTTTATAGTTTTTATTTCTTATAAATATTACTTTTACCACCATTTATATATTTTACCCATTTAATTAACCTTTTATATATTTATATAAATAAGTTTTATAAGTTAGTGGGTTTATACTTTACATTTTATAAATGATAAAGTGAGTGCTTATATAATAATAATAAACATTATTTCCAAAATCTGATTTTTAACTTCACATTCACCATTTTTATCATATCTAGAGTTCTACAATGACTTAGAAGCTCATTTTTAGATGACAACTTCTTCATAATATGTGCTAAATATAACTTAGTTATAGCTACTGCCCATTTTGAGTTTAAGTTGCCTTAACAGTCCCTACAAAACTGCTTATTCAGATTGTACCACCTAACTTGTTTTGATCATATCTCACTCATTATTTTGATTCCATTGCATGGCCAACTCTCACATGTGTATAACATCATCTACTTTACTGTAAATAGATCAAACCATGCATTTTTATCAGTTCTTCATTTAGTTATCTACTGTTTTTATACAGCCAACTAATTAGACATGATTTTAGCTTCATTTCTTATGGTTATCATCATTTTTAAGCATGTTTATCAACACTTGATCCCCACACAAAATTTTTATCATCATATATACATCATATACATATACAAAATGAAAGAAAATACATTTGTTCTTTACAAAATAATAAGAGAAAAATGTAGAGGATGATCTTCTTTACCAATCCAAGTGGATTTCTTGTTTTAGGAAGGCAAGAACTTGATGAACACAACAAGTATCTCCAAGACCATCAAATAGCAAGATCATATGTTGGAAAATCAGCCCTAGGACACAAGCAAATCACCTCCAAAGTTGGTTATATGGCCACCAAATGATCAAGGTTTCAAGGAAACACCTTAATAGGACTAGTAAACATGTGGTTTGTAGTTAGAAAAGATCAAATATGGTGTTTGTTGTTTGAATTGGGACGGCACATAGATGAAGTAGAGAGAGTTTTGAGAGTGAATTGCATGGGTGAAATGGTTAAGTGAAAACCATTTGTTGGTTTTGTTAAGTGGTTGGAAGGTTTAGCTTAAAGTGTAAGCATGAGCTTACACTTGTATAAACATGTTAAGACTTGTGCCACCTAAGGGTGGTGAGTCATTTTAGCCGTCCCATGTAAGCTAGTGGGATGGGGCAAAGTGTTTTGTCCCATCTCACTAGTTTACGGGTATTTCTCGATTCTAGTTTTCTCGATTTGCGTGCCCTCGGGTCGTTTTACGAAAAACGTTTTTATAAATTATGAATCACCGTCACAAAACGAATCCAATAAAAATTGTCTCATCGAAAACGGAGTTCAAAAACGTAAATACGTAATCCTAAGGTTTCCGGTTTAGTCGTAAAAGACGCCAAATTATGCACGTAAGCCCAAATTTAAATCCGTAAATTGTGAGTTCGTCAACCAACATAAAAATAAGTTTCAAAATATTATACGAGAAAATATTTAACTACCTGAAAATGTTAGATTTGTCACAGCTTTTCCTCCTAAAAGGGATCAACGTCCTCGTGATCCATTTCATTTGGATGTCCGTTTCTTATGGAAATCGAAGAGGTGCGGATATTTCTTCCACATTTCATCCTCTCGTTCCCAAGTATACTCCGGTCCATGCTTTGAATTCCATCGGATCTTGACAATAGGTATCCGACTTTGTTTCAGTTGCTTTACCTCACGGTCCATAACTTCTACGGGCTCTTCGATAAAATGCAACTTCCCATCTATTCGAACCTTACCTAACGGAATTTTCTCATCACTCACTGCTAGACATTTCTTCAGATTAGATACATGGAATGTGTTGTGAACACCATGAAGTTCTGGGGGTAACTCTAGTTTGTAAGCCACCGGACCTACTCTAGATAGAATCTTAAAGGGTCCAATATAACGGGGATTCAATTTTCCTTGTTTTCCAAATCTTATAACGCCTTTCCATGGCGATACTTTCAACATTACTCGGTCACCCACTTCAAACTCCATTGGCTTCCGCCGCACATCCGCGTAACTTTTCTGTCTACTACGGGCAGTCAACAACCTCTTCTTAATCTGAACTATCATCTCCGTAGTCTCCCGGATCAATTCCGGTCCCGTGAGCTGGGTATCCCCAACTTCACTCCAACATACAGGAGATCTACACTTCCTACCATACAAAGCTTCAAACGGTGCAGCCTTAATACTAGAATGGTAACTATTGTTATACGAAAACTCTGCTAACGACAAATGTTTATCCCAATTCTTACCAAAGTCTAACACACAAGCTCTCAACATATCTTCCAGTGTTTGTATCGTCCTTTCACTCTGCCCATCAGTCTGGGGGTGATAAGCAGTGCTCATATCGAGATTCGTTCCCAAAGATCTTTGGAGAGATTTCCAAAAATTTGATGCGAATCTAGGATCTCGATCTGAAATGATCGATACAGGCACTCCATGCTTGCATACGACATTATCCAGGTATATTCGAGTCAGCTTCTCCAGTGAGAACTGCTCCTTAACCGGAATGAAGTGTGCTGATTTGGTCAGTCTATCGACAATAACCCAAATCGAATTGTTTCCAGATGATGTTCTTGGAAGCTTGGTGATAAACTCCATCGTAATTCGCTCCCACTTCCATTCAGGAATCTTTGGCTGTTGAAGTAGTCCTGATGGCTTTTGATGTTCAGCTTTAACTCTAGCACAAGTCAAGCATTGAAGAACATACATAGCTATGTCAGCTTTCATATTCGGCCACCAATACAACTTCTTCAAATCATGGTACATCTTATCAGATCACGGATGAATGGAATACTTAGATTTATGGGATTCTAACATAATCAAATCTCTTAAGCCTCCAAACTTAGGTATCCACATACGACCTCTTAAACATTTCACTCCATCAGCTCTAACCTCTAAAGGATCTCCTTCTCCTCGGAACCCTTCATTAACAAAATTCTCCTTCTTACAAGCTTCTATTTGCGCATTTCTAATTTACTCAGGCAAATTATTGTGCACGGTCAAGACTAGAGAACGCACCCTGATAGGCTCTCTATCTTTCCTACTCAACGCTTCAGCAACAACGTTGGCTTTTCCTGGGTGATACTTTATATCACAATCATAATCACTTAACAACTCTATCCATCTTCGTTGCCTCATGTTCAACTCCTTCTGGTCGAGAATATACTGTAGGCTTTTGTGATCGGTGAATACCGTACACTTGGTGCCATACAGATAATGTCTCCACAACCTAAGAGCAAAGACCACAGCTCCTAACTCAAGATCATGAGTAGCATAATTCTCCTCATTCTTCCTCAATTGCCTAGAAGCATAAGCTATCACTTTCTCTCTCTGCATCAACACAGCTCCATAACCTCTAAGAGATGCATCACAATACACTACAAAATCTTCACTCCCTTCGGGTAATGATAAGATTGGCGCACTACATAATTTTTGCTTCAATGTCTGAAATGCTCCATCTTCATCACTTCCCCAAACGAAAGGTTTATTCTTCTGAGTAAGCTTAGTCAAGGGTTTAGCTATCAAAGAAAATTCTTTAATGAATCGCCTATAATAGCCAGCTAATCCTAAGAACTGTCGCACTTCCGTTGGCGTTGTCGGTGCAGACCAATTCTTAATAGCTTCAATCTTTGCAGGATCAACATGAATTCCATCTCTGTTAATCACATGACCAAGAAATTGCACATAATCCAACCAGAAATCACACTTCGAAAACTTAGCATACAACTTTTCATCCTTCAACAACTTCAAAACAATCCTCAAATGTTCTCTATGCTCATCTTCATTCTTAGAATAGATTAGAATATCGTCAATAAACACAATCACAAATTTATCCAAGTAGGGCTTGCACACTTGATTCATTAAATCCATGAAAACCGCAGGTGCGTTAGTTAACCCAAATGGCATTACTTGAAATTCATAGTGTCCATAACGAGTTCTAAATGCAGTTATAGGAATATCTTCTTCACGGACGCGAAGTTGGTGATATCCTGACCGCAAATCTATCTTAGAATACACACTAGATCCTTGCAGTTGGTCAAACAAATCATCAATCCTAGGTAAAGGATATCGATTCTTAATTGTCAACTTATTCAGTTCCCTATAATCAATGCACATACGAAAAGATCCATCCTTCTTCTTAACGAACAAGACTGGAGCTCCCCAAGGCGACGAGCTCGGTCGAATAAAACCTTTATCAGACAACTCCTTAAGTTGCTCAGATAACTCCTTTAGTTCAGAAGGGGCTAATCGGTAAGGCGCACGTGCCACCGGTGCAGCACCAGGAACTAAATCGATTCGAAACTCTACTTGCCTTATCGGTGGAAGTCCTGGTAAATCTTTAGGAAATACCTCAGGAAATTCACAAATAATAGGTACATCTTCCAATCGTTTCTCCCTAGACTCATTCCCGGTCACTTGAGCTAAGAATAACTCACAACCGTTCCTGATGTACTTTTGGACTTTAATACATGAAACGATTTTCAAACGGGATTCACCTCGGCTACCATCAATTACTAACGTCCTATTCCTAAGAGGAATCTTAACCTTCTTCTCTCCACATAAAATAGTAGCATTATTCAACGACAACCAATCCATACCAATAATAATATCGAAACTACCTAATTCTATCAACATCAAATCAATCGGAAAGGAATGGTTCAAGAGATTTAGAGAGCATCCTTCTAATAGCTTATTAGTTTTCACTAATTTACCATCAGCCAATTCCACCTCGTAACTAGTACTTATCTCAACAGGTTCAATATCAATAAGGGCACTAAATTTAGTGGATACAAAGCTCCTATCGGCACCTGAATCGAATAAAGCAACAGCATAATGATTGTTGAGTAAAAACGTACCGGTAACGACATTCGGATCCTCTTTCTTCACCTCAATTGTTCCAAGTTGGTAGATACCACCCTGGGGGTTTCTTCCAGGTACAATCGCTTTCAACTTGGGGCATTCCAATTTCCTATGACCTTCTTCATTACAGTTGAAGCAAATCGTTCCCTTCTTACACCTTTCAACCTTGTGTCCAAGCTTTCCGCAATTTCGGCACTTCCAGCAGTCGCCAGGATGCCTCTTGTTGCCACACTTAGGACATCTATCATCGTTGCGCGGTGCATTTTTGGGAATAGCATTTGCATTCCCCTTTCTCTGGTTCTGACGGCGATTGAAATTCTTCCTATTATCACCTCTATCTACACGCTCACCGTCTCCCTTTCTTTTCTCACCTACACGGGCTTCATCTTCCTTATCCTGAATTATCTGTCCAATGAGTCGGTAAGCCATTCGAACAGCATCATCAATGGTCAGTGGTTTCGATGATGTCACGTCCCCCCCGGATATTCTTGGTCAACCCTTTCACATATTGCTCAATTCGAATCTCTTCGGGTTCAACCAATCGAGGACATAGCAAGGCCAACTCATGGAATCGGTTCGTGTAACTATCAATGTCCACACCTTTCATTCTCAGATGAATCAACTCCTGTTCTAACCTAATGATCACACTACGAGGACAAAACTCCAAAGTCATCCACTTCTTGATTTCAGCCCAAGGAGTAGCATTAGCAGCATCAAGACCCATGAAAGCAATTCTCCAGTTCCACCAAGTCAACGCACGACCTTTAAGAGTAGCCATAGCAAAAGTCACCTTATCTTCCTCCTTACACTTACTAATCCTAAACACCGATTCAATCTTCTCGATCCACTGCTTAATCCTACAGCACCTTCAGTTCCATTAAAAGGTAGAGGTTCACACTTCATGAACGTCACATAAGTACAGCCACCAATTTCAGGTGCATTCGTTCCAAGTCCTCCTACATTTCCTCCAGCATTAGCATTCACATTATTAGCATTCACATTCACATTAGTACCGCCAATTCCACTACCGCCAGCTCCACTACCGCCAGCTCCACTACCGCCAACTCCACTACCGCCAGCTCCACTACCGCCAGCTTCATTTCTAGCATTTGCCATAAATACAGTCATAGATGCGGTAACTTGCTCCGTAATAATCCTACGTACATCATCCTCAGTCACAGCCTTCTTGGGCGGCATAGTTCTATAATTCCACAATTTCAAAGTATTAAGCATTCACCCAACAAAGGATTCATATAATATGGATCGAATTCATAATCAAGATACAAATAAGGCACAATATGGAATTCAAGACAAGATACATATTTCATTCGATCTGAAACAAAAGTATTGTCTTAGTACATCCATATCAAAGTCCTAACACTATAAACACTCAAAATTCGTGCCAAGTCTATTACTAACAAGTCGGTTCAGTCAAAGCTATAAACACAAAAGATCTAAAGGTCACTACTAAACACAGACTGGTCTACTGAGAACCGCCAGATGGTCCATCATCCATCGTCTTCTGGATCTTCGCCGGACGATCACTAGACTCATCTTCAGCTGGGCGCTTACGGATTACTCCTCTTTCAACCATGTCGGCATAAAATTTACTGTTATAACCCACGGATACATTCAACTCCTTTTCAGCTTTCTCACGCATCGCACGAGCCACACTCAACTGAATCTCCATAGATTTCACCTTTCTCTTCATAGCAGCATACTCACCACTTTCCAACACCGATAACCTCCTAAAAGCCTCATTCAAACCACGTTCTACATCACTCAAATCCAAACTAAGCAATTCTCGCTCTTTCTCGCCAATCTTTGCCTTCGACTCCAAATAAGCAACTTGAGTCTGAACAACACCTAATCCAACCTTTGTCACACAACTCTTAACACGGGAAGCATCTAGATCACGTCTCAAGGCCCATGGTGCAAGACCATCAATATGTGTAGCCTCTCGAGCACTAGACGACTCTCCTATCTCACATCTACGAGTAGCAATACCATCGGTACCGTCAGGTGCATCGTCATCCTCATCCTCCTCTGATTCAGAATCAGATTCAGACGATTCAGACATTTCATCCCTAGGTAACTCACCCTCGGAATCAGACAAACAAACTGGTGGGGGCAAAGGCTCGCCCTCTGGAACATCATACGGATATATAAGCTCAGCTTCCTCATCGTCATCAACCTCAACATCTATACCTACATCCTCCTCGACATCCTCGTCGTCAATCTCATCATCTAACTCATCTAACCCAATCTCATTCTCATTCTCAATATCAGCATTCTCAATATCTACGTCCTCATTACCCACATTCTCAATCTCATTCTCTACTAAGTCAACCTGAGGGGCAATCTGATCTCCTAGTCCTAACTCGGGCTCGGGATCCTCAAATGGTTCCTCCTCGTCATCAATATCAAAATCTACTAAGTCTAAATAAGGATCATCTTCTATATTAGGTTCGGGAATAGCATGGTTTTCTACAGGAATATTAGGGTCAGCCATGACAATCTGCATTTATATATATTTATCTCGTATTAGGATAACATACTAGTTAAACAATTACATAATGAAATCACGATATATACATATATATAAATTAAATTATATATATCAAAATATATATCTTCTCAATAGGGCTTGTTGGTAACGTCGGAGATCTCTGGCACCGTTATAGTCAAAAGATTTTTCAAATATTTTCTCAAATGTTCATTGTCAAAAGATTTTGAAAAGTTTTGTTCAAAACCTTGGTTTTTAAAATCTTTTGTTCTCTACAACGAGAGCTCTGGTACCAAACTGTAACACTCTCATTTTTCGTATCGGTACAGCGGAAGGGTCTTTCAGAGTGTTACGGGATAGCACAATAACTCCAATCATAGACAACACATAAAAATGGTTGTACAAGGTTTAACAAACATTCATTCGATAAAAAGGTTTAAAAGTGTACAACATGTCCCAAATTATACAGGTCATTAAGTTTACAAAACACAGATCGAATGAACATTTTTAATATTAAGTGTGGGCCATCAGAGTCGATCTCCATCCGGATTACCTTCAAGCACCTGAGATAGAAAACATGCAAAAATCATATCAGCGAATGCCGAGTGAATTCATAGAGTTTAATGAAAACCGTTATATAAAAACAATCATTTACAATCATTTAAAATCTGAACACAAGTATAATATCGGAAGTAAGTCCACATATTGCTAGTCAGGCAATATATAAATCAAGAATACATCTGAAACCGTCCATGAGACCGTAGTCTCTATATTACCATGTTAGGTAATATATTCATCGTAATAGCGTCGTCATCGTTTATTATTTATGTCTTATATTATATTATTTGTATAGGATTATTATTAGCCGCATGACATTGTTACCTTACTGTAAAAACAGCGGGCCGCGAACCCGACAAACAATTTGCCCATCTAAGTTAGCGTGTCGTCACAAAAATCACGCTATGGAATCTTCTCATACATAAATTCGCTTACCAATCAATATGGTACGACGGGGATCAACCGTCAAGGCGCGAACTGGGGTGATCGTCCCCAAATAGTACTATCAAATGCATAAGCGTCTACCAAAACCCGGTAGTTCACAATTCATGCTAATGGGACTTTAAGTGACATAACCTAACTACTAATAATCCTTTTAGTCTCGAATATAGGGTCATAGCATCATTCGGGTCCATCTCATTAAGCATACAATCGGGACTACTTGTGTTCTATTTTTATAAAAATCTAGCATGTTATCTCCCTCGCGGGTTTACAAATCATTTTATAAAACATTTAAAAGAGTGCGAGGCTATGAACTCACGTTGTTAATGAAAGGCGGATTATCGGCTACGGGCGTGCTTCGGTCACGGAAACCTATATAAATAATAATCGGTCTTAGACTCGGTCCAATGACTTTTATCAAAATAACAATATACATATATATGATTATTGTACATATGATGATGATCAAGTGGGTTTATAATTCCTCATTTACTCATTTTAGCGTTTACGTTTTAGTATCGTCTTACTAGTTCACTAGTTTTACTGATTTTACCTATTTTAAGTTCTTTTACTTGTTTTTACCCATTATATACTTATATGATCAGTATATATATACTTTTCATGTTGGGCCCTATTGGGTTAAGCCCAAATAATTCTTTTACAAGTATTTATCTTATTAAGTCCAATTATTAGTCTAATATGTTTAGTTAGCTCGTAATTGTCCGTAATTCTTATAGTTCGGGTTTTATCGGTTTTTACTTGTCTTAGTTACTTATACATCAGTATATAACTTTTATAAACTTTACATTAGACGGGTTTGGTCGTCTAAGTTTTATTTGATGAAAAACGTTAATTTCACGGCGATAGCCGAAAAAGTCGTAAAAATCAAGTTTATAGTTTTTATTTCTTATAAATATTACTTTTACCACCATTTATATATTTTACCCATTTAATTAACCTTTTATACATTTATATAAATAAGTTTTATAAGTTAGTGGGTTTATACTTTACATTTTATAAATTATAAAGTGAGTGCTTATATAATAATAATAAACATTATTTCCAAAATCTGATTTTTAACTTCACATTCACCATTTTTATCATATCTAGAGTTCTACAATGACTTAGAAGCTCATTTTTAGATGAGAACTTCTTCATAATATGTGCTAAATATAACTTAGTTATAGCTACTGCCCATTTTGAGTTTAAGTTGCCTTAATAGTCCCTACAAAACTGCTTATTCAGATTGTACCACCTAACTTGTTTTGATCATATCTCACTCATTATTTTGATTCCATTGCATGGCCAACTCTCACATGTGTATAACATCATCTACTTTACTTTAAATAGATCAAACCATGCATTTTTATCAGTTCTTCATTTAGTTATCTACTGTTTTTATACAGCCAACTAATTAGACATGATTTTAGCTTCATTTCTTATGGTTATCATCATTTTTAAGCATGTTTATCAACACTTGATCCCTACACAACATTTTTATCATCATATATACATCATATACATATACAAAATGAAAGAAAATACATTTGTTCTTTACAAAATAATAAGAGAAAAATGTAGAGGATGATCTTCTTTACCAATCCAAGTGGATTTCTTGTTTTAGGAAGGCAAGAACTTGATGAACACAACAAGTATCTCCAAGACCATCAAATAGCAAGATCATATGTTGGAAAATCAGCCCTAGGACACAAGCAAATCACCTCCAAAGTTGGTTATATGGCCACCAAATGATCAAGGTTTCAAGGAAACACATTAATAGGACTAGTAAACATGTGGTTTGTAGTTAAAAAAGATCAAAGATGGTGTTTGTTGTTTGAATTGGGACGGCACATAGATGAAGTAGAGAGAGTTTTGAGAGTGAATTGCATGGGTGAAATGGTTAAGTGAAAACCATTTGTTGGTTTTGTTAAGTGGTTGGAAGGTTTAGCTTAAAGTGTAAGCATGAGCTTACACTTGTATAAACAAGTTAAGACTTGTGCCACCTAAGGGTGGTGAGTCATTTTAGCCGTCCCATGTAAGCTAGTGGGATGGGGCAAAGTGTTTTGTCCCATCTCACTAGTTTACGGGTATTTCTCGATTCTAGTTTTCTCGATTTGCGTGCCCTCGGGTCGTTTTACGAAAAACGTTTTTATAAATTATGAATCACCGTCACAAAACGAATCCAATAAAAATTGTCTCATCGAAAACGGAGTTCAAAAACGTAAATACGTAATCCTAAGGTTTCCGGTTTAGTCGTAAAAGACGCCAAATTATGCACGTAAGCCCAAATTTAAATCCGTAAATTGTGAGTTCGTCAACCAACATAAAAATAAGTTTCAAAATATTATACGAGAAAATATTTAACTACCTGAAAATGTTAGATTTGTCACAATCTATGTGATTATTTGAGTTGGTAGACTGATGTGTTATGTGTAGTATTGATTCTTATAAGTGTCATCATAGGAGGGAGTGCATTAGTGAAAGGGGACTGGTATAAGTATGGTGGCCAACATAGTTATACAAGTACCACGACATCAGTGGATTCCTAAGTATGGTTGCATGAAAGAGGGTTAATGCATGCTTGTATTGTATATGTTGTATGACTTTAGTGTATGTAAGTGTATGCCTATATATATGTATATATCCCTTCTACTTATCGGTTGTATTCTTAGGATGGTTTTATAGCTCTTCATTCTTTGGGATGTTCAACTTCTGTAGTAGCGCATTTATCGAGTCCTCATTTCACGTATTTGTTTGTACGGTACTTTTGGTGTAGAGGCTATTGAGAGGGTGGAGAATTCTTTTTGAGATCATGGTATCTTTTAGTTTGTATCTTATGTGGTAAAAGAAATGGAATTTGTAAATAGTTAAAATAGTTGTTGGTAGTCGGTGAAATAAGGGTTAAGTGTCGTAAGCGTGTTTGAAATAAGATGGGATATATTTTTTTTAACATATAAGTATGGCTCGTTTATTATTATAATTTTTTTTTAAAAAAAAACTAAAATTGGTTTTGATCACCTAAAGCTAATGATCTTTAGTTAAATTCTTGTTCTTATATAATTAAATATGTTAAAATCATGTAATTACTCATATGATGGGTAAGGGTTTCTAATTTTCTGGAATTAAAATAAATTAGGTCTTGAATTTGGTAATTAATGAGGGGTTTTAGGGTTTCAAATCGTTTTTTTTTTTGTTATAAATCGGAGTAGGCAGAAACTGTCGCTAAATTGTCAGAATTCATCGCTAAACTGTCAGAAACTGTCGTTAATGTCTGGGCAGATTCTAGGTAAAAATCGTTTTGGTTATAACTTATTCGTTTTTAAAGATTTTTTGGTGATTCAAAAGCCTAAAGTTATGTACTCGGAGCGTACTTTTCAAATATTTAGAACGTATTGTCAATGGAAGTCAGTAGCTTGGTCGAATTAATTGTACAACTGTCGAGTTCAAGATTAATTTTCGGACAACATGGTTTAAACTCGTGTTTTGGGTATTTTGGGATAGTGGACACTTAGAAGGCTAACATAGGGCTGCGTTGGGATAGGATTTTAGATGTATCCATCATAGAGATTGTTACATTAATGAAGAATGTGGGTTCCGGAGTCAATGTTGACGCGTGATATTGTGTTGTGTGCTTTAGACAATTGATCGTTCGTGAAGACACTATAGATTTTTTTTCGTCAAATGATTACATAAATTACTAATGTGATACCATGGTTTTAGAACAACTAATATACATTAAGGTACAAAATCCATTCTGGGGTAAAATTTGGTTTTGCACAAGGTTTTAATAGTATGTCACCGGTCGTAATACGTTTCGGTTGTCGCTGGGTGCTTCTTGTGTCATTGGTCCGTTTTCATGGTTCGTTGGGAGTCGATACATGTTTTATGTTGAGTATCTTTTGGAGTCTCAGGTTTGGGTTCATATTTTTAAATTCTTTCACGTAAACGTCCGTTAGTTGTCCATGGGCTTGATCGTTTATCCGAAGTTGGGGGTCCTAAAATTTGTCTTGAGCTTATATTCATTGAGGGCGTTGTTGTAGTCATACGGATGATCCGGTTACGTTCTTATGAGAGAGATAGCGAGTTGGTTGTGAAATGAAGTTTTTTGAGCTTATGGAGTAAATCTCGGGACGGGATTTCTATTAGGAGGGAGTGATGTGACAACCCTAGATTTTGGATTTTTCACTTTTGACTGTTTGATGTTGATCATGTGCTTAGTGTGCGTTTATGTGTTATGTGCTCATATTTGAGACTTTATCATGATGTTAGACATTGTTTATGTCGTACATGGTACGTTATATGATGATGTGATGGGGTTGGTTCGTGCTCATGAGTTCATATAAGTTGGAAATGAAACGAAATGAAATAAGTTCAGAAATGAACTGCAGAAAAGTTCGGGTATCGTTTTGATAAGGTTTCATGTACTTTTCGTATGTTGTATGTATGTATTAAGTATATATAATATGGTTAGGATAAGTTTTATAGTTACTTTCTATATTTAGAAACTTTTAGAAATGAAGGCTAGTTCAAAAATCGCGTAAAAAGTCGAAAAATTAGCAAAAGGGTACCCGGTTTGGTCCTGAAAGTGTATAGGAGTATAAGTAAACATAAAATATAAGGGGATAGTGTAAATATGATAAAACACAGAGAGGAGTCGAATTTGTGGGTCCCATAGCCTTAATTTTAATAATTAAATTAATAAAAATAGGATAATTACCATTTAAAAGTCCTAATTGGGCCTAAACTTGCCCAGAAGGTTACCAAGGCCTATATAAACACCCCTAGACCCCTAAAAACGACTAATAACCCTAAATAAACCTAAAATCAGTCTAAAACTTCCATGGATATCAAGAGAAGTCGAAATTATGATTAGGGTTCATTAATTTTTCTTGTTTCAAGGTAAGTGATCAATTAAACCTTAATATAATTTATGTTTTTATTAATTAATCATAATTGTATTGTTAATTAACCATCATTGAGATGATTAGGGTTTTATTAATTCTATGGAAAAATATATTAATTAAGATCCATTAATGATTTTAGGGTTTGCGTTATAAATTTAGGGATAATTAATGATGTTTAGAGGGTTAGTGCATAAACGCGTAAAACAGTCTGATTTTTAAGGCTGTCTTGTGTCGACTGTTCTGGGTAGTAGGTAGCACCTTTGGTCGATTTTCTTTTTTTTAAAATTAAGTTCAGGGAGTCTACTTTTCAAAAATGTAAGATTGGTCGAAAATGGAGTTCGGTAAGGTCGTCAAATAATTTTTACAAAAACAGTGCGCTGTTTAGGAATAAATTTTGATTTCGGGGATTTGAGTCAAAACCTAACCAAACGGATGAGATAGCCAAATATTTTTGATTTGGGAACTCTTTAAAATGTATATAAAAGGACTGGAGGTTTTCAATAAAATTTATGGTGTTTAGGTCGGGGTTTTGGTGTCAAACATTTAGCATGTACAGAAAATCAGTTTTGGTGAAAACGACTTTTGGCGTAGAGACTAAACGAAAGGGTTAAACGTGTAATTAGAAAGTAAAATTGGTTTTTGAAGTTCTTATATCATATAACAACATAACTATAGTAGGGTAGGGGTCAAGTGTGGTGTTAAGTTCACTTCATGTGATCATTTAGTGACTAGTAAACCGTACCGGGGAAAAACTGGAATTTTACGTATAGAATAGCTTGTAGTGGGAGAACTAGATAGTGGGGATTGGGGGATTAGATTCATCTCCTTGATTGTTACTTAACTTGGGTGTTAAGACCTGAGCTAAGGGTGTCGTGTATGATTTTATAGGTTTGCAGGAGTGCTAGCTTGCTGTGCTATCAGGTGAGTTCATAGTCCCGTTTTGCTACGTTTTTAAATGTTTTTCCAGTATGGGATGGAGATGACACTTGCAATGTTCTTTAACATGATTTAGTACTATGTTTTAAAATGTGTGGACATACATGTGATATTGTGTGACTTGCGTGCTTATGTGTTCTCATATGTGCTTGTGTTCTGATATGTGAATCTTGATTGGGTTATGATTGGGATTGGTACGTAGATGTATGGGCGTCTATGGGACCAGTTGTGATGTGTGTGGAGCGTGGGGTACGATCCGTCCTGAGTTCTTGGTTCGTGGGACACGATCCGTCCTGAGTTCTTGGTTTGTGGGGCACGATCCGTCCTGAGTACTTGTGCATCGTTCTTCGGAGGCAAGATATCTCGACGGGGATATAGTTCATCTTCCACAGGTGGTGTGGGAAAGATCCGGATTGTGTGGTGTGTGTTCTTGTGTGTGTGACGGGATACTTCTTGATTGTTATAGTGTGCTTTGTGAATTGTAGATGTGATCGGTACTTGGTTTATGTTTTGTTGTGGATGCATGTAACATGATTGTAGATTTGCTATTTAGGATCCGGTGGTCTAACATGGTTGTAAATAGTGGTGGTAGCCATTGTTGGTTTAGAGAGAGAGAAGAGAGGTTGAATGTGAAAGTAGAAAATGTATTGAAATGATAAAATGACAAGCAACACCCCTCCTTGGAAGCTAAGGAGGGGTATATATAGTCACACACGCACCTTAAACTATACATCGAACCTAGTCTTGTCTAAGCGTGTGTGACTATGATAACTAATGGGAATTCTTAAATGTCGTCACATAAAGTGAGTTTCCAACATCGCGGACCGTTTCTTAAACGATAGCCACCCATTCACCATTTGGGGGGAGTAAAAAACCCTATATAGATTCACGGTCGGGGTTACCTCACATGTATAGTAGGTAATCTCAAACTGGTTGATCTTACACGTCCTTATGCAATGAAGTTGGGTTATGTGGAAGTCGTAGTACAAAACAACATCTACTAAGAACCTAGACAGGGGGATGCGGTAGTTAGCCGAGTCAAATAGGCGCGTATACACGCCTATCTTTCCTCTCGGAGCGTCCGTAATAGCTTCACCATCACCTGGATAGGTGGGGTGTACGCTTTCGGGAATATAATACTTGTTAAAATCGATAGTTTTATTTATTAGAAAAATAGTTTTGAGACTTATGTGAAATCAAAAGATTTAGATCTTTGGCATGTTATTACTAATGGTGATTTTTTGCCTTATCAATATAATGAAGTTTCCAAAACGAAAGATTTAATAACTTTTGAAAATTCTAACGATGATGTTGGAAATACATTTTACGTATTAAGTGGGATCGGTCACTCCAACGATAGTTCATGTAATAGCTCGTAGTTTAGTTAACATTCTTTATTTATCAAACAAGTCCAAGCCTAGCCTACAACATGTGTAGGCCGGCCCAAACGTGTAAGCCCAAGCCCATTACAAGGCTTGGGTATATAACCCTCTCCTTAGATGGAGAGGGTGTGTTGTTCCTCATTTTACACATAGTGAAAAAGTGTTTTTCTTTCACTTTCTCTCTCTAAGTGTGTGTGTTCTCACCATCTCTCTATCTCTTTCTATCTCTAAAACATAAGAAAGATTTACATATCCTACAAATGGTATCAAGAGCCATGGGATGATTGTATTGTTCATGTGTTTGTGTTCTTGATTCATACGCCATTTTTGATCCATTTTCACACGTCCAATTTTTTTTTTTTGTGTTTTTGATGGTTTTTTCTTGATACAAATCTTCTACATAGTTGTGGTAGGGATTTGGTATAGTTACTTTGGCTAAAAACACAAAAATTTTGGGTATTTTGATCATTTTTTGGCTTAAAATCACGAATTGGTTGAGTTTTGTCCGAGAAAAGTGGGAATTATTCCGATCAGGTCATCGGAAAAGGGTTTATAGGACATTCCGATCAGTGTCATCGGAATAGGGTTTAGGTATTCCGCTTTTGGGTACATTCCGATCAGGTATTCCGATTAGGTATTCCGATTTGGCATTGCGATTAGGTACATTCCGATTTGGTATTCAGATTTGGTATTCCGATCAAGGTATTCCGATTTGGCATTCCGATTAGGTACATTCCGATTTGGTATTCAGATTTGGTATTCCGATCAAGGTATTCCGATCAGGGTATTCCGATCAGCATTCAGATAATCACATTCCGATCAGCATTCAGATAATCACATTCCGATCAGCATTCCTATAAAGTATTCCGATAGGACATTCCGATCAGCATTCAGATCACTATTCCGATCAACATTCCGATAATCACAAATTTTTCCATAAAAAATTTCGAACATCGTGTGTAATTTTGACTTTGAATTTTTGGTTTATCGAGGACATATTTTAGGGGATTTTAACATTGTTTCTCGACTTTAACTCACAACAACAAACACATTTACTTTCTTTCATTGATCGATCAACGTTTGTAAATCTTAACTTATTGAAATGGAGTACATATCTCTTACGGATAAGTCCATCCTCTCGGGTACGGATAATCGTCCACCAATGTTGGTGAAGACTATGTATGAGGAATGGGCTTCCCGAATGGAACTTTATATGTTGAACAAGGAGAATGGACATCTCATTTGGGCATCGGTGCTCAATGGACCATTAGATTATGGTACAGTGACCGAACGTACAACTACTCGTCCTCACACAACGGGTGAATTGACTGGAGATATGAAGATTCAAGACAAATGTGATAAGTATGCTACAAACATCATTCTCCAAGCCCTTCTTCCAGATGTCTACAAACTCATCAGCAAACATAAAGTTTCCAAAGAGTTATGGGATAGAATTCGTGTTCTCATGCAAGGCACCTCGTTAACTAAACAAGAACGAGAGTGTAAGCTTTATGATACTTTTGATAAGTTTGCCTATGTACCAGGGGAGACTCTCAATGATTACTATTTGAGATTTACCTATTGTTGAATGAGCTCAATATCTATGGCATGACAATTCCTACCTTTCAATTTAACACCAAGTATTTGAACACTCTTCCTTCAGAATGGAAAAAATACGTGACGGATGTTAAATTGGCTAAGGACTTGCATAACACCAATGTGGATCAACTTATAGCTTTTCTTCAACAACACGAATGCCATGTGATCGAGGCTCGGTTGTCTACACCTCAAGTTCATGATGCACTTGGAATGTTTGCTTCTAAACAAAACATGGCTTATACTTATCAGCAACTATCATACTTGCAGCAGACACCACCACACAACTATCAGCAACCACAGCAACCATCTTATCCACCACCAATGATGCCACAGCAAGAATATCAACAAAGTGTTCATCAACAATCTTTTCAACAGTAACCACCATATCAAACATCACCATCACAATCCAACACTTCTCCATTGGGCTATACTCCTCAGCAAGGATATTTTCCAATAGAAGCACAACCAGCTCAAGCTTTCTACTCTAATGAACTTCCACCAATCCAAGCACCGGTCTTTACTCCAAATGATACGCCAGCTGATGTTCTAAACCATCTCACAGCCTATTTGTCAAAACTTGTTGCAACTAGAGGATTTCCACCAACAAACAATCAGCTCCGCACCTCTTCAAATCCTCGACAACAAGCTACTGTTCAAGATGGTCAAGTAACAGTGCAACCTATTCAGGGATGGCAAAATTCATATGGACCTCCTACAAGGACTGTGAACAATCAAGCTTTGAATTCTCAAGCTAGTGGAAATGGAAGTCCCATTGGTCCTAAAAAGGTTGTGACTTGCTACAATTGCCGAGGACAAGGTCATATGGCTAGGGAATGCACTCAGCCGAAAAGGAGAAGGGATGATGCATGGTTTCGTGAGAAGATGTATTTGGTTGATGTTCAGTCTAAGGGGAAGATATTGGATTCAGAGGAGTTGGCATTTCTTGCAGACCCAGGGGCAGTAGATACTGAAGGCATTGCAGTCGTTTCTACTTCTAATGCAGCTTATCAAGCAGATGATCTTGATGCTTATGATTCAGATTGTGATGACATTCACTCTGCCCAAGCTGCTCTCGTTTCTAATCTTTCTCACTACGGTTCTGATGTCATCAGTGAGGTACCAACCACATCTAACAATATTGATGATAACCAACATCAAGTTGGGCATGAAAATGACAACCTCGAACACCAATCCAACACATTTGAGTGAACCTCAACCAAATACTACGACGGGTATGGAATCTTATGCTCAACATGATTTGGTCATGGTGCCTAAACATATTATTGATCAAATGCATATGGCCCTCAGACAATCCGTAGATACCAATTCCACCCTAACTGCTGAGCTTGCGTTGCATAAAGAAAAGGTCAAAGCTTTTGAAATGGTCCCTCAAGCAGAGAAAATAACATGTTCTGAATTTGACCAATTTCGTTTTGAAAAGATTGAACACTTGAAAGAAATAGAATCATTAAAAGCTAATCTTTCTAATGAATTAAAAGAAAAGGATTCGGTTGTCAATGATTTTTAGAAACTTAAAATGGATTTCGAAACTCTCGAATCTAAAAAGGTTGAATCAGAAATTAATGCTACCAAACTTCTTAAATTCAAAGAACAACAGCTTTTAAAACAATATGCGTCCACAGAAAAGGTTCATCTTTTAACTAAATCTTTTAAAGAACTCGAACTTAAACGTCTTCAAGATTTACCACCTAATCCCGGTTATGCAAAACAAGCTCAGGAATATATTCCCGGTCTTTATGATATGACCATAATTGGAAAATCGAAAGAAGCACCTTTTGTTCGTAGTACTGAGGAGACACAATCACTTGGGGATGAAACTCATTCTAAAATGCTTTCAAAATTCCATACAATTGATTATGATCAACATAACAAAGATCAATTTTCAAAAAAGACACGCATTTGTTTACAAAAGGAATTAGCAGAATTGACAGTTCTTGTGCCCCAAAGTTTGTCAAATGAAAACCTTCCTAGTACATCTCCTACACTTGTCAAAACGGATTTAACAAAGTTAATTCCACCGGTAAGCAAGGCGTCCGTTAACTTAAATGCGGTTCACCAACACTTAGCCGATTTTGACAAGGTCATTTTGGAACGTACGACGGCTTCGGCCATAACGGAAGGTGAATGGAACTTTGAGCACACTAGAGCTGCATTCCGAAATGAAATTGTTCCGTTGTAGACAATGTTAAGGCTTGTCTTAGTAATCTTGATCAAGATTTGTTTTTGGAAATATAAGAACTTAGACGTGTTTTCAATGAAATGGATAATGCTTATGAAAACAGTTTACTTGAAATAGAACGGGTTTCACGCCATAATGATCTGCTTCTGAATCAAGTGATGTCTCATGATATAGTTTATGTCTGTGTGAATAAAAGTGTTGATAATGATTCTATTGTGCATAATGTTGAATCTGTGGATAATGTGGTAGATAGTACTTGTCACAAATCTGACGCTGAATTTTTAAAGCTTCAAGATTCATATTCATCGCTTTCAAAACGTTTTGATGAGATTCAAACACATTGTATTTCGCTTGAATGCAAGCAACAATTTATTCAAGAAATCTTTGAAACGTAATTCGAAGGTGTTAATATCGATGATGCAAACTTTGAAAAGATTTTTCGATTGAATTTACAATCAAAACAGCGTCAGCCAAGTGACAAAGTTGCTACATCGTTGCCGATAGAAATAGAGAAATCTAAGGAACTTAACTGTGTGAATGTACTTGAGGCCGCTGAGAATTTTAAACTTGATCTAGATAATCGAGTTTCCAGGATTTTGTCCAAAGTTGATAACTTATAACAGAAAAATACACGACTCTTCGATTCAGTAAAGCCCGCATGTGCTAATACCACTGCACAGAATCAATCATTGATTGAACAATTGAATCAAAAGTCGGTGGAAATATCTGATTTGAGGGAACAAATTTGTGATAAAAATCTGGTCTTGGCTGAGTTAAAGGAAACACTTCGTACTCTAAAAGGTAAGAATGTTGTGGATAATGCAGCCACTATCTCAGCATCGTCCTCTAGTGCAATCAAAAGGAACCTAATTGCCGTCACACCACTTAACAAGGGCCCTAGGACTAAACCATCTCAAACTTTGGTCACTAAAGATAATGTGGAATCAAAACAAGCTTCTAATATTCCCGTGTTGCCTTCTACAGGAGTAAGCACCACTACTAAGGCTCCAAGATCTAAGCTTAAGAGAAACAAGAAGAATGATAGGATCTCGCCCCCATCTAGTAGTCAAGTGAAGAAGAAAGTAAAGCCCATCCTAGGAATGTTATTTCTGTTTTGAATAAAAAGAATCATGTAGCTAAACCTAAAGGCTCTACGGTTGTGCAGCGTTCTAAGCCTACTGTGAATTCTAATTTAAAATGTTGGAATTGCAATGAATGTATGTTTTCTAGTCATCATGATTCTTGCCTTATTGACCATGTGAATGAGATGCATGCCCGGAAAAATGGATTAGAATGGAAACCGACTGGGAAAGTGTTAACCCAAGTTGGTTGGATGTGGCTCCCCACTGGTAGAACTTTCAATATAGTAGGAAATATGTGCCCTTTAACTAGGATCACTCCCACTGAAGTGAAGAAAGCGTGCCCTTTAACTAGGAGCACCAAGGCTACCAAAACACAAGCGTGTCCTTTAACTAGGAACACCAACACTACTGTAGGAACAAAGTGCCCTTTAAATACGTCTACTCCCACTGTAGTGCCCGCAAATAATCCAAAACCTAAGAAAGTTGGAACTGTAAAACCTGTTAGTGCTAAAACTCAGATTCGAAAACGCAGGAAATCTAAGGGTCTAAAAAATGTTAGCAATTCTGATAATTCTATATCTGTATCTGCTAACACTCCGGAACCAATAGTTTCCAATGCGTTGTCTACTGTTGTTATTGAAAACAGGTGGTCCAAATTGTTCTCTGGTATTTGGACTCTGGTTGCTCCAAGCATAAGACCGGAGATCGCTCTCAGCTTAGAAATTTCGTCAGCAAGTTTCTTGTTACGGCTCGATTTTGTAATGATCATATTGCAAAGATAATGGGTTACGGTGAATATCATAGTGGGAGTGTTATAATTTCAAGAGTGTATTACGTGGAAGGTCTTGGTCACAACTTATTTTCTATGGGACAATTTTGTGATGCAAACCTAGAAGTTGCTTTTCGAGAGCATACCTGCTTCATTCATAATTTGGAAGGGGTTGATTTATTGAAAGGTACTCGAGGGAATAATTTTTATACTTTGTCTCTACAAGACATGATGGCCGCTCTCCCGTATGTCTTCTCTCCAAAGCTTCGAAGACTAAGTCATGGTTATGGCATCGACGGTTATCTCATCTTAACTTTGACGCTATTAATCATTTGGCGAAAAACGAACTTGTTCGTGGTCTTCCAGAACTATCATTTCACAAGGATCATTTGTGTTCCGCGTGTACAATGGGGAAAAGCACTAAGAAATCTTACAAACCCAAGACGGTAACCAAGAGAAACTTTATCTGTTGCATATGGATCTTTGTGGGCCAATGCGTGTTGAAAGTCTTAGTGGTAAAAAGTACATCCTCGTCATTGTCGATGATTACTCACGGTTTACATGGGTGAAATTTCTTAAAGCAAAAAATGAAGCACCTAAATTCATCATCGGATTTCTCAAGATGATTCAAGTGCGTCTCAACACTACTGTCCGATGCATTCGTACAGATAATGGAACCGAGTTTGTGAATCAAATCTTGCGTGATTATTATGAAGAAGTTGGCATCTCTCATGAAACATCCGTTGCACGCACTCCACAACAAAACGGTGTCGTTGAAAGGCGAAATCACACACTTATGGAAGCTGCTCGAACGATGTTAATTTACGCAAAGGCTCCATTGTTTTTATGGGCAGAAGCAGTATCTACAGGAGTGTAAACCCAAAACCGGTCACTAATTCGTAAACGCCATGGTAAAACACCTTATGAGCTTCTCCATGGAAAAGTACCAGATTTATCATATCTTCATGTATTTGGTTCTCTTTGCTATCCAAATAATGATGGTGACAATTTGGGAAAACTTCAACCAAAGGCTGATATTGGTATTTTCATTGGTTACGCCCCCGCAAAGAAGGCATACTGAATCTACAACCGTAACTCTCGCAAGATCATCGAAACTATGAATGTTGATTTTGATGAGCTGACAGCAATGGCTTCTAAGCAAAGCAGCTCTGAACCCGCACTTCATTAAATGGGACCCAGTAACATTAGTTCTGGTCTTGTCCCAAACAACCCTACTTCATCATCATTTACACCACCTACTAGGAATGAATAGGATACGTTGTTTCAACCGTTCTTTGATGAATTCTTTACTCCTCCAACTATTGTTACTCCAGAACCTGAGGTAATAGCTCCGGTAACCGAAGTTGTCGCTTCAGCAACCGTTGCACAATCAGTTACGTCTGCACCTATAATTGGTCAAGATATACCATCAACAAGTAATTCTCAACCAACACCTGTTTCAACTACCCATGTCATGCCTATTGATGATGAAGAGGATGATGATGATCACGATTTGGAATTCGCTCAAATGCGTGAACTTCCATTCTTTGGTGTACCTATTCCCGACCCTAATCAAGCCGGGTCGTCCATCTCAGAGGAAGCTCCTTCTACAGTTTACTCCAATCCACGGATTCGTGAACATGACAACAAGTGGACAAAGGATCATCCTATAGATTCTATTATTGGTGACCCTAATCGTCCGGTATCCACACGAAGTCAGTTATAAGAAAATGCAATTTTTTGTCATTTTGATGCTTTTCTCACTGAAGTTGAACCTAAGACATGGCAACAAGCTTTTACTCAATCATGTTGGATAGAATCTATGCAAGAAGAACTTAACGAATTCATACGTCTTGAAGTTTGGGAACTTGTCCCATGCCCGGATCAAGTGCAGTTACTCACTTTGAAATGGGTTTACAAGGTGAAACTTGATGAGTTAGGCGGAATATTGAAGAACAAAGCTCGACTAGTAGCTCGTGGATACAAAAAATTATTAGGCATCGAATTTATGGAATCCTTTGCACCTGTTGCCCGTTTGGAAGCTATTAGACTATTCCTCGCTTATGCAGCCCACATGAATATGATCGTCTATCAGATGGATGTGAAGACGGCATTTCTTAATGGTGAACTCAAGGAAGAGGTCTATGTTCAACAACCAGATGGTTTTGTGAATCCTAATTATCATAATCATGTGTACAAGCTTAAGAAGGCTCTCTATGGGTTGAAGCAAGCTCCACGCGCATGGTACGATCTATTGTCACAATTCCTCATTACACAAGGCTTCGCAAAAGGCAAGGTGGATCCCACGCTGTTCATTCAGAAACGAGGTAAATATATGATTATGGTACAAATATATGTTGATGATATTATATTTGCAGCCTCGACCCAAACCTTATCGGATGAGTTTGGGACACTCATGTCTTCCAAGTTTAAGATGTCAATGATGGGCAAGGTATCATTCTTCTTGGGTCTTCAGATATCTCAGAGTCCCAGAGGCATCTTCATCAATCAATCCAAGTATGCCCTTGAATCGCTTAAGAAGTATAAGATGGAATCTTGCGACCCTGTGGATACTCCAATGGTGGAACGAACTAAGCTTGATGCAGATCCACATGGAGTTGCCGTTGATCCGACACTGTATCGTGGAATGATCGGCACTCTTCTGTATATCACAGCTATTCGACCTGATCTTCAATTTGCTATATGTATGTGTGCTCGGTATCAAACTAGGCCTACTGAGTTACACTTAGCTACTGTTAAACGGATCTTTCGATAAAGGAACCATTAATCGGGGACTTTGGTATTCAAAGGACTCTTCTATTGCACTAATGGAATATGCAGATGCGGATCACGCGGGTTGTTAAGATACAAGGCGTAGCACGAGTGGAACTTTGCAACTACTAGGAGATCGACTAATCAGTTGGGCATCGAAAAGGCAGAAAAGCGCTGCAATTTCAAGTACGGAAGCAGAATACAAAGCTATGTCCGGTTGCTGTGCTCAAATTCTTTGGATGCGATCGCAATTAACCGACTATGGTCTAGGTTTCAACAAAATTCCGATGTATTGTGACAACAAGAGTGCAATTGCCTTATGCTGCAACAACGTTCAATTCTCCCGGTCGAAGCATATTGACATTCGCTACCATTTCATCAAGGAGCAAGTGGAAAATGGAGTAATCGAGCTTTACTTTGTCCGATCTGAGTATCAATTGGCGGATATTTTCACGAAGGCTTTAGATTGCGATCGAATTAAATTTTTGGCCGACAAGCTAGGAATGAGAACCTTCTCGCCTGAGACTCTAAAGGAACTGGCAGATGAAGCGAAAGAATAGTGGTGGTAAAACTATTCTCCGTATCCTTGGTGATCATTTGTATATATTGTTTATATCTTTATCCACAAAAGCAAAATATAAAAATATAAAACCATATAAAAACCATAAAAATTGAAAAATCTAGAAAAATCCAAAAATATTTTTACTTTATTTTTCAAAGGCATGTCTTTAGGTACGATAATATTTACGGTCTTAGAAATGTTGATTAATATCGAAACGGCGCCATAAATAGAGTTCGTACAAAAGTTGTAAATATTTCATAAAACATGCCTAAATGGCTTGTAGTTATTTCTGACTGCAACCCGGTTTTCATATTAAAGTCAAGTATTTCTTATGAAAGCTTTGGCTAACAACGGGAATTAATTTTCTCAGGCAAGGTTTACTTTAAAACCTTGTAAGGGATCAAGTTTACTTTATAACTTGGTCTAACACAAATCTATGTACGTTTCAGTGCATTTATTTGTTAAAACAAGAAAAGTCTTGTTTTTATGAAGTTATCATCTCTACAACCATGCTATCTACAATTGGTATCTACATACTCGACGATGCGACTACTCAACCGACGACTACAACTCTTTCAACAGAAAACGAGTCAACCATTGATGGGGAGCAATTGTCAAGCATTCACAATCTTCGATGCCAAACGTGCCAAGTTCACAAGTTGGTGTCAAGACTACAATACCAATCGTACATGTGGTGTCAAGAGATGACTTCAGACATGACGAGGCGACCAACATATGCTGACAAGAACCATTTGATCTTATCATATGATGTTCTCATCTATCAGGTCCAACCTTGTCAATTCTTTTCTAATATAGTGAATATGTGATCATGATACAAATCGGTATCATATCTCATACGTTTGATATCATGAAGATAGAATGGACTTGCATTTTTCTTCCCAAAACCTTTGTTAAAACATCATTAAATCAACTGATATTAAAAACATCGATTGGGTTAATATTTTTAATATGGGGGAGAAAATGTGATTTAATATGGGATATTATCACAAATGGTTTGACTTAATGTGCCGGCTTATCCCGAATATGCAAAATGTTTTCGGATATCGTGGCATATGTTAAGGGGGAGCAAAATGGATTTGCACTTCAAAATGGATTTCATGGTGACATATACTTACCCAAAACATCTCTATTCACGACGGTGAAGGTTGTGGTGACATAAGGATGGTAGGATAGGTTAAAGTCCAATGATTCCTCTAGAACCGGAGGAATCTTCCCAAGGACATTCCATAGATAGAAATAGTAGTCCTTAGGAAAGATGGAGAAAGATTGTGAACGTAGCTGAATGCCGACCAAGTACTTAAGTTAGCACTGGAACAATCACAACAAGGTGCTAGTAATGACGTATTGGTAAGCATTGAAGGGGTTGAAGAATGAAAAAGAATTGTAAAGATAAAGGGTGTAAAGAAAGAAGCCCTCCTTACAACTTAGGCAGAAACCAGGTCAATACATATGCTATTAAGATCATTGTTTAATGATTCTTGATATTGAAGACAGACATCATGGACCTAGTGATGCAAGGCACAACCCATCCCAGCTAACTCAGATATCTCTTAAAAGATATATGTTTTAATCACACGAAGACAACACATTATCTATTGATTTATTCACTCCGAATAAATTGGTATTGAAATGGTGGCACTCCTCTCCAGCCTCCGACCACTAAAAATCCAAAATGCACTATTGAGTCTAGAGCCATTTGAGATCATCAAATATCTCATTAGGACACACTTTCATATTTCCTTGCTTCTTCACACACTGTGAAATGTAAGAAAGATTTTAAGAGTCCTACGCAAAATCTTCATGATCTTGCCTGAACATCCGAGTAATACGAAAGTATTTACAATGAAGATGGAAATCCTTCTTGAGCGAATATCAAAAAGCTCATGGTAGGTGACTTGTGCGATTCTTTATGAATCAAAATTGTGATAACTGGAAAGCAACAACTGTTTAATTCTTAACTGAATTGAAACACGTTCCAGGCCTCTACGCAATATCTTAGTGATCTTGCCAGAACACTCAGAGTGATACCTTAGTGTTCACAGTGATGAGTGGAAATCCTTCTAGTGTTATCCTCAAACAGCACTTGGTAGGTAACTTGCAAGATTCTATACGAATCAAGCTCGTGACAACTGGAAAGCAACGATGGTGCGGTTCTTAATTGAATTTCACTTGTTCCAGGAACATGAATTGACGGCTTCAAATCATGCGGATATTATTATCCAAATGATTCACTCTTTATGTTCGCAGTCAGCTTTGGACGGTCGAATAAAGAGAACGGGTTTACCCGCGAAATCCTGTCAGGAAGTTACTTAGCTGAAACTATCCGTCACGGGTAAGATGTCTAATATCGTCCAACGGTCTTCACCGACCGGAGGTAAAATGCTACCGATTTAGAATGAAATGTTCAAAGCCATTTCGTTCGTGTCTACTTATGTTGCGGTATTTGAAGACGGTGGCGTTGCGGAATCCGAGAAGAAGTCGTCCCCGCATGCTTATACTTTACGCACTTAATACCTCATCTAATTCAAGAAAGCCTAAAAGTTAAGTCTTCCGCTGTATTGAACTCTGAAGCTTTCGAGAATTACTAAGGTATAAGTATGTGGGACGTGAGGTCACGAAGAGGCGAAGATCACAAGTGATGAATGCACGAGATCAAGGCAAGAGATTTATGCTCAAGATTGATATCAAAGATCACATCAGCATGTTCACCAGAAAAGAAAAAGAAAAAGAAAGACGAAGACTACGAGCTCAAGACAAGCATAGTATGCTAGGTTTATTTTATTATTGTAACTTGGGTAACGCCCTTGTTTGGAGTGACCTCCCTTAGGGGGAGATTGTTGGAAATACGTTTTACGTATTAAGAAGGATCGGTCACTCCAACGATAGTTCATGTAATAGCTCGTAGTTTAGTTAACATTCTTTATTTATCAAACAAGTCCAAGCCTAGCCTACAACATGTGTAGGCCGGCCCAAACGTGTAAGCCCAAGCCCATTACAAGGCTTGGGTATATAAACCCTCTCCTTAGATGGAGAGGGTGTGTTGTTCCTCATTTTACACATAGTGAAAAAGTGTTTTTCTTTCACTTTCTCTCTCTAAGTGTGTGTGTTCTCACCATCTCTCTATCTCTTTCTCTCTCTAAAACATAAGCAAGATTTACATATCCTACAGATGACACTAAAAGAAACTTGCTAAAAATAATGAGGCTAAAATGTTGATTTATAATGCTTTACCTAAGAAAGAGTATGGAAGGATTTTCATGTGTAAAACCACTAAAGATATTTGGAATACTCTTTTAGTAACCCACCAAGGTAATAGCCAAGTCAAAGAAAGTAAAATCGATCTTCTTGTTCAACAATATAAATAATTTGTCATTTTAGAAGATGAAACTATTGATAGTGCTTTTGCTAGATTTAATACCATTATTACTAGTCTAAGATCTCTTTATGAAGGTTTTTCTAGCAAGAACAATGTTAGGAAGTTTCTTAGGGCATTGCATCCAAAGTGGAGAGCTCAAGTGACGGAAAATGAAGAATCAAAGGATCTCAATACATTATCACTTGATGAACTTATTGGCAATTTAGAAGTTAATGGAATGATAATTTTGAAGAACACAGAAATGGTGAAAACCAAGAGTGAAAGAAAGTATATAGCACTTAAAGGCAAGAAGGTGCAAAGTGACCATGATAGCTCTTCCTTAGAAAGTGATGATGAGGAATATGTTATGGCGGTTAGAGACTTCAAGAAGTTCTTCAAAAGGCGAGGTCAACATGTTACAAAACCTAACAATGACAAGAAGGCTATTTCCAAAAACTGATTTGTCAAGAATGACAATGGTGATAGGAAATGTTTTAGATGTGTTGATCCAAACCACTTCATCGGTGATTGTCGTAAGCTATCTCGCGACAAGAATCACATGACCTTCGTTGGTGGTTCATGGAGCGATAGCGGTGAAGAATGTGATGACAATGCTAAAGACGAGAAGTGTCTCATGGCTTATTCTTCTAAAGAGGTACATTCCAAAACCGAATATTATAGAAATGATAGTTCTTCACTAGATAACTCTGAACTAGAAGGTCAATATAACAACCTATGGAAAATAATTTTAAATTTCATTAAAAACAACAAAGTGCTAAAATTAACTAGGACCAAGCTTGAAAATGAAATTAATGAGCTATGAGATAAATTAGCTAAGCTTAAAAAACATAAGGAAGTTGATTTAGGTTGTTTAAATTGTGAAGACCTTAGACAACAGAATGAAGATCTCAAGAGTACTTCTATTAAATTGGAAAATTCGTAAAAGGTACTAGTGCTCTTGATGACATGTTAAATAAGCAAATTCACACTAAAAAAGACTAGGCTTAGGTTTTAACACTAATGAAGCATCCACTAGTATACCTAAACAAGTTAGTTTTAAAAAAAACGACTCTCTGTGCACGGATGCCCAATCTATGGTGCGGTTCCTTATAATTATGGAACCACAGGGTCTGATAAGGAACCGCGGACAGAATAACGGAGGCTTGAAAATTCTCAACTCTCTGAAAATTCCATTTTTGGTAAAAATTCAAAACATCTTGTTGTTAACAATGTTGAATTACTTGTAATTGACAAAAAGGAACTTCATAAATTCACAAACCTTTAAGTAAACCTCTAATGGGAATGAGAAGTTTTTCAAGACAATCATCTACTCCTCCAAGAGTAAGTAGTGATTCAAAATCTAGAGGTAGAACACCAACACCTATAAGAGATGATCACTCGAAGTAAAGACCTAGAAATAAAACACCAACACCGCAAAGAAATGATCACTTCAATTCAAGACCTAGAAGTAAAACACCAACACCTAGAAACAATAATAACTCTAGGTCAATATCAAACACTACTAAGAAAAACAATGGACATCAAAATAATCATATGAATTGTTACAATAATTGTAACAATTGCCAACAAGGTTTTTCTCCATGGGGAATGTGCCCTCCATTCATGCATCCCAATCAAATGCAAGGGATGTGTGGAACTAACAACTTTGGACCCATGAGATATTACGGACCAAATGTTTGATCTTGTGTTTTGTTACCTAGATATGCTTGGGAATAGATTTGGAGCCCGACGAGTGGATAAAGGATAGAGGTTGTTCTAAACACATGACGGGTAATCGAAGTTTGTTCTCTACCTACAAATCATATAATGGTGGTAACGTCACTTTCTCTAGTAAGCTACGTGGTAACATCATTGGCAAATGTATGGTTTCTCTTGACTCTATGACCATTGAAAATGTGGAACACATAGATAATATAGGCTTTAATCTTCTAAGTATAGGTCAAATTTGTGACAATAAGTGTAAGGTCATCTTTTCGGAAAATGATAGTGAAATCGTAAAAGATGTAAAGATCATTGGAAAAGGTGTTAGAAAGCACGGGCTTTACGTCATGAAGGTAAATAGGAAGTCAAAGGACAACTTATGTCTAGCGACTTTAGATTATAGTTCTACTTTTTGGCATAGGAGATTAGGTCACGCTAATATGCGTTTAATTCAATCTTTAGTCTCTAAGAGTTGGTAAGACATCTCCCCAAGATTAAGTTTGATAGTCACTTTTGTGATGCTTGCAAAGTTGGGAAGGAATTTCACTCAAGTCATAATCTTTAGCAGGCTTGGGACTAAAATAATGGCTAGGACAATAAACATCCATCTGGTTTGTATTTTGGATACCCGTATAACCATCGAAGGCTGTTGAAGTGACTAATTCCTAGAAATATGCATGGCGAAAGGGGGCATTAGACTAGTCTTAGCTCCTGAATATTCAGACAATAAAAAGAAAAAAAGAAAAAATTGAGATAGTAATGAAAAATATTGGATTACTATTTCATTTTTGCGTTGAAAAAATATACGTAGATATCTTTTTATGTATCATTAATATGCGCAGAATTTCTCTAGAACCTTGTATGGAATCAACAAAAAAAATTATTGCTAAATACATTGACAATAATGAAATAAATAAAGAAGGCCAAGAATTTGGTATCGACCTCTCGGTGCCTAGAGCACCTACATATGGATCTCTTTGGACCTTCCGCCATATAGAGTTATGGAGGTAACCTTTATACCCTAGTTATAGTTGATGACTATTCTAGATTCACTTGGACTAGATTTTTGGCTTCTAAGAATGAAGCTTTCGATCATTTCGAAACCCTTAGTAGAAGGATCCAAAATCAACTAGGATGTTCAATTGTCTCTATTAGGATGGATCATGGTAGTGAATTTGATAACAAAGTGCATTTTGGTGCCTTTTGGAAAGCTCATGGTATTACCCATAACTTCTCGGCTCCTCGCAGTCCATAATCAAATGGGGTAGTTGAAAGGAAGAATAGGACTATCCAAGAGATGAGTAGGACAATGTTAAAAGAGCAATCTTTTCCTAAAAATTTTTGGTGCAATGCCGTGGACACATCAACCTATATTCTCAACCGAATTCTTATTCGACCTTCTCTAGGAATGACCCCTTATGAGATTCTTAAAGGTAAGAAGCCCTCATTAGAATACTTTGAGGTGTTTGGAATAAAGTGCTTCATTCTCAACACCAAAGATTACCTTACTAAGTTCAACCCAAAGTCGTACGAAGGTATCTTTCTAAGTTATTCTCAAACTAGTAAAACCTACATAGTCCTTAATAAAACCTCAGGTGTAATTAAAGAATCACTCAACATGACATTTGATGAAACCTTTCCTTCATCTAAGACACCACCTTTGGTAGATGATGACTTAGATGAATTAGACATAGTTAAAGCCAAAGAGGTTAGAAAATTAAGTGTTAAAGACCTTAATGTTGAAAAGGGAGTAAACATTAGGGAGTCTAAGGATCATTCTCTCAATAATGTCATAGGCGATTTAAATCAAAGGACCCTAAGATCTCAAGTCCAAGATTAATAAGTGTGAAAACACTTATCCTTTTACTAATTATTTCTAATAATAACTAGACCAAAATGTGTATTTAATGTCGTAGAAGGCGGAATTATGCGTGGTTTGTGTTTTTGTTGTGATTTAGGACCAAAATGTGAAAAGGGAAGAAAATACGGGCTTTCACGGGCTTTTATCGAAGAAGAAGACAAAAGACGAAGTAAAAAGGTCAAAAGTGCAAGAAGAACGGAAGTTAAAGGCCTATTCTTAAGATTTATCGAAGAAAAATCTAAAGACGGAAGTTTAACGAAGTCGAAGAACCAAGTCTACAAAAAAAAAGAAATTAGAAGACAAGTTCAAGTTACCATTGTACTAATCCCGAGACAAAGTCGAGAAAGACGAGTTATTTAAAAGACGAGAAGACAAGAAGAAAAGAGAGAGGAAAACAATACCTTCCCCTTACCCTATATATAGCATCCTAATATGTCATTAGGAGGCTAGTCTTTAATTTTTAGTTAGTTTTATTTTTAGTGTGTTTTACTTTTTCTCTCTAGCTTTTCTTTCAAGATTATTAAACCTTCATCTTATCTTGTAATCTTGAATCTTAATCTTTAATATAATCAAGCTTTTTAATAAATTCTGATTCTACCTTTCTTAATCATAATCTATTGTTTTGCTTAATTAATCATGTAGTTGATTTCATCTTGTTGATTGTGTGATTGGTTTGCTTACTCGGTTGTGCTTATTGAGGTGGTGTGTTTGAGATTTTTAGATTATTGTGCTTATTGCTTAATTTTTATGTTTTCTAGTTTTTAAATAAGTTGATTTTGGAAGATTAATATTTTTATAAAAAGTTGCTTTTTAATACTTGCTTATTTAGTGTTTTTAAAAGTTTTTCAATTTTAGCTTATTAGCTTTTTCTAAAATTTGATTTGGTTTAAGTTTTGGTAAGGGCTTATTTGATTTTTGCTTATTTTAGTTTAATTCGGATTTTGAAAACCCTAATATTTCGAACTATATGCAAAACCACATTATTCCGACTTATGTGCAAACCCCAGTATCCCAAATCAGCTACAGTACACTTTATTCTGACTTAGACCTTACTTTCCCTCCAAAACCACTCCCATTTCCCGAATTAGGTTGGATTTTAGCTTATTCCGGATTAGATACTAAGCACCCATTCCGAATTAATTCCGGTATCAACATTCTGGATTATGTACTAAAGGTTCAATCCGAATTACTTGAGTGACACATATTCCGAATTAGATGTGACAAGGGCTTTCCAAATTGTTTAAACGTGTGGATTTCGGATTACTTCAAGAACCCGTATTCCGGATTGCATCCGGAACATAGATTCCGGATTAGCATCTTTGGGTGAATTCCGAATTAAGTATAGAAAAGATTCCGGATTAGGTGTGTGACGCGGATTCCGAATTTTGTCAGGAAAGGTGTATTCCGGATTGACTAGTGAATCACATTCCGGATTGTATTCAGATTGTGGATTCCGACTTGTTTGTTTTTCAGGGATTCTGAATTAGGTTGGAATCTTTGATTCCGGATTGTTTGGTTTTATCATTTTCCGACTTAATTTTAGTTTTTGTTTCCCGACTTATTTTCAAACTTAATTTTTCCCACCAATTTTTACCTAGTTTAATTTTAAACATTTTCACTTAGTTTAATTATCAAGTTTTAATCTTTTGTCGATTATTTTAAGAGTCTTAATTATTAGTTTAATCATTTTAAGTTTACAACTTTATTTTAAAATAGATAATTACCTTTAGTTATTTTCACTTTGATCTAATGTGCAGCATTCACTCTGGATAAGCAATCGAGGTTAGACATCCTTCTTTACTTTTATGTTTAAAAGCTTTACGTTTATATTGTTAGTAGACATAGATAATCAAGCTCCCCTTTTAGTGACCAACACCAATTATTCCACCCTAAGCCGTGATCAATTCGATTAGATACCGAGAACGATTGAGTACACATATGCACAAAACCATTAAATCAGTTAAATTAAATGGCGTCGCTGCCGGCTCTTTTCGTAAAGATTAACGGTTTTTAGTGAGAAAAATTGGATTTTGGGATCCGTTCTTTTGGGAACGTTATTTTCAAGCATAAAAATTTTAAAAAAATCCTAAAAATATAAAATTTTAAAAAATCCAAAAAAATAAAAAAGATAAAAAACCAAAAATATTGTAATTCATTTTAGTGTATGCGTACTCGATCTTCGTCCTATTCTGAGCTCGAGACTCGTAGAGACTTAGATATGGCCGGTGTGCATAATAATAACAACCCACCTCACCCCAATTTGAACAAAAATAACAACAACAACCATGTCCCTCAACCCGACCTTCGTACGATGGAGGAGCTTTGTCAACCAACTATGAACGGACGTGGAGGACCGATTGTGCCGATGCAAATCACGGCTTCTGAATTTTCGTTGAAGCATCACATGATCCAACAAGTTCAAAACGCTTGTCCATTTCGTGGATTACCGGATGATGATGCCAACATACACCTCGATAAATTCATAACCGTCACTTAAAGCATGAAATTTCCCGGTGTTTCCATGGGTTTTCTTCGCCTTCATCTTTTTCCACACACTTTATCCCACCATGCCGAAAAATGGTTTGATCGTCTTCCCAAAAACTCAATTCATACATGGGACGAAATGACTCAAAAATTTTTGTCGCGCTACTAACCACCATCCATGGTGACTAGTCTTTGCAATCAAATCAATGGTTTCACTCAAGAACCTGATGAGTCGCTTTTCGATGCTTTGGAACGTTATAATGTCTTGATCGATCGTTGTCCTAATCATAATATGCTCCCCGTCACTTTGATTGATACTTTCTACAATGGTTTAACTTTTCGTGATCGTGATATGATTAATGTTGCCGCCGGTGGTACACTCATGAAGAGAAGACCTGAGGAGTGTAGAGAGCTTATAGAGAACATGACCACTCACCACAAAAATTGGGATTCATCCGCATCTTCAAGAAATAACCCGAGGGCCAATGTTTCTTCTACTTCATCAAAACCCGAGTTAACCGAACTTACCCGCCAAATAGCCTAGATGAACAAAAATTTCTTAACTATTTCTACGAACCAATTTCATAAAGTCAAAGCTGTAACACCTTCTTGTGAAACTTGCGGTGGTTCTCATTCATACACCGATTGTCATTCTACTCATGACAATCCGGAAAATGTGTATGCGTCTAACTGTAACTTTTCCACGGGAGGCTATCAAGCTCGTCCTCAAGGTGACCAGAATATGCTAAGTTATCGATCAAACAACTTTCTTTCACCACCCGGTATTCCTCCTCAAAACTAAAACAACTTCAATCGCAACAATCAAAACCAACCTCGAGCTCCTAATCAATATCAAACCCAAAGAAATCCATATCCACCTCAAGGAAATAATCAAGTTTATCAACAAACCACTTATCAACCACCTGCTTACCAAGTTCCCCATCCCAACCAACCTACGATATACAATCAAGAGGTTGAAACGTACATGAGGACTAATGACGCGTTGGTGAAGAATCTTCAGAGTCAAATCATCAACTTGAAAGGTGACATGGCGAAACAAGGGAATGATCTTCGAGCTGAGCTTAGGAATGACATGCGAAACTCTTTAAGTAGTCAAACGAATGACTTAAGGGATATGATGGCTAGTTTCTTCCCAAGTAGTCAACCCTCTAGTTCGGGTTCTCTTCCGAGTAATGCCGTTGCTAATCCAAGAGGGGAGATGAAAGCAATCACCACCCGAAGTGGAAAAGCTTGTAAGGAACCCGAGATTCCTAAACCTACACCGGTGATTGTGACAAAGGATAACGAGCCCCCTTCACCGATTCCTCCACCTTCTTCTTCTACCCATCCACCACCCAAGGATGTGAGTGAGAATTCCATTCCAAAGCCTTCATCTCAACCCGATATACCTTATCCTTCAAGGTTGAGGAAAGAGAAGTTGAAAAGTAAGGATGATATTCAAGTTTCGAACTTTCTTAAAATGTTTAAACAATTGAATTTCAACATCTCCTTTGCCGAGGCTCTCGCTCACATGCCTAAATATGCTAAAATGTTTAAAGATCTTCTCAGTGATAAGGAAAAACTCCTTGATATTACACAAACCCAACTTAATGAGAATTGCTCCGCGGTTCTTTTAAGGAAATTACCAACCAAACTTGGTGACCTGGGTCGCTTTCACATTCCTTGCAACTTCCCCGGGGTAGAGAATTGTATGGCAGTAGCCGATCTAAGTGCTAGTATCAACTTAATGCCATCAAGTGTTTGGAAACAATTATCTCTACCCGAGCTAGTCCCCACACGAATGACATTGGAGTTAGCTAACCGTACGATTGCTTATCCGGTGGGGATAGCCGAAGATGTCTTCGTCGGTGTCGATAAATTCACCTTTCCGGCGGATTTTGTTGTCGTTGACTACGAGATGGACCTCCGTGTTCCATTAATCATTGGACGTCCATTCTTGAGGACCGGTCGCACTCTCATTGATGTAGCCGCGGGTGAATTAATCATGAGAGTTGGGGTGACGACAAATCGTCTTCAACATGGGTAAACTTTCTAAGCAACCTTATGAACACGAGAGCATTAATTTCATTGACGTACTTGATGAGGCTTGTGAAAGCATTTCAAAGACGCTTGTAAAAGTGGTTTTTCTTCTCTACCCATTGTTGAGACCATTACCTCTATTGATCCCTCACTTACTCCATTTTGAGAAAGTGACTTCCTTTTGAAAGAATTTGAAGCAACTTTAGGGGATGTGGACTTAAAATATGACGATTCTCCCTCCAATTGGGATGAAGACATTCGTACCATTGAGAAACTTCTCAATGAGGACCATATTTCTCCACCTTCTCCTATGGAAATCACAAACGATGATCCGAATTTGACTACGCCTTCCATCGACAATCCTCCGGATTTAGAGCTTAAGGATTTACCGTCTCATCTCGAATACGTTTTACTTGAAGACAATAAGAAGTTACCGGTCATCTTTGCAAAGGATTTAAAAGAGGATGAAAAATCTCGACTTCTCGATGTGCTTGATGAGACTGCTTTTATACATAGTCTCATCGTCCGAATCGGGCTTAAAATGCGTAAAATATCATTAAAACTGCCAAATATATGCTCGTGTTTGTTGCTTGTGTATTTTAGGTACGGATATTGAGGAAATGACAAAAAGATCACAAGAATCAAGCAAAAACGAAGATGGGAAACGAAGCCGCACAATGAACCGGGCCCAAATCAAGAATTTCCAAAATGGTCCTTGAAGTTTGAAGAATTGTCAACATTGGTCCCTCATTTTTGAAGATTTGGCAAGATAAGACCTTGAAGAAATCATCATTTGGCAACAAAGGTCCTCCATGTTTGAAGATATCACAAGAATGGCCCTTGAAGAATGCAAGTATTGCATTTGAAGTCCTTGATTAAAGTTATAAAGTATATTGTGCCAAAAGTGACAAGTATGCCAAAGTTGTTATTAAGGGATTCAAAGTTGTTGGCTGTTTTTACAACATGAACAAAACAAGAGAGATTGGGGACTGAAACTGCCAAACACTCTAACTCACCCCAACCAACCAAACTGCCACATCACCCCACTCCACCAATCACACCTCACCACCTCACCTCCCACGCCATGTCACCCTTCCACCACCAGGTTTATTTAAATAAACCTGGGTCAACCAAAGTCAAACCCCCCTTTTTTTACCACTAAACACCCAATTCAAAATTAATCACCCCCATTTCAGATTAAACCCACCCTTAAAACACCTCATAAACCCTAACATTCCCAGGAACAATTAACTCCATATCAAAGGGGTTTTTGTTGCCTCTTTCCAGATCACTAATCAACCTTATTGTCACCAAATCCCACACCCAAACCGTGACCCCAACACACCCATGTCTTGGGTAGGGCCCTCCCCTGCAACGTCCCTTTCCTCCCAACCCCCAATACCAGACAAGATAAACGGCTAGATGATCCCTTTGTCCCCAAGCACAAATAAACGTTTATGATCACTTCATCACAGTTGGCACATCACCATCATCACATGAGAGCATATTTGACCAAGATTTGAAGATTCAAACAAAGGGATTTTAGGGAATTTCATGTATTAGGGTTTAGGTTTCTACATTGTTCTATTGAGTAGTATATAATGAGACGTATGTGTCCATTATAAGTTGTTCCAGATTTTTTCCAAGTTATTGTAATCCCTTTTAAATTTTTATAAAGTTGGTATTTTTGTTAAATTATAATTCCTTTTATGATTTTATAGTTGGTGTTAGCTTGAGAGAATCTGAGTTCCATATTTCATTTGATAAACACTTTGTGTTTGTTTCAGTTTTCAAAAAGGTTTCAGAATTTGTTTGAAAATTTTCAGAAATCCAAGGCTCCTATGAAGTGAAAGTGGAATTGGATTCCGGGATTTCTGATATTGTTCTTGTTTCAAAACGTGTTCAAAGTTCAAGGTTTACTGTTTTGTGAAAAAGGTTTAAGAATGTTTTAAAAATCAGAAATTTGGTTATATTGTCCCCATTTATTGTTCTTAGCATGAAATCTTTGAGCAATAGCTTGTTATCCAAGGATCAGCACATGCCCGAGTCTGTTTTGAGATGGCTATGCATCCATTGTGGGACCTGGATATGGGTCCCACAAGGTAAATTCCTTGTTTTCAGTTTCAACTTTGGTGATTTATATGATTTGGTGAAAATGAATGAAAGGTGTTCAAATGTTGATTTTCCTGTTTGTTCATGTTTGATTAGGGTTGCTATGCATGTCTAGATAGATTAGGATCAGTTTGAGTAGAGTTTGATTAGGATTGGTTTGATAATTTTTAGTTTCTGAATTTTAAGGAGTGTTTGGATTAGGGTTTAAACTAGGGTGAATGGTATTAACCTTGGCTGAAAACCTGTTTAAAACATTCATTTGGTTGTTAGTGATTTATAGTAGTACTTGGGTTTCACTTTGGTAGAGTTTAAAAGTCAGATTGCATGTTAAAATTTGGACAAAGTAGCTCAAATCAGTAAAGTGCCCTCAAGTGACTGATTTCTGAAAATTTGTGCCTCAAATCTGGTAAACTGTTAGAGGTAGGTCTTAAGTAGGGGTTGTAGTTGCTTACATGTTATTTGGGTAACTTATGTGCAAGATTTGGCTTACTGAAATTCACATTTGTGCTAACTGAATCAGCAAAATCATCACAGACCTTCACAGCCTTAATCAATAACTTGTGGGGCCATTTGTGTGAGATTTTGTGAAGTAACTTGCTAGTTTTTGTGTTGTTATTGACTCCCTATACTCAACTGAGTATAGGGGTGCCTTTTGTTCCAAAAGAAACCAATCCAACAAGCTTTCCTAAGCTCAAAGGTCACCAGACCTGATTTTTGCACTAACAGTGGGAACATAGTTCCCCCTGCTTGCCTTATTGTTTCCACTGCTTAGCATAAGGACAAAAGTCCTGTGCATGTCACTATCAGCTTTTTAATTTTTTGTCTTTTGTGGGTAAATATTAGAATTAGGACCTGAAACTTGTTTCATTATTTTTCTAATTTTATTTTTGATTTTTCTGTTTAATTAAATTTTTTATTACTGTTCATTTAGTATTTTTTAGGTTAAATAGCTATTTTAAATACTTTTAATATTTCTATTTTTGGCGTTTAGTGCCAAAAATCTTTGTTTTTCAGTTTAAACCTTTTTCATAGATTAAGAAAAACATTTTAAGATTTTTAGTATAAAATTTTTTTACTGTTCACTTTTTATTTATTTTTTAGAATTAAATTAGTTTAATTAGGGTTTTATTTATTATCAGTTTTGTCTTTTAGTGAAAAATTTCATATTTTTTAAACTTTTTCATTTTTCTTCTGTTCATTAGAGTAATTTAGGATTTTTAAAATTGACAAATTATTTTTGGAATTATTTTATTATTTTTTATAATTATTTTAGATTAAAAATAGTTTTTAGTGATTTAAAAATAGAAAAATAGTTTTTAAAAATTAGGAAAAATACTTTTTAGTCTTTAGATAATATAAGTAAGTTATTAGTTCAATAAAATAATATTTTGGACATTTGATTAATTATATTTAGTTTTAGGGCTTTAATTAGCATTTAAAATTGAATATTTAATTAATAAAAGGTTTTAAAATATTTTTATTAGATTTTTATTCTTATTTATATTATTTTAGACTTATTTTAGCTTTTAATTAATTTTTAGGTTTAAAATTTTTAATTTTGTAGTTTTTACGGTTTTACGTGAACGACCTTTTCGTCTTAGCTCGATACGTCTTCGTAACCGTCATTCTTTTCTCACCCCATTTCTATTTTCTTCTTTTTATATCAATATAATCACAAACATTATATCAATTCATTACACAACGCACTTGCCTCCTTGGGAAACAAACTTGAACTTATTTGGTCATTAGTGTTTGGTTTTCCTAAACCGACACTTAATACTTGCCACTTTTGCTCTCTTTTCCTAAAGGGTTGCAAAAACACTATATCATTTTGGCGCCGCTACCGGGGAGGCGTGTTGTGTTTTGATTGAACAATTGTTGTTTTTATACTAACCATAATTAGTATTTGTATTAGTAGCACTCTACTAATACGTATTATCGGTTTTTGGTTTTTGTGTGAATACTATTACTATAGTGTATGCGTAGAACAATAAATTCACAAGTACTCCAAATACGTGAGAAATCACAACCTTGACTTGGGAGGTCATTACCCAATCATTGTATTCGAATCTCAAACCAAAGAAAAAAGGCAAAAATAGATAAATACTTTCGTGAAGCTCGATTTTGAAAAATACAAACTATAAGGTGGGTATAAGGCGGTTGTATTTCACGACCTAAAGGAAAAAGGCTCTTAAGTGCTTCGCGCCGCCTCGTTTCCTCCGCTTGCTTGTGAGTATTTGATTTTGAAAGATAATCGAGGGTTTTGCCGCCCAAAGTATTATTACATATCATATATATTTTCTTGGTTTCATTGATTAAACCCTCTTGAACGATTTGGTGTTCCACCATCGTTCTAAAGTCATCGAAGGCGTTCACTTCACGTGATCGTTTTCATTCCTTGAGGCTTCTTTAATCAAGAGATTTGATTAAGGAGGAGATTTGTAGATTATTGTCTACCTAATACATTCCAAAAATCCAAAAAAAAGTAAAAACAATCAAAAATCCAAAATATTGAAAAAGTTAAAAACACCAAAAAGAATCTTCTTTGCTCGTCCCCTCGTTGTACGTGACGTTTATGCTAACTCGTAATCAAGCAAAACATACACGTAGACGAAAGAACAAAACTCCCACTCCAAATCATTCTAGTGAGGAGTCTCCTATTGACGAACCCATTGTACGAGAAGCACCAACCATGGCAAATCGAACTATGATGGAGTTACTTCAAGCACCCACCGAGGGTTATGGAGAGGCTATTGTGATTCCCACTATCCTTGCGAAGAATTTTGAGGTGAAAAAGGGTTTGTTGTCGATGATCCAAAACAACAAATTCCGTGGTGATGAGAAGGACAATCCACACAACCATATCCGCCAATTTAATCGTCTTACCGCCACTTGCAAATCTAAGGATGTCTCGAATGACTCGATTAAGATGATGCTTTTTCCGTATTCCTTAGCGGGGCCCGCTAAAATTTGGTTAGAGAAAGAGCCACCCAATTCTATATTGACTTGGAAGGATCTCGTTTCAAAATTTGTGAACCAATTTTTTCCGCCCTCTAAGACTACGCACTTGAAAAACGAGATTTCTAAATTTTCACAAGAGTGTAATGAAAGTTTTTCAACGGCTTGGAATAGGTTTAAGGAGATGTTACATGAATGTCCTCATCACGGTTTTTCTGACTTGCACCAAATTGACACGTTTTACAATGGACTTAATGATCATGACAGAGATTATTTAAATTCCGCCACGGGTGGTAATTTTTTGTGTAAAATGGTTGAGGAAGCTTTGGTGATAATTGAGAATAGGTCTAAGGTTTATAGCCCTCGTAACACACCGAGTGTTACCAAATTGGGTTCATCATCATCACCATCGTCTCGTAGCATTAATGCCTTACAAGATGAAGCTAATGAGGAAAATCATTTTTTTGATAGGTTTTCGACTCTTATGTCCCATTGGAAAGCTCAAGAAGCTTCAATTTCCGCTTCGAATAAATCGGTTGCTAAGAGTTGTTTGTCGTGTGGTGGAGCTCATGATCTTTACGAGTGCATTACCGCGGATGGTAACACTTCGAGTGCTTATATAGCCACGGGAACTTATAACCAAAACGGTCAAGGTTCCCGCCAAAATCAAGCTCCACCAAATCAAAATGCTAATAACTATCGAAACAACAATCACGGTGGTAATTATCAAGGCAATCAACGTAACTACAACAAGGGTAATTATCAAAGTGGAAATGGGCAAATTTCAAACCAAAACCAAAACCGTGATTTTCAAACTACGACTCAAGGTTTTCAAAATGATCATACCAAAAATCTTCAAGGAGAGTTTTTGAATTATGCTAAGGCAAACGATGCTAAGTTTGACAATATGCAACGTGAAATGGTTAGCTTAAGATCCGAGTTGAAAAACGAGCTTAAAAACGAACTTGCTAATGAACTAAAGACTCATGCTAATAAAATGGAAGGAAATGTTCAACGACTCCAACAAAATCAACAAAAAATGGAGCAAGGTCAACATGAGATTAAGCAAGAGTTGTTAAAAGAGGATGCTAGGCAATCTAAGTTTGATGACCGAATGGGAAAAATGTTTGAAGCTATCATGTGTAAACCTTCTTCTTCGGGTGGTCTTCCTAGTGATACCATCGTGAACCCGAAAGGAGAATTGAAGGTTATTACTACTCGTAGTGGTAAAACTTTCAAAGAACCCATTTCTCGTCCAAGTACTTCTATGGAGAAGGAAAAAGAGAAAGAACCTGAGGTGGTGGTAGAAAAGGAGCAAATTCCAAGCCCACGAAGTACCGCTCAAACCACACCTACGGTTGAACCAATACCAATCATGGAACCCGAGATTCCAAGGCCGTTGCCTATGCCCCAACCCACACCACCCTTACCTTACCCTTCAAGACGAGACAAGGAAAAGGCACAAGAACGAAATAATTATCAATTTGAACTTTTTGTGAAAATGTTTCGTGACTTGCATTTTAATATAAGTTTTGCCGACGCCTTGGTCATGATGCCTCGATTTTCCGCGAACTTCAAAAGTATGTTGAATAACAAAGAGAAATTGCAAAAATCGTATAGTTGTTCATCGGTTTTTCTTAGCCGCATACCTCAAAAAATCGATGATCCCGACAAGTTTTTAATCCCATGTGCTATACAAGATATGGAAGAATGCTACGCCTTGGCCGATCTTGGTGCTAGTATTGCCTCTCAAGATTTTTAAGTCGCTCAATCTTCCCAATCTCACTCCTTCAAGAATGTCAATCGAGATGGCCGATCATTCTACGATTCTAGCTTGTGGAGTAGCCGAGGACGTCTTTGTGAAAGTTGGAAAGTTCTACTATCCTGTAGACTTTATTGTTGTTGACATTCCCATCGATCCTAAAGTTCCTTTAATTTTAGGTCGATCATTTTTGGATACCTCGAGAGCACTTATCGATGTGCACGCTAGGAAAACCACTCTTCGTTTCAATGAGGAAGAACTCGTCATTAATGCAACTCAAAACTCCACGCTTTCTCATGTGTATTCTATCACGTCTTTGTACAATGTCAATCCCATCAAAAACATTTGCAAAAAGATTTCAAAAAGAGTTTTAGGAGTTAATGATAAGAACGATTTTCCGTCCCCTCCGCCGGTGGAGGTTAAGAGTGTTAAGCCTACGTTTCCAATCACGAATGATTCGTCGGATGATGAATATGTTGATCCCGATGGGGGAGTTTTCTTTGTTGACAAACGTTTTGAGAACTTACCACCACCTTTACCAAAACGGTTTTCAAATGTGAGAATTTTTAGTGTGACTAACATTGCTTTAGAAACGCCAAATATTTTCGACATAATTTCACAAGGATAGTTTAAAAGATGAAAAAGGGAGAGATTTTAAATTGGATTTAAAATATTTTTCTACAACTCTAACTCCGTCATCACCACGTGTATTGAGCACTACAAGCTCATCTTCTCCTTTTGACGATGCTTTATGTGGACCTAGTGTGGGGGAATCCCCTTATGTTCCCTCCCCTTTCTCCACCGAGGACGAGATATTTGATCCCGGAATTGCTTATAAAGGGAAATCTCGATCTTCCACCGATGCAATAAATTGAAAATCTTTCTATTTGATTGGTGTGAGTCTACCTCGAGTAGCTCTTGGTTTCTATGACTTACCCATTGTCCCACCCTTCTATTTCTTCTCATCTATTTTCTTGAAACCCTTTGGGTTTATGTTGGCACATGATGAACTGGCTTTGATTTGTTTTTCCAATGAAAACGAGAACGCCATCTTCGATCCCAGTATTTTGCACCATCAAAGGACTTAGTCCTTAATACCGGTTATTTTTGGGCCTTGTTTATCATGTAAGCCCCACCAAAAATTGACCATACCATGATTATCCCTAAATGATCACATTTATGGGGATTCGAGTCGAGCTTTTGACTCGGTTATCAAAAACAAGGTGCCTCGTGGGGGAAACCATGCTTATCCATGTACATATTATTGCTTTCTAATTAGTTTAATGTGAGGGGATTTGTGCCCTTCCAACCTTTGTTCCGTGGTTGTTTGTGAATTGTGGTTTTTAGATCATGATCTTCACGATTGGAGCCTCTCGTGTTCGTTTTATGGGAGCACTCGATCGTTTTCTTTGAAGACTTTCTCAATATCCAAATGATATATCCTTTGATGTTCTAACCTTAGGTTTATAGCACACTTCATAAACGGCTATTAATTTAATGGTTACACCCTTTTCATGCTAGATTAGGCATTCGACTATGTCTCTAGTATGGGGGTGTTTGCACCCCTAGACTCGAAACATTGAGGACAATGTTTAACTTTAGTATGGGGGAGAATAAGATACTTGCCTTGCCAAACCTTCACGCTTTCCAAAGTTTATCTTTTTGTTTATCGTTTTTGTTGCAAAATAAGGCTAAAAATGGCCAAATTTTAAAAATTTTCTCATATTTTGTAAGTGTTTGAAGACACGAATGTAGATTTTCCGATGGCGAGAATAAGAGTAATTTTTAACTCGACCGTGCGTGTTGAGCACTTAGCTTTGATTCCTTAACTTCACATTAGGCTAAGTCTCTTAAATGAGGACGAGAAATGATAGAGTTAATTATAAGTTACTATGCTAAACGTAGAGTACTCGTATTCTTTCAAAAACTCATGTGTTCTCGTTGTTTGCTTATTCTCTCTTCGCATGTAAATATTTTTTTCTTAATAAATATTGACTTAGCGGTTTAGTTAGGATTGTTGGGTTTCTAGTCTTTTCTAGTAGCTTCCGTGTAATTAAATTGGAAAGACATTAAGGTATCGCCAGCGTCACGGTTTTGAAGTATTGGCACCCGAATAATCAAAAGCTTCACCCAATAATAAGATTTCATGTGCTCACCTAAATCTAGCAAACAATTTGAAGCCCCACAAGGCCGAAAAATCTATGCAAAATTGAAAGTGAATCAAGCCTTAATCTTCGAAGCTTTAAAGATCCAAAATTCGTCTTTGCGTGAGGATATACGTCTTTGGCTAATAATACCACCGATGAGGCGGATAATAAAAGGCAAGGCAAGACCGAAGTCATAATAAAAGCTTCATGGCGAAGTTGAATAAAAGATGGAGGTAAACCAAAGATAATAAGGCCCTTCCGTTAGGGGGCGTATAAAAGTCTTGGTAATAAGTCTCATGTTCAAAACCGTTATAAAACCGTGTTTATCGATTCTTCTTGTCAACTTAATTTTTTGACATCGTTGTCTATTAGGAGGGGTTATTGATTTGATAATCTTAGTTACACCGTTAGGACTCTATTTTTAGACCTAAATCTCTATTATCGCATAAGTCAAACAATGTATCCTCGTGAAACATTCAAGACAAAATAAAATATAAGAGATACAACTTAGGAATAATGGGAGGATAAGTACGTGATTAGGGCATATGAGTAGTGTTAGCATTACTAACTTATAATGACAATGATCTCGTTGCACGCTTGGCATGGAATTGGAGTGAAAATCGAGGACGATGAAATTATTTCTAACGAAGCATTCACATGTTCTTATTCTATGAACCTAAACGTCCCATTTTGCGATGAAAATCATACATTATGTCTAAAACACAAGTAGTAGTAATAGTGGTAGTGTAGCTAGTTTATCATTTAAATAAAGTGAATAAAAATGAATTTTGGAGATGCTACGATACTTTATTCTAGCATTGCGTGAGGGCACGACAATGGTTTAGTATGGGGGAGTGATAAGACTGCTTTTATACATAGTCTCATCGTCCAAATCGGGCTTAAAATGCATAAAATATCATTAAAACTGCCAAATATATGCTCGTGTTTGTTGCTTGTGTATTTTAGGTACGGATATTGAGAAAATTACAAAAAGATCACAAGAATCAAGCAAAAACGAACACGGGAAACGAAGCCGCACAATGAACCGGGCCCAAATAAAGAATTTCCAAAATGGTCCTTGAAGTTTGAAGAATTGTCAACATTGGTCCCTCATTTTTGAAGATTTGGCAAGATAAGACCTTGAAGAAATCATCATTTGGCAACAAAGGTCCTCCATGTTTGAAGATATCACAAGAATGGCCCTTGAAGAATGCAAGTATTGCATTTGAAGTCCTTGATTAAAGTTATAAAGTATATTGTGCCAAAAGTGACAAGTATGCCAAAGTTGTTATTAAGGGATTCAAAGTTGTTGGCTGTTTTTACAACAGGAACAAAACAAGAGAGACTGGGGACTGAAACTGCCAAACACTCTAACTCACCACAGCCAACCAAACTGCCACATCACCCCACTCCACCAATCACACCTCACCACCTCACCTCCCACGCCATGTCACCCTTCCACCACCAAGTTTATTTAAATAAACCTGGGTCAACCAAAGTCAAACCCCCCTTTTTTCCCACTAAACACCCAATTCCAAATTAATCACCCCCATTTCAGATTAAACCCACCCTTAAAACACCCCATAAACCCTGACATTCCCAGGAACAATTAACTCCATATCAAAGGGGTTTTTGTTGCCTCTTTCCAGATCACTAATCAACCTTATTGTCACCAAATCCCACACCCAAACCGTGACCCCAACACACCCATGTGTTGGGTAGGGCCCTCCCCTGCAACGTCCCTTTCCTCCCAACCCCCAATACTAGACAAGATAAACGGCTAGATGATATCCCTTTGTCCCCAAGCACAAATAAACGTTTATGATCACTTCATTACAGTTGGCACATCACAATCATCAAATGGGAGCATATTTGACAAAGATTTGAAGATTCAAACAAAGGGCTTTTAGGGAATTTCATGTATTAGGGTTTTGGTTTCTACATTGTTCTATTGAGTAGTATATAATGAGACGTATGTGTCCATTATAAGTTGTTCCAGATTTTTTCCAAGTTATTGTAATCCCTTTTAAATTTTTATAAAGTTGGTATTTTTGTTAGATTATAATTCCTTTTATGATTTTAAAGTTGGTGTTAGCTTGAGAGAATCTGAGTTCCATATTTCATTTGATAAACACTTTGTGTTTGTTTTAGTTTTCAAAAAGGTTTCAGAATTTGTTTGAAAATTTTCAGAAATCCAAGGCTCCTATGAAGTGAAAGTGGAATTGGATTCCTGGATTTCTGATATTGTTCTTGTTTCAAAACGTGTTCAAAGTTCAAGGTTTACTGTTTTGTGAAAAAGGTTTAAGAAAGTTTTAAAAATCAGAAATTTGGTTATATTGTCCCCATTTATTGTTCTTAGTAGGAAATCTTTGAGCAATAGCTTGTTATCCAAGGATCAGCACAGGACCGAGTCTGTTTGGAGATGGCTATGCAGCCATTGTGGGACCTGGATGTGGGTCCCACAAGGGAAATTCCTTGTTTTCAGTTTCAACTTTGGTGATTTATATGATTTGGTGAAAATGAATGAAAGGTGTTCAAATGTTGATTTTCCTGTTTGTTCATGTTTGATTAGGGTTGCTATGCATGTCTAGATAGATTAGGATCAGTTTGAGTAGAGTTTGATTAGGATTGGTTGATAATTTTTAGTTTCTGAATTTCAAGGAGTGTTTGGATTAGGGTTTAAACTAGGGTGAATGGTATTCACCTTGGCTTAAAACCTGTTTAAAACATTCATTTGGTTGTTAGTGAGTGATATTAGTACTTGGGTTTCACTTTGGTAGAGTTTAAAAGTCAGTTTGCATGTTAAAATTTGGCCAAAGTAGCTCAAATCAGTAAAGTGCCCTTAGGTGACTGATTTCTGAAAATTTGTGCCTCAAATCTGGTAAACTGTTAGAGGTAGGGCTTAAGTAGGGGTTGTAGTTGCTTACATGTTATTTGGGTAGCTTATGTGCAAGATTTGGCTTATTGAAATTCACATTTGTGCTAACTGAATCAGCAAAATCATCACAGACCTTCATAACCTTAATCAGTAACTTGTGGGGCCATTTGTGTGAGATTTTGTGAAGTAACTTGCTAGTTTTTGTGTTGTTATTGACTCCCTATACTCAACTGAGTATAGGGGTGCCTTTTGTTCCAAAAGAAACCAATCCAACAAGCTATCCTAAGCTCAAAGGTCACCAGACCTGATTTTTGCACTAACAGTGGGAACATAGTTCCCCCTGCTTGCCTTATTGTTTCCACTGCTTATCATAAGGACAAAAGTCCTATGCATGTCACTATCAGCTTTTTAATTTTTTGTCTTTTGTGGGTAAATATTGGAATTAGGACCTGAAACTTGTTTCATTATTTTTCTAATTTTATTTTTGATTTTTCTGTTTAATTAAATTTTTTATTACTGTTCATTTAGTATTTTTAGGTTAAATAGCTATTTTAAATACTTTTAATATTTCTGTTTTTGGCATTTAGTGCCAAAAATCTTTGTTTTTCAGTTTAAACATTTTTCATAGATTAAGAAAAACATTTTAAGATTTTTAGTATAAAAAGTTTTTACTGTTCACTTTTTATTTATTTTTTAGAATTAAATTTGTTTAATTAGGGTTTTATTTATTATCAGTTTTGTTTTTTAGTGAAAAATTTCATATTTTTTAAACTTTTTCATTTTTCTTCTGTTCATTAGAGTAATTTAGGATTTTTAAAATTGACAAATTATTTTTGGTATTATTTTATTATTTTTTATAATTATTTTAGTTTAAAAATAGTTTTTAATGATTTAAAAATAGAAAAATAGTTTTTAAAAATTAGGAAAAATACTTTTTAGTCTTTAGATAATATAAGTAAGTTATTTGTTCAATAAAATAATATTTTGGACATTCTGATTAATTATATTTAATTTTAGGGCTTTAATTAGCATTTAAATTGAATATTTAATTAATAAAAGGTTTTAAAATAATTTTATTGGATTTTTATTCTTATTTATATTATTTTAGACTTATTTTAGCTTTTAATTAGTTTTTAGGTTTAAAATTTTTAATTTTGTAGTTTTTACGGTTTTACGTGAACGACCTTTTCGTCTTAGCTCGATCCGTTTTCGTAACCGTCATTCTTTTCTCACCCCATTTCTATTTTCTTCTTTTCATATCATTATAATCACAAACATTAAATCAATTCATTCACAACGCACTTGCCTCCTTGGGAAACGATTTTGAACTTATTTGGTCATTAGTGTTTGGTTTTCCTAAACCCACACTTAATACTTGCCACTTTTGCTCTCTTTTCCTAAAGGGTTGCAAAAACACTATATCAGTGCTCAAAAATCATAGGAAAGCAATTGCTTGGAAAATTTCCGATATCCGCATAATTGATCCTAACTTTTGTACTCATTAAATTCTCATGGAAGATGACTTTAAACCCGCAATCCAAAGCCAAAGAAGGGTTAATCCAAAAATTCATGACATCATCAAGAAAGAAGTCATCAAACTTCTATATGCCGGGATGATTTACCCTATTTCGGATTCGCCATGGGTTAGTCCCGTCTATTGTATGCCTAAGAAAGGAGGAATAACTGTTGTTCCCAATGAAAACAACGAGTTAATTCCTACTCGACTTGTCACGCGTTGGCAAGTTTGCATAGACTATCATAAAGCTCAATGATGCCACTTGTAAGGATCATTTTCCTCTACCTTTCATGGATCAAATTCTCGAGAGTTTAGCGGTTAATGACTACTATTGCTTCTTAGATGGTTTCTCTGGGTATTTTCAAATTCCCATTGATCCAAAAGACCAAGAGAAAACCACATTTACTTGTCCTTATAGAATATTTGCTTACAAAAGAATGCCTTTCGGCTTATGCAATGCTCCCGGGACTTTCCAAAGGTGTATGATGGCTATATTCCATGACATGGTTGAAGAAACTATGGAAGTCTTTATGGATGATTTCTCGGTCTATGGTGATTCTTTCTCTACTTGCCTTGCCAATTTATAATTTATTCTCAAACGGTGTGAAGACACTCGTCTCGTTCTTAATTGGGAAAAATGCCATTTCATGGACAAAGAAGGCATTGTTCTAGGTCATAAAATCACTAAATCTGGTCTTGAAGTCGACCGTGTTAAAGTCGATGTGATTGCTAAATGATAGGTGTGTAAACACCCATCTTTTCTACCACTTAATTACAATAATAACCGGACCAAAACGTGTATTTTATGTCTTTTATGTCGGAATTATGCGTGGTTTGTGTTTTTGTTGTGATTTAGGATGAAAAGGTGAAAAGTGGAGAAAACACGGACATTCACGGGCATTTACGGACTTTTATTGAAGTAAAGGATGAAAGACGAAGTCAAGAAGTCAAGAGTGCAAAAAGAACGGAAGTCCACGACCAATTCTAAAGATTTATCGAAGAAAAAGTCAAAAGACGGAAGTTTATCAAAAGCCGAAGAATTCAAGTCTATTTTATTGAAGAATTTAAAGACGAGTTCAAAAGAAATCCCGAAGTCAAAAGTCCCTCAAGTCCAAGATTAAAGAAGATTAGAAGAAAAGGACTAAGTACGCAATTAATGAAGATTAAAAGAAGGAGGGACTTAATTATGCAATTAAGAGAAAAGGAAAGAGGGGAGGAAACTTCCTTAATCCTCCCCTATAAATAGATTAGATTAGTCATTTTTCACTCTTGTTGGCTACGTGTGACAATTAGTCTTCCACCATTTTCATATCTTGTCATTTACTTTTCATGTCATTTAAATTCATGTTATGCACCTTAATTACCATTTAATTCCAAGTAAGTTTTCATTTTAATTCTTGTCAAATCTTTATTTTATCTTGTCAATCTCTTATCTACCTTTCTTATTCTTTGATTCATGTGTTTATGTTATGTTCATGTTCATGCTTTTATTTTGATCCAAGTGGTATTTGATTATTTTGGTTAAAGTTGTTTGATTTCGTGTTTTAAATTGTTTGTTGATGTTATCTATTAATCTCGTTACTGTTTAGTTTAGATCGTTTGTACTTATTTGATTGATTTTTGGTTATATCTGCTATTACTGTTCTCCTTGTTCTTCGGGGGTGTTTGCTTGTTTCTGATCTTTCCAGGAATAGTTCCGAACCAAGAAGGAGGAAAGTGTTCATTCGGAACTTCTAAAGTTCCGAATCAAGGCTTCATCCGGAAGATTTGGGATTAGAAAAAACTTCCGAACCAAACCTGTTCATTCGGAACTGTTCCGAACGAAGCCAAAACTTCCGATCCAAACATACTCATTCGGAAATCCAAAGTTCCGAACCAAGGGTTTCATCCGGAACTTTTCAAAAGTTCCGAATCAACTCAAAGTTCCGAATCAAGGACCAAAGTTCCGAATCAAGGCTGTTCATTCGGAAGTAAAAAAACTTCCGAGTCAAGGTTGTTCATTCGGAACTTCCAAAAGTTCCGGATCAAGGGTAATCTTCCGACTCAAGAAAGGTTCATTCGGAAGTTCTAAACTTCCAAATCAAGGAGCTTCATTCGGAAACTTCCGAATCAAGGGGTGACCTAATACTTCCGAATCAAGGCAGATTTTACAAGTTCCGAATCAGTAAGTTCCGAACGAAGCATTGTTTTGGATAAGTGACATATTCAGACCAATTTGTTCCGGATCAAGGATTTTGGTAATATTCCAAGTGAAGAAGAATCATTTCAACCAAAGGTGACATTTAGGACGAGTGATTATTCCAAACGAAGGTTTATTCCGAATGAGCTGTATTCAGGTTCTTATTAGCTTTTGTCTTTGATTTTTATTTTCAAGTTTTATTTTTCTTGCCTTTTATTTAATTGCACTTTAAGATTATTTGCCTTAGTTTTATTTTAGACTTTCCTTAGTTTTAGTTACACTTTAAGTTTGCCTTAGATAGATTTAAGTTTACGTCATTTACTTTAGTGCCCTTTTAAGTTCAGTATCGTTTTTAAATACTTGCACTTTACTTTAATTAGACTTAGATTTACTTTAAGAGCACTTTTACTTTAATTGTTTTGCACCTTTTAATTTTAAAATACTACAACGACACATCTTTGTTCCACCAAAATAAAACGAAGTCACACATAGAGAGCTAAGATCAATTCGATTAGACATACTTAAAACGAATCTTTTAATTAGGCAAAAACCTAGTTATCAAATGGCGCCGCTGCCGGCTCTTTTCGTTAAGATCAACAGTTTTCTGTGCTAGACACGTTGCTTTTTGGGATCCGTTCACTTGTGAACGTTACTTTTCTTGCATAAAAAATTCCAAAAACTCATAAAAATTAAAAATTGATACAAAACCATAAAAATTTAAAATTTCAAAAATCCAAAAAGATTTTATCTTTATTGTGTATATATATTGTATTTGTGTTTTGTTTTGTTTTCTTTTGCATTTTCAGGTGTATGCGTACTAGATCTTCTAATTATCAAGAGCCCGAGCCTCAAGAAGATTTAGATATGGCAGGTGTTAACAACAACATTCCACCGAACCTCAATAATAACAACAATGCTCTTCCACAGCCCGATCTTCGGACCATGGAGGAACTTTGTCAACCAACAATGTTTGGACGAGGAGGACCGATTGCGCCGATGCAAATCAACGCTCCTGAGTTTTCGTTGAAGCACCACATGATTCAGCAAGTGCAAACAAACCCATTTAGAGGATTGCCTGATGATGATGCCAACAAACACCTCGACAAGTTCATTACAATCACCCAAAGCATGAAGTTGCCTGGGGCCACAATGGATGTACTCCGCCTACAACTCTTTCCCCATACTTTATCACATCATGCCGAGAAATGGTTTGATCGTCTCCCGAAGAATTCTATTCACACTTGGGATGACATGACTCAACGCTTTCTTTCGCGCTACTTTCCACCATCCATGGACACAAGCCTTCGCAATCAAATCAGCGGTTTTATGCAAGACCCTGATGAATCTCTTTTCGACGCTTGGGAGAGATATAATGTCTTGATCGACCGTTGTCCAAACCACAACATGCTTCCCGTCACATTGATCGATACTTTCTACAACGGTTTGACTTTTCGAGATCGTGATACGATCAATGCAGCCGCCGGTGGCACATTCATGAAAAGGAGACCCGAGGAGTGTAGAAAGTTAATTGAGAACATGACTACTCACCACAAGAACTGGGATTCCTCTGCTTCTTCTAGGAACAACCCGAGAGTCAATGTTTCCTCAACCTCAGCAAACCCTGAGATGACCGAACTCACCCGCATGATGGCCGAAATGAGCAAAAGTATTACGCTTCTCGCTTCAAACCAACAACAACAACAAGTTAAAGCGGTTGCTAATCTTTGTGAAACATGTGGCGGTCCTCACTCATACACCGATTGTCCTTCGACACAAGGAAATCCGGAAAATGTGTATGCTGCTTACGGTAATTATTCACCGGAAAATTACCAAGCTAGACAACAAGGGGATAGAAATCTGCTGAGCTACCGTTCCAACAATTACCTTTCACCCGGTTTTTCTCCTCAAAACCAAAATCCCGCCAACAACTACAATAGAATCAACCAAATCCCACCTCGTGCTTCTAACCCTTATCAACCACCCACCCAACAACACCCACCCATTAATCCCGATGTTGACACCATCATGAGAACTCAAGGTGAGCAAATCAAGAATCTACAGAGCCAAATAATCAATTTGAAAGGAGATATCTTGAAGCAAGGTAATGACATCAGAACCGAGGTTCATGAAAATCTTCAATCTTCCTTCATCACTCAAACAACTGAATTAAAGAATCTATTGGCTAGTTTCTTGCCCGAAGCTCAACCTTCTTCTTCTTCGGGTTCTCTACCTTCAAACACCGTCACCAATCCGCGAGCTAATGTGAGTGCTATAACTACGCGTAGTGGAATTACCATTGTCAATCCACCTGACTCACCACCATCATCTACACCCCCTCCACCACCATGTATCCCTACTCCTCTTACACTTAGTGCTAGTACACCATTACCGTCTCTGCCTCGTCATGACGATGTATCTCGGAAGGACCCTTCAACATCACAACCTTTACCGACTACACCTTCACCTAACCCTTATCAACCCAGAATCCCATACCCTTCTCGCATAGGCAAAACCAACGATCTAACCAAGAATGATTGTCAAGTATCGAAATATGTGGATATGCTATCTAAAATGACCATCAACATTAGCCTTGTTGAAGCACTTTGCCACATGCCGAAATTTGTCAAAGCATTCAAGGAATTGCTTAGCAAGAAAGAGAAGCTGATTGAACTCGCCAACACACGCTTAAATGAAAACTGCTCTGCAGTTCTTCTTAGAGAACTTCCGGAAAAGCTTGGAGATCCCGGTCGTTTTGTGTTGCCTTGCGTGTTCAACAAAACTGAAGAATTTAATGCCCTTGCTGATCTCGGGGCTAGTATTAATTTGATGCCACTGAGTGTTTGGAAAACACTATCATTGCCCGACCTCATTCCAACAAAGATGACTCTCGAACTTGCAAATCGCACTCTCGCTTACCCCGTTGGTATAACCGAAGACGTGTTTATCAAAGTTGGCACATTTACTTTCCCGGTCGATTTTGTCGTAGTTGATTATGAAATGGACCCTCGTATTCCTATAATACTTGGTCGGCCATTTTTGAGAACCGGACGTGCTTTAGTAGATGTGGCCGAAGGTGAGTTAATCTTAAGAGTCGGGGATGATTCTAAAGTTTTTAAAATGGGGAAGCTTACAGGCAAATCCTTTGGAGGCCGAGAATCAGTGAATATGATAAATGTGCTCGATGACTTTACCGTCTACGATAATCCTTTATTCGAGTCTTCCACTGATAATCCACTCTTTGAAGATGATGTGGATGATTCTCTCCCTACTTTGGACGCTTCTCCCATTTATGATTCTCAACCGGTCTTCGATGCTTATGATGATGATGATTCTAGCTCATCTCGGATGATTTTGATTGTACTTCTGAGTATCCCGAGCTGCCCACTTTCGATGATTTCGATGAGGCTGATACTCTATCGAGCGATTCTTCACATGATGAAGATCCTCCGCCATCACTCGATCCTACTTTAGACGATTATTCATTTGAGGAAGATTTCTCTAAATTTCTCAACACATACTTCCCTCATGAGAGTGATGCTCCTCCTTTGGACTTTGAAGATTATCGTCTTGATCCTACTTTGGATTTGAAGAGCATTTTGTCCAAGGAGAAGAAACCGGTCGACACCGAAATCCGTTGCACTTATGATTTGACACCTCTTTGTCCCCCTTCTGAGGACGAGGTTGTGCTTCTTTGCGGATCTTCTTCACACTCGGCTGAGCATGAGTGCTATTTTCCCTTAAAGGAAAAGGTGTTCGACCCCGGTATTGAAGTCTTTAAGCCATCTCAGTATCCACCTGATGAAATAAAAGGAAAAATCTTTGGACCCATTGACGACATGATTGCACCACTTCATCATTGCTTCTACTGTGCTCCATCACTGCTTAAGGGAACCTTGCCACTTCTCTTTTGGCTTGCCTTGTTCGCCTTAAGCTTGTTCTTATTGATGGATGAAAACTATGTCTTTGATCCTGGTGGATATGTTTCATGCTTCTTCCGTTGATGATCAAGGTCGAGTCAGGCTCACGACTCGGTTAACAAAAACCAAGCGCTTCTTGGGAGGCAACCCATGCATCTATCTTTTCGCTTTCTTTACCATAAGTGTAGGGGGGGACCCTTTGGATTGCTATTTCCTCTCCTCACTTCTTAATCAGGGATTCGAGCTTCAATGATCCACTTTTGATGATTCTTGACGACCCGTGATTCCATGTTCTACTTTATCCCGGTTCTATCCTCAACTCTTTTCGATTCACTATTTTACATATTTCTCAATATTAAAATAGGAATCTCTTTAGTTGTCTTTTCCTTAGCAAGATTTAAACAACGTGCACAATGTCCTAAGTGTAGGGGAGTTTCCTCCCACATGCTTAAACATTGAGGACAATGTTTATCTTAAGTGTAGGGGGACTTCTATCGAAGTTAAGTGGTCTTTTCCTTGTATTTGTCCTCATTTTAACCGGAAAATACATTTTTTGACATTTTTCAAAATTTTTGATCTATTTTGGCCTATTAGTTTTTCTTTTTGTATAGTTATTTTCTTTCCTTGCCAGAATAAATGTTTAATAAGTGGTTTTAATTTTCAAACGTTGTGAATCTTTTGACTCAATCCGACTTTACTCTAGCTAGTATCCTTAACGTGTTTAAGTCAAGTTTTGCTAGGCTTTTATATAGGGAGCTATAAAACGCGAAAGTCTTAACTCTCACGGGTTAAGAACAAGAACTTTTCGCAAGTTCTTATAATTGATCCTAGAGAGTCGTTTATCAAGGGAACTCTAAGATGCGATTTCTAAACTTGAAAGAGTCTAAGAATTTGCAAGATCCTATAGGCGACTCGAAAACCCAAAACTTTGATTTAATAGGCTAAGTATCCACGAGTCTCATTACTTGAGATTTTAAACTGTGGAGAACGAGAGATGATAGAGCCAATTATAAGTTCAGTATTCTTTCGTGAATTTAGGTGAGTTAATTATAAGCCTATTCTCCCATCGCTTGCTAATAATTTATCTGCTAATAAATAAGGTTGTACGATTTGAAGAGTTACTTAGCTTCTAGCCCCAGATCGTTTAAAAGTTGCTCGGTATGGATTAGAGTTCATAGCCAAGGCATAACTTATTGAAGCGGGACGCGAAGATTGGCGAGTCCGAAAAGGCCCTAACAAGGCATGAGGGCTATATTTTGTTGCTAAAGATCCAAAGTGATGTGAAGAATCATTTATCGAAAATCAATATGAAGGATCGAGACACACGACGTAAAGCAAAACTCCCCAAAAGTCATGGAGAAGTGTATCCAAAAAGACCCTAACAAGGTATGAGGATAAATAGATCTAAGTCATAAAAGGAGGCGGATCGTTGTATATCAAAGTCCAAAATAAAGATTGGAGAAAAATGAAGAAGTCGTGGTCCAAGTATGAATCTCTCAAAACTTCAAAGTGAAGAATTCCTATTATGAAGAGAAGACCATTATTTCATGAACGTCTCTCAAGATTTGAAGTATGAAGTCGCTGCCAAATATCGGTCCGAGAAAGGTCTCAAATCGCGAAGCGAGTTATGCCAAGATATGAACTTTATGAGGTCCCGAGAAGCAGATTTAAAAGATTTGGTCCTTTAGCTAACTATTGATTAACTCGTTCACTTTATTTTCAGACTAAATAACTATCGAAATAAGTCAAACAATGCATCTTCGTGATCATGCAAGACAACAATAAAATATAAGAGATACCCCTAGGAATAAGGGAGTCTAAGTGAGTAATTGGCCCACATGAGTTCGTGTTAGTCTACTAACTTATAATAACAATGATCTCGTTTTTAAGCTTGGTTTGGAGAAAGTGAAAACTTGAGGATGATAATTATTCATGACATTTCCAAAACCCAAGGTATGCTTTTGATTTCTTTATTTTGTATGTTTTTAATTTTCTTTAATAAAGGCCAACGTGGATTAACTATGATGAAAAGTGTAATCTTGCTTTGTAACTAATGCATTGCATGAGGACATTGCAATGGTCAAGTGTAGGGGATTTGATAGGTGTGTAAACACCCATCTTTTCTACCACTTAATTACAATAATAACCGGACCAAAACCTGTATTTTATGTCTTTTATGTCGGAATTATGCGTGGTTTGTGTTTTTGTTGTGATTTAGGATGAAAAGGTTAAAAGTGGAGAAAACACAGACATTCACGGGCATTTACGGACTTTTATTGAAGTAAAGGATGAAAGACGAAGTCAAGAAGTCAAGAGTGCAAAAAGAACGGAAGTCCACGACCAATTCTAAAGATTTATCGAAGAAAAAGTCAAAAGACGGAAGTTTATCAAAAGCCGAAGAATTCAAGTCTATTTTATTGAAGAATTTAAAGACGAGTTCAAAAGAAATCCCGAAGTCAAAAGTCCCTCAAGTCCAAGATTAAAGAAGATTAGAAGAAAAGGACTAAGTACGCAATTAATGAAGATTAAAAGAAGGAGGGACTTAATTATGCAATTAAGAGAAAAGGAAAGAGGGGAGGAAGCTTCCTTAATCCTCCCCTATAAATAGATTAGATTAGTCATTTTTCACTCTTGTTGGCTAAGTGTGACAATTAGTCTTCCACCATTTTCATATCTTGTCATTTACTTTTCATGTCATTTAAATTCATGTTATGCACCTTAATTACCATTTAATTCCAAGTAAGTTTTCATTTTAATTCTTGTCAAATCTTTATTTTATCTTGTCAATCTCTTATCTACCTTTCTTATTCTTTGATTCATGTGTTTATGTTATGTTCATGTTCATGCTTTTATTTTGATCCAAGTGGTATTTGATTATTTTGGTTAAAGTTGTTTGATTTCGTGTTTTAAATTGTTTGTTGATGTTATCTATTAATCTCGTTACTGTTTAGTTTAGATCGTTTGTGTTTATTTGATTGATTTTTGGTTATATCTGCTATTACTGTTCTCCTTGTTCTTCGGGGGGTGTTTGCTTGTTTCTGATCTTTCCAGGAATAGTTCCGAACCAAGAAGGAGGAAAGTGTTCATTCGGAACTTCTAAAGTTCCGAATCAAGGCTTCATCCGGATGATTTGGGATTAGAAAAAACTTCCGAACCAAACCTGTTCATTCGGAACTTTCAAAGTTCCGAACGAAGCCAAAACTTCCGATCCAAACATACTCATTCGGAACTCCAAAGTTCCGAACCAAGGGTTTCATCCGGAACTTTTCAAAAGTTCCAAATCAACTCAAAGTTCCGAATCAAGGACCAAAGTTCCGAATCAAGGCTGTTCATTCGGAAGTCAAAAAACTTCCGAGTCAAGGTTGTTCATTCGGAACTTCCAAAAGTTCCGGATCAAGGGTAATCTTCAGACTCAAGAAAGGTTCATTCGGAAGTTCTAAACTTCCGAATCAAGGAGCTTCATTCGGAAACTTCCGAATCAAGGGTGACCTAATACTTCCGAATCAAGGCAGATTTTACAAGTTCCGAATCAGTAAGTTCCGAACGAAGCATTGTTTTGGATAAGTGACATATTCTGACCAATTTGTTCCGGATCAAGGATTTTGGTAATATTCCAAGTGAAGAAGAATCATTTCAACCAAAGGTGACATTTAGGACGAGTGGTTATTCCAAACGAAGGTTTATTCCGAATGAGCTGTATTCAGGTTCTTATTAGCTTTTGTCTTTGATTTTTATTTTCAAGTTTTATTTTTCTTGCCTTTTATTTAATTGCACTTTAAGATTATTTGCCTTAGTTTTATTTTAGACTTGCCTTAGTTTTAGTTACACTTTAAGTTTGCCTTAGATAGATTTAAGTTTACGTCATTTACTTTAGTGCCCTTTTAAGTTCAGTCTCGTTTTTAAATACTTGCACTTTACTTTAATTAGACTTAGATTTACTTTAAGAGCACTTTTACTTTAATTGTTTTGCACCTTTTAATTTTAAAATACTACAATGACACATCTTTGTTCCACCAAAATAAAACGAAGTCACACATAGAGAGCTAAGATCAATTCGATTAGACATACTTAAAACGAATCTTTTAATTAGGCAAAAACCTAGTTATCACTAAATTACCTCCTCCTTCAACAGTGAAGGGTATGAGAAGTTTTTTTGGTCATGCGGGCTTCTATCGTCGATTCATCCAAGATTTTTCTAAGATCGCTCGCCCGATGACCCACCTCTTAGAAAAAGATACTCCTTTTATCTCCTCTAAAGAGTGTCTCGAATCTTTCCATCTTCTTAAGGATAAATTAACTAAGGCACCGGTCTTAGTTACCCCTAATTGGGAGTTACCTTTTGAATTGATGTGTGATGATAGCGACTTTGCTATCGGAGCAGTTTTGCTTAAAGAATCAACAAACATTTCCAACCAATCCATTACGCTAGCAACATAATGACGGGGGCTCAATTTCATTATACCACAACCGAAAAAGAGCTTTTAGCTGTAGTCTATGCTTTTGAAAAATTCCGCCCCTATCTTGTCCTTTCCACCACCATTGTGTATACCGATCATTACGCGTTGAATTACTTGGTAACAAAACAAGATTCCAAACCAAGACTTCTTCGTTGGGTTTTACTCCTTCAAGAATTCAAAATTGAAATTCGTGATAAAAAGGGAGCAGAAAACCTAGCCGTGGATCATCTTAGTAGACTTGAGGATCCTTATCAAGGGGAGCTCCCAAATCAAGAGATTAATGAATCTTTTCCCCTTGAGGCCTTGATGTCTATTAACTCCAATCTTGATGAGACCCCATGGTTTGCGGACTTTGCAAATAACTTGACGGGTGGAATTCTTATGAAAGGGTTAACGTCCCAACAAAAGAAAAAGTTCTTCAAGGACATTAAACACTATTATTGGTTCGACCCTTACCTCTTCAAACAATGTGTGGATCTTGTTATTCGTAGGTGTGTTGATGGGCCGGCAGCTTTACTAATACTAGAAGCTTGCCACAAAGGACCCACTAGTGGTCACTTTGGACCTAACTATACCGCGAAGAAAGTTTTCGATTCTAGTTTCTGGCCCACCATTTATCGTGATGCACACGAAATGGTTAAGCATTGTGATACTTGCCAAATAAAAGCCAAGATCACACATAAAGATGAGATGCCTCAAAATTTAATCCAAGATTGTGAAATATTTAACGTATGGGGCATCGACTTTAGGGGGCCATTTGCATCATCTAAAGGGAACAAGTACATCCTCGTATCCGTTGACTACATATCCAAATGGGTTGATGCAAAGGCTCTACCTACGAACGATGCGAGGGTGGTTGTGAACTTTTTGAAACAATTATTTGCTTGATTCGGTGTTCCTCGTGCTATCATTAGTGACCACGGGACTCATTTTTGCAATGATCAATTGGCTCGAGTCATGGCTAAGTATGGTGTCAATCACCGTCTTTCCACCGCCTATCATCCACAAACTAATGGTCAAGCCGAGATTTCTAACCGTGGACTGAAAAGAATCTTAGATCGTACTGTGGGAGAGCAACGTGCCTCATGGGCCGATAAGTTAGATGATGCTTTGTGGGCTTTCCGTACCGCATATAAGACACCTATTGGTTGCACTCCATATCGCCTTGTGTACGGGAAGGCGTGCCACCTTCCTATTGAGTTTGAGCATAAGGCTTATTGGGACTTGAAATGGGCTAATTTTGATATCAACAAAGCCGATGATCTTAGGAAAATCCAACTTAATAAAATTAATGAACTTCGGAATGAGGCTTATGAGAATTCATTAATCTACAAACGAAGCTCATTCATGATTCTAAGATCAAAAACCGAGAGTTCAAAATTGGTGATCAAGTTTTACTCTTTAACTCTCGGTTGAAAATCTTTTCGTGCAAGCTTAAGAGTCGTTGGTCTGGTCCATTCACCGTCACCAAAGTCTTCCCTTATGGCACCATTGAGTTATCGCAACCAAATGGGCCAAAATTTTAGGTTAATAGCCAGCGTGTTAAGTTGTACTCTGGTGAGGACATCTCTCACGAGATGATTCCATCCCTCGCCACGTTTCCCTTGCATTAGTTCTGGGTCGAGTCAAGCTCGTGACTCGGTTAACAAAAACAAGAGCTTCTCGGGAGGCAACCCATTGATCTATCCTTTACCCGTTTTCATAATAAGTGTAGGGGGAGCCACGTAGGTGTTTGTTGTCTTGTTTCTTATGATGTGCAGGGATTATAGCTTTCAAAGAGCCACTTTTGATGATATTTGACGACTCGTGATCCCGTGTACCCGTCTTCCCGGTTCTATCCTAAACTCTTGTGATTCAAAATTTCATATTTTATATGTTGATGTTGAAATCACTTTAGTTGTCTCTTCCTTAGCAAGATTTAAACAACGTGCACAATGTCCTAAGTGTAGGGGAGTTTACTCCCACATGCTTAAACATTGAGGACAATGTTTATATCAAGTGTAGGGGGACTTCTATCGAAGTTAAGTGGGCTTTTCCATGCATTTGTCCTCATTTTAACCGGAAAATCTAATTTTTCGACATTTTTCAAAAATTTTAATCTATTTTGGCCTAGTAGTATTTTTCATTTATCTTCTCTTGTTATCGCATCGTATGTATATATTTCATTTCAAAAATAAAGTCAAAATAGAAAAATAAAGTTAAATAAAATGGTTTTAATGAGCTTAAATGTCTTTGATATATTAGGCCCGTCATGAATCTTTTGACTCAACCCGATTTTACTTATCCAAGTTTACTCTAGCTAGTATACTTAACGTGTTTAAGTCAAGTTTTGCTAGGCTTTTATATAGGAAACTTTAAAACGCAAAAGTCTTAACTCTTACGGGTTAAGAACAATAACTTTTCACAAGTTCCTATAATTGATCCTAGAAAGTCGTTTATCAAGGGAACATTAAAACGCGAATTCTAAGCTTGAAAAAGTCTAAGAAGTTGCAAGATCCTACAGATGACATGAAAACCCAAAACTTTGATTTAATAGGCTAAGTATCCACGAGTCTCATTCCTTGAGATTTTAAATTGTGGAGAACGAGAGATGATAGAGTCAATTATAAGTTTGGTATTCTTTCATGAATTTATGTTAGTTAATTATGAGCTTCTTCTCCCATCGCTTGTTAATAAATTTAATTGCAATAAATAAGGTCGTACGTTTTGAAAAGTTACTTAGCTTCTAGCACAAGATCGTTTAAATGTTTCTCGGTATTAATTAGAGTTCATAGCCAAGGCATAACTTATTGAAGCGGGATGCGAAGATTGACTCCCTATACTCAACTGAGTATCGGGGTGCCTTTTGTTCCAAAAGAAACCAATCCAACAAGCTTTCCTAAGCTCAAAGGTCACCAGACCTGATTTTTGCACTAACAGTGGGAACATAGTTCCCCCTGCTTGCCTTATTGTTTCCACTGCTTATCATAAGGACAAAAGTCTTGTGCATGTAACTATCAGCTTTTTAATTTTTTGTCTTTTGTGGGTAAATATTGGAATTAGGACCTGAAACTTGTTTCATTATTTTTCTAATTTTATTTTTGATTTTTGTGTTTAATTAAATTTTTTATTACTGTTCATTTAGTATTTTTAGGTTAAATATCTATTTTAAATACTTTTAATATTTCCGTTTTTGGCATTTAGTGCCAAAAATCTTTGTTTTTCAGTTTAAACATTTTTCATAGATTAAGAAAAACATTTTAAGATTTTTAGTATAAAAAGTTTTTACTGTTCACTTTTTGTTTATTTTTTAGAATTAAATTAGTTTAATTATGGTTTTATTTATTATCAGTTTTGTCTTTTAGTGAAAAATTTCATACTTTTAAAACTTTTTCATTTTTCTTCTGTTCATTAGAGTAATTTAGGATTTTTAAAATAGACAAATTATTTTTGGCATTATTTTATTATTTTTTATAATTATTTTAGTTTAAAAATACTATTTAGTGATTTAAAAATAGAAAAATAGTTTTTAAAAATTAGGAAAAATACTTTTTAGTCTTTAGATAATATAAGTAAGTTATTTGTTCAATAAAATAGTATTTTGGACATTTTGATTAATTATATTTAATTTTAGGGCTTTAATTAGCATTTAAAATTGAATATTTAATTAATAAAATGTTTTAAAATATTTTTATTGGATTTTTATTCTTATTTATATTATTTTAGACTTATTTTAGCTTTTAATTAATTTTTAGGTTTAAAATTTTTAATTTTGTAGTTTTTACGGTTTTACGTGAACGACCTTTTCGTCTTAGCTCGATCCGTCTTCGTAACCGTCATTCTTTTCTCACCCCATTTCTATTTTCTTCTTTTCATATCAATATAATCACAAACATTAAATCAATTCATTACACAACGCACTTGCCTCCTTGGGAAACGATTTTGAACTTATTTGGTCATTAGTGTTTGGTTTTCCTAAACCGACACTTAATACTTGCCACTTTTGATCTCTTTTCCTAAAGGGTTGCAAAAACACTATATCAGTGCTCAAAAATCATAAGAAAGCAATTGCTTGGAAAATTTCCGATATCCGCGGAATTGATCCTAACTTTTGTACTCATTAAATTCTCATGGAAGATGACTTTAAACCCGCAATCCAAAGCCAAAGAAGGGTTAATCCAAAAATTCATGACATCATCAAGAAAGAAGTCATCAAACTTCTATATGCCGGGATGATTTACCCTATTTCGGATTCGCCATGGGTTAGTCCCGTCCATTGTGTGCCTAAGAAAGGAGGAATAACTGTTGTTCCCAATGAAAACAACGAGTTAATTCCTACTCGACTTGTCACGCGTTGGCAAGTTTGCATAGACTATCATAAAGCTCAATGATGCCACTCGTAAGGATCATTTTCCTCTTCCTTTCATGGATCAAATGCTCGAGAGTTTAGCGGTTAATGACTACTATTGCTTCTTAGACGGTTTCTCTGGGTATTTTCAAATTCCCATTGATCCAAAAGACCAAGAGAAAACCACATTTACTTGTCCTTATAGAATATTTGCTTACAAAAGAATGCCTTTCGGCTTATGCAATGCTCCCGGGACTTTCCAAAGGTGTATGATGGCTATATTCCATGACATGGTTGAAGAAACTATGGATGTCTTTATGGATGATTTCTCGGTATATGGTGATTCTTTCTCTACTTGCCTTGCCAATTTAGAATTTATGCTCAAACGGTGTGAAGACACTCGTCTCGTTCTTAATTGGGAAAAATGCCATTTCATGGACAAAGAAGGCATTGTTCTAGGTCATAAAATCACTAAATCCGGTCTTGAAGTCGACCGTGTTAAAGTCGATGTGATTGCTAAATTACCTCCTCCTTCAACCGTGAAGGGTATGAGAAGTTTTTTTTGTCATACGGGCTTCTATCGTCGATTCATCCAAGATTTTTCTAAGATCGCTCGCCCGATGACCCACCTCTTAGAAAAAGATACTCCTTTTTTCTCCTCTAAAGAGTGTCTCGAATCTTTCCATCTTCTTAAGGATAAATTAACTAAGGCACCGGTCTTAGTTACCCCTAATTGGGAGTTACCTTTTGAATTGATGTGTGATGATAGCGACTTTGCTATCGGAGCAGTTTTGCTTAAAGAATCAACAAACATTTCCAACCAATACATTACGCTAGCAACACAATGACGGGGGCTCAATTGCATTATACCACAACCGAAAAAGAGCTTTTAGCTGTAGTGTATGCTTTTGAAAAATTCCGCCCCTATCTTGTCCTTTCCACCACCATTGTGTATACCGATCATTACGCGTTGAATTACTTGGTAAAAAAACAAGATTCCAAACCAAGACTTCTTCGTTGGGTTTTACTCCTTCAAGAATTCAAAATTGAAATTCGTGATAAAAAGGGAGCAGAAAACCTAGCCGCGGATCATCTTAGTAGACTCGAGGATCCTTATCAAGGGGAGCTCCCAAATCAAGAGATTAATGAATCTTTTCCCCTTGAGGCCTTGATGTCTATTAACTCCAATCTTGATGAGACCCCATGGTTTGCAGACTTTGCAAATAACTTGACGGGTGGAATTCTTATAAAAGGGATAACGTCCCAACAAAAGAAAAAGTTCTTCAAGGACATTAAACACTATTATTGGTACGACCCTTACCTCTTCAAACAATGTGTGGATCTTGTTATTCGTAGGTTTGTTGATGGGCCGGCAGCTTTACTAATCCTAGAAGCTTGCCACAAAGGACACACTAGTGGTCACTTTGGACCTAACTATACCGCGAAGAAAGTTTTCGATTCTGGTTTTTTGGCCCACCATTTATCGTGATGCACACGAAATGGTTAAGCATTGTGATGCTTGCCAAAGACAAGCCAAGATCACACATAAAGATGAGATGCCTCAAAATTTAATCCAAGATTGTGAAATATTTAACGTATGGGGCATCGACTTTATGGGGCCATTTCCATCATCTAAAGGGAACAAGTACATCCTCGTAGCCGTTGACTACATATCCAAATGGGTTGATGCAAAGGCTCTACCTACGAACGATGCGAGGGTGGTTGTGAACTTTTTGAAAAAATTATTTGCTTGATTCGGTGTTCCTCGTGCTATCATTAGTGATCACGGGACTCATTTTTGCAATGATCAATTGGCTCGAGTCATGGCTAAGTATGGTGTCAATCACCGTCTTTCCACCGCCTATCATCCACAAACTAATGGTCAAGCCGAGATTTCTAACCGTGGACTGAAAAGAATCTTAGAGCGTACTGTGGGAGAGCATCGTGCCTTATGGGCCGATAAGTTAGATGATGCTTTGTGGGCTTTCCGTACCGCATATAAGACACCTATTAGTTGCACTCCATATCGTCGTGTGTACGGAAAGGCGTGCCACCTTCCCATTGAGTTTGAGCATAAGGCTTATTGGGACTTGAAATGGGATAATTTTGATATCAACAAAGCCGATGATCTTAGTAAAATCCAACTCAATAAAATTAATAAACTTCGGAATGAGGCTTATGAGAATTCATTAATCTACAAACCAAGCTCATTCATGATTCTAAGATGAAAAACTGAGAGTTCAAAATTGGTGATCAAGTTTTACTCTTTAACTCTCGGTTGTAAATCTTTTCGTGCAAGCTTAAAAGTCGTTGGTCTGGTCCATTCACCGTCACCAAAGTCTTCCCTTATGGCACCATTGAGTTATCGCAACCAAATGGGACAAACTTTTAGGTGAATAGCCAGCGTGTTAAGTTGTACTCTGGTGAGGACATCTCTCACGAGATGATTCCATCCCTCGCCACGTTTCCCTTGCATTAGTTCTGGGTCGAGTCAAGCTCGTGACTCGGTTAACAAAAACAAGAGCTTCTCGGGAGGCAACCCATTGATCTATCCTTTACCCGTTTTCATAATAAGTGTAGGGGGAGCCACGTAGTTGTTTGTTGTCTTGTTTCTTATGATGTCCAGGGATTATAACTTTCAAAGAGCCACTTTTGATGATATTTGACGACTCGTGATCCCGTGTACCCGTCTTCCCGGTTCTATCCTAAACTCTTGTGATTCAAAATTTCATATGTTATACGTTGATGTTGAAATAACTTTAGTTGTCTCTTCCTTAGCAAGATTTAAACAACGTGCACAATGTCCTAAGTGTAGGGGAGTTTACTTCCACATGCTTAAACATTGAGGACAATGTTTATATCAAGTGTAGGGGGGACTTCTATCGAAGTTAAGTGGTCTTTTCCATGCATTTGTCCTCATTTTAACCGAAAAATCTAATTTTTCGACATTTTTCAAAATTTTTAATCTATTTTGGCCTTGTATTATTTTTCATTTATCTTCTCTTGTTATCGCATCGTATGTATATATTTCATTTCAAAAATAAAGTCAAAAGAGAAAAATAAAGTTAAATAAAATGGTTTTAATGAGCTTAAATGTCTTTGATATATTAGGCCCGTCATGAATCTTTTGACTCAACCCGATTTTACTTATCCAAGTTTACTCTAGCTAGTATACTTAACGTGTTTAAGTCAAGTTTTGCTAGGATTTTATATAGGAAACTTTAAAACGCAAAAGTCTTAACTCTTACGGGTTAAGAACAAGAACTTTTCACAAGTTCCTATAATTGATCCTAGAAAGTCGTTTATCAAGGGAACATTAAAACGTGAATTCTAAGCTTGAAAAAGTCTAAGAAGTTGCAAGATCCTATAGATGACATGAAAACCCAAAACTTTGATTTAATAGGCTAAGCATCCACGAGTCTCATTCCTTGAGATTTTAAATTGTGGAGACCGAGAGATGATAGAGTCAATTATAAGTTTGGTATTCTTTCATGAATTTATGTTAGTTAATTATGAGCTTCTTCTCCCATCGCTTGTTAATAAATTTAATTGCAATAATTAAGGTCGTACAATTTGAAAAGTTACTTAGCTTCTAGCACAAGATCGTTTAAATGTTTCTCGGTATTAATTAGAGTTCATAGCCAAGGCATAACTTATTGAAGCGGGATGCGAAGATTGGCGAGTCCGAAAAGGCCCTAACAAGGCATGAGGGCTACATTTTGTTGCTAAAGATCCCAAGTGATATGAAGAATCATTTATCAAAAATAAATATGAAGGATCGAGACTCACGACGAAAAGCAAATACTCCCCTAAAGATCATGGAGAAGTCTATCCGAAAAGACCCTGGCAAGGTATGAGGATAAATAGATCCAAGTCCTAAAAGGAGGCGGATCGTTGTATATCAAAATCCAAAATAAAGATAAGAGAAAAATGAAGAAGTCGTGGTCCAAGTATGAAGGATCTCTCAAAAACTTCAAGTGAAGAAATTCCTCTTATGAAGAGAAGACCATTATTTCAAGAATGTCTCTCAGGATTCGAAGTATGAAGTCACTACCAAATATCGGTCTAAGAAAGGTCTCAAATCGTGAAGCGAGTTATGCCTAGATATGAACTTCATGAGGTCCCGAGAAGCAATTTTAAAAGATTTTGTCCTTTAGCTAACTATTGATTAAATCGTCCTACTTTATTTTCTGCCATAATAAGCTATCGAAATAAGTCAACAATGCATCCTCGTGATCGTTCAACATAATCATAAAATATAAGAGATACACCAAGGAATAAGGGAGTCTAAGTGAATAATTGGGCCACATGAGTTTGTGTTAGTTTTACTAACTTATAATAACAATGATCTCGTTTATAAGCTTGGTGTGGGGAACAGGAAACTTGAGGGTGATAAACATTCGTGACAACCAAAGCCCTAATGTAAGTATTCGATCTCTTTACTTGTTCTTCCTTCAAGGATTTTGTATATATTTCTATCTTTTTAGTTTCCTTAGTGTTTAGTATTTAATAAAGGCCAAGGTGGGTTAATTATGATAGAAAATGTAAACCGTGCTTTGAAACTAATGCATTGCATGAGGGCATTGCAATGGTCAAGTGTAGGGGATTTAATAAGTGTGAAAACACTTATCCTTTTACCACTTATTTCTAATAATAACAAGACCAAAACGTGTATTTAATGTCGTAAAGGCGAAATTATGCGTGGTTTGTGTTTTTGTTGTGATTTAGGACCAAAATATGAAAAGGGAAGAAAACACGGGATTTCACGGGCTTTTGTCGAAGAAAAAGAAAAAAGACAAAGTCAAAAGGTCAAAAGTGAAAGAAGAACGGATGTCAAAGGCCTATTCTGAAGATTTATCGAAGAAAAAGTCTAAAGACGGAAGTTTAACGAAGTCTAAGAACCAAGTCTACTAAAAGAAGAAAATTAGAAGACAAATTCAAGTTACCATTCGACTACTCCCGAGACAAAGTCGAGAAAGACGAGTTATTTAAATAACGAGAAGACAAGAAGAAAAGAAAGAGGAAAACAATACCTTCCCCTTCCCCTATATATAGCATCCTAATATGTCATTAGGAGGCTAGTCTTTAATTTTTAGTTAGTTTTATTTTTAGTGTGTTTTACTTTTTCTCTCTAGCTTTTCTTTCAAGCTTATTAAACCTTCATCTTAATCTTGTAATCTTGAATCTTAATCTTTAATATAATCAAGCTTTTTAATAAATTCTCATTCTACCTTTCTTAATCATAATCTATTGTTTTGCTTAATTAATCATGTAGTTGATTTCATTTTGTTGATTGTGTGATTGGTTTGCATATTGGATTGTGCTTATTTAGGTGGTGTGTTTGAGGTTTTTAGATTATTGTGCTTATTGCTTAATTTTTATGTTTTCTAGTTTTTAAATAAGTTGATTTTGGAAGATTAATATTTTTATAAAAAAGTTGCTTTTTAATATTTGCTTATTTAGTGTTTTTAAAATTTTTTCAATTTTGGCTTATTAGCTTTTTCTAAAATTTGATTTGGTTTAAGTTTTGGTAAGGGCTTATTTGATTTTTGCTTATTTTAGTTTAATTCGGATTTTGAAAACCATAATATTCCGAACTATTTGCAAAACCACATTATTCCGACTTATGTGCAAACCCCAGTATCCCGAATTAGGTACGGTACACTTTATTCCGACTTAGACCTTACTTTCCCTCCAAAATCACCCCCATTTCCCGAATTAGGTTGGATTTTAACTTATTCCGGATTTGATACTAAGCACTCATTCTGAATTAATTCCAGTATCCACATTCCGGATTACGTACTAATGGTTCAATCCGAATTACTTGAGTGACACATATTCCGAATTAGATGGGACAAGGGATTTCCAGATTATTTAAACGTGTGGATCCCGGATTACTTCAATAACCCGTATTTCGGATTTCATCCGGAACTTAGATTCCGGATTAGCATCTTTGGGTGAATTCCGAATTAAGTATAGAAAAGATTTTGGATTAGGTGTGTGACGCGGATTCCGAGTTAGGTCAGGAAAGGTGTATTCCGGATTGACTAGTGAATCACATTCCGGATTGTATCTAGATTGTGGATTCCGACTTGTTTGTTTTTCAGGGATTCCGAATTAGGTTGGAATCTTTGATTCCGGACTGTTTGGTTTTATCATTTCCTGACTTATGTTCAGTTTTGGTTTCCCGACTTATTTTCAAACTTAATTTTCCCCACCAATTTTTACCTAGTTTAATTTTTAAACATTTTCACTTAGTTTAATTATCAAGTTTACATTTTTATCAAGTTTTAATTTTTATCAAGTTTTAATCTTTTGTCGATTATTTTAAGAGTCTTAATTTTTAGTTTAATCATTTCAAGTTTACAACTTTATTTTAAAATAGATAATTACCTTTAGTTATTTTCACTTTGATCTACTGTGCAGCATTCACTCTGGATAAGCAATCGAGGTTAGACATCCTTCTTTACTTTTATGTTTTAAAGCTTTACGTTTATATTGTTAGTAGACTTAGATTATCAAGCTCCCCCTTTTAGTGACCAACACCAATTATTCCACCCTAAGCCGTGATCAATTCGATTATATACCGAGAACGATTGAGTACACATATGCACAAAACCATTAAATCAGTTAAATCAAAGATCAAAGTAACTTCTTTTGTTTTGTCTCAATGATCGAACAAAAGAACGTTAAAGAAGCTTTGACGGATGAGAGTTGGGTCATCGCCATGCAAGAAGAATTAAATCAATTCATTGCTAATGACGTTAGGGAACTTGTTCCTCCACCTGGAAGTACTACCATTATAGGAACCAAGTGGGTATATAAGAATAAGTTAGATGAGAACGGTGTTATGTCTCGTAATAAGGCTAGATATGTAGCTCAAGGCTATAATCAACAAGAAGGGATTAATTATGATGAGATGCACCGGTAACAAGGTTAGAGTCCATTACGATCCTTTTAGCTTACGACTGTGAATTAGACTTTCAGCTTCAACAAAGGATGTAAAAAGTGCGTTTCTTAATGGTTTGATCAATGAGGAGGTATATGTGGCTCAACCTCCCGGCTTCATTGATTTTTAGAAACCGGATCATGTTTACAAGCTTAAGAAATCTCTTTATTGTCTTAAACAAGCACCCCAAAGCTTGGTATGATAGACTTAAAGTGTTTCTTGTAAGACATGAGTATACCATGGGGATGGTAGACAATACACTCTTTACAAAGAAGAAAGGTTCTCACCTCATAATCGTACAAATATATGTTAATGACATTATATTTGGTTCAACTTATTAAAGTTTGTGTGATCAGTTTGCCAAAATCATGCATGAAGAGTTTGAAATGAGCATGATGGGAGAACTTAACTTCTTTTTAGGACTCCAAATCAAACAAATGGACGATGGTATTTTCTTTAATCAATCTATGTACGTTAAAGAAGTGCTAAAGAAATTTGGATTAGAGGACTCTAGAAAAATGAAGACCCCTATGGCCTCAGATACTAAACTCATCGTAGATGATGATTGTGAGTCGGTAGACAACAATAAATATAGAGGTATCATTGGTAGTTTATTATACTTAACGGCAAGTCGACCGAATATCATGTTTAGTGTTTTCCTTTGTGCTCGCTTCCAAGAGGCTCCCAAAACCTCTCACCTTGAAGTGGCTAAGCGTATCTTCCGATACATTAAAGGCACTATACATTCAGGATTATGGTATCCTAAAGGGACCGACGTAGAAACCATAGTATACGCGGACTAGGATCATGCGAGAGACAATGTGGACCAGAAAATCACTAGTGGAGTTTGTACGTTTATGGGTTGTTGTTTAAATTCTTGGTTCTCCAAGAAACAAACCGCTCTTGCTATATTCACCACGAAAGCCGAGTATGTGAATGCTGGTAAAGCTTGTCAACAAGCTCTATGGTTGAAGCAAGCGCTTGTTGATTACGGGATTTCACTTATCAATGTTCCCATCATGTGTGATAATAAGGGTGCAATGGACCATAGCAAAAATCTCGTGCAACACTCGTGAACCAAGCACATAGAGATTCACCACCATTTCCTTAGGGATAATGTTCAAAAGGGGAACATTTCGATTGACAAGGTGCCATCGGTATAGCCGACATCTTCACTAAGCCACTTTAGAGGGAACCTTTTAATTACTTGCGTCTAGGTCTAGGTTTAATGGAACATATTTCTTAATTGCGCTTTACATTAATCGAGTCTTTCTCTTCTTTTAATCTTTTCATTTTCTTAGAGTCATTGAGTCTCTTAAACTAATTTTGAAAAATTCCTCTTTTCTTTTTCATAGCTCTCAAAGTTCTTTCATGAAAATGGTCGAGAAATGTTTTTGCATTGGTAATACAATCTAAAAACATTTTTCATAGCTTCTTGCTATTGACATCGAGCATACATAATTCATATGTGTGGGTCTCTCAAATATAGCAAGAACGATTATGAAATATGGAGGATCATTGTGTCATGACCATGTGTCTAGATTAACACACCTCCAACATCTATTTTATTTCAAATCCATGGTTTTTGGTCAAAATATTGTTTGGTGTGTTCTTATGTGTTTTCTATGTCTTTTGTTGCTTTTTAGCATGTCTCTATGATTAGTTAGACTAGAAAATTAGGATTTGCTGAATTTAAAAATTCTCCTTATCCCCCAAAACACGCCCTCTGTACACGGTTCTCCAAATATCCCGCGGGTCCATATATATATGGCACAACAGGTGGAGACAAGGAACTGTGGCCAGATCCCTCAGATTTCGAGTTTTCTGTAACTCCAAATTTTCTCCAACACTTTTTGGAATCTTTGATTCAAACCTTTGACCTTCCCAAAAGTGTCTTGTGCTTTATTTATTTAACCCTAAGCATTTTTCAACTTTTCTCATATCAAAATGTCTAATTCACCTAATCAAAGCCTTGATTCTCCTCCATTTTCCCAATCTCTTTCAATCCAAATTTACCCAAGAACACATAAAATCACATTGCTTCTCCTTATAAGAATATTGATTGTGGAACCTCTACCTTTCCACCACATCCTTTTTGTGTTCTTCCTCCTTCACATGATAATGTCATGCATCATGGAGCATATTGTCAATGTTGTCAATATCAATATCTTGCTATGGCTCATATCTATGAGGAGTTGATTTACATCAAGAATCTCCTAGTCAAACCTCCTCTTCACTATGACTATGAGATCACTACCAAGCCACCACCACCTACTTCTACCACCACTTTGTCTTTCATGTAAGCATATGGATTGTTTACCTCCAATACATGTACTTCAAGAAAATCTTTAAGTTCTAGCTTAACTAGGTTTAGATTTACGCTTTTTTGTTGTCTTGTTTTCTTTTTTCATACAACTTTGTATGATTTTTTTTTCTCCATGTATCTTTATTTCATGTTTCCTTTTAACATGACTTATCTTGGATGTTAGTTATCTTCTCTTTTCTTATCTTATTTTTCTTTTTATGTGACCTATGCTATATCTAGATGGGTGTTTCTTTTCTTCTACTAACCCTTCCATGTAGCTTGTCACAATAGCTCGATTCCTTGGTGCCCCAAGCAAGGGGGAGTAAGCACCAAGAAGGAGCACTTGCAAAGTCCGATTCTTTCTTCCTCAAATGACTTTTGCATCCTTTTTACTTCGACAAGGGGGAGCTCTTGCAAAGTCCAATTCTTTTCTTCCTCAAAGACTTTTGCATTCTTTTTGCTTCGACAAGGGGGAGAAATGGAATAAACTCATCTTTGAAAATATTGTTTTTCATATGATTGAGTTTATGTTTTGTCCAAATCAAAAAGGGGGATATTGTTAATTCAATGATGCCTAAAAATGTCTCTTGCATTTTTCGGTCTCGCTTTGTTTTGATTAGGACAAAATATAAAAACAAGCATTTACGAAAACAATGAAAAACGAATTCTTGGGTTCAAGTATTTTTTCATTTCATCCATTATCACTTAAGCTATGAACAAACAAGTTTTCATCTTAATTAAGTGATCAAGGATTTAAGTTTTCTTAAAACTCACCTTTTATTAAATGTGACAAAGTTTTTTAATAAACTTTATTTTTAAGAATATGTTTTATTAAATTAAATATTTGAAAATTTGAAAATGGCATATTCCATTTGGTTTTAGAATATCCTTTGAGGATAACTATTCCACCAGATATGACTACCCCACTAAAAGAGAAAAGGGAGCAGAGTCTACGAACACGGATCCTTAAAGGTCTATGCGGTCCCTTATCGATAAGGCACCACGGGTACCAATAAGGAACCGCGTTCAGATATGGCTGTTGGACCTTTGTCCTATAAATAGTAGACCATTCACAGATTTTCTCCTAACCTCTTTTGCACACAAATTTCCAAATTCAATCATACTTCTTAAATGACTTAAATCCTTGATTATTTGGTTTATTACTACTTGTTTAGAAGTGAATCTTTCTCCCCCATCTCTTCTTCTTCAAGTGAAAAGAGAAGAACATTTTCATTCTTGAAGTGTTGAGTCTACCTCAATAACTATTGAAGATCAAGCTATATTCATTTATTATGGTTGTGTTGTCTAGATCCAAGTAGTTGTGTTATATTGAAGTTATGTTGTGAAGATCCATAGGTTTGTCTATTTGGAAATTGTTTATGTAGTAAGGTTAATAATTAGTCCTCAAAGTGTATTGGTGTAGATTGGTCCTAGCTAAGATTATGGCTCGACTTTTAGCTTAATGTCGAAAATTTAATAAGCGACTATGTGTACGATTTCTCCACCTTAAGGCGTTTGTTGATTAGTAAACTCTCGAGTAAGGAGTACTCGAGGAGTGGAGTAGGGTCGAGGAGTTAGCTTCAGTTCTGAACCACTATAAATCTTTGGTGTTTCGTTTGATCTTTCTTTTCCTTATCTCTTTACATTTATTATTTTTTATTAGCATATACTTGTGATTATTAGTTTTGTTTCACTATCCCTTGTTCATATTATGTATAAGAAGATTTCACATAATTGCTCAAGCCTAAGTTTTGAAAAGGATTTTTGAAAACCCCTTTTTAACAAGTAAATTTTAAGAAAATATGCAACCCTCCTTCTAGTTTCTACATGTTATATTTAATTTTTGTCTTAAATGATCATGAGGATACATTTTTTACTTATGCGTGAATAGAGATTATGGTCCAAAAATAGAAACGAAACGGTGTAATCAAATCATTGAATTAATAACCTCTCCTAATAGAGAACGATGTCAAAAAATTAAGTCAACAAAAAGGATCGATAAACACGGTTTTGAACATGAGACGTATTACCAATTTGCAATTGGTTTACCTCCGCCATTTTATTTAACTTCACCATGAAGTGTTTATTATGGATTTGGTCATGCCCTTATCTTTTATTTATCCTCACCATGAGGTATTTATCATGACTTGACGTATATCCTCACGCTAAGGCGAATTTGGATCTTTAAGGCTTCAAGATTTAAGACATTCACTTTCAATTTTCGCATTGATTTTTCAGCCTTGTCAGCTTGAAGTTTTTGCTTGATTTAGGTGAAGAGGAACTTAAAATTATTATTGGGGAAGCCTTTGATTATTCGGGTGCCAATACTTCAAAACCGTGACGCTGACAATACCTTAGTGTTTTCCCAATTTAATTACATGGAAGCTACTAGAATCAATTAGAAATCAACAATTAAGACTAAACCGCTAAGTCAATATTTATTAACAATTTAAATATTTAAGCGATGAGAGAATAAGCAAATAATTAGGACACATAAGTTTTTGAAAGAATACGAGTACTCTACGTTTAGCATAGTAACTTATAATTAACTCTATCATTTCTCATCCTCATTTAAGAGTCTTAGCCTAAAAAAGTTAAGGAATCGAACCTAAGTGCTCAACACGCATAGTCGAGTAAAAAATTACTCTTATTCTCGCCATTGGAAAATCTACATTTGTGTCTTAAACACTTATGAAAAATGAGAAAAATTTAAAAATTTTCCATATTATCCTTATTTGCAACAAAAGGATAACAAAACGATAAATTTTGGAATGCGTGAATGTTTAGAAAGGTCGACTATCTATTAACCCCCCCCCCATACAAAAGTTAAACATTGTCCTTAATGTTTCGAGTCTAAGGGTAAAACACCCCCATACTAGAGACGAAAAGTCGAATGCTTAATATAGCATGGAAAGGGTATAACAATTAAATCATAAGCCGTTTATGAAGTGTGCTAAAAGACCTATTGTTAGAAACACAAAGGGTATATCATTTGGATATCGGAAAATTATTCAAGCAAACGATCGAGGCTCACGTAAAAACGAATACGAGAGGCTTCAGTTGTGATATCGATGACGATCTAATTAACCACAATTCACAAACAACCATGGAACAAAGGTTGGAAGGTCACAAATCCCCTCACATTAACTAATTAGAAAGCGACAATATATACATGGATAAGTATGGGATCTCCCCTACGAGGCACCTCGTTTTTTACTACCGAGTCATGAGCTCGAATCGATCCCAACTCAATACTAATTATCATTGGGGAAGGTGACTTGGTCGAGGTCGTACATAAAAGGGACTTCCCTGCCAAAGTAGTGCTTAAGCCTATTGATGTGTGGGAAAAGTGTCGGTGTATTTTAATATAATACGTTATAAAGAAAATCAAGGAAATTACCTTTAGTAAAAAGTAATATTCCAAAATAAGCTAAAGACGGATTAATTAAACACGAGAGTGATCCCGGTTCGTTGTACATGAAGAAATTGTGAATTTTAGACTTTTGATTTGATTAGGACATTTGATTTGAATTTGTTTTGGTTTTATCTAAAATCCTACGTTTTTAACCTAAAGTGCATGAATCGTCTACCAAAATTAAATCTAAAAGACAATATTTAAACTATACATTTGTTAATCTTTTTATTTTAACAAAACTTATTTAAACAATATTATTAAAACAATATTATTAATCAATATTAAAGCAATATTAAATTTTAAAGTAATAAAATAGTTGTTTATTATTTCTTTTTTATTAAATCTAATAATTCTTTGCCAAAAATTAAATAAACTTTTAATTAAAAGAAATTAAACTTTTTATTAAAAGAAATTAAACTTTTTATACTAAAAAATGAGATAGACGTTTATTAGTAAATCTAACATTTTAAAAGTATTTCATATAAGTCTATAACAATGATTTAAACAAAATAGTGAGCTAAGCCCAGTGGTTGGGGAGTTGGACCTATTACCGAGAGGTCTCAGGTTCGAACCACAGGAGTGCCATTTTTTTGGGTATTATTTTTGGATATTATATTTGGTACAGTAAATGATAAATAGAAAGAATACAATAAGATATATATAACAGCAGACTTAAATTTAACACAAATCAAATAAACCAATCAATCCTCTATATAAAGCAACAAAATTTAATACTATCAACAATGAAAAAATAACAGATATCAAATCATCACATGCTTAAACTAATAATACAACATACATTCAGCATATCATGAACATACAGTACAAACCAACAATTCAAATTCACTTTTATAAGAAAAGAGAATAAACAACAACATTAAACAGCAATTCAAGACTAAATAAACCTATTAAATTTTGAAAAATCAGAGAACTCAAAATCAGTTTAAAGCAGCAGATCTCATAAAAATGTAGAAACTATATTAACTAACACAATCAGACTTCAAAAATAACCTTAAAACTACATCTTGATCAACCTAGAGAATCGATAAAATATCCTAATCAACTTCCAATAACAAAATTAAAGCTCAGTTTATTAAAAAAAATTCAAAAATCAAATCGGTCAAAAGCACTTAATATAGCAAAAGCAGTAAATAAAATCAATCCATAACTGCGTTCAAAGTAGAAGAAACCTAACAATCCTAACAAATCCTTCAACACAACTACACCAAACTTAATCAGCAGACATAGCCAATCAGTTATATCACGGATTCAACAGATACAGTTCGAACTAAACAACATGACAACAAATTATAAATCAGTTTAAGCTTCAACGACAGAAATGACAACTTCAGCAAATTAATTCAACTACTTGTGACAGATTAATATAAGCAGATTTACAAATACTAAAATCAGTCAGATTCAATCACATAAACATGAACAAATAAGAAGGATAACAATTTCATACAAATTCTCAAATATCTAAACAGAACATTAGTTTTAACTAAAAATTCACAAAACAAAATGAACTTTTCCTTTAAGATGAAACCGTTGTTGACGTAGCTCATCGCTGAGCTGGCTAAACTAAATAACTATACTCGAACCACCATTAAACGTCATCAAACCACCATCAAACCATGAACCAATAACTAATCAACAACCAGCAGCATCATTTAATCGATAAATCGATTTATCAATTCAAAACTTATATTACCTTCAATTTATCAATTAGATAAACTGGACCCCAATCTTAGCTTATGTTAAACTCAATAAGCTATTAAACAACTTATAAGTCAACATTATTTTATAATGATCAAATTAGCCGAATAGGAACAAGAACAATAATTTCGAGAGTATAAAGAAAGTAAAACATGATTAATACAAACCGAAACCAACTTTTATTTATTAAAACTAGAAACCATTACAATACAAGATTTAAAAAGCTAAAAACTCCTAAAACTAATTTAACATTATGACAGTACTAAAGAAAGGGATGATTTTACAATAAGAATGATGGGTATTTATAGCAAATCCGAGAGGTTGGGTTGTTGATGAAGAATCGAACCTCAGCCCTTAGATCCTCTTTTATCTTTCTATTTCCACTTTGTTATCATCCAATGGCTGAAACATCCCTTTGATCATTCGGATCGCCAGGCTGGCACAAGCTTTGTGCTAGTTGTGTTAATTTGGTTGTGATCTGGCTTGATGTGATTAGATTTTTGACACGATTTCAGAAAATCAGCCAATAAGAGGTGGGGAGTGACGAGTCCAAGTGCCACCCTGGCACTTGATGCTTGGCATCTTTCTTCCTATTTTCTTGGTGATTTATTAGAGCGTGTGACTCTCAATTGCTGAGTAAATTGGAACCCCCAATTTATCTAGGGTTCTTAGCTGGAAATAATTATTCTTCCCCTTTTTCACTTATCTCGCTCTCGACTTCTTTTATTATTCTTCGTTTATTTCTTTTGACCAAAATTATTGACCACAAAAGTTATATACATAACTTTCACCATCACACTTTGTTGCATTAGGGCTTTAGACCCAATATAACATTCCACCGTCTTAAATATTTGTTATCTTGGTCTTGATGGACCTTGATCTCAAAAATTAACTTCCTTCATTTATTTGGGCCTTTGACCCAAAAGATAAACTTCCAGCCGTTGCATTTGTAAGTGGGCTTGTATTTGGCCTTTCCAAAATAACTTATCAAATGTAACTATTTTATTAGGCTCCCAGGCCCATTAACCAAATGTGTGTCCTACTTGGCCTAAAAACCTTGATAAATTCGAGTCCTTAAATAAAAACGATCCCAACTTATGGCTCTTGATAATATCTTCAAACTCGTGTCAATTTTGCCAGTTTTGTGAACTTGGTACCTACACACATGAAAAGAACAAAACAAGCATATACAATACTAAATACATGTTAAATATACAATTTAAGTTCGTTTAATGATATAAATGATATGAGTATTTACACTCATATCAAACTCCACCTTGCTAAGCAATTGTCGTGTCCTCACGCAATGATAAAATTAAGCAACTAACTACACTTTTATTCACTTTTGACACTTAATTTAATAAAGACATAATGTATTGCTTTCATTATTGAAAAATAATTTTAGGATCATAAAACTCGAATAGATTCATCATCCATGACTTTTCACTCTTTCCATGCAAAGTTTAAAAACAAGATCATTGTCAATCCTAAGTTCAAATGTTAAGATCACTCATCCAAGTAATTTGTGTTAAACTCAATCTCCTTAATTCCTATTTGTATCTCTAGATTTTTAATTTTGTCATTCACCCAAAGGCTCCTTTGACTTATTTATTAATTATTAGTCCAAAAATGAAGGCAAAAACGGTGTAAACCCAACACTCAAAACCTAACCTCGACCTCAAAAACCATTGTCACTAAAGAAAGCCCACATCAAGGATAACTTAACACTATTTTGGGAATAAATTCCCGGATCCGAAATTTGGCTAATAGGACAACTTAAAGAAACAATTATTCCTCCAAAGTCGATTTGAATTTATTAATGGAGTTAGCAACATCTACATCATACACCTTGAGGCTCTTTAAGATGTAAAAGTACTCCTTATCTATTATCCACACCCTAAGGCTCCTTGGACATAAATAAGGGAATTGACATTCACCATCTCACCCTAAGGCTCATGATGATGAAGCAATTTTTATTAAACACGTCACAATGCCATTCACCCCAAGGCTCATGATGATGAAGAAATTTTTATTAAACACGTCACCATTCCATTCACCCTAAGGCTCTAATGACAAGGCTAGTGCTACATGACTCCCATCCGAAGGATCATACAGAACATGTTTTTATTTATTCTTCTTTATTAATGATATATATAGTAAGCCAAATTTCTGCAATCGAATGATCAAAAAGTCCATGACGCTGACACCCTCAATGTGTTCTTACTTTAATTACAAGGGAAGAAAAAGAAGGAGTTACGAGTTAAGATATTGAACCCAAACAACTAAAAACTTAATTTATTAAGCAATTAAATATTCAAGCGTGAAAAATCAATACGAGGAGAAAGAATCGAACACAAAAATACTGATACACGGAAGACTTAACCTCAAAACTTACGATTCAACTTTATCATCTCTTTGTTCTCTATATTGTAAAATCTTAAAGATGTGAGACTAATGGATACTAAGCCCATTAAATCAAAGTTTTGGGTTTTCAAGTCATCTATAGGATCTTGCATCTTCTTCGACTTTTTCAAGTTTAGAATTTGCGTTTTAAAGTTCCCTTGATAAATGACTTTCTAGGATCAATTATAGGAACTTGCGAAGAAGTTCTTGTTCTTAAACCCGTATGATTTAAGACTTTCGCATTTTAAAGTTCCCTATATAAAAGTCTAGCAAAACTTGATTTAATCACGTTAAGGAATGAGCTAAGGTAAAAACCAATCGAGTCAAAAACTATTCTTATGTTCACCATCGTAAAGCCTACATTTGTTCCAAAAACACTTATTTTCTTTATTATTAAACACAAAATTGCACTAAAATTTAAAATTTAAATTTTTTATGAAAAATGAAAAAAACGATTACGTTTGAACACAACAAAAGCAATTGCAAGCGATTATATCGATGGAATCCCCCATGCTAAAACCAAACACTGTCATCAATGTTTCGTAGCTCAAGATTAACACCCCCTTGCTAGAACACGAAGAGTCGAATGCAAAAGTCCTAACATGGTAAGAGCACGCAAATCTATAAGCCGTTTATTAATTATCCTTCAAGATAAAATGTTAGTCGATAAAAATCTAAGGATAATGAGTGCCCCTTTTGACAATCAAAGTATGGAAGCTCGAGTGACACGGGCCAAAACCCAACACGAGAGTCTTTAATGATTAGGGTCATACCTAAGATTCACATCACAACAAAACACGAGCACGAGCTTGAAAAGATCAAGCCTTATTATTGTTAGAAAATAGAAAGAAGATAGAATGTATACAACTCCCCCACAAGGCACCTGGTTTTTGTTAACCGAGTCATGAGCTCGACTCGATCCCCACATTCATAAGGGAAAATGGTAAAAACCGGCATATTGGAATAAAATCTATCATAAAGAACGATGCCGGGGTTAAAGATCACATCCTCGTTGTCGGGTGACAAACGAGATGATGAAACTCTAACATAAATCCCCAAAAAGAGATGGTGGTCAATGTCACACATCATGAAATGGATATAGTAAGCTCCTGAGATAAACTCGAACCAAGATGATCGAAAAATATTTCAATTATTGCATCGGTGAAAGGCCGAGATTTCCCTAAATCAATGATTCCAAGATCGAATACCTCATCCTCGGGAGAGAAAGGAATAGACAACATGGTGTCTTCCCCCATGCTAATCCATAATCATGTAAAGCACATGGTAATGGTGGGCAAAGGTCTCATCCATAGTGGTATCAACATGCATAACCTTGTTGACCTTGTCACTCTTAGAAATGTGAACAAAGGGGTCATGATACTCAAAATGAGTCGCATGAAAAACCCGCGCATTAAGATCAAAGAGAGTGGGAAGGAGATTTGGAGTTAAAAAATTTCTCCCTCTGGGTCAACATTATCATCATCATAAATCGGGTGTTCAAACAAAAGGTTTTCAAAAACGTCATTAGAAACATTCTCAAGAGAGAGAGTGTTTTCCTTTGATTCATTAGACTTTTCCTCAAATTCTGAAGAAATGCCTATGGAAAGAAACACATCAACCTCCTTAAAGAAGAGCTCATCATCACAAAGGGTGAGAGATGAAGCATGTTCGATGGTTTGATGAAGATCCATTGGAGAGTTCTAAATATTAATCACATTAATATCTCCCTTTGGATTAGTGCTCTCAAAATTCTCTTTAAACAATAGATTATTGTTCAATGAAACTTTTCAAAAAGAGGATTTGAGTAAGTCACATAAGTTTCATCAATCTTGTCAATACAAGAAATATCCAACAAAGTATCAAGTGTGTCATACTCGGATACAAGATCATCATTATCACTAGAGGGAAGTTCATCGGAGAACTCCTCGAGAATGGAAGGTAAATTATGAAGATCACGCTCTACACTTCCCGGTGTAAGTGGATCAATAAGAGCAAAAAGTTCATCGATGAACTTATCCAAAGAATAGTCAGTAACCTCACTCGGTGTGAAGTTAGGAATCAAAGGCTCTTCAATGGAAGAATTTGCCTTAGTATCATCTATTTGGTCCTTCGGAGGGAATGTAAATGGGTCCAAATTCAACGATTGTCCAATTAAAGCAATATCTCCATCCGGATCAAAATTCTCACTATCAAACTCACTAGCATCAAATGGTATATTAAGGTAATCATCAATTTCCTTATCGATCTTTGAACGAACATTATCCTCGAGTGGAGTGAGTGGAGACGAAGTAATATTAAAACACGTTTCAACGGAACAAACATCTCCCTCCTGAATTAACTTTTCACCTTCCCTAAATGAGGGAAATATGATTTCCCTTACACCCTTGTAAATGAAAGAAATCCTTTTTTGTGTTACATTCAAAACTTTCAACAAGTTATACACTTTCCACATTTTTAGAAACATATTTTGGAAGTTTTTCCGCTTTGAAAACAACATTTTTATCCCCATAAAATAATTTTATCTCATCTTTCCTCATATCAACTAGAACTTGAGCCATGGACAAAAATGGACGTCCCAAAATTAAAGGCACACGAGGTTTTGTCTCATAATCAACAATTGCAAAATCGACTAGGTACAGAAACTTCCCCACTTTAACAATGACATCTTCCGCTATACCAACCGGGTGGGCGGTGGTTCCATTAGCAAGCTCAATGATCATTAGAGTCGGAGTAAGTGGAAATAGGTCTAGAGTCTTCCATATGGATAAAGGCATTACGCTGATGCTAGCTCCTAGATCGGCTAGAGATTTGCATTTATCAAGCCCTTTGAAAACACAAGGTATCAAAAATTAGCCCGGATCTCCATATTTCTCCGGGACAGAAATAAAGGAAAACTGCGGAACAAGTCACATCCAAAGTAGCCTTGGTAACGTCAAGAAATGTCTCTTTAGGTGGAGGATTAAACTCGATCACATCATGTAAATTCCTATCAAATATATAATCATTGTGAACGGTGATGGACTTAATCTCTCCCTTCGGGTTTGGAATGGTGTTGCTAGGTAAGCCACCCGAAGAAGAGGAAGGTTTGTTCATTATTGCTTCAAATATTGAAAGTATTTTGTTCTCAAACTTAGATTGATCTCCCTCAATACGGTTTTGTCTTTTCTCAATATTGTTATTTTGCCCCTTAATCGTATTTTAAAAATCGAGTTTCAAAGTGTTCATTTGCCCTTGAAGATTATTTTGAAAAGCGTTCAAATTTTCCTCATTAGTTTTGATATAGCTTGACAAATCATTTTGATTATTGCTTGGAAACCTTGATTTTTTTTATTGCCATGAAATCCATTTCCTTGATTAAAATTCCCTTGGTTACCACGGTTAGAATTATTCCCATTGTTTCCATTGTTGTATCCATTTTGAACCGGTGGAGCAACATGGTTTTGACGAGGAGCTTGAACGTTAGGGCCATAAATTCCTATCGCGGCAAAAGCACTAGCTTGATCAAGCCCCGTGGTTGAACAAGCATAATTCGGATGTGCTTCACCACATGATACCCAAAAATTCTCAACCGCGTTAATCGATCCATGGTGATTCTTCCTAATCTCATTCAAAATCGTGTCAATCTTAGAGTCCAATCTAGCAATCTCGGTATTAGATGAGTTCACTTTAGAAACAACCAGTGTGTTTCGTGAATATTGCACTCTAGACTTATTCTCGATGATACCCCATGCGTCTCTCAGAGTTTTTCTTAAAAGATTACCACCCGCGGCGGCATTTAAAGAATCTTGTTCAACCATATTCAGGCCATTATAAAAAGTATCAATTTGGTGTAACTCCGTGAAACCATGGTGTGGACATTGTCTCAACAAATCCTTAAACCTTTCCCAGGCATCTCCAAACGATTCATGCACTTTTTGTTCAAATCAAGTTATTTAGTTCTTAAAGTGAGTTGTTTTAGATGGTGGAAAGAAATAATTCATGAACTTAGACACTAGATCGTCCCATATCAAAATCGAACCCGGTGGTTCCTTTTCATACCAACGCTTAGCGTTTCCCTCGAGCGAGTACGGAAAAAGCATGAACTTAATCGCGTCATTCGGCACATCTTTAAACTTGAGAGTCGAGGTGATACGAATAAAATTCAGAATGTGAGAATGCGGGTTATCCTTCTCATTGCCACGAAATTGGTCGGTACGAATGAGTGACAAAAGACCCGACTTAATCTCATATGATCCGCCAAAATATCCGGCACAACGATTGCTTCTCCGTACCCTTCGGTGGGTGCACGAAGCAATTCCTCCATTGTTCGGTTATCGGCCATATTAACAACAATTGGTGGAAGCTCGGGTTCCACTATTCGTTGTTGACGATTTCTATTTCTACGAGGAAGGTTTTCAAGTCTATCGTGATTAATCAAAAGTCGAGTAGAACGTAATTGCATAAACCAAAATGACGAGAATTTAGAGGGTTGAAGAAAAGAAATTAGATTAGAAGAAAATTATGTTTGGTATTTTTATTTGTTATCGTTTAATCAAAGATTGATAAAAACAAGGAGTAAGGATAATTACTATGGAAGTAAACTACCCTCGGTCAACTTTGAAACGTAGGTGAAAACCTAAACGTCTCGAGGTTCAATAAGTAAATAACGACAAAAATAAAATTTATTACTACTTGAGTTGGCAAACCAATAATCGGTCGTCCCTCTCAATATACGCACAAGCAAACGGGGAAACGAGGTGGCACAAAGCACTTAAAAACCTTTTTCCTTAGACGACCTTTTATAGCTCGTTGCCTTATACCCACCTTATAGTTTGTATAAATCGAATTCAAACTTTTTATTAGTATTTATCTATTTTGCCTTTATTTTTGTTTTGGATTCGAATACAATAGCTAGGTGATTAAATCCCAACTAAGGTTTGCGTTTTCACACTTTTGGAAGTAGGTGAATTTATAGTTCTACATAAAACAATATATTAATAACAAAAAAACACGAAAAACAATATATATACACTATATTAATAGAAAAATAACAAAACTTTTCGAGGACGGAAAGGGTCTTTAAATCAACGATCAACAAATAGCTACGAAAGAATCGTACACAAAATCCCCGGCAGCGGCGCCAAAATTTTTGATGTGTGGGAAAAGTGTCGGTGTATTTTAATATAATACGTTATAGATCAAATCAAGGAAATTACCTTAAGGAAAAATTAATAATCCAAAATAAGCTAAAGACATATTAATTAAGAAGGAGAGTGATCCCGGTTCGTTGTACACGAAGAAATTGTGAATTTGAGACTTTCGATTTGATTAGGACAATGGATTTGAATTTGTTTTGGTTTTATCTAAAATCCTACGTTTTTAACCTAAAGTGCATGAATCGTCTACCAAAATTAAATCTAAAAGACAATATTTAAACAATATATTTTTTAAACTTTTTATTTTAACAAAACTTATTTATACAATATTATTAAAACAAAATTATTAAATCAATATTAAAACAATATTAATTTTAAAAGTAATAAATTTTTTTTTTTATTAAATCTAATAATTATTTGCCAAAAATTAAATAAGCTTTTAGTTTAAAGAAATTAAACTTTTTTTAAAAAGAAATTAAACTTTTTATACTAAAAAATGAGATAGATGTTTATTAGTAAATCTAACAGTTTAAAATTATTTCATATAAATCTATAACAAAGATTTAAACAAAATAGTGAGCTAAGCCCAGTCGCTGGGGCGTTGGACCTATAACAGAGAGGTCTCGGGTTCGAACCACAGGATTGGCATTTTTTTGGATATTATTTTTGGATATTATATTTGGTACAATAAATGATAAATAGCAAGAATACAGTAAGATATATATAACAGCAGACTTAAATTTAACACAAATCAAATAAACCAATCAATCCTCTATATAAAGCAACAAAATAAACAGTATCTACAATAAAAAATAGCATATATCAAATCATCACAGGCTTAAACTAAGAAAACAACATACATTCAGCATATCATGAACATATAGTATAAACCAACAATCAAAATTCACTTTTATTAGAACAGCCGAATAAACAGCAACTTTAAACAGCAATTCAAGACTAAATAAACCTATTAAAATTCGAAAAATCAGAGAACTCAAAATTAGTTTAAAGAAGCAGATCTCATAAAAATGCAGAAACTATATTAACTAACACAACCAGACTTCAAAAATAACCTTAAGCCTAAATCTTGATCAACCTACATAATCTATAAAATATCCTAATCAACTTCCAATCACAAAATCAAAGCTCAGTTTATTAAAACAAATTCCATAAGCAAATCGTTCAAAAGCACTTAATATAGCAAAAGCAGTAAATAAAATCAATCCATAACTGCATTCAAACTAGCAGAAACCTAACAATCCTAACAAATCCTTCAACACAACTACACCAAACTTAATCAGCAGACATAGCCAATCAGTTATATCACAGATTCAGCAGATACAGTTCGAACTAAACAACATGACAACACATAATAAATCAATTTTAGCTTCTACGACAGAAATGACAACTTCAGCAAATTAATCCAACTACTTGCGACAGATTAATATAAGAAGATTCACAAATACTAAAATCAATCAGATTCAATCACATAAACATGAACAAAGAAGCAGGACAACAATTTCATACAAATTCTCGAATATCTAAACAGAATATCAGTTTTAACTAAAAATTCATAAAACAAAATGAACTTTTCCTTTAAAATGAAACCGTTGTTGACGTAGCTCATCATTGAGCTGGCTAGACTAAATAACTATACTCGAACCACCATTAAATGTCATCAAACCACCATCAAACCATGAACCAATAACGAATCAACAACCAGCAGCATCATTTAATCGATAAATCGATTTATCAATTCAAAACATATATTACCTTCAATTTATCAATTAGATAAATTGGACCCCAATCTTAGCTTATGTTAAACTTAATAAGCTTTTAAACAACTTATAAGTCAACATTATTTTATAATGATCAAATTAGCCGAATAGGAACAAGAACAATAATTTCGAGAGTATAAAGAAAGTAAAACATGATTAATACAAACCGAAACCAACTTTTATTTATTAAAACTAGAAATCATTACAATACAAGATTTAAAAAGTTAAAAACTCCTAAAACTAATTTAACATTATGACAGTACTAAAGAAAGGGGTGATTTTACAATAAGAATGATGGGTATTTATAGCAAATCCGAGAGGTTGGGTTGTTGATGAAGAATCAAACCTCAGCCCTTAGATCCTCTTTTCTCTTTCTCTTTCCACTTTGTTATCATCCAACGGCTGAAACATCCCTTTGATCACTCGGATCACCAGGCTGGCACAAGCTTTGTGCTAGTTGTGTTAATTTGTTGTGATGTGGGTTGATGTGATTGGATTTTTGACACGATTTCCGAAAATCAGCCAATAAGAGATGGGGAGTGACGAATCCAAGTGCCACCCTAGCACTTGTTGCTTGGCATCTTTCTTCCTATTTTCTTGGTGATTTATTAGAGCGAGTGACTCTCAATTGCTGAGTAAATTGGAACCCCCAATTTATCTAGGGTTCTTGGCTGGAAATAGTTGTTCTTCCCTTTTTTCACTTATCTCTCTCTCTCGACTTCTTTTATTATTCTTCGTTTATTTCTTTTGACCAATATTATTGACCACAAAAGTTATATACATAACATTCACCGTCACACTTTGTTGCATCATGGGCTTTAGACCCAATATAACATTCCACCATCTTAAATATTTGTTATCTTGGGCTTGATGGACCTTGATCTTAAACTATAACTTCCTTCATTTATTTGGGCCTTTGACCCAAAAGATAAACTTCCATCCGCTACATTTGTAACTGGGCTTGTATTTGGCCATTCCAAAATAACTTATCAAATGTAACTATTTTATTGGGCTCCCAGGCCCATTAACAAAATGTGGGTCCCACTTGGCCCAAAATCCTTGATAAACTTGAATCCTCGAATAAAAACGATCCCAACTTATGGCTCTAGATAATATCTTCAAAGTCATGTCGATTTTGCCGGTTTTGTGAACTTGGTACCTACACACATTAAAAGAACAAAACAAGCATATACAATACAAAATTCATGTTAAATATGCAATTTAAGTTCGTTTAATGATATAAATGATATGAGTATTTACACTAATATCACCTATGACCATTCACCTTAAAGTTAGGACCATCATTTTGAGCTAGCTTGATGGTCTCATATGGAAATACTTACGTAATGGTGAACGGTCCGGACCAACGAGATTTCAACTTACCGGAAAATATTTTCAATCATGAGTTAAAAAGCAACACTTTATCTCCAATGTTAAAAACCTGGTTTTTAATTTTAGAATCATGAGACTTTTTAGTATTTTCTTAATTCAACGAATTTTTGTAAGCAATATCTCTTAATTCATCTAATTCATTAAGTTGCATTTTCTGGTGTTTTCCCACGGTCTCCATGTCATCATTACAATGCCTTAGGGGCCAACAAGATTTATGTTCGAGTTCAATTGGCAAGTAACAATTCTTCCCATAAACAAGCTTATATGGGGTGCACCCAAGGGGAGTCTTATGAGCGGTACGAAAGGCCCATAAAGCATCATACAGTTTGTCGGACCAAGATTGTCGGTTTTCTCTTATCGACCTTTCCAAAATTCTCTTCAAAGCTCGGTTTGAAACCTTGACTTGCTCACTCATTTGTGGGTGTAAGCCGTAGAAAGACGATGTGTAACCTCATATTTCTTTAAATCTTTTTCAAATTCTTCATTGCAAAAATAGGTTCCACGATCGCTTATGATAGCGCGAGGGGTTCCAGTTTGAGAGAACAATTGTTTCCAAAACTTGACTACCAGACGAGTATCGTTCGTAGGTAAAGCCTTAGCTTCTACCCACTTAGATAGGTAGTCAACCGCAACGATGATATACTTATTACCACGATATGATGGGAAAGGTCGTATAAAGTCGATTCTCCAAATGTCAAAGATTTCACAAACTTTGATTATATTTGGAGGCATTTCATCATTTTGTGATGATTTTCCTTGATGTAGGCATGAGTCACACGTCTTGATAAGTGCGTGTGCGTCTCGATAAATAGTAGGCCAAAAGAAACCGGCATGAATTACTTTTTTATCCGTGAGATTAGAACCATGATGACCTCCCGTAGGGCCTTCGTGACAAGCTCTAAGGATATTAGTAGCTTCGATGCCAAATACACAACGTCGAATAATTTGATCCACACAAGTCCGAAAGAGACAAGGGTCGTCTCACAAATGAACTTGACGTCACGAAAGAATTTTCGTTTTTGTTATGTCGTCATACCCTTGATTTTGAAATTCCGCGCATGGTAATTTGCAATGTCCGCAAACTATGGGGTTGATGAGTCTTCCTTGGATTTCACTACACCAAGTGTATCGAGAGGAAATTTTTCGGTAACTTTATTTTTTAGCACACTTTGGTGAGTATCTTCCAAACGAGTGAGGTGATCGGCCGCGAGATTCTCGGCTCATTTTTTGTCAAGTATTGTGACATCAAATTATTGTAGGAGGAGAATCCAACGAAGCAATCTCGTCTTAGCGTCAAGTTTAGCAAAGAGGAACTTGATAGCCGAATGATCCGTATACACTATACTCTTTGTCAATAAGAGATAAGGTCAGAATTTCTCAAATGCATATACCACGGCAAGTAATTATTTTTTCGTTCTGCTTTATTTCATTTGAGCCTCGGTCATCGTCTTACTAGCATAGTGGATAGGAAAGAAGTGTTTTGGATGACGTTGCCCCAAGATGGCCCCTATTGCGTAATCACTAGCATCACACATAAGTTCGAAGGGGAGATTCCAATTAGGGACAACAAGAATGGGAGCTTCGGCGAGTTTCCTTTTAAGAGTTTCAAAGGCTTGAACATAATCTTCGTAAAATACGAAAGGAGCATCTTTCTCGAGAAGGTGTGTCATGGGTCGAGATATTTTTAAAAAATCCTTAATGAATCGATGATAGAAGCTCGTGTGGCCTAGTAAACTCCTAACTCCCTTGACGGTTTTGGAATGAGGTAATTTGGCAATGACGTCTATCTTAGATTTTTCTAACTTAATCCTCTCTTTCGAGACGTTGTGCTCTATGACGATTCCTTCTTTACACATGAAATGACATTTTACCAATTAAGAAAAAGGTTTGTTTCTTCACAATGTTTCAACATTTTATCTAAGTTTTCTAAACACGACGTGAACGAGTCACCAAACACCGAAAAGTCGTCTATGAAAACTTCCATCGTCTTCTCGATCATGTCATGAAAAATAGCCATCATACACCTTCGAAAGGTTCTCGATGCATTACAAAGTTCAAATGGCATTCTACTATATATGGACACGTAAACATAGTTTTTTCTTGATCACGAGGATCGATGGGGATTTGAAAGTAACCGGAAATACCATCTAAAAAGCAATAGAAATCGTTTCCCGCAAGTCGCTCCAACATTTGATACATGAAGGGAAAGGGAAAATAGTCTTTACGAGTGGCATTATTGAGCTTTCGATAGTCAATGCACACCCTCTAACCGGTCACAAGTCGAGTTGGAATTAACTCGTTGTCATCATTTGGCACAACGGTCATTCCTCCCTTTTTAGGGACACAATGAATGGGGCTCATGCAAGGGCTATCAAATATAGGGTATATGATTCTGGCGTCTAGAAGTTTTAAGACATCCTTTTTGATGACGTCGTGAATTTTGGTGTTTACCCTTCTTTGACATCGGATTGCTGGTTTATAGTCCTCCTTCATTAATATCTTGTGAGTAAAAAAATTTGCGTCAATACCCTTAATGTTGGAAAGTTTCCACGCAATTTCCCCTTTGTAAGCTTTTAAGACTTTGATAAGTGCAGTTTTCTCATCATCCGAAAGGTCTTTCGCAATAATAACCGGTAACTTATCATTTCCTTTCAAGAATACGTATTTGAGGTGAGGAGGAAGATCTTTCAATTCTGGGGTTGGTGGTTCCACGATTGAAGATGTTGGTTCAACACTCATAACCTCCATCAGCGGAGGATATGGATAATCTTTAAGGAAATCCTTGATAATTGAAAAATCCTTATCATTGTCGAGGTCTTCGAAATAAGTTCGAGGTACATCGATTTCTTCCAAAGTGACACCGCCTCCCTCGAATGGAGCGAAAGGAGGTGAGGAATTAGTAAGGATTGGATCCTACATGGTGGGATTGCCACTAATAGAACAATCAGAAAAACCTAAAATTTCTTGTGAAAATTCTTCGCAAACAATATCGATTAAATCAATATGGTTTATAGCCGCGATCGAATAAACATGAGAAAGATTATAATTTTGAGTTGCGTATATAACAAGTTCCTCTTCATTGGAACTTAAAGTGATTTTTTGACCATGAACGTCGATGACTAATAAGTGTGAAAATACTTATCCTTTTACCACTTAAAACAATTAAAAACAAGACCAAAACATGTACTTCATGTCGTAAAAGTCGGAATTATGTGTGATTTGTGTTTTTGGACCAAAATATGAAAAAGGAAGAAAACACGGGCTTTCACGGGATTTTATCAAAGAAAATGACAAAAGACGAAGTCAAAAGATCAAGAGAGCAAAAAGAACTGAAGTTAAAGGATTATTCTAAAGATTTATCGAAGAAAAGTATAAAGACGGAAGTTTAATAGAGTCGTAGAACCAAGTCTAATAATAGAAGAAAATTAGAAGACAAGTTCATTTTATCATTCGACAAATCCCGAGACAAAGTCGAGAAAGACGAAGAAATTAAAAGACAAAAAGACAAGAGATAGAAAGAAGCAACCAACTCCTCCCCTCCTCCTATAAATACCCTCCTAATCCTTCATTAGGAGGTGTTAGCTAGTTAGATAGTTTTATTGAATTTTTTGGAGCTATTTAAATTACTTTCTCTCTCTAGATTTACTTTCAAGTATTCAAGCTTTTTCATCTTAATCTTGTAATTGAATCTTTAATCTTCATCTTAATTTTAAGCTTTTTTATTAATCATTCTCATTCTACCTTTCTTGTGTTTATTAAATCTATTGTTTTGTTTGTTTAATCTTGTTCTTTGTTTGATTGATGTGTTTGTTTGATTGTGCTTATTGATTTTCAAGTGTTTATTTGATTTAGCTTATTGGGCTTATTGCTTATTGTGTGCTTTTTATTATTTTTAATTAAGTGGTTTTATTAGTTAATATCTTTTAAGAGTTTATTTTTAATATTTTGATTATTTAGTATTTTTAAAGTTTTTAATTTGTGGCTTATTAGCTTTTTCTTAAAATTAGTTTGGTTAAGTTTTTTTTAAGTGCTTATTTGATTTTTGCTTATTTGAATTTAGCTTATTTCTATAATTCGGGTTCATAAACCCTTATCCCGAATTGCATATTATTTCATTTTCCCGAATTAGATTAATCTCACATTATTTCGAGTTAGGTGTTTGTTTGTTTATTCCGGATTGTTAGCAAAAACTACATTCCAAATTGAGTAAAATCTTCACATTCTGGATTAGTACTAGAATTAGGTATTCCGGATTGCTATTCGGGTTCCATATTCCGGATTACGTGTAATTCCTACATTTCGGATTAGTACTAGAATTAGGTATTCCGGATTGCTATCCGGGTTCAGTATTCCGAATTGTGTAGGATTTGTGGTATTCCGGATTACACATCAAACTCACATTCCGGATTGTATTCAATAGCCAGATTCCGGATTAAGTGTATAATTTACACAATCCGATTTTTGTGCTAGTCTAGATTCCAAATTGAGTGTAGCTCAAGTATTACGGATTAGGTTACATTTTGGCATATTCCGACTTATGTGTTGTTTTGTTTTCCCGAATTGTTTTTAAATTTACATTTTCCCGCCATTTTTCTTAAGTGTTATTTTTAAATTGATTTGTCTTAATTTTATTCTCAAGTTTACGATTTTATACAGTTTTAATTTTTCAAGTTTACATTCTATTAAGTTTTAAATTTGCTGTATTTCTTTGATATTTTGTCATTTATTTTTAGAATTTTTTATCTTTAGTTTAAAGTAGATAAACAACATTTTATTTCTTTTTACCAAGAACAACTGAGTCACGCGTTCAACCGTGGTCAATTCGATTAGAAATAATTTCAAAGAACCAAAATCTTTATATTAAAATGGCGCCGCTGCCGGCTCTTTTCATGAAGATTAACGGTTTTTTATGAGAGACGCGTTGGATTTTGGGATCCGTTCACTTTTGAACGTTATTTTTCTTGCAAAATATTCAAAATTTTTCAAAAATCCATAAAAATCAAAAATTTGAAAAATCCAAAAACATTTAAAAAATCTAACACCCCACCAAATGCTATGCGCAACGGAACTACAACATTTGGGTGCTAGGCAGTTATCATTGCACACAAGATATATCGAACGACTCCAAAGAGACGTCAAATTTAAACTTAAATTAAAAGTTGTTGAAAAGTTACATGTCTACGGTTTTCCAACCCCAAATGATACAACAGAGTTTTGCGTTTTCGGTCCCCATGAATCTCAACCCCAAAAATTACAGATTTCACAACAACATGACATCAAAGTTAAAAATGTTTAAGTAATAACGGGAGGAAAAACAAGTAGACTCCAAGCTCCACACACAACATCCATCCAATGCACGCTCCATGCTACACTTCAGCGGTTACCTGAAACACATGCTAAATTTGGTCAACGAAAAGGTTGAGTGGAATTCATATGTTTTACAATTCATTTTGAACATATGTGAAATAAAAACCATTCACGATCATTCATAGACTTGTCGATCAAACAATCTATATTCAAGGTACCTGATTGTGGTAAAATACGACCTTTTAGGAAAAAGGCGTAAAAGCGGTAAGTATCGAACAAATGACTTTAGGAAAAATCAAGTGTTAATGACCCTTAATGGTGTGTAAGTTCGTTTCCCAAGGAGGTATATGTATGTGAAAAACTTGCCAAATGTTTGTGATTAATGATTGGTTTAGAAGGGGATTAGAAGAGAAAATGACGAAGACGTAAAAATAAAAATTAACACAAAACCACTACTAGAAAGTTAAAACGTAGAACCTTAAAAATCACAAAAATAAAAATAAATTCTAAAAATTACCAAAAATTCACCAAAAATCAAATTTAATAACTAAGATTTACCAATGATCAAAACTTTTTCAAACCTTTTAAATAATTAAATATTCAATTTTTAAATGCTAATTAAAGCCCTAAAAATCAAATAAATTATCAAAAAGCCGAAATAAAGATTTTTCAATTGATAAAACTCAAAAATGACCTAAAATCATTAAAAACTATTTTTAGAAATTTTAAAACTAATAAAAACTATTTAAAATGATTTAAAAACTATTAAAACTTAAAATAATTATAAAAATTAATCTAAAAGAGATAAAATTATTCTAAAAGTTGCTAAATTCCTATTTTAATGTATTTAACCTAAGAAAAATGTAAAAAGTTGGAAAAAGTGAAATTTCAAAAATAATAATAAAATAATATTAAAATAATATTAAAAATCCAAAAATTATAAAAAATTCTAAAAACTTGCAAACTAGTTTATTTTAACCTAAATAATCAGAAAATCAAAGTGAAATTACCAAAATACCCCTAATGGGCCCTCAAATGGGCCCTCAAATGGGCCAAATCCAAAAACAGTCAACCTAAATGGGCTTTTGGGCCCAAAAAGTCAAACTTGGCCCAATTGACTTGGAAAAGCCCTATCTGACTTAAAATTCAATTCTAAGAACAAAACTCTAAAGGCCCAAAAGCTGAAAATGTGCTTATCACAGCTTATTGAACACAAAGCTTATTCTTATTGGGCTTTTCAGCCCATTAAGCCATAAGCTAATGCCATAAGCTCTAATTTGACACACAACCCTCTTTTAGGATGCTTAAGAGATCTGTCAAAAGAAATTTCCAATAAGCATACTCAATAATCCAGAAAATAGAAAAGCAAAAATCCACAAAACGACAAAATAGTCGTTTTTGAGAAATAAAGCACCTCAGAAGCTGATTCAACTTGCAAAAGCTTTCAAATGGACTCAATAAGCAATATCAATCAACAAAAATCCAATAAGCACAAGCAATAAACCAGAATAAGCACAAAAGAGCTTATGTAAAAGTCAAAGGAGTTGGTTTTCTAGTCAAACCTAAAAGTCAACCACCCAAATGCTCCAGGATGAACAAATGGGTCAAAATATGAGCACCTATTACAAAAACAAAGTTGTTGCTGGTTAAAATAAGCTATTATAGCTTATTGATAAGCTGACACCAAAATTGCACTATTAGTGGCAACCAGCAGGGGAAAGGAGTTCCCCCTACTTTAACTAATTGACCAAGCTTATTTGAGAGTTCTGGTTTGATTCAATTGGAAACAAAGGCGCCCTTGTGATCAGTGAATCACAAGGAGTCAATAGCAACAATAAAATCACAAAATGATCCACACAATAAGCCACAATAAGCCAAACAGTCCACAGATATGCTCCAGATATGCAAATAAGTAGTTAAGCACTTAATAAGCAGATTTAAGCAAAATAAGCCAACCAAACTTAACCAGATGCATACACAAGCTATATAAACTAACAATAAACACAAAGCAACAAGAATCAAACACTGAATCAAAGAAATCAACAAGATCAAAGCACTAGAAGTTATTGATGAACTATGAACAATATGCAGAAACAGTTTGTTGATATACTTGACACTTGATCCAATTTCAAGCCTCAAATCCTTCTACCCTGGTGTGATTAACTATGATTTAGCACTTGTTAGCCCTAGCTTAAGCCTAGATCTAGGTGTCCTCAAAATCCTAGCCAATTTTACCAAGTTATGAAGATTTTATAGCCTAATCAAGAATCAATGTGTTCAAAGCCTCAAAACCTGCAAACAGATGAACATATGCTCCCAAATAACAGATACTAATACTTGCATACAACACACAAGCACTTAACAAACCACAATCCCAATTCAAGCAGTAGACCCAAACACTCCTTAATCTAACACTTAACAAAGAAACTTGTGATTTTAACTAATAACCCACTGATTTTAATGATCAAAAACACTTAAACAATAGCAACTAACACAACCAAACTCAAAAATCACCAGCACAAACACCAATACTCAAAATCAAAGCACCAAATTCAAAACAGCCATAAACATGAAATTTTTAGGGGAATCTTAACAAGAGCTTATACCTGCCTTCCACAACATCCTAGGAAGGCCAGTAATGCTCCTTGGACCTTGTTCAACAACTAGAACAAGACCAAGGTACTTCAAATAAGGAGATGCAATCTGCCTTGGTTGATGGTTCAAAGTAGAACCTCAAGAACTTGATATCTTCAACACAAGCAGCAAATAAACTCAACCAAAGGCTTAGAATCCTTCTCAGGCTTGGTGTCAACAAGCTTGAAAGAACTCAAGGCTTAAGGCTAAGGGTTAGTACACAAAAATAAGCCAAAATCAGAAACAAGGACTTCAAGGTTTTTGAACTTTGAAAACCTTTCAAACCTAGACGTGCCTTAACCACAAGGTTAAGGAAGGTCTAAACAATCAAATGGAACTCAGAATTAGGCTACTCAAACACCAAACTTTTAACAAAATCAAAAAGAGATTTCAAATTTCAGAAATTCAAATTTTATTAAGCTTAAAAAGGAATTACAGAGATTAATAGCCTAAAACTGGAACAAAGGGACTCTCACATGTTGAGGTCTCCTTTTATAGGCAAATGCCTGGCTAAACACTATTCACAAACCCTAGAACTGATTTCTCTAAAATGCCCTTGGTCTTCTAGATGTTTTCTTGATGTGAGCTGTCCAAAATGCATCCAAACCGTTTAAAATAGCTTTGTGATGAAGCAATGAGTGTCAGCTGTTGATCTTGACACGTGGCTAAGCTTGGAGCCCAAGTTGTGTTTTGATTGGTGGACGGGTTTGAATGGTGGGGCCTATTGGTGAGTGGAGATGAGGGTTTTGTGTGTGGGATGTGATTCTGCATGTGTGAATCACACGTGGGTATGGGTAATTTTGATTTACCCTTTGTTTTAAGTGGGGTAAAATCTGGGTGGATGAAGGGTGAATAGTAAGTTGTTTGATCCGAAAATGGGGGAGTGTATTGTGTTTGGCGCATTTTCATTTCAAATGTTTCAAATGCACAAGTTTAGCCCTTCTTCTTTGGTATTTTTGGTAAACAAAGTCTTGCATCCCTAAAACGTGTTTTGCTTTGTTAATAAGTTTCACACATTGGCAGTTTTGGCACAAAACTTTGGAAAAAGGATTTCAAGGGTTAATTTTGCCATTTTGAGATATTTCAAGGGCTGATCTTGGACATTCTTGATCTTCAAAGGTCTTCATTGTATCTTTGACTTTATGAGGGACCATTATTGGCAATTTTGATTTGTTAAGGGACTAATCTTGCCATTTCTTCAAAGTTGAAGGACCATTTGTGTAATTTTGACAAACTTAAGGGACCAAACTTGTAATTATTAATATACAAGGGTTTTAAGTGTCATTTCTTCAATAAATGAGGATCAATCTTGTTTGTCTTCAAGTCTTCAAGGTATTTTGTTGAGATTTCCATGTTTAGGGCCCGGTTCTTTGTACGGCTTCGTTTCTCGTGTCCGTTTTTCCTTGTAACTTGTGATCTTTTGTTTTTTTCACGATATCCATACCTAAAATACACAAGTAAACAAACACAAGCATATATATGGTATTTTATGACATTTTTATGCATTTAAAGCCCGAAAAGAACGATGAGATCATGTATAAATGCCATCTCATCACTCCCCCATACTAAGCCATTGTCGTGCCCTCACGCAATGCTAGAATAAAGTATCTAAGCATCACCAAAGTTCAATTTTATTAACCTTTATTGAAGAGTAAAAGACTTGCAACATACTACGAAGATGTGTAAAGACATAATGTATGATTTTCATCACAAAAAGTGACTTTTAGGGTCAAAGAATAGAAACAAGTGAATGTCCCTTAGAGTAAACTTCGTCATACTTGATTGTCATACATTCCATGCTAAGTGAAAAAACAAGATCATTGTTGGTACAAGTCACAATGCTAACACTACTCATACGTCCAAATTGTGTAATACTTTTTCTCCCCGTAATCCTAGTTATTATAAAAGGAAATGGGTTACTAGCATTTTTTATCTATTTGTCATGGATCACAAGTGATTCATATTGACTTATTTGAGTAGTTATTAGTCCGAAAGCAAAGTAGCACGATTTGATCAATAGTTAGCCGAAGGACAAAATCTTTTAAAACGGCTTCTCGTGTATCTCCTTAAGTTCATATCTTGGCATAACTCGTTTCACGATTTGAGACCTTTCTCGGACCGATATTTGGCATGTACTTCATACTTCAAATCTTGGGAAGACGTTCTTGAAATTATGGTCTTCTCTTCATATATATGGAATTTCTTCACTTGACGTTTTTGAGAGATTCTTCATATAGGACCACGACTTCATCATTTTTCTTCAATCTTTATTTTGGATTTTGATATACAACGATCCGCCTCCTTTTCGGACTTGGATATATTTATCCTCATACCTTGTTAGGGTCTTTTTGGATAGACTTTTTCCATGATCTTTAGGGGAGTAATTGCTTCTCGTCGTGTGTCTCGATCCTTCATATCGATTTAGGAATAATGATACTTCACATCATCTTTGGATCTTTAGCAAAAATAGAGCTCCTCATGCCTTAGGGCCTTTTTGGATAATCATCAATCTTCGCGTCCCGCTTCAATAAGTTATGCCTTGGCTATGAACTCTATTCAACCCCGAGCAACTTTTAAACGATCTTGCGCTAGAGGCTAAGTAACCTTTCAAATCGTACGACCTTACTTATTGCAATTATGATTTATTCCTAATGCATTGATCTTATGGGAAGAAAAAGCCACAATTAAAAACACATGAGTTTTTGAAAGAACACTTTCATGTTCTACGTTTAGCATGATCACTTGTCTAACTCTATCATTTCTCGTTCTTCACTATATAAAGACCTCTAATTAAAGAGACTCGTGAATACTTAGCCATGCAAGTCAAAATTAAGCCAAATTTGGATTAGCTTTCATTAAGACTATATCAAATCAAAGTTTTGGGTTTTCAAGCCACCTATAGGATCTTGCACTTTCTTGGACTTTTTCAAGTTTAGAGAATGCGTTTTAAAGTTCCCTTGATAAGTGACTTTCTAGAATCAATTATAGGAACTTGCGAAAAGTTCTTGTTCTTAACCCGAATGAATTAAGACTTTCGCGTTTTAAAGCTCCCTATATAAAAGTCTAGCAAAACTTGAATTGAGCGGGTTAAGGAATGTAAATGGCTCCAAATGCCCATCAAGTCAAAAATTAACTCTTATTCTACCCAACGGAAAATATACATTCGAGTCTTAAAAACACTTATTAAAACTAAGAAAAATTTTAAAATTTGGCCATTTTTAGCCTTATTAGCAAAACAAAACATTGAAAATTGGAAAGCATGAGGGCGTAGCAAAGCAAGTACCTATTCACCCCCCATACTAAAAATAAACATTGTCCTCAATGTTTCGAGTCTAAAGGTGGAGCACCCCCATACTAGAGACGAAGAGTCGAATGCTTAGGATCTATCATGGAAAGGGTGATCAACAATATATCTAAAGCCGTTTATTAAGTATGCTAAAAGATAATTGTTAGAACAATAAAGGATATGTCATGGATTCGTGAAAAACTTCTTCAAACGAACGATGGAGGCTCATGTAAACGAACACGAGAGTCTTCAATCGTAGATGATGATGATGATCTAGATAACAAAATCACAAACAACCACGAGACAACGAGTTGAAAGTGTACAAGTCCCCTTATTAGTGAATAGTGAGCATAAAGATAAGCATGGGATCTCCCCCACGAGGCACCTCGTTTTTGATTACCGAGTCATGAGCTCGACTCGATCCCCTCAATGCTAATTATCATTGGGGAAGGTGACTTGGTCGGGGGCAACCATTGAAGGAATTTCCCCACCAAAGTAGTGGTTAAGCCTATGTCCATTCACCTTGAAATTAGGACCATCATCTTGAGCTAGCTCAATGGTCCCATATGGAAACACTTGTGTAATGGTGAACGGACCCGACCAACGAGATTTCAATTTCCCGGAAAATATCTTAAGACGAGAGTTAAAAAGCAACACTTGATCACCAACGTTAAAAACCCGGTTTTTAATCTTTGAATCATGAAACTTTTTAGTCTTTTCTTTAAAAATTAATGAATTTTCATAAGCATTATCCCTTAATTCATCTAATTCATTCAATTGTATTTTCTGGTGATCTCCCGTGGTCTTCAAGTCAAAATTAGCATGCTTAAAGGCCCAATATGCCTTGTGCTCCAACTCAATGGGCAAATGACAATTCTTCCCATAGACTAACTTATAAGGAGTGCAACCGATAGGTGTCTTATAAGCGGTCCTAAAGGCCCATAAAGCGTCATCGAGTTTGTCGGACCATGAAGCACGGTTTTCTCCAATTGACCTTTCTAAAATCCTCTTCAAAGCTCGGTTCGAAACCTCGACTTGCCCACTCGTTTGCGGGTGATAAGCCGTAGAAAGACGATGTGTAACCCCATATTTCTTTAGAACCTTTTCGAATTGGTCATTACAACAATGGGTTCCACGATCGCTTATAATAGCACGAGGGGTTCCGAACCGAGAGAATAGTTGCTTCAAAAACTTCACTACCACACGAGCATCATTAGTAGGCAAAGCCTTAGCTTCCACCCACTTAGAAAGGTAGTCCACCGCGACGAGGATATATTTTTTGCCATGAGACGATGGGAACGGCCCCATAAAGTCTATTCCCCAAATGTCGAAAATCTCACATACTTGAATTATGTTTTGCGGCATTTCATCACGTTGAGACGATTTTCCTTGACGTTGGCACGAATCACACGACTTCACAAGTGCGTGTGCATCACGATAGACAGAAGGCCAAAAGAAACCGGCATCGAACACTTTCTTAGCCGTGAGATTAGCACCGTGGTGACCACCCGTGGGTCCCTCGTGACAAGCTCTAAGGATATTAGAAGCTTCGGCACCAAACACACATCGTCGAACGAGTTGATCCACACAAATCCGAAAGAGATAAGGGTCGTCCCAAAAATAGAACTTGACGTCACGAAAGAATTTTCGTTTTTGTTGTGTCGTCATACCCTTGATTATGAAATTGCCCGCATGATAATTTGCAATGTCGGCAAACCATGGGGTTGTGTCTTTAGAATTCACTACACCGAGAGTCTCAAAAGGAAATGTTTCAGTAATTTCCTTGTTCTCGAAAACATCTTTGTGAGGATCTTCTAGACGAGAGAGATGATCGGCCGCTAGATTCTCAGCTCCTTTTTTGTCAAGCACGGTGACATCATATTCTTGGAGGAGGAGCATCCAACGAAGCAATCTTGGCTTAGCATCTTGCTTAGCTAAGAGATACTTGATAGCCGAATGGTCGGTATACACGATGCTTTTAGTCAAGACGAGATAAGGTCGGAATTTCTCAAAAGCATAGACCACGGCAAGGAATTCCTTTTCCGTTGTGGTGTACGTTAATTGAGCCTCGGTCATCGTCTTACTAGCATAGTGGATAGGACGAAAATTCTTGTCATAACGTTGCCCTAAGACGGCCCCTATAGCATAATCACTTGCATCGCACATGATTTCAAAGGGTAATTCCCAATTAGGAGCAACAAGAATGGGAGCTTCGGTAAGTTTCCTTTTGAGAGTTTCGAAAGCCTTAACACAATCCTCATTGAAGTTAAAAGGAGCATCCTTCTCGAGAAGGTGTGTCATAGGACGAGAAATTTTCGAAAAGTCCTTGATGAAACGACGATAAAAGCCCGCGTGGCCTAGGAAACTCCTAACTCCCTTAACGGTTTTGGGATGAGGTAACTTGGCGATGACGTCTACCTTAGCTTTATCGACCTCAATCCCCGCCTTCGACACCTTATGTCCTAAGACGATTCCTTGTTTACACATGAAATGACATTTCTCCCAATTAAGCACAAGATTCGTTTCTTCACAACGTTTTAACATTTGCTCGAGATTAGATAAACATGACGTGAACGAATTACCAAACACCGAGAAGTCATCCATAAAAACTTCCATCGACTTCTCGATCATATCGTGAAAAATTGCCATCATACACCGTTGAAACGTACCGGGTGCATTACAAAGTCCGAAAGGCATCCTACGATAAGCGAACGTTCCATAAGGACACGTAAACGTAGTCTTCTCTTGATCACGAGGGTCGATAGGGATTTGAAAGTAACCGGAAAAACCATCTAAAAATCAATAGAATTCATTTCCCGCAAGTCGCTCCAACATTTGATCCATGTAGGGCAAAGGAAAGTGGTCTTTACGAGTGGCGTCATTTAACTTTCGGTAGTCAATACACACCCTCCAACCGGTCACAGCACGAGTGGGAATTAACTCGTTGATTTCATTGGGCACAACAGTCATTCCTCCCTTTTTAGGGACACAATGGATTGGGCTCACCCATGGGCTATCGGATATAGGATAAATCATTCCCGCGTCAAGGAGTTTAAGGACCTCCTTTTTAATGACATCGTGAATTTTGGGATTCACCTTTATTTGACTTTGAATTGCGGGTTTGTAGTCCTCCTCCATTAAAATCTTGTGAGTACAAAATTTTGGGTCAATTCCCTTAATGTCGGATATTTTCCACGCAATTGCCCCTTTGTGAGCCTTAAGAACTTTCAAGAGCTCGGTTTTTTCATCATTAGCAAGTCCTTTTGCAATAATAACCGGCAACTTGTCATCACCTTCCAAGAATGCGTATTCAAGGTGAGAAGGAAGATCTTTCAATTCAAGGATATGTGGTTCCTCGATTGAAGAATTTGGTTCAACACTCATAACTTCCATCGGCGAAAGAAATGGTGGAATAGAAGTATCATCACTAATCAACACCTCATCTTCATTGTCGATTTCATTTGAAGTGAAATCGCCTCCTTGGAATGGAGTGAGATTTGGTGTGGAATTAGCAAGAATCGGATCCAAAATAGTGGGATTGCCATTTGACGAGCTATCGGAAAAACCTAACACTTCTTGTGAAAACTCATCGCAAACCACATCAAAGATGTCAATGTGATTGATGGTAGCGATTGCATAAACATGAGAAGGTTTCGAGTTTTGAGTAGCGTTTATAACAAGTTCCTCTTCGTTGAATCTCAACGTGATAGTTCTCGCATGAACATCGATAAGCGATCTCGAAGTATCTAAAAATGATCGACCTAAAATTAGAGGAACTTGAGGATCCGCGGGGATGTCAACTACTATAAAATCAACGGGATAGTAGAACTTCCCCACTTTCACGAAAACATCTTCGGCTACTCCACATGCCATAATCGTAGAATGATCGGCCATCTCGATGGACATGTTCGAAGGAATGAGAGCCGGAAGCGAAAGCGATTTCCAAATGGAAAATGGCATCAAATTAATGCTCGCACCAAGATCGGCCAAGGCGAGGCATTCTTTCATATCTTGTATGTCACAAGGAATGAGAAACTTTCCGGGATCACCAACTTTTTCCGGTATGCGGTTAAGATAAACCGAAGAACAATTAGCAAGCTTTGAAAGCTTTTCCTTATCGCTCATCATACTTTTAAAAGTGGAAGCGAAACGAGGCATATATAACAACGCGTCGGCTAAACTCAGATCAAAATGCACTTGTTGAAACATTTTTATAAAAAGCTCGATTTGTTGTTTGTTACGTTCTTGCATTTTCTCCTTGTTTCGTCTCGAAGGGTAGGGTAAAGGTGGTGTGGGTTGGTCATTATGCAACAACGTTGGAAACTCGGGTTCCACAATTGGTATTGGTTCAACCGTAGGTGTGGTATGAGCGGTACATCGTGGGATTGTAATATGCTCCTTTTCGACCATCACCTCGGGTTCTTTCTCGATTTCCTTCTCCTTAGAAGTACTTGGAATAGAGATTGGTTCCTTGAATGTTTTACCACTTCGTGTAGTAATAACCTTCATTTCTCCCTTCGGGTTTGCAATGGTATCACTAGGAAGACCACCCGAGGAAGAGGGTTTACACATGATTGCTTCAAACATCTTAGCCATTCGGTCCTCAAATTTTGATTGCCTAGCATCCGCTTTTAATAACTCTTGCTTAATCTCATGTTGTCCTAATTCCATCTTTTGTTGATTTTGTTGAAGACGTTGGACATTTCCTTCCATTTTGTTTGCATGAGTTTTAAGTTCATTAGCAAGTTCATTTTTTAGCTCGTTTTTCAACTCGGATCTTAAGCTAATCATCTCACGTTGCATGTTATCAAATTTTGCATCATTTGCTTTTGCATAATCCAAAAATTCTCCTTGCAAATTTTTAGTGTGAGCATTTTGAAAACCTTGTGTAGTGTTTTGAAAATCACGGTTTTGGTTTTGATTAGAAATTTGTCCATTCCCACTTTGATAATTCCCTTTGTTGTAATTGCGTGTGTTGCCTTGGTAATTACCTTGGTTGTTGTTTCGATAATTGTTAACATTTTGGTTTGGTGGAGCTTGATTTTGGCGGGAACCTTGACCGTTTTGGTTGTAAGTTCCCGTTGCTACATAAGCACTCAAAGTGTTACCATCCGCGGTAATGCACTCGGAAAGATCATGAGCTCCCCCACAAGATAAACAACTCTTAGCAACCGCTTTAACCGAAGCGGAATTGGAAGCTTCTTGAGCCTTCCAATGGGAGATTAGATTAGCAAATCTATCAAAAAACCGATTTTCCTCATTAGCTTCATCATGTAAGGCGTTAATGCTACGAGACGATTGTGACGAAGATGACGAACCCATATTGGCAACACTCGGTGTGTTACGCGGGTTATAAACCTTAGATATATTTTCAACGATTTGTAAAGCCTCATTTGTCGTCTTGCACAAAAAATTACCACCCGCGGCGGCATTCAAATAATCTCGTTCATGATCATTAAGCCCATTATAAAAAGTATCCACTTGATGCAATTCCGTAAAATCATGGTGTGGACATTCATGTAACATTTCTTTAAATCGTTCCCATGCCATTGAAAAACTTTCATTATTTCTTTGCACAAATCGTGAAATCTCATTTTTTAAGTGTGTTGTCTTAGATGGTGGAAAAAACTTGTTCACAAACTTAGAAACGAGATCGGCCCATGTCAAAATCGAATTTGGCGGTTCTTTCTCGAGCCAAATTTTAGCGGGACCATCCAACGAGTATGCAAACAAAATCATCTTAATGGCGTCATGTGGAACATCCTTAAACTTGCTAGTGGCGGTGAGACGGTTAAAATTCCTAATATGGTAATGCGGGTTGTCTTTCTCGTGACCTCTAAACTTATTTGCTTGCAACATTGACATTAAACCCGTCTTAATTTCGAAATTCTCCGCAAGGATGGCGGGAATCACAATAGCCTCTCCAAAACCCTCGGTGGGTGCTTGTAGCAACTCCATCATAGTACGATTAGCCATGACGACTTCTTGTTCTACAATAGGTTCAACAATTGGAGGTTCTTCAACAATCAACGTCTCTTGATTGGCTTGCTTTTGAAGTCGTTTACGAGCTCGTTTTGCTTGATTACGAGTGATCATAAACTTCACGAAGAATGGGAGGTGAGCAAAGAAGATTCTTTTTGGGTGTTTTGTGAATTTTCAATTTTTTTGTGTTTTTGATGATATTTAATTTTTTTTTGGATTTTGGTGTATCTTCGTAGACAACAATTTACAAAATCTCTCCTCGAATCAAACTCTTGATTAAAGAAGCCTCAAAGGAATGAAAACGATCACGTGGAGTGAACGCCTTCGAATGACTTTAGAACTTTGGTGAAAACCAAATTGTTCAAGAGGTTTTAATCACAAAGAAAACCAAGCAAATATACTATACGTAATAATACTTTGGGCGGCAAAACCCTCGATTAGCCTTCAATCTCAAAATACTCACAAGCAAGCGGGGAAACGAGGCGGCGCGAAGCACTTAAGAGCCTTTTTCCTTAGGGTATATTTTATAATACCCGCCTTATACCCACCTTATAGTTTGTATCTTTCAAAATCGAGCTTCACGAAAGTATTTATCTATTTTTGCCTTTTTCTTTTTGTTTGAGATTCGAATACAATAATTAGGAGATCAAATCCCAATTAAGGTTGTGTTTTCACACTTTTGGAGATATTGTGATACTTAATACAATAAAGTAATAATATTTGTACAAGAAAAACCAAGAAAACCGATAATACGTATTAGTAGAGTTCTACTAATACAAATACTATATGGTTAATATTAAAAACAACAATGCAAATTAATCACGGCACACCTCCCCGGCAGCGGCGCCAAAGTGATTGTGGTAAAATACGACCTTTTAGGAAAAAGGCGTAAAAGCGGTAAGTATCGAACAAATGACTTTAGGAAAAATCAAGTGTTAATGACCCTTAATGGTGTGTAAGTTCGTTTCCCAAGGAGGTATATGTGTGTGAAAAACTTGCCAAATTTTTGTGATTAATGATTGGTTTTGAAGGGGATTAGAAGAGAAAATGACGAATACGTAAAAATAAAAATTAACACAAAATCACTACTAGAAAGTTAAAACGTAGAACCTTAAAAACCACAAAAATAAAAATAAATTCAAAAAATTACCAAAAGTTCACCAAAAATCAAATTTAATAAACTAAGAGTTTACCAACGATCAAAACTTTTTCAAACCTTTTAAATAATTAAATATTCAATTTTTAAATGCTAATTAAAGCCCTAAAAATCAAATAAATTATCAAAAAGCCCAAATAAAGATTTTTCAATTGATAAAACTCAAAAATGACCTAAAATCATTAAAAACTATTTTTAGAAATTTTAAAACTAATAAAAACTATTTAAAATGATTTAAAAACTATTAAAACTTAAAATAATTATAAAAATTAATCTAAAAGAGATAAAATTATTCTAAAAGTTGCTAAATTCCTATTTTAATGTATTTAACCTAAGAAAAATGTAAAAAGTTGGAAAAAGTGAAATTTCAAAAATAATAATAAAATAATATTAAAATAATATTAAAAATCCAAAAATTCTAAAAAATTCTAAAAACTTGCAAACTAGTTTATTTTAACCTAAATAATCAGAAAATTAAAGTGAAATTACCAAAATACCCCTAATGGGCCCTCAAATGGGCCAAATCCAAAAACAGTCAACCTAAATGGGCTTTTTGGCCCAAAAAGTCAAACTTGGCCCAATTGACTTGGAAAAGCCCTATGTGACTTAAAATTCAATTCTAAGAACAAAACTCTAAAGGCCCAAAAGCTGAAAATGTGCTTATCACAGCTTATTGAACACAAAGCTTATTCTTATTGGGCTTTTCAGCCCATTAAGCCATAAGCTAATGCCATAAGCTCTAATTTGACACACAACCCTCTTTTAGGATGCTTAAGAGATCTGTCAAAAGAAATTTCCAATAAGCATACTCAATAAGCCAGAAAATAAAAAAGCAAAAATCCACAAAACGACAAAATAGTCGTTTTTGAGAAATAAAGCACCTCAGAAGCTGATTCAACTTGCAAAAGCTTTCAAATGGACTCAATAAGCAATATCAATCAACAAAAATCCAATAAGCACAAGCAATAAACTAGAATAAGCACAAAAGAGCTTATGTAATAGTCAAAGGAGTTGGTTTTCTAGTCAAACCTAAAAGTCAACCACCCAAATGCTCCAGGATGAACAAATGGGTCAAAATATAAGCACCTATTACAAAAACAAAGTTGTTGCTGGTTAAAATAAGCTATTATAGCTTATTGATAAGTTGACACCAAAATTGCACTATCAGTGGCAACCAGTAGGGGAAAGGAGTTCCCACTGCTTTGACTAATTGACCAAGCTTATTTGAGAGTTCTGGTTTGATTCAATTGGAAACAAAGGCACCCTTGTGATCAGTGAATCACAAGGAGTCAATAGCAACAATAAAATCACAAAATGATCCACACAATAAGCCACAATAAGCCAAACAGTCCACAGATATGCTCCAGATATGCAAATAAGCAGTTAAGCACTTAATAAGCAGATTTAAGCAAAATAAGCCAACCAAACTTAACCAGATGCATACACAAGCTATATAAACTAACAATAAACACAAAGCAACAAGAATCAAACACTGAATCAAAGAAATCAACAAGATCAAAGCACTAGAAGTTACTGATGAACTATGAACAATATGTAGAAACAGTTTGCTGATATACTTGACACTTGATCCAATTTCAAGCCTCAAATCCTTCTACCCTGGTGTGATTAACTATGATTTAGCACTTGTTAGCCCTAGCTTAAGCCTAGATCTAGGTGTCCTCAAAATCCTAGCCAATTTTACCAAGTTATGAAGATTTTATAGCCTAATCAAGAATCAATGTATTCAAAGCCTCAAAACCTGCAAACAGATGAACATATGCTCCCAAATAAAAGATACTAATACTTGCATACAACACACAAGCACTTAACAAACCACAATCCCAATTCAAGCAATAGACCCAAACACTCCTTAATCTACCACTTAACAAAGAAACTTGTGATTTTAACTAATAACCTACTGATTTTAATGATAAAAAACACTTAAACAATAGCAACTAACACAATCAAACTCAAAAATCACCAGCACAAACACCAATACTCAAAATCAAAGCACCAAATTCAAAACAGCCATAAACATGAAATTTTTAGGGGAATCTTAACAAGAGCTTATACCTGCCTTCCACAACATCCTAGGAAGGCCAGCAATGCTCCTTGGACCTTGTTCAACAACTAGAACAAGACCAAGGTACTTCAAATAAGGAGATGCAATCTGCCTTGGTTGATGGTTCAAAGTAGAACCTCAAGGACTTGATATCTTCAACACAAGCAACAAACAAACTCAACCAAAGGCTTAGAATCCTTCTCAAGCTTGGTGTCAACAAGCTTGAAAGAACTCAAGGCTTAAGGCTAAGGGTTAGTACACAAAAATAAGCCAAAATCAGAAACAAGGACTTCAAGGTTTTTGAACTTTGAAAACCTTTCAAACCTAGACGTGCCTTAACCACAAGGTTAAGGAAGGTCTAAACAATCAAATGGAACTCAAAATTAGGCTACTCAAACACCAAACTTTTAACAAAATCAAGAAGAGATTTCAAATTTCAAAAATTCAAATTTTATTAAGCTTAAAAAGGAATTACAGAGATTAATAGCCTAAAACTGGAACAAAGGGACTCTCACATGTTGAGGTCTCCTTTTATAGGCAAATGCCTGGCTAAACACTATTCACAAACCCTAGAACTGATTTCTCTAAAATGCCCTTGGTCTTCTAGGCGTTTTCTTGATGTGAGCTGTCCAAAATGCATCCAAACCGTTTAAAATAGCTTTGTGATGAAGCAATGAGTGTCAGCTGTTGATCTCGACACGTGGCTAAGCTTGGAGCCCAAGTTGTGTTTTGATTGGTGGACGGGTTTGAATGGTGGGGCCTATTGGTGAGTGGAGATGAGGGTTTTGTGTGTGGGATGTGATTCTGCATGTGTCAATCACACGTGGGTATGGGTAATTTTGATTTACCCTTTGTTTTAAGTGGGGTAAAATCTGGGTGGATGAAGGGTGAATAGTAAGTTGTTTGATCCGAAAATGGGGGAGTGTATTGTGTTTGGTGCATTTTCGTTTCAAATGTTTCAAGTGCACAAGTTTAGCCCTTCTTCTTTGGTATTTTTGGTAAACAAAGTCTTGCAGCCCTAAAACGTGTTTTGCTTTGTTAATAAGTTTCACACATTGGCAGTTTTGGCTCAAAACTTTGGAAAAAGGATTTCAAGGGTTAATTTTGCCATTTTGAGATATTTCAAGGGCTGATCTTGGACATTCTTGATCTTCAAAGGTCTTCATTGTATCTTTGACTTTATGAGGGACCATTATTGGCAATTTTGATTTGTTGAGGGACTAATCTTGCCATTTCTTCAAAGTTGAAGGACCATTTGTGTAATTTTGACAAACTTAAGGGACCAAACTTGTAATTATTAATATACAAGGGTTTTAAGTGTCATTTCTTCAATAAATGAGGATCAATCTTGTTTGTCTTCAAGTCTTCAAGGTATTTTGTTGAGATTTCCATGTTTAGGGCCCGGTTCTTTGTACGGCTTCGTTTCTCGTGTCCGTTTTTCCTTGTAACTTGTGATCTTTTGTTTTTTTCACGATATCCATACCTAAAATACACAAGTAAACAAACACAAGCATATATATGGTATTTTATGACTTTTTTATGCATTTAAAGCCCGAAAAGAACGATGAGATCATGTATAAATGCCATCTCATGAGTACCGACAATTGTGTTTAAGCTCATGACACTAAACCGTTAACTCAATCACCCGCGTAATAATTACCGGCGTGATTCAGATGAAACCAGTGCCCATACTAAGGCATCAGTTGCAATTATACCTTATCTCTTATCACAAATTATCCGTCCGCAGGGGGTATCAACGTACTAGCCCTCGTCTCGGATAGGGTAGTCAACCCCATAGTACTAACACTTTGTATAAGCGGATATTTCTAATCCACGCTAGGACTAAACAATAGTTAATAGTTCATGAATTTAGGGCCTTTTCCAACTAGGTACTCAACACAATTTCAAAGGCAACATTCGGGTCCAACAATCATTCATGACATATGTTCATTTTAAAAACTAGCATGCATTTCCCTCGCGGGTAAAACAGTTTGAAATAATAATAAGGGAGGCTATAAATTCACACCTTATATAACAAGTAGTCGATAGTTCGAGTGACGGTCACTGACGATGATACGGATGCCCGGGTAAATCAACACCTATCAAACCAAATAACGCGTAATGAGTAATCTCATTTTATAAACCTTATGGTACTGTATAAAATACATACATATTAGTCACTAGTGACAATTACAACTCACTCCAAAACAAAACAACAAGTGTTACATCGTTTTATACCATTTGTCCTTATTATTAACGTTATCCATTTTTTACTCATTTTTGCCGATACTTACCGAAAGTACGGACGTTTTGCTATACTTAACCCTTTTTATAAAATTTGAGAAAATTATCAAAAATACTTTAAGACATGTAGAAATCACATATTTAATCCCAACAAAAGTTTTCACTTCTACGACCCGTTACTCAACACTTTTTCCAAAACTACGTTTTTCGGACTGAAATTGTACTTTGACCAAGTCGGACTCATTTGACCCGTTTAAAATACTCCATTGACCCATTTGACACCTAAGTCTTATAATAGACTCAAATGTGCAGGTTTGAGACAAAAATTCAACCTTTGACCATTTACCAAACTAAACTTATAGTCCCCGGGATTGGACCTAAAACCAAGCATAATTTCGGATTATGACGGTTTTCATCTCCCGGTACACGAATTTCAAAACGTCGTAACTTTTGACTCGTTAGGAGTCGTAAGCTCTATCTTATACCAAATCGAAGCTAAGAAGATGCTCTACAACTCTATCCTAATCACAAGACCTGTTTACAAAATAATCTTTACGAAAACACCTCAAACTTTCTGCCTAAAATTACCTATACCAAAATCATACCAACGCTCGTTTTCAAACCCATTTACCAACATTAGACCTCAACCTAAACACTCCTAAGCATACCCAATCATGCAACTCAGTCCTAAACTACCTAAGGTTCATACCCAAATCAAAACCCAATCACTAAATCAAACATGCAATAAGCTATACCTATTTAAAACATCTAAAAACACAAAATAAAGACAAACCCATGATCAAAACATCAACCACCATGATCCCCCAAACACCCCCCCTTAGCCGTGGGGTTTGGGTGATCAAAACACCACAACCAAATTAATTTTGGTGGGTTTGTTAAGTGATTATACACCCATTACACATGAATTAAACATGCATTTATCCAATTAACATCAACAATGATTTTGAAAAATTCATTTGATTCTTGGAAAAAAATTATGAATGCATGTTGGATTAAATGACATAGAAAGATTGGAAATGATTTAATTAGAGGTGGTCTAACCTTAGTTTTAATCAAAACCAAGTAAAAAAAAATTTATGGGTGGTTTATGGTGGGTGAGGGTGGCCGTCGGCCTAAAGGAGAAAAGTGGGAGAGAGTGGAAATTTTTTTGAAGTATTTTGTGTTGTGTGTGTTTTGTTTTCCATTTTGTAAAAATTCTAGGGACTTGTGGTGCAATATGAGCATTCTTTTGGCATTAAGCAAAAACGACTCCAAATGTTTACGGGATTGGCTCATTTGACATTTTGGAAAATTTTACGGGAGTCGGGAATCATCCCAAACACTCCAAAATATATTTAGGACACTTTAAATGTACCCGGAAAGAAATAAAACTCACCCAACTCGACTTAACACGAACCGTAAGTAAAATTCTCGAAAAATTACAATATCGATAAAACATCAATAATTATAGAAATTTGGGCATCCATCGGGATCATATTCGTCATCGTCCTTCTTAAATCGTCAATCGTCAAAATTGTAACCTCGAACATCGGTTTCAACCAAAATACTAAAATATATAGCAATTAAAATTTATTAAAAATTTCAAAAATAAGCGTAATTTAGGGTAATGTTAGTGACCTCGGTTCTAGGGTATCACATCCACCCCTCCTTAAAGAGAGCGACGTCCCGGCGCTCGCCTCTTCTTATACTCACATTTCCTGCCGCTGGAAAAGATGAGGATACCTTTCATTGAAAAGGTCCTCACGTTCCCAAGTGTATTCCGGTCCACGCCTAGAATTCCATCGAACCTTCACAATGGGAATTCTACTACGCTTCAGCCTCTTGACCTCTCGGTCCATAATTTCCACGGGTTCTTCCATAAAATGCATTTTGTCGTCCAGTTGAATCTCGTCCAAAGGAATCACCGATTCCTTATCCGCCAAACTCTTCTTCAAGTTCGATACGTGAAACGTGTCGTGAATAGCACTAAGCTCGCTCGACAACTCTAACTTATACGCTACTGGTCAAATTCGTTTAACGATCTTAAATGGTCCAATATACCTCGGACTCAACTTTCCTTTCTTCCCAAAACGAATTACACCCTTCCACGGCGATACCTTAAGCATAACCATATCTCCGACTTCAAATTCCAACGGTTTTCTTCTGTTATCGGCATAACTCTTATGTCGGCTTCTTGCAGCAAGTAGTCGGTTCTTGATTTGCACAATCTTCTCGGTCGTCTATAAAACCATTTCGGGTCCAGTCAATTGACTTTCTCCTACTTCACTCCAACACACAGGCGATCTACACTTCCTTCCATACAATGCTTTGAACGGTGCAGCCTTGATGCTCGCATGGTAACTATTATTATACGAAAACTCCACTAAAGGCAAGTGGCGTTCCCAACTTCCTCCAAAATCAATCACGCATGCTCGGAGCATGTCCTCCATCGTCTGAATAGTTCGTTTACTCTGGCCGTCAGTCTCCGGGTGATAAGCCGTACTTAAATTCAATTCAGTGCCCATCGTACGTTGAAGCGATTTCCAAAATTCCAAAGTAAACCTACTATCGCGATCCGAAATGATCGATAACGGTACTCCATGTCTGCAAACGATCTCCTTCACGTACACACTGGCCAGCTTTTCCATACTGTCCGTCTTCTTCATAGGTAAGAAATGAGCAGATTTCGTTAATCTATCCACTATTACCCAAATCATATCACATCCACTAGGAGTTCTGGGTAAACCCGTCACGAAATCCATAGTGATTCTCTCCCATTTCCATTCTGGGATCTCTGGTTGTACCAACAACCCAGACGGCTTCTTATGTTCTGCTTTAACCTTCGCACAAGTCAAACACTTACTAACGTAACGAGCAATATCCGCCTTCATATTCGGCCACCAATAAACTTTCTTCAGATCATGATACATTTTATCTGATCCAGGATGTATCGAGTACTTTGACTTATGAGACTCGTTCATAACCAAATCTCGTACTCCAGGCTTTCCTTCCTCGGATGGACACAACGGTAACCAAATCCGATTCTCGAGATATCTCAGTCCGTCTGACCTAATCACAAAAAGAGGTTTCAACATTCTTCCCAAGTTCTCAGCATCAACATTCTCTTTCATTAGTCCCCTCTCTTGAGCCTTCAGTATAGTTTTGGTTAAGTCAACACTCTCAGTCATCACCAATGCTCTGACTCTCAAAGGTTTCTCTCGATCCTTCCTACTAAGTGCATCCGCTACAACATTCGCCTTGTCAGGATGGTAGCGAATTTCACAGTCATAGTCACTCAGTAATTCTACCCATCGTCTCTGTCGCATGTTCAACTCCTTTTGATCTAAAATGTGCTGCAGACTCTTGTGGTCAGTGAATACAACACACTTCATCCCATACAAATAATGTCTCCACAATTTCAACGCAAAAACTACAGCTCCTAATTCCAAATTGTGCGTCGTGTAGTTCTCCTCATTCTTCCTCAGTTGTCTCGACACGTAAGCGATCACCTTCTCGCGCTGCATCAACACAGCTCCATAACCCTTACGAGATGCGTCACAATACACTACAAAGTCTTCGGTTCCTTCAGGTAATGACAATATCGGTGCGGAACATAACTTGTCCTTGAGCGTTTTGAAAGCGAATTCTTCCTCATCTCCCCATTCATACACCCTATTCTTCTCGGTAAGCTTTGTCAATGGCTTCGCAATCAACGAAAATCCTTCAATGAATCTCCGATAATACCCAGCTAAACCAAGGAATTGTCGAACTTCAGTCGGCGTTGTCGGTGCCGACCATTCCCTGATCGCTTCGACCTTGGCAGGATCCACACGAACTCCTTTGCTATCAATTACGTGACCAAGGAATTGCACAGACTCTAACCAAAACACACACTTCGAGAACTTCGCATACAGCTTCTCTCTCTTCAGCAGATCCAATATCTTTCTCATGTGCTTCTCGTGCTCCTCCTTACTCTTAGAGTAAATAAGAATATCATCAATAAAAACAATGACAAACTTATCTAGATACGGCTTGCATACACGATTCATAAGGTCCATGAATACAGCAGGCGCGTTTGTCAACCCAAACGGCATCACTCGAAATTCGAAGTGTCCATACCGCGTACGAAAGGCAGTTAAAGGAATATCCTCCTCTCTTATACGCAGTTGATGATACCCTGATCTCAAGTCGATCTTTGAGTATACACAGGAACCTTGCTGTTGATCAAACAAATCGTCAATCCTCGGCAATGGATACCGATTCTTAACCGTCAGCTTGTTGAGTTCTCTATAGTCAGTACACATCCGAAATGAACCATCTTTCTTCTTCACAAACAACACTGGCGATCCCCATGGTGATGAGCTCGGCCTAATAAATCCTTTATCCATCAACTCCTTTAGTTGATCCGATATCTCCTTTAACTCGGATGGTGCTAATCGATAGGGTGCACGCGCAACTGGCGCAGCTCCCGGCACCAAATCGATTCGAAACTCGACCTCACGGGTGGGTGGTAAACCCGACAACTCGTCTGGAAAAACTTCTGGATATTCGCAGATTACAGGTACCTCTTCAATCCTCGTCTCTAAATCACTATCACTAGAAACTTGTGCCAAAAACACATCGCATCCATATTCTACATACTTCATCATTTTCAAACAAGAAATCACTTTCAAACGAGAAGTGCATTCGTCTCCCTTCATAGTCAAGACTTTATTCCTCAACGGGATCTGAACTAACCTCTCTCCACAGACGATTACGGCACTGTGCGCCATCAGCCAATCCATTCCCACGATCACATCAAACGATCCTAGCTCTATAGGCATCAAGTCGATTTCAAAAGCGTAATTTCCTAACTTCAAGGTACACCCTTTCAGTATAGAATTCGTACTAACGATTTTCCCATCAGCTAACTCCACGTTATAACTATTCGCTAACAATACCGGTTTTCTATCGATATGACGACTAAATTTAACATCTACGAAACTCTTGTTGGAACAAGAATCAAACAAAATACTAGCATAACAAGCGTCTATAAAAAACGTACCGGTAACCACGTTAGGACCCTGTGGTTTATCAGTCGTCCCTACTTGATACACGGCAACAGCATTGTTACCTCCTTGCATGTTTCCTGCCTTCGGGAAATTTCCTTGCTTATGGCCTCTTTCTCCACATCCAAAACAACCCATCACTCTCGTAGCATTCGCCCCAGTGGCTACCCCCTTTGTTCGGCAATCAGACATCCTGTGACCCGCTTTTCCACATTTGCCGCACGCAGGCGGGCAACTCCCTACATGGTACAAGTTGCATCGACCACAGTGGGGATTCACCTTCGCTCCTCTGGGGTTTGTCATAGCTCTCATTCCTTCGCTGGTTGAACTGCTGATTGCGATTCTGACCATTGTTGTTTCGGTTTCCACCTCGGCTTTGACCCTGGGATTGATTACTCTGCGCCGCCTCCCACTTCCTCTTATTTCCTTCAGCAATGAAATTCTTCTTGTCTTGGAGTTTGACATCCATCAACGCGTGAGCCATCTGGACCGCTTCATCAAACGACCCAGGTTTAGACGAAGTCGTCTCACCCTTGATATTACTGGACAGACCTTTGATGTACTGTTTCATCTTCTTGTTATCATCGGCAAAGGTGTCTGGACACAAAAGGCTTAGTTCATTAAACCTCCTGGTGTAAACAGTGATATCATTGTTTTTCAAAGTCAGGTGCCTCAACTCATCTTCCAATTGACCTAACTCCTCTTCAGGACAAAACTTCTTGGTCAAAAGAGCTTTAGTAGCAGTCCATGTTCTTTCATTCGCTACTGCTAACCCAATAGTAGCTACTTGGGTGTTCCACCAACTCAATGCATCGTCAAGAAAAGTAGCAGCCGCAAACTTGACCTTGTTCGCTTCTGAACAACCACTAATCTCGAAAGTACTTTCGACCTTTTCTAACCATCTCCTGAGTTCTAGAGCTCCACCAGTTCCACAAAATTGCGTGGGACCACATTTTATGAAACTAGAGTAAGTACACTCTCTTGGGGCTTATTGTCTCCCCGCATTTCTGCCCTGGTCTGGGTTCCTCCCTGCTCGATCTGCTTCTAGCGCATTCGCAATGGCTTCCTGAATCATCGTGTTCACACGGTCGGCGGTTAGTTTTGGAGGCATGTTGCGTTATCAAATACACCTCTCTGCAAAGACAGGGAAAATAGAAAAACAATGTAAGTATACACATCAAGATTAAGATGGATTTCTCTTTCAAGACATAATATAAATACAACGACACATCACTACAAAGTCACTAATATTCATCAATTCACATCACAAAAGATCAAATTAAAGACATATCACAAATCATGAAAGGTAAACGTGGATTGTATTGATAATCAACCAAAATTGTGACAAGTATTGCCACTACAACCATTCACCATAAAACTTAAGTCCTCAAGTTTTTCGTCACAATGCCATCATACAAAAGTCTAAAACAGTTCTATTACAACGATTAAAGATAAAATACAAGACAAGCAACTAGGCATGTGGTGATCCACACGGCCTTTTGGATGGCGGTTCATCATCATCTTCCTCGGGTTCCTCGTCGCTATCTTCCTCGTCCACTTCATCCATCTTCCTCTTTCCTTTGTCATTCGGCCCACATTCAGTCGCCATCTTCGTCCCTGACGTAGACCCACACTCAACCGCTACATGATTTCCCACAGTGATACAAGCACCTCTGGAAGGTGGCTGGATCATGAAGTCATTAGCTTCCATTTCCAAATCGTCCACAAATCTCCAATCTGGGGGAAAGGATGCTCTCACTCGATGCTCCCAACTCTGCATCCAAGACAATCTCGCTTGATCTTCCCTAACTCGATCAAGACTGGCGCTCAAGTTCGCGATCATCGATCTTAGACTGTTGATATCACTCTTGTTTGCATTTCCATCATACTCAATTCTTGAAGTTCTTGCCAATAATCTTTGGTGTGCTCCTTCATTCTCATCGAATCTGTCGATTACCCTTGATTCGACTATGTACCGCTCGCTCATCGATTCATCCAATCTTCTCACAACACGCAGTACGTCATGATAAGCTCTTGGTCCGGGGCAGCAAACTCTTGAGATGCCCTGATGAAGAAAATTTGCGCTCGCTGCACCTTCGGATCTCCTGGGGATACCTGGTACACCAACCAGATGAGAAGTACGTTGTGGGTAAATAGTTCTCCTTTGGTCAAGGTCCTGGGCTTGCACATTGTTCGCCTCGGTCTGTCCTTCAGCAGCTGTTCCAACATTTCCCCCTTCGTGACCCACGACGTAATCGTTTCCATTACCATTAGGCGGTACCTCGGCCATTCCTGCAATAACAGAGAATTTTGGAGGGTACGTAAGATAACTATACAATATTTATAAATACATGCATGCAAATGCAATGCAAAGGTGGTACACATGCCCAAAATACGATAATATGATGCTCATGCATGATTAATACAAAAATTACGGTGTCGGGTATTCCACGTATAATTTCAACGTTTACATATAGTAATTTCCATATCTACGTAATAAATACCCACATATATACTTCAACTCAAAAGTATACGTCAAATGCCATGAATACAAAAATAAACCTTACCGGAGCCATGCAGGATAGTTGTGTGTGTTTGGACAATTTCTTACGACACCAAAAGTTATAGTTTAGGAATTTTCAAAACGACCTAGTTCTCTATAACTCATGGCTCTGATTACCAATCTCTAACACCCCACCAAATGATATGCGCAGCGGAACTACAACATTTGGGTGCTAGGCAGTTATCATTGCACACAAGATATATCGAACGACTCCAAAGAGACGTCAAATTTAAACTTAAATTAAAAGTTGTTGAAAAGTTACATGTCTACGGTTTTCCAACCGCAAATGATACAACAGAGTTTTGCGTTTTCGGTCCCCATGAATCTCAACCCCAAAAATTACAGTTTTCACAACAACATGACATCAAAGGTAAAAATGTTTAAGTAATAACGGGAGGAAAAACAAGTAGACTCCAAGCTCCACACACAACATCCATCCAATGCACGCTCCATGCTACACTTCAGCGGTTACCTGAAACACATGCTAAATTTGGTCAACGAAAACGTTGAGTGGAATTCATAGGTTTTACAATTCATTTTGAACATATGTGAAATAAAAACCATTCACGATCATTCATAGACTTGTCGATCAAACAATCTATATTCAAGGTACCGACAATTGTGTTTAAGCTCATGACACTAAACCGTTAACTCAATCACCCGCGTAATAATTACCGGCGTGATTCAGATGAAACCAGTGCCCCTACTAAGGCATCAGTTGCAATTATACCTTATCTCTTATCACAAATTATCCGTCCGCAGGGGGTATCAACGTACTAGCCCTCGTCTCGGATAGGGTAGTCAACCCCATAGTACTATCACTTTGTATAAGCGGCTATTTCTAATCCACGCTAGGACTAAACAATAGTTAATAGTTCATGAATTTAGGGCCTTTTGCAACTAGGTACTCAACACAATTTCAAAGGCAACATTCGGGTCCAACAATCATTCATAATATATGTTCATTTTGAAAACTAGCATGCATTTCCCTCGCGGGTAAAACAGTTTGAAATAATAATAAGCGAGGCTATAAATTCACACCTTATATAACAAGTAGTCGATAGTTCGAGTGACGGTCACTGACGACGATACGGATGCCCGGGTAAATCAACACCTATCAAACCAAATAACGCGTAATGAGTAATCTCATTTTATAAACCTTATGGTACTGTATAAAATACATACATATTAGTCACTAGTGACAATTACAACTCACGCCAAAACAAAACAACAAGTGTTACATCGTTTTATACCATTTGTCCTTATTATTAACGTTATCCATTTTTTACTCATTTTCGCCGATACTTACCAAAAGTACGGACTGTTTTGCTATACTTAACCCTTTTTATAAAATTTGAGAAAATTCTCAAAAATACTTTAAGACCTGTAGAAATCACACATATAATCCCAACAAAAGTTTTCACTTCTACGACCCGTTACTCAACACTTTTTCCAAAACTACGTTTTTCGGACTGAAATTGTACTTTGACCAAGTCGGACTCATTTGACCCCTTTAAAATACTCCATTGACCCATTTGACACCTAAGTCTTATAATAGACTCAAATGTGCAGGTTTGAGACCAAAATTCAACCTTTGACAATTTACCAAACTAAACATATAGTCCCCGGGATTTGACCTAAAACCAAGCATAATTTCGGATTATGACGGTTTTCATCTCCCGGTACACGAATTTCAAAACGTCGTAACTTTTGAATCGTTAGGAGTCGTAAGCTCTATCTTATACCAAATCGAAGCTAAGAAGATGCTCTACAACTCTATCCTAATCACAAGACCTGTTTACAAAATAATTTACGAAAACACCTCAAACTTTCTGCCTAAAATTACCTATACCAAAATCATACCAACGCTCGTTTTCAAACCCATTTACTAACATTAGACCTCAACCTAAACACTCCTAAGCATACCCAATCATCCAACTCAGTCCTAAACTACCTATGGTTCATACCCAAATCAAAACCCAATCACTAAATCAAACATGCAATAAGCTATACCTATTTAAAACATCTAAAAACACAAAATAAACACAAACCCATGATCAAAACATCAACCACCATGATCCCCCAAACACCCCCTTAGCCGTGGGGTTTGGGTGATCAAAAAACCACTACCAAATTAATTTTGGTGGGTTTGTTAACTGATTATACACCCATTACACATGAATTAAACATGCATTTACCCAATTAACATCAAAAATGATTTTGAAAAATTCATTTGATTCTTGAAAAAAAATTATGAATGCATGTTGGATTAAATTACATAGAAAGATTGGAAATGATTTAATTAGAGGTGGTCTAACCTTAGTTTTAATCAAAACCAAGTAAAAAAAATTTATGGGTGGTTTATGGTGGGTGAGGGTGGCCGTCGGCCTAAAGGAGAAAAGAGGGAGAGAGTGGAAAATTTTTTGAAGTATTTTGTGTTGTGTGTGTTTTGTTTTCCATTTTGTAAAAATTCTAGGGACTTGTAGTGCAATATGAGCATTCTTTTGGCCTTAAGCAAAAACGACTCCAAATGTTTACGGGATTGGCTCATTTGACATTTTGGAAAATTTTACGGGAGTCGGGAATTATCCTAAACACTCCAAAATATATTTAGGACACTTTAAATGTACCCGGAAAGCAATAAAACTCACCCAACTTGACTTAACATGAACCGTAAGTAAAATTCTCGAAAAATTACAATATCGATAAAACGTCAATAATTATAGAAATTTGGGCATCCATCGGGATCGTATTCGTCATCGTCCTTCTTAAATCGTCAATCGTCAAAATTATAACCTCGAACATCGGTTTCAACCAAAATACTAAATATATAGCAATTAAAATTTATTAAAAATTTCAAAAATAAGCGTAATTTAGGGTAATGTTAGTGACCTCGGTTCTAGGGTATCACAAAAAATCATAAAAAGCATTTCTTTTTCAAAAGTTTTGCACCAAAAATATTTTCTTTTTACGTTAACCATTATTTTTCTTTTATTTCTTTGCTATTCTTTTCTTTTGTAGGTGCATGCGTACCCGTTCACATAAACGGAAGTCTATTCAAGCCGTTATCATCGAGCCTCCTGTTGTCAACACAATGGATAACCGTCCAATGATCAAGCTCTTGCAATCACATGTTGAAGGCAATGAAGATGTGATTGTGGTTCCGGCTATTGATGCAAATAACTTCAAGCTCAAGACCGGTTCTATTCAAATGGTTTCCGCAACACCTTTCTTAGGCCGCACTCATGATGATCCGCACGATCATATTAAAAGGTTTGTTCACTTGACCAATACCGTAAAATATAATGGGGTTTCACTAGAGGCAATTCGTTTGCTCCTCTTTCCTTTCTCTCTTGAAGGACAAGCCCGGACTTGGCTTGATAAGGAACGACCTCAAAGTATTACAACATGGGCGGACCTTGAGATCAAATTTATCAATTAATTTTTCCCACCCTCACGTACTACCACTTTGCGGAATGATATTATTAATTTTGAACAAAAGTATGGTGAGACGTTTATTGAATCTTGGGATCGTTTTAAGGAACTTATAAGAAAGTGTCCACAACACGGTTTTACAAAGGTAAATCGAGTTAATACTTTTTATAATGAATTAAGTTTGAATGACCAAGATTTACTAAATTGTGCTTCAGGAGGTAATATTCTTGTTCTATCAATGAATTAGGCTTGGGAAATCATAGACAACAAGGCCAAAGTCCAAACCAAGAGTGTTAGGGATACTATGGCTAGTGCTAGTGAGAGTGACTTGACCAATCATATTAAGGAACTTACTTCTGCAGTAAAACAACTTGCTTTAAGAGATAACCCTCCTAATCAACATGCCCATGCTCTTAATAGAACTTGTGAAACTTGTGGTAGGCCACACTCTTATGCTCATTGTGATAAAGCTTATGATCAATCTCACGGGGAAGTGTATGCTTACAACAACACGGAGAGGGTTCATTTCAAGCCTAATGTTGATGTTAATCACTTGTCTTATAACTCGACCAATTACTTGGCTCCACCCGATTTTTAACAAAGACCACACCCACCCACCCATAACAACCAAGGGCCACCAAGAGCAAATTTTCAACAAAATGAAAATGTGAGGGGCTACAATGCAAACCAAAGGTTTCAATCCTCAAGGTTTTCCAACATATAACCAATACCCAAACCAAGGTTTTCAACAATAAGGATTCAATTTACCTCATCCACACATGGACTTGATTCTACAAAAGTTAACCGATCATGAGCGAACCATGAAAGAAATGCAAGGGTCCACAGATAGGAAATTCGTTCAAACGTTTCAAACCCTTCGTCCCCCAAGGTGCTCTTCCTTCTACAACTGAAATAAACCCTAGAGCTAATGTGAGTGCTATTACTATACGCAGTGGAGCGACTTTAGTATGACCATCTATCCCTCCCCCACTTACTCCATCTACACCTCCTCCACCCCCATTTAACCCTCCTACTACCACGCCTAGTACTAGTTCTCCATTACCGTCTCCACCTCTTACTTAACAAACACCAAAGAAAAACCCTTCACCATCCCCACCTTCACCTTCTCAACCTTCAACATCTCAACCTTCACCCTCTACTCCTACACCACCTGAACCAAATATTCCTTATCCTTATCGGTTAGACAAGTGCAAATTGCTCACTAAAGAGGATGCTCAATTTACTTCCTATTTGAAGATGATCTCCCAAATGAACTTTAACATTAGCCTTGTTGATGTACTTGTCCAAATGCCAAAATTTCCTAAAGCATTCAAGGAGTTGCTTAGTAAGAAGGAGAAGATGGATGAATTTGTCAACACCCTCTAAAATGAAAATTGATTTGCTGTCCTTCTTAAAGAACTTCCGGAAAAACTTGGAGATCCCGGTCGTTTTGTGCTACCTTGTAAATTTTACAAAGTCGAAGAATTTACTGTGTTAGCCGATCTCGGGTCAAGTATCAATTTAATGCTATTAAGTGTTTGGAAGAAGTTATCATTACCCGACCTTACAACAACATGGATGACTCTTGAGCTAGCAAATAGAACTCTCGCTTACCCCTTTGGTATTGCTGAAGAGGTTTTTGTTATATTTGGTACCTTCACTTTTCTGGTCGACTTTGTTGTTGTTGATTATGAGATGGATCCTCGTATTCCTTTAATACTTGGACGACCATTCTTAAGAACTGGAAAAGCTTTAGTCGATGTTGCCGAAGGTGAACTAATTCTAAGGGTCGGGAATGATCAACAAGTTTTTAAGATGGGGAAGATTACAAGAAAATCTAATGGAAAATAATCGGCAAAAATGATTGATGTGCTTCAAGACGAGCTTGTTACAACTCCTTTGGAAAGTACAAAGCTTGATGACTTTGTGCTACATGACAATCCTTTTTTCGAGACTTGCTATGATAATCCACTTTTTCAAGACCATGTGGACGAATATGATGATGATTCTCTCTCCAATTTGGATGCCCCACCAATTTATGATGCTCCACCAATCTATGATGAGTATGATGATGATTCTAATTATGATTTGGATGATTATGATGATCTTACTTCCGAGTATGAAGGCATGCCAACTTATGATGACTTTGATGATGTTGACACTCTTTCGAATGATTCTTCAAGTGCGTGTCTTCTGCTGACGATTGTGCTCCTATTTTTGATGCAGATCCTTCACCAAAAACGCTTGATACTACTTTGGATGATTACTCATTCGAGGAAGATTTCGCCACCTTTCTCAATACATACTTTCCTAATGAGCATAATTCTCCTCCTTTGGACTTTGAGTATGGTCTTTATCCTCCTTCGGATGTTAAGAAACACGTTTCAAAGGAGAAGAAACCAGACGACACCAACATCCGTAGTACTTATGTCTTGACACCTCTCTTTCCACCTTCTTAGGATGAGATTGTGCGGTTTATGGGCGAATCTTCAAGGTCTACTGAGCCTAAGTCTTATTTTCCCCTAAAGGAAAAGGTGTTAGATCCGCGTATCATAATTTTTAAACCATCTCAGTATCCATCTTATGAAATAAAAGGAAATACTTTTGGACAATATGGAGCTATGCTTTCACCTCTCCATACCTTCTACCACCGTGCTCAACAACTGCTTAAGGGAACCTTGCCTAATCTTCTTTGGCTTGTGCTCTTCACCTTAGGCTTGTGCTATCTGATGGATGAGAACCATGTATTTGACCCCGACGGATTTTCTTCAAGGTTCTTACCATTGTAATCAAGGTCGAGTCAGGCTCACGACTCGGTGAACAAAAACAAACACTTCTCGGGAGGCAACCCGGCGATCATTCCTTTTTTACCGTTTTATAATAAGTGTAGGGGGAGACCGTAGTATATGTGTGTTGTTTTCTTTCTTATGATGTGTAGGGATTCGAGCTTTCAAAGATTCACTTTTGATGACTTTTGACGACCGTGATTTCGTGTACCTGTCTTCCCGGTTCTATCCTAAAATCTTTTGATTCACTATTTTATATTCTTCAATATTAATATATGAATCACTTTAGTTGTCTCTTCCTTAGCAAGATTTAAACAAAGTGCAGAATGTCCTAAGTGTAGGGGAGTTTACTTCCACATGCTTAAACATTGAGGACAATGTTTATCTTAAGTGTAGGGGGGACTTCTATCGAAGTTAAGTGGGCTTTTCTATGAATTTGTCCTCATTTTAACTGGAAAATTGATTTTTCGACATTTTTCAAATTTTTTGATCTATTTTGGCCTAGTAGTATTTTCCTTTGTTATTGTAATATTCTTTTTAAACAAATTATTAAATAAAATGGTTTTAATGAGTTTAGATATCTTCGATATATTAGGCCCGTCATGAATCTTTTGACTCAACCCGAGTTTACCTATTTGAGTTTACTCTAGCCAGTATCCTTAACGTGTTTAAATCAGGTTTTGCTAGACTTTTATATAGGGAACTTTAAAACGCGAAAGTCTTAACTCATACGGGTTTAAGAGCAAGAACTTTTCACAAGTTCCTATGATTGATCCTAGAAAGTCGTTTATCAAGGGAACTTTAAAATGCAAATTCTAAACATGGAAAAAGTCTAAGAAGTTGCAAGATCCGATAGATGAGTTGAAAACCCAAAACTTTGATTTAAGAGGCTAAGCATCCACGAGTCTCTTCCTTGAGATTTTAAATTGTGGAGAACGAGAGATCATAGAGTCTATTATAAGTTTGTATTCTTTCATGAATTCATGTGAGTTAATTATGAGCTTTTTCTCCCATCGCTTGTTAATAAATAATTGCAATAAATAAGGTCGTACGATTTGAAAAGTTACTTAGCTTCTAGCCCAAGATCGTTTAAAAGTTGCTCAGGATTAATTAGAGTTCATAGCCAAGGCATAACTTATTGAAGCGGGATGTGAAGATTGGCGAGTCCGAAAAGGCCCTAACAAGGCATGAGGGATACACTTTGTTGCTAAAGATACAAAGTGATGTGACGAATCATTTATCAAAAATCAATATGAAGGATCAAGACACATGACGATAAGCAATTACGCCCCTAAAGATCATGGAGAAGTCTATCTGAAAAGACCCTAACAAGTTACGTGGATAAATAGATCCAAGTCCTAAAAGGAGGCGGATCGTTGTATATAAAAATCCCAAATAAAGATTGGATAAAAATGAAGTAGTCGTGGTCCAAGTTTGAAGAATCTATCAAAAACTTCAAGTGAAGAAATTCCTATTATGAAGAGAAGACCATTATTTCAAGAACGTCTCTCAAGATACGAAGTATGAAGTCAATGCCAAATATCGATCCGAGAAAGGTCTCAAATCGTGAAACGAGTTATGCTAAGATATGAACTTTATGCGGTTTCGAGAAGCAGTTTAAAAAGATTTTGTCCTTTTGCTAACTATTGATTAAATCGTCCTCCTTTAGTTTCGGCCTAAATAAACTATAGAAATAAGTCAACAATGCATCCTCATGATCATTCAAGACACCAATAAAATGTAAGAGATACACGTAGGAATAAGGGGGTATAAGTGAATAATTGAGCCACATGAGTAAGTGTTAGCTTTACTAACTTATAATAACAATGATCTTGTTTTTAAGCTTGGTATGGGAAATGTTAAACTTGAGCGTGATAAACATTCATGACACCAAAAGAGCTAATGTAAGTCTTAGATTTCTTTACAAGTTTCTTCCTTCAATATTTTGAATTTTTTTAGTTTCCATAGTGTCGTAGTATTTAATAAAGGACAAGGTGGGTTAATGTAACAACCGTGGTTTTGAGGTTCGTCACTTAGTTTTATTTTGTGCTAGTTACGTGTCTTTACGTGTTTATGTTCTAATTGGTGTGTATAGATTGTGGTTTGGATATCGTTTCCGGTACGGGGTACCTTGTGAGTGAAATGATGTGTGATGATTTCATGTTCATGAGCTCACATGATAGTGACTATGAAATGAGATGGTGTTATTTAGTGGTTTACGTATACGTATATGTATTATAGAAAATCGTATTTTTATGATTTACGGTTTAGCATTTTGAGGTCTCGGATGAGGTATTTAGTCACGGGAGTATTTTTTGGGATGTTTTTAAGTCATTTAGGACTTAGTTAATTAGTTTATTTCATATTTCAAGAGTTTTTATAAAACTGTATATTTTACGTCTTTTACGGTATACGCGTAAATTTGACTAGTTTTACGGTTTTGAGGTTCAGGAGGCTTTAGGAGATGAAATAAATTAAGAGAATTTAAGGTAATAATAATTAATAGTTAATTTACAGTACTATAGTTAAAAAAGTCGGCCATAGGGTGTTGGGCTTGGTTTTGGGCCAAATTTTGCTTAAGAAAAGGAAGGGGAGCCCAGTTTGAGTACTATTAGGCTTCCTGGTTAGTTTTAATTACCCATATTACTCCCTTTAGCCCCCAAAACGATTTTTATTTCTCCCAAAACTAATATGAGTCGTGATTAACAATGGGGGATGAAGAAAACCCAATTATTCAATTATGGTTTAAGGTATGCGCTAAACTATACTTAATTAACGTTTAATTTACGTATGTAACCTAATATGATGGATTAGGGTTTGACATTCATAATTTTTAATTATATTTTTTAATAATCTGTAAGTAATGATGTAAATAATAGGTTTTTATCATTGGAAATTTTTTTTAGGTTTTAATTAGGGTTTATCTATAATTAATTAGGTTAATTTAATTAAATTCATTTTTAAAAACTGGGCATAATTTTAGGTCAATTGGTTTGATGATATCTAGATTTCTATAAACTCTTATTTTGCGATCCAAGTATCCCTGGAAAGGTATTTGAGTTGGCTTTCAAATGCAAGAAACTAGAACTCAATTGGAGGTGGGGAAGTGGGTCAAAAAAAGGTTACAACAGTCGGAGATCAAAACAGTTTTGAAATCAACCTGTTTTCTTTTTATGTTTTGGGTTGTTTGGGGTACTTAGGGTTATATTGGGACTTTCAAACGAACATGGGAGTTGGTTTATATATTATAGGAAGTATATGCATTGGGGTTAAGATTGTGGGTTAGGGTAAGACCCCCTAATCATAACAAACTTTTTGTATGTTCAAAATCAGTAAAATCCGGATAGACAAAAGTATATATATATATATATATATATATATATATATATATATATATATATATATATATATATATATATATATATATATATATATATATATATATATATATATATATATATATATATATATATATATATATATATATATATATATATATATATCGGGGACTTAGCAGTAGCTTTGAGGTTGGGGAAAAAAGGAGGAGTTAGCTAACATATGTAAGGGCATAGGGTTTCCTTTACAGAGGTCATGGGTATGGTTAGGTGGGCGTTTGGCTTATAGTTTGGAGACCTAAAAACCGGGACTGTTTTGGGTAAAATGTTAACGGGACGGGTTATGAAGTAAACTAAGTTAAGGGCTTAATAGAGGGGTGTAATGAGATGCTTAGAGAATATAAATGATGTATATATATGGGAGAAGGTTAGATGTCCATCATAGGTTGATGAGCCATCTTAGTGTTTTGTTCATGTTTTGATTTTGTGTTTTTGTTTGTTAGATTTTTGCTAGTGCACGGATTATTGGGAGAAGCTCAATTAGGTGAGTTTCATAGTCCCATGTATTTTAATGATTTTGACTTCCAGATGGGATGGAAGAGACACTGTTTGGTTTTATAACTTATGCTGTGAATGTTTTATGATTGGTAATGGACTTGTGTGTACACTTATGTGATTAATTGCTATGTGATTCTTGATTGTGTTTATGATTTGGATCGGGGGACACGTACCGTCTCAGTTATTGTGGTTTGACTTGGTACCAAGGGGATGTTGACAAGGCGGGGCCTTGGGGAGGTACATAGATGTGTGAGCATCTATGGGACCAATGTATAATGACAAGGCGGGGCCTTGGGATTGGTACATAGGTGTATGGGCGCCTATGGGACCATGGTGTTTGGTAAGGCTGGGAGCCTTGGATTTGGATTTGGATTTGGTTTGTTAAATCTTGAATATTAGTTGTTAATGCATGTTTGTATCACATTGTCCATATGTTCTTTTGTTAGTGGTTTTTGTTCATAGCTTATGGTTTGATTTTGGCGTTGGAGTCTAAACCTATGACTCTCACCAACTTTATGTTGACGTGTTTTAGTGTCTCTTTCAGGTGAGAATGTGGTTAAGCTTGAGAATAGAAGTGGCTAGTTTTGGAGGCATTAGGATTGCATATAGAAGGAGATCCCCGTTCCTTCTAAGTTTCTTTTATTTGTTTAATAAGTGATACTGTAGACACCTATATATTTACTTTGTTTATGTATTGTTTGTCTTGGGTAAGAGGTAGGACTGTTACCTACTTGCCTAGACTCCTGCTTTGTTGAGATATTGTCATGAAATTTATGTCACCATTTTATGACATTTCTTAGTTCATTTAGTTATCTCTATAGACAAGCCATGTTGTGATGATATCCATACGTCGCGCCCCATATTCCACCATGGTGGGGTGTGACAGTTAATTATCATGGAGAATGTAAATCTTGCTTTATTACTAATGCATTGCATGAGGGCATTGCAGTGGTCAAGTGTAGGGGATTTAATAAGTGTGAAAACACTTATCCTTTTACCACTTAAAACAATTAAAAACAACACCAAAACGTGTACTTAATGTCGTAAAAGTCGGAATTATGCGTGGTTTGTGTTTTTGTTGTGTTTTAGGACGAAAATATGAAAAAGGAAGAAAACACGGGCTTTCACGGGCTTTTATCGAAGAAAAAGACAAAAGACGAAGTCAAAAGATCAAGAGTGCTAAAAGAACGGAAGTCAAAGGCTTATTCTAAAGATGTATCGAAGAAAAAGTCTAAATACGGAAGTTTAACGAAGTCGAAGAACCAAGTCTAATAATAGACAAAAATTAGAAGACAAGTTCATTTTATCATTTGACAAATCCTGAGACAAATTCGAGAAAGACGAAGAAATTAAAAGACGTAAAGACAAAAGAAAGAAAGAAGCAACCAAATCCTCCCCTCCTCCTATAAATACCCTCCTAATCCTTCATTAGGAGGTGTTAACTAGTTAGATAGTTTTATTAAATTTTTAGGAGTATATTAAAATACTTTCTCTTTCTAGATTTACATTCAAGTTTTCAAGCTTTTTCATCTTAATCTTGTAATTGAATCTTTAATCTTCATCTTAATTTCAATATTTTTGTTAATCATTCTCATTCTACCTTTCTTGTTTTTTTAAATCTATTGTTTTGTTTTCATAATCATGTTGTTTTTTTAATCTTGTTCTTTGTTTGATTGATGTGTTTGTTTGACTGTGCTTATTGATTTTCAAGTGTTTATTTGTTTTAGCTTATTGTGCTTATTGCTTATTGTGTTCTTTTCTTATTTTTTATTAAGTGGTTTTATTAGTTTAAATCTTTTAAAAGTTGATTTTTAATATTTTAATTATTTAGTTTTTTTAAAGTTTTTAATTTGTGGCTTATTAGCTTTTTCTTAAAAGTAGTTTGGTTAAGTTTTTGGTTTAGTGCTTATTTGATTTTTGCTTATTTGAATTTAGCTTATTTTTATAATTCGGGTTAATAAACTCTTATCCCGAATTGCATACTATTTCATTTTCCCGAATTAGATTAATCTCACATTATTGTGACTTAGGTGTTTGTTTGTTTATTCCGGATTGTTAGCAAAAACTACATTCTGAATTGAGTAAAATCTTCACATTCCAGATTAGTACTAGAATTAGGTATTCCGGATTGCTATCCGGGTTCTATATTCCAGATTACGTGTAATTCCTACATTCCAGATTAGAACTAAAATTAGGTATTCCGGATTGTTATCCGGGTTCAGTATTTCGAATTGTGTAGGATTTGTGGTATTTCGGATTACACATCAAACTCACATTCCGGATTGTATTCAATAGCCAGATTCCGGATTAAGTGTATAATTTACACATTCCGACTTGTGTGCTAGTCTAGATTCCGAATTGAGTGTAGCTCAAGTATTCTGGATTAGGTTACATTTTGGCATATTCTGACTTATGTGTTGTTTTGTTTTCCCGAATTTTTTTTAAATTTACATTTTACCGCCATTTTTCGTAAGTTTTATTTTTAAATTGATTTGTCTTAATTTTATTCTCAAGTTTACGTTTTTATAAAGTTTTAATTTTTAAAGTTTACATTTTATTAAGTTTTAAATTTGCTTTATTTCTTTAATATTTTTTCATTTACTTTTAAAGTTTCCATCTTTTGCTTAATGTAGCTCAACGACATTTTCTTTCTTTTTACCAAGAACAACTAAGTCACACGTTTAACCGTGGTCAATTCAATTAGACATAATTTCAAAGAACCAAAATCTTTATATTAATGACGGCTTTAGTGTGACAAACCTGGTTTTGAGGTTCGTCACTTAGTTTTAATTTGTCCTAGTTACGTGTCTTTACGTGTTTATGTGCTTATTGGTGTGTATAGATTTTGGTTTGGATATCTTTTCCGGTAAGGGGTACCTTGTGAGTGAAACGATGTGAGATGATTTCATGTTCATGAGCTCACATGGTAGTGACTATGAAGTGAAATGGTGTTATTTAGTGGTTTTACGTATACGTATATGTATTATAGAAAATCAGATTTTTACGATTTACGGTTTAGCATTTAGAGGTCTCGGATGAGGTAATTAGTCATATGGATATTTTTCGGGATGGTTTTAAGTCATTTAGGACTTAGTTATAAAGTTTATTTCAAAATTTGAGATTTTTTTAAAAGTGTATATTTTACGACTTTTACGGTAAAACGCGTTGACTAGTTTTACGGTTTTGAGGTTTTGGAGGCTTTAGGAGCTGAAATAAATTAAGGAAAATTAAGGTAATTTTATTAATACATATATTAATAAAAAAATAAAAAAACGAAATTAAGGAGGGTTTAAGTCGGTTTGGATGCAAGAAAAGGAAGAAAAAATGAAAAAAGGAAAGGGGTTTTTGGGTTGGGCTAGGAATGGGTTACCACACTATATATATTGTTTTATTAACAACCAAAATTCATTATTTTTCTCCTGGGACAGAGAAATTCGTGAGTTTCCACAAAATTAGGGTTCTTCATATTTTTTTGGGGTTTTCATAAATCAAAGGTAAAGTCTTTAATCCCTTTTCAATTTAATTATTTTAATGATGTATTAATCATCTTATGATGGATTTAGGTTAGGTTTAATTTAAAAACAGTAAATTAATGATATATTAATGGTGTTATAATGATTACATAAATTAGGGCTTGTAATTAGTGGGATTAGGGTTAATTAATGATGTTGATTTTGTTAAACTCGTTTTTAAAAACTGGGCAGAATTTTGAGTCAAATGTTTTGATCATATCGGGAGTTCTATAAACTCTTACTTTGCGATCCAAGTATCCCTGAAAAGGTAATTGAAGTGACTTTTCAATGCAAGAAACGAGAACTAAATTGGAGGTCGGGAAGTGGGTCAAAAACAGGTTACAACAGTTGGAGGTCAAAACAGTTTTGAATTCAGCCTGTTTTCTTTTTAAGTTTTGGGTTGTTTGGGGTACTTAGGGTTGCATTAGGATCTTCAAACGAACATGAGAGATTTTTTATATATTGTAGTAAGTATCTGCACTTGGGATAATATTGTGGTTTAGGGTAAGACCCTCTAATGTTAACAAACTTTTCATACGTTTAAAATCAGAGAATTCTTGATAGGTAGCAATATATATACATATATCGGGGCCTTAACAGTAGCTTTAAGGTTAGGTAAAGTGGGATGTTTTAGCTAACATATTTAAAAGTATGAATAATCCTTTTACAGAAATCATGGGTATGTTTAAGTGGACGTTTGACTTAAAGTTTTGAGACCTAAAAACTGGGACTGTTTTGTGTAAAATATGAACGGGATAGTTATTAAACTTAACCAAGTTAAGGACTTGTTAAGGAAGGGTAATGGGGTGATTAGAGCTTATAAATGAGGTATTTATATGGGAATAGGCTAGATGTCCATCATAGGTTGATGATCCATCTTAGTGATTGGTTCATGTATTGATTGCGTGTTTTTGGTTTGTTAGCTTGTTGCTAGTGCGAGGACTTGTGAAGAAGCAATCAGGTGAGTTTCATAGTCCCATGTTTATTATTGATTTTGACTTCCAGATGGGATGGAATAGACACTGTGTTGAGTTATTTTCTAAATTGATTCTGTGAATGTGTTTGTGATTTGAGATGGACTTGTGTGTACATTATGTGATTAACTGCTATGTGGTTCTTGTTTGTGTATGACAAGCTAGTGGCCTTGGGATAGGTACATAGCGTGATCGTCTATGGGACCAATGGTTAATGACAAGGTAGTAGCCTTGGGATAGGTACATAGTGTGATCATCTATGGTACCATGATGTTTGGTAAGGCTGTGGGCCTTGGATTTGGTTTGAAATGTTTGATCTTGAATTGTTAGTTGTTGATGCATACTTGTAACACATTGTCCATATGTTATTGTGTTGGTGTTTGTTATTCACAGCTTGTAACTGATTTAGCGTTGGAGTCTAAACCTATGACTCTCACCAACTTTATGTTGACGTGTTTTAGTGTCTCTTTCAGGTGATGCTTTGGGTAGGCGTGAGAACTTAAGTGGCTAGGATTTGGAGAGCGTAGGAATGCATATAGAAGGATATCCCCGTTTCCTTCATAGTTTATCTTAATGTTTTTGATAAGTGATACATGTTGGCACCTATATGTTTGTTTGGTTTATGTTTATTGTTTGTCTTGGGTAAGTGGTAGGACTGTTACCTACTTACCGAGACTCCTGCTTTGTTGAGATATTGTCATGACCTTTGTGTCGCCATTTATGACATTATAGTTGCATTTTAGTTTTCTCTATAGAGACACCGTTTGTTGTGATAATATCCATACGTCACGCCCCATATTCCGCCATGGTGGGGTGTGACAGAATGGTATCAGAGACAGGTTATAGAGAATTAGATTTCCTAGTCGTGTAGCCTAGTCTATAGCTTAAGGGTCCCTACATATAGGCGTCATAGGAGTATGTGTGCATTTTATATTAATTGATGTGTTTGGATATTATTTATTGCGATGTGTTGACTAGTATGAATTGAACCATAGTATGTTCATACTTTGCCACATGTTATTTTCTTTTCGGAATGTGACTAGTGCAGGTTGAACCATAATCATCCACGCTAGTTAATGTAAGAGATTTTACTAGTTGAAAAAGTTCGTTTTCTCAGTATCTTCTCGAATTGATTTCCGGTTCAAAGTGCGACTCAATTGTTCTTGGTGGAAATGAAAATGGTTTGGTTATCTATTACTAAGTAAAATGAAAATGTAAATTGCGATAAGTAAAAGGAATGCTGAAAGGAATGCTAAAAGGAATGCTGATAGGAATGCTGATAGGAATGCTGATTGGAATGCTAATAGGAATGCTAATTCGAATGTTGATTGGAATGCTGATTGGAATGTTGATTGGAATGTTGATTGGAATGTTGATTGGAATGCTGATTGGAATGTTGATTGGAATGCTGATTGGAATGCTGATTGGAATGCTGATTGGAATGTTGATTGGAATGCTAATAGGAATGCTAATTGGAATGTTGATTGGAATGTTGATTGGAATGCTGATTGAAACGCTGATTGGAATGCTAATAGGAATGCGAAAGGAATGCTGATTGGAATGTTGATGGAATGCTGATTGGAATGTTGATTGGAATGCTGATTGGAATGTTGATTGGAATGCTGATTGGAATGTAAAACCCTTTTCCAATCAAGGTGATTGGAATACGTGATTAGAAAGGGGTTTACCCTTTCCGATCTAACTTTTTGATCCGAAAATTAAGCAAATGCAATAAGCTATGGTTAATAAGCTCAAACTAAAACTTGCACGAATCTAAATCAAAATTGACTTAATAAGAATGAATAACAACTTATCAAACTTAAGAATAAGCTAACTTTCAAATCAAACTTTTAAAAAGATGAACTTTTTAAGAAAACTTTAGATCAAATAAGCATTAAGATGAAAACAAATCAAGGATGAACATGAATCAAAGAGAAGCAAAGTAAGAAAGGGAGAAGAAGATGATTAAAGATAAGAACTTGATTAAAAGAAAAGATTCCAAAATAAAAAGACTTACTTGAATTGAAGAAATTAAAAGTGCATAACATGAAATTAAATTGCAAGAAATTCAATGACAAGAAATGAAAATGGTGGAAGTGTGGCTTGTCAAGCTACCAACAACATGAAAATTAAACTAGCTAAAACTATATATAGGGGTGATTAGGGAGGAGCTTAGGAAGCTTCCTCCCTCTTTCCTCTTTTTCTTATTTGCACACTTAAGTCCTTTTCTTCTTAATTGTTTGTTAATCTTGGACTTAATGACTTTGTCTCGGGATTTCTTTGAACTCATCTTGAATTTTCTTCATAAATAAGACTCGAGTTCTTCGGCTTTTAGTAAACTTCCGTCTTTTGACTTTTTCTTCGATAAATCTTCAGAATTGGTCTTGGACTTCCGTTCTTTTTACACTCTTGATCTTTCGACTTCATCTTTCGTCTTTTTCTTCGATGAAAGCCCGTGAATGCCGTGTTTTCTCCACTTTTCACTTTTTCGTCCTAAATTACAACAAAAACACAAATCACGCATAATTCCGACATAAATGACATAAAATACACGTTTTGGCTCGGTTATTATTGTAATTAAGTGGTAAAAAGGATGGGTATTTTCACACCTATCAAATCCCCTACACTTAACCATTGCAATGTCCTCATGCAATGAATTAGTTACAAAGCACGTTTTACACTTTCCATCATAATCAACCTACCTTGGCCTTTATTAAACAACTAAGGAAAATAAAAAAGATAGAAGATAACAAGATGCAACAAGGAAGAAACTTGTAAAGAAATCTAAGACTTACATTAGGGCTTGTGTGTCATGAATGTTCATCACCCTCAAGTTTCACGTTCCCCATGCCAAGCTTAAAAACAAGATAATTGTTAGTACAAGTTAGCATAACAGACATATACTCATGTGGTTCAATTAATCACTTAAACTCCCTTATTCCTACGAGTATCTCTTATATTTTATTGATGTCTTGAATGATCACGAGGATGCATTGTTGACTTATTTCGATAATTTATTTAGGCTGAAAGCAAAGTAGGACGATTTGATCAATAGTTAGCTAAAGGACAAAATCTCTTAAAACTGCTTCTCGGGATATCAAAAAGTTCATATCTTGGCATAACTTGGTTCACTATTTGAGACCTTTCTCGGGCCGATATTTGGCATGTACTTCATACTTCATATCTTCGAGAGACGTTTTTGAGATAATGGTCTTCTCTTCGTTATAGAGTTTCTTCACTTGGAGACTTTTGAGGGGTACTCCAGCTTTGTTGACCACGACTTCATGATTATTTCTTTAATCTCTAATTGGGATTTTGAGATACAACGATCCGCCTCCTTTTCGGACTTGGATCTATTTATCCTCATACCTTGTTAGGGTCTTTTCGGATAGACTTCTCCATGATCTTTATGGGAGTTGATTGATTTTCGTCGTGAGTCTTGATCCTTCATATTGATTTTGGGAATAATGCTTTTCACATCACTTTGGATCTTCAGCAATAAAATTGAATCCTCATGCCTTGTTAGGGCCTTTTCGGACTCGCCAATCTTCGCGCCCCGCTTCATAAGTTATGCCTTGGCTATGAACTCTTATCATTACCGAGCAACTTTTAAACGATCTTGGGCTAGAAGCTAAGTAACTTTTCAAATCGTACGACCTTACTTATTGCATTTATTTATTTACAAGCGAGGGGAGAAAAAGATCATAATTAACTCACATAAGTTAATGAAAGAATACCAAACTTGTAACCAACTCTATCATTTCTCGTTCTCCACAATTTAAAATCTCAAGGAATGAGACTCATGGATGCTTAGCCCAATAAACCAATTAAGGTCTACACGGTTAAGGATACTAGCTAGAGTGAACTTGGATAAGTAAACTCGGGTTGAGTCAAAAAATACACAACGGGCCTAATATATCTAAGATAACTAAACTTGTTAAAACCATTTTATTAAAATAAGAGAAAAATAGCAAAAATAAAGGGAACTACAACTAGGCCAAAATAGATTAAAAATTTTGAAAAATTTCGAAAAATCGATTTTCTGGTTAAAATGAGGACAAATACAAGGAAAAGGCCACTTAACTTCGATAGAAGTCCCCCCTACACTTAATATAAACATTGTCCTCAATGTTTAAGCATGTGGGAGTAAACTCCCCTACACTTACGACATTGTGCATTTTGTTTAAATCTTGCTAAGGAAGAGACAACTAAAGAGATTCCTATTTTAATAGTGAGAAATATAAAATGGTGAATCGAAAAGAGTTTAGGATAGAACCGGGAAGAAGGGAACACGGAGTCATGGTTCGTCAAAAGTCATCAAAAGTGTGTCTTTGAAGCTCTAATCACTGCACATAATAAGAAAGAAAGCAAGAAACACCACGGGGCTCCCCCTACACTTATGGTGAAAATAGATAGATAATTGGGTTGCCTCCCAAAAAGCGCTTGTTTATATTAACCGAGTCACGAGCCTGACTCGTCCCCGAATTAAATGGTCCATGGGGAAGCGATCATGGAGAGAAAAAGATTTTCTCGTAAAAGAAAAACTCTCCATGATAAAGTGAAATAACCTCCCAATTAAGGAAAACCACATAAAATTCCACCCGGGTCAAATACATGGTTTCCATCTCTAAAAGAAATAGACCCCAAGGTGGCAATAGCAAATAAGTATAAGAAAGATGGGTTTCCTTTAAGCAAAAGTTTCTTACAATTAAGGGTATAGTAAGAAGGTAATGATCCCAATTTTTCAAACATTTTCCTTTTGATTTCATCATTAAGATATTGAGATTGCTCAAAAATGTGTATACCCGTATCAAATACCGTTCCCTTTATGGGAAAATAGCAAGACAACTCGGTGTCAACCATAAAAGAATCACCCTCAAATGTGAAATCAACAAGAGACATCGGGGGTGAAAAAGTAGGTGTCAAAACACTAATAGTCGGAACCCTCAGGTCTTTGTTCTCTATGGCATCATGAATGGGTGGGTCGGGAGGGATAGAAAGTATAGTGTCATCGTGTAATAAATCCTCTAGAAAAAGTATATCTCCCTCCACATCAAAATACCCGAATATGTACTCCATGGGTGTATCAATATCAAGAAACTCATCGATCTCAGGAATGTGAAAATCATCATCACTAACGAGTGAAGCATCCGAAAAATCATTAATATCATTATCATGATTCTCAAAAGTCGGGTTTTTCAAAATAGGAGAGTTATCCTCATCCGAGCCCGATAAAGAATGAAAAGTATAGTCGGAATCATAAGATAACACATCCATATCCAGATAACTACTATGAGGAGTAGTATCATTTGGAGGAGTAGGTAAAGGAGTCATAAAAGGAATGGGGTCAAATGTAGGCTCAAGTAAAATCTCGAGAATTTCCTCACAAGATGAGGAAGTGGGAGAGCTAAATGTATCTGTGGGTGTCAACACCGGAGGGGAAGTAAAACTCATGATAATCTCCGGGCCTTGTCTCTCCTTTATTGGCGGAGAGATGGAAGGGTCCACAGTGGGAACATCACTACTAGTAGTGGTGTTAGCCTCAAATTGAGCTCTCAAAGCTTCAAAAAGTTGATATGTAAGACTTTGGTTTTGTTCATGAAGATCATTTATCATCCTCTTTTGTTCCTCCAATATTTCAACTATTTCGTCCATTTGTGAAGGTTGAATTAAAATCGTTATGATTTTGAAAATCTTCTTGATTTGGAAAGCCTTGATTTTGAAAATCCCCATAACACCCTTCATTAATTTGTGGTGGGTCAGGAGTCAACTCAACCGAGAGTTTCTCAATAACTACTTCTTCCTCAAAATCCGGAGGAGAAGAGTCACTAGTCACAGGGGAAAGGGGACTAGAAGAATCATCGAAAATAGGGTCATCCGAATCAACACATGGCTCACCACTAACTCTCGGAGTATATGAGAAAAGAGGGCCACTCCTATAGATAACCGTGTTACCGGATACTTCGGCCTTGCTCCATACTTGAGACTTGTTCTCAATAATCATTAAAGCCTCACTAGTACTCCGAGAGTAACGATTTCCACTAGCAGACGTGTTAAGAGAATCTTGATCGTATTGGGTCAACCCGTGATAAAACGAATCAATCAAATGCAAGGCGGAAAATCCATGATGAGGAAAACTACGCACTAAATCCTTAAATCTTTCCCAAGCCTCGGTAAAAGTTTCAGTATTAAACTCTTCAAAATTAGATATTTCCAACCGAATTTTTCTCGTTTTAGCATAAGGGTAAAATCGATTTAAGAATTTTGACTCAAGATTAGCCCATGTGAAAATAGATCGTGGTGGTTCCTTTTCTAGCCAAAGCCGGGCTGCTCCATCGAGGGAGAAAGGAAAAAGGTGTAAATATATAATGTCTTGTGTCACATTGGTGTATTTGACGGTATTGGCGTATGAACGAAAATGACGGATATGAGTGTAAGGATCATCATCCTCAAATCCGTAAAAAGGACGACCGGATATCAACTTAATCAAATCCGGATTAAGCTCAAAATAATTATCCTCGATATCCGGTATCACGATCGCATTGTCGAGACATCCCTCGTCATGAAACTGCAACTGCTCCAATATCGATCGATCATCCATAGCCATGTCAAAAGAACGATACTCGGGATCGGCTTGACTCGTCACGATATTATTTTTTATTATTATTTATTTATTTATTTTTATTTTTTTATAAAAGATAATATAATATGTACGTAAAAACGAAGAAGAAACCAAGATAGAAAATATATATATATACATAGATTTTTTTTTTGATGTGAAAAATAACGTTCACGAGTGAACGGATCCCAAAATCCAACGCGTCTCTCTCACAAAAAACCGTTAATCTTCACGAAAAGAGCCGGCAGCGGCGCCATTTTAATGTAAGAGATTTTACTAGTTGAAAAAGTTCGTTTTCTCGGTATCTTCTCGAATTGATTTCCGGTTCAAAGTGCGACTCAATTGTTCTTGGTGGAAATGAAAATGGTTTGGTTATCTATTACTAAGTAAAATGAAAATGTAAATTGCGATAAGTAAAAGGAATGCTGAAAGGAATGCTAAAAGGAATGCTGATAGGAATGCTGATAGGAATGCTGATTGGAATGCTAATAGGAATGCTAATTGGAATGTTGATTGGAATGCTGATTGGAATGTTGATTGGAATGCTTATTGGAATGTTGATTGGAATGCTGATTGGAATGTTGATTGGAATGCTGATTGGAATGTTGATTGGAATGCTGATTGGAATGCTGATTGGAATGTTGATTGGAATGCTAATAGGAATTCTAATTGGAATGTTGATTGGAATGTTGATTGGAATGCTGATTGGAATGCTGATTGGAATGCTAATAGGAATGCGAAAGGAATGCTGATTGGAATGTTGATGGAATGCTGATTGGAATGTTGATTGGAATGCTGATTGGAATGTTGATTGGAATGCTAATTAGAATGTAAAACCCTTTTCCAATCAAGGTGATTGGAATACATGATTGGAAAGGGGTTTACCCTTTCCGATCTAACTTTTTGATCCGAAAATTAAGCTAAAGCAATAAGCTATGGTTAATAAGCTCAAACTAAAACTTGCACGAATCTAAATCAAAATTGACTTAATAAGAATGAATAACAAGTTATCAAACTTAAAAATAAGCAAACTTTCAAATCAAACTTTTAAAAAGATGAACTTTTTAAGAAAACTTTAGATCAAATAAGCATTAAGATGAAAACAAATCAAGGATGAACATGAATCAAAGAGAAGCAAAGTAAGAAAGGGAGAAGAAGATGATTAAAGATAAGAACTTGATTAAAAGAAAAGATTCCAAAATAAAAAGACTTACTTGAATTGAAGAAATTAAAAGTGCATAACATGAAATTAAATTGCAAGAAATTAAATGACAAGAAATGAAAATGGTGGAAGTGTGGCTTGTCAAGCTACCAACAACATGAAAATGAAACTAGCTAAAACTATATATAGGGGTAATTAGGGAGGAGCTTAGGAAGCTTCCTCCCTCTTTCCTCTTTTTTTATTTGCACACTTAAGTCCTTTTCTTCTTAATTGTTTGTTAATCTTGGACTTAATGACTTTGTCTCGGGATTTCTTTGAACTCATCTTGAATTTTCTTCATAAATAAGACTCGAGTTCTTCGGCTTTTAGTAAACTTTCGTCTTTTGACTTTTTCTTCGATAAATATTCAGAATTGGTCTTGGACTTCTGTTCTTTTTACACTCTTGATCTTTCGACTTCATCTTTCGTCTTTTTCTTCGATAAAAGCCCGTGAATGCCGTGTTTTCTCCACTTTTCACTTTTTCGTCCTAAATTACAACAAAAACACAAACCACGCATAATTCCGACATAAATGACATAAAATACACGTTTTGGCTCGGTTATTATTGTAATTAAGTGGTAAAAAGGATGGGTATTTTCACACCTATCACTAGTCATTGTTGTATTTTGCTTAAATTGTACATTATAGTACATAATTTGATACATGGTAGTTTCTATCTTTTGTTGGGTTATTTTATGTACCCAAGAGATATTATTTTCTTTTGATGTTTAAGTCATGTTCCCTAAGAATCATGTGGTGGTTCGAGTTATTAGGAATAGGTGGATATGAAGGGTTTTAAGCTGTTTCCACTATTACGGGCGACATGACTTATAACTGATTATGTTTTCGTTTTGGATTTAGTCTATGCTATTTTAGCTAGACTATGGATTTATGTATTTAAGGGTTTGATTATGTTATTTTAATAGTTGGAGTTTTGGACCTTATTGGTTATGTGGTTATGAGCTTATGTGAGTAGATAGATTTATGTGTTATATGTCGTATTGATTCTTATAAGTGTCATCATAGGAGGGAGTACATTGGGGAAAGGGTAATTGTATAAGTATGGTGGCCAACATAGTTATACAAGTACCACAACTTCAATGGGTTCTCAAGTATGATTGCATGAAAGAGGGTTAGTACATGCTTGTATATGATGAGATGTAGAATTTGGGTATACGTATAATATATGGGTTTATGTAACGGCTGCCTATGATATGGCTATTTTTATTAGTGTGTTATATGTTTCAAGTTATAGTTGTGTTGTGTGATTATGAGGTCACATGATATGGGTTGGTTTTGGTAATGGGTTTTGTGCCTTGTTGTGGCATGGTGAGATGGTGAGAAGGTGATTACTCGTATGGAAAAAACGAGTGTATGACGCGATCGATTGACTTGATATGTATGATAACGAGTATCTTTTGGGAGATTTAATAGGTATATATATGTGGATGTATATATATTACTATGTGTCAAGTTATGATATATGGTCGTTCAGTAGTTATTATAACTTGAACGTACCTAGTACTCTCTTGTGTTTAAACAATTTATTAGAGCTCGAGTTTGGTGGAGTTTCAACGATGTTTTGAATCCTTTGAAGTGTGTCTTGTAGCATATTCTTTGAGTTTCGTATTTCACGTGTACGTTTTAAAATGTTGTTCTTGGTTTTAAGTGTATCGAAATAACTTGGGATTTCTTTTGAAATAATGAAATCTTTTGTGTTGGGTCTTACATTTCTTTTGGACGGTATATATATTGAGAAAAAGGGGGACTTGAAAATCTATTATAGGGTTAGATAGTTGGTTATTTTCGGTAAAATAAGGGTAAGGTGTTGGAGTCGTGTTTGAAACAAGGTGCAACATAAGATTTTTTTTATAAAACACTTATTTATTTCAAATTCTAAAAGACTTTCTTTAAAATAAAGCGAAGTAAAATTTTTTCTACTTACATAGTTTATATAATTGGGTTTAACCGATTCACGTCATTTATAACTATTAATACGAGGTTAAATTGAGTTTATGAAGGTTACACATACAATTATATCTTTCATTTAAAAGGATTGCGTTAATCACTAAGTTTATTCTTTAGTTTTTAAAACAACTAATATAAAATTGTTTTGGTCATAACTTGTTCATTTTTAGAGCTTTTTGAGTGATTCAAAAGCCAAAAATTATGTACTCGGAACGTACTTTTCAAATATTCAGAATATATAGTCATGGGAGGTCAGTATATTGGACGGAATTATTGTACAAGTGTCGGGTTAAAGGTTGAGTTTGAATAGTAGGTTATTTTTATGATTTGGGACGCACGGGATACCTAGTTTTGAGTTGAGTTTTAAGTTCGTCAAGAGGGTTGTTTGTAGATTGTTTGAGTCACAAAGATGTGGAGGTAATAAAAAAAAGAGAAAAAAAAGATATATATTCTTTTGGAAAAGTCGATCTTTTGCACGGTTTAAATAATATGTCACGGGGCGTAATATGTTTGGTTGCCATTGGGTGTTTCTTGGATTATTTTTCGTGGTCATGGGTCATTTTGAATTGATACACGTTCTGGGTTTGAGTTTTCTTCTGAGTCTCGTGGTTTTTGACTTGTTTTAACTGGTGCACGTGAAATGTCGTTAGTTATCCGTGGGTTTGATTCGTTGATCGTATCTGATGGATTCAGGATGTGGTTTTGGTTTCGTATTATTCGGGTTGATATAGTCATATGAAAGACTTGGTCGCGCCTACACGCTTAAGTAGGTGACCATGAGAGAACGGTCGGAATACCCTTAGTGGGGAGGAAAGAAGTTCGTAGACGAACTAATGTGGTCATGAGGTCTCTTAAGAATACCAAGGAGATGAATAGAGATTTGTGGGATACTAGCACAAGTAACGCGCCATAGAGAGTGTTGGAAAGGGGATACAATACCTCAACGGTATTTATGATTGTTCGTAGGGCATGTAAGTTTTCCGAAAATTTCCTGAAATTTAGTAGGTTTGCCTATTACTGTGAGGTAGAACCACAAACAGAGCAAGTAGGGGAGGTGAGAGGAGTTGTAGTTAGTGCCTTTCCAAGGCAAATCGTTGATGGAGTGATTTAAAAACAATAGATGTTAGAAATTGCAAGGAATGTCAGATAAAAGTTGAGTTGCTTAGTAGTAGATTGGATGTGGAAAGAGGTTGAGTGGTCTGATGAGAGGAAGTACCGGTCTTTTAAGATGCGTGTAGAATTTTGCAAATCATAACAAGGTAGGAATTTATTCGTATTGCCGCTAAGAGAGGGTGCAAGGAGGACATAGCTGACACTGCTAAGGATGTTGTATGAACGATTTGGGTTTACGGTTATGTATTTGGCTTCACCAAAGCACTAGCGGTTTTCATGGTGTCAATGAACCAAGTGTGCATGAACGTGTATAAACGAGTTATCATCGGGAGCATCGACAACATCTTGAACTACTCAAATCTGAGAAGGAGAGTGAGGCGAATTATGTGTTGGTTTTGGAGTGGAGTTATACGTGAGATTTTTGAGTGTGAGTTTTTAGTATTAAGTTTACCATGATGAGTAGTTAGAGATGATGACATATCAAGGAACCAACAAGGGGCGAAGTGAAGAAGGATGAGGAAGCATTTTGGAGGCTGAAGAGGTGGATTAGATAATGAGCCGATCTTGACATTATCAGAAGGACTGGATGAATTTGCGAAGCATGACGATACGTGGAGCAAGGATTTGGAGGTGTACGAGAACGACAAAGAAAGGCGATTGCTTATACGATGCAGGAACTGAAGATTTGGAAGAACTAGATAAGACTTGGTAGTGGAGCTGGATTGTTATATCTGCCTAGAATGCTAGAGGCATTTGGTGTACGAGACGTAGAGAATGATCTACACGGATCATGAACGTCTCCAACACATATTCAATCATCTTGATTGAACATTTGGCAAAGAGGATGGGTGGAGTTAATTGATGGAAGAAAATTGCAAGGCCAAGTACCATCTGGGAAAGGCAAGCATGGTTGATGAGACATGGAATAAGAAGAATGAAGTGAAGCTAAGACGAACTTGAACTATATGGATGACGTATTAGGGTGGTTTGGATAAAGGATGTAGGGTGCACGAGTTGAGTTGTCTAAAGCAGAGAACGCGTCAACATTTATGTTGCGTGGCTTGGAAAATCGTAGGGAGGAAAGGGACGTAGACTATACTTCCTACATAGATAGGAGTAGCTTAGAAAGGACGATGTAAGGACGAAGTTGGTGGAAGGGATACATAATGCCGTGGAGGATTAAGTACGATGAGAGTTGGGTGATAGTCGATAGACTGACTATTTCATCACCTATTTCAAGAGGAATGAGAAGTCACGTAGTTGGGAAGTTGGAAGAATTGCGTACGGATGTGAGGGAATCAAGGGTTTTGCGTAAAGGTTAGCCTAATATGTATGGAGTGCCTTATGAAGGATTCTGGCAAGGGAAGAAACGAGGGGAAGCATCACATTGTGATGTATGGTAGGGAGTTAGGAAACTTATTAGCGATGGCTGAGTTTTCATATAATTATCATACTAGAAGTCGATAAATGCCATTTGAGGCACTATACGAAAGGATAGGTTGAGTTGTCCCCATTGTGGACTAGAGTTGGTAAAAGAGGCTACTAATGTGGTAATGGTGTTTGTGGGAAGGATGAGAGCAACAAGGGATGCTAAATAGAAAAGGAGGAAACCACTAGAGTTAGTGACAGAGTTATGTAGGGAGTTTCACCCATAGTAACGGGTGGTATGATTTGGTAAAATGGAAGAGTTGATGTAGAGTTTTGTAGGTCCATTTATGATCTTTGGAAAGATCGGACCATTAGCTTATGAGCATAGAATTACCTGGGGGAAATTTAGTGGTATACATGATATATTTCATGTATTAAGATTGGTAAATGTTGTTTAAAAATGCATATTTGCATGTCCGGTTATTCAGGATTTGTGCTAATAAGAGTCTTTGTTTTATCAAAGATTCATTTGTGAGATTTATTGAGTGTGAGGTCAAGATTTTGGCAATGACTTTAATTATTTTTTGTTTGTATATGTGGTATTTTAAACTTGAACTAAAGTTCACGTGGGAATGAGAGGAGTTTGTTTAGAACAAATATCCTCATGTGATTTTTTGTTTGTGTGTTTGATCCTAAGGAGTATATCTCGGGAAGAGATTTCTATTAGGAGGGAGTGATGTGACAACCCTGGTTTTGAGGTTCGTCACTTAGTTTTATTTTGTGCTAGTTACGTGTCTTTACGTGTTTATGTGCTTATTGGTGTGTATAGATTTTGGTTTAGATATCGTTTCCGGTACGGGGTACCTTGTGAGTGAAACGATGTGAGATGATTTCATGTTCATGAGCTCACATGGTAGTGACTATGAAGTGAAATGGTGTTATTTAGTGGTTTTACGTATACGTATATGTATTATAGAAAATCGTATTTTTACGATTTACGGTTTAGCATTTAGAGGTCTCGGATGAGGTAATTAGTCATATGGATACTTTTCGGGATGGTTATAAGTCATTTAGGACTTAGTTATAAAGTTTATTTCAAAATTTGAGATTTTTTTTAAAAGTGTATATTTTACGACTTTTACGGTAAAAACGCGTAAAATTTGACTAGTTTTACGGTTTTGAGGTTTTGGAGGCTTTAGGAGCTGAAATAAATTAAGGAAAATTAAGGTAATGTTATTAATACATATATTAATAATAAAATAAAATAAACGAAATTAAGGAGGGTTTAAGTCGGTTTGGACGCAAGTAAAGGAAGAAAAAAGGAAAAAAGGAGAAAAAAGGAAAGGGGTTTTTGGGTTGGGCTAGGAATGGGTTACCACACCCTATATATTGTTTTATTAACAACCAAAATTCACTATTTTTCCCTGGACAAAGAAAATTCGTGAGTTTCCACAAAATTAGGGTTCTTCATAATTTTTTTGGGGTTTTCATAAATCAAAGGTAAAGTCTTTAATCCCTTTTTAATTTAATTATTTTAATGATGTCTTAATCATCTTATGATGAATTTAGGTTAGGGTTTAATTTAAAAACAGTAAATTAATGATATATTAATGGTGTTATAATGATTACATAAATTAGGGCTTGTAATTAGTGGGATTAGGCTTAATTAATGAGGTTAATTTTGTTAAACCCGTTTTTAAAAACTGGGCAGAATTTTGAGTTAATTGTTTTGATCATATCGGGAGTTCTATAAACTCTTATTTTGCGATCCAAGTATCCCTGAAAAGGTAATTGATGTGGCTTTCCAATTCAAGAAACGGGAACTAAATTGGAGGTCGGGAAGTGGGTCAAAAACAGGTTACACCACTCGGAGGTCAAAACAGTTTTGAATTCAACCTGTTTTCTTTTTAACTTTTAGGTTGATTGGGGTACTTAGGGTTGCATTGGGATCTTCTAACGAACATGAGAGATGTTTATATATTTTAGTAAGTATCTTCACTTGGGATAAGATTGTGGTTTAGGGTAAGACCCTCTAATGGTAACAAACTTTTCATACGTTTAAAATCAGTGAATTCTGGATAGGTAGCAATATATATACATATATCGGGGCCTTAACAGTAGCTTTAAGGTTAGGTCAAGTGGGAGGTTTTAGCTAACATATGTAAAAGTATGAATATTCCTTTTACAGAAACCATGGGTATGTTTAAGTGGACGTTTGACTTAAAGTTTTGAGACCTAAAAACTGGGACTGTTTTGTGTAAAATATGAACGGGATAGCTATTAAACTTAACCAAGTTAAGGACTTGTTAAGGAAGGGTAATTGGGTGATTAGAGCTTATCAATGAGGTATTTATATGGGAATAGGCTAGATGTCCATCATAGGTTGATGAGCCATCTTAGTGATTGGTTCATGTATTGATTGCGTGTTTTTGGTTTGTTAGCTTGTTGCTAGTGCGAGGACTTGTGAAGAAGCAATCAGGTGAGTTTCATGGTCCCATGTTTATTATTGATTTTTACTTCCAAATGGGATGGAAGAGACACTGTGTTGAGTTATTTTCTAAATTGATGCTGTGAATGTGTTTGTGATTTGAGATAGACTTGTGTGTACATTATGTGATTAACTTCTATGTGGTTCTTGTTTGTGTATGACAAGGTAGTGGCCTTGGGATAGGTACATAGCGTGATCGTATATGGGACCAATGGTTAATGACAAGGTAGTGGCCTTGGGATAGGTACATAGTGTGATCATCTATGGTACCATGATGTTTGGTAAGGCTGTGGGCCTTTGATTTGGTTTGAAATGTTTGATCTTGAATTGTTAGTTGTTGATGCATACTTGTAACACATTGTCCATATGTTATTGTGTTGGTGTTTGTTGCTCACAGCTTGTAACTGATTTAGCGCTGGAGTCTAAACCTATGACTCTCACCAACTTTATGTTGACGTGTTTTAGTGTCTCTTTCAGGTGATGCTTTGGGTAGGCGTGAGAACTTAAGTGGCTAGGATTTGGAGAGCGTAGGAATGCATATAGAAGGATATCCCCGTTTCTTTCTTAGTTTATCTTTATGTTTTTGATAAGTGATACATGTTGGCACCTATATGTTTGTTTGGTTTATGTTTATTGTTTGTCTTGGGTAAGTGGTAGGACTGTTACCTACTTACCTAGACTCCTGCTTTGTTGAGATATTGTCATGACCTTTGTGTCGCCATTTATGACATTATAGTTGCATTTTAGTTTTCTCTATAGAGACACCGTTTGTTGTGATGATATCCATACGTCGCGCCCCATATTCCGCCATGGTGGGGTGTGACATTTAGAGGTGTCCAAAAATGGGCAACCTAAAATTAGAGGAACTTGAGGATCCATCGGAAAATCTACTACGATAATTTCTACCGGATAGTAGAATCTTCCAACCTTTACGAAAACGTCTTCAGCCGTTCCTTGTGTGATCTTTGTGGAACGATCCACTAGCTCGATAGACATAGTCGAAGGAGTAAGATTATGAAGTTTTAGTGATTTCCACATCAAAATAGGAATCAAATTAATGCTTGCGCCAAGATCGGCCAAGGCGTAGCAATCTTCCATATCTTGAATATCGCACGGAATTAAGAATTTACCGGGATTACCGAGTTTTTGTGGTATGCGGTTAAAAAACCGATGAACAATTAGACAATTGTTGTAATTTATCCTTATCGATCAACATACTTTTGAAAGTGGCGGCGAATCGACGCAATTAAAGCAAAGCGTCAGCAAAACTTATGCTAAAATGCATTTCAGGAAACATTTTGATAAAAAGTTCGACTTGGTGATTGTTACGATCTTGGTGATTGAAATCTCGGGTTCCAAAATGGGTGAAGGGTCGACCGTAGGTGTGGTTTGAGCGTTACTTCGTGGGATTCAGATATGCTCCTTTTCGACCACCACCTCAAACATCGGTTCCCAAACATAAGCCCAAAACATAAATAAAGTAAATGATATGAGAAGGACAAAACAAGTCTCCAAATAAGCATAAGTATAAGAAGGAAAAAGGAGAAGAAGTCTAAGACGGCTTCCATCCTATGCACGTCCTCCAAATGCTCAAGTTTGTCCATGGGTACCTGCCGTTTTGGGACATGGAAAGCAAAGTAACGGCTGAGCAATACGCTCAATGAACGGATATATGATCTAAAATGAATGACTAAAACATAAATAACACTGAAAGCAGCAGAAATGAATAAGTCCTAGAAAACCTGGAACATGTTTATAAAACTTGTTTTATAGTTTGGAAAGACTTATGTTTTTATATGAAAACTGTATTTAATTATCCAATAGCCCATATAGGTCATGAGCTTCCACCCTGCATGAATATTTGGAGGGGTGGCCTCATCACGCAATTAGAGGGGGTGCCTCTAATTAAACTAGTCTGGGTAGGAGGGATCAACTCCTTGTGAAAGATGCAAGGCATAAACCGCATTCACCATAAAAAATCCTATAAAACATGTAACTAGGATGCACCCATACGCCCCACATGATAATATAAATATATGGCCAAGACTGTAAAGGGACGCCACGAGAAATCACTCTGTCGTGGGGAAGTCATAACACTGGTGCCTCCAGTGTTATGGTTATGGTACCTCCATTACTAGTTGACATGGCATGCATGTATATAGCTTAAGCATTTAAAACTAAACACAAGCAAATAAAAATATATAAAACAAATACTTGTGGAAAACAGTTGGCTGCAAACGGGGAATCCTAAAAAGGAAAGAGAATGTCTATACTGAAGGACGGAATAACCGTACCTTATGTCCAGTGAACGAGGAAAGATGAAATGATGAAAAGTCCTACTCTGACCTTACTATCGCTAAATAAATAAGGGACATGTATGATTTGTCTGATTACGGAGTGTGTTACTGGTTCTTTTATGTTCTGAACTTGTTTTATATGTTATTGTCTTATTTTACTGTTTTAAATGACATACTGTATTATTCATGTATTACATGTCTTCTGATTATGTATTATTTTATATTCTTGTATTATTATACTTGTAGTGTATTAATAAGTAACTTTCTAAAAATTGTAAGTTTACAAAAATAGAAATTTTCCAAAAATAGAAAGTTTCCAAAAATAAAAAGTTTCCAAAAAATAGAAATAAGCTGGATTACTAAGCTAATAATATAAGCTGGTGATTACTAGTTAAAAGTTATAAGTCATGGAATTAATAGCATATTTTATTAATTAAATACTATAGGTTATATCTAATTATTAATTAATAATGAAAGTACATGTTTTATTAAATAATAACATATCATGGTTAAATTAATAAAGTATAGGTTATACAATTTATTTAAGTCATGGTTTAATTAAATTAAGTCTAATATAATACTTAGGTTATACATGTTTTATTAATTTAATAAAATAACCTAAGTCATGAAATTATTAATTAATTATAAGTTCATGTATTAAAATAATTAATTAATAAACATTAGTCTAAAATAAAATAAAATATACTTAGGTTAAAACATGTATTATTTAAATTAAATAATAAACCTAAGTTATGAATTAATTAAATTAAAAATACTTGAAGATAATAATTTAATTAATTAATTAGAAAATATCTTGACCAAATTAATTATACCCGAGCCCTAACCCGAGTCACAAAACAAACCAGACCAAGCACCCTCCAGCCAGCGACTGGTGGTTTAGCCGGTGGTTGAGGCGCTACCTGGACCTCCGTTGCCACTGGTCGACCACGGTTCACCCCGACACTAGCCGGGTTCCCACTGTCCTAGCCAAAAGACCCACCGAGACCCTATGTGGTATCGGTTGCCACTGATTTCAAACGGCTCCCGCTTTGGAGGTTCCTGGTTGCTGTTGACTGAAACAAATCACCACCGAACCCTCTTGGGGTCTCGACTGGTGGGCTACAACAGCCACCGAGAGCCTTGAGGTTCTCAGATTAGGTGCGGCCGAACCAAAACAAACACCAAACCCAAACCATAACACGATTTGATCATTTCTGGTCATGTATTCATAATTAATTTAATTAAAATCAAAGTGAAAACACGAATTGAAAAAAAGGTTTAATTAAATTACCAATATGTGGATGAATGAGGGTTTAAATCACGAACACGACTACGTAATTACCCAAAATCAAAACTAGAAATCTCTCCCCTTGTTCCTTGTTAAAAACGGCGGCCTCTTTAGGTTGCTAGGGTTTTAGTTTGATTTTCTTGAAACTAATTATGTGTTTAATTCCTTGGAGTACAATTAGTTTACAACATGGAATATTAATGGGTCGGGCCAAAAGGCCCTCACCTCTTTGTTCTCTTTACGCCGGGGCCAACAAGGAGCCCAAACCAAATGCATACAATTTTCATGGTTTAAATTATTATCATGTATGTTCGTGTTTAAGTGTCGTAAATTAAATGCTATACGTAAATGTTCATGGTACATTAATAATATACTTAATACTTGTAAATAAATGTTCGAGACACCTGTCATATATTATAAATGGAAATTTATAATTTGGTCGTGTTTTCATGTATTTGCTGTTCATGGTTACGGTTCATGGTTACTGTTCATGGTATTTTATGCGGGTTTACAACTCTTCTACTCTAAAAGAATAATTCGTCCTCGAATTAGAGACGTGACGCTGTTGTGGATTTACAATTCATCCCCTCTAAAAGGATCATTCGTCCTTAGATTAAAGGTAAGATATACTAATGGACTTATCAAAGATGAAAGGGCACAAGAGTTGGAAAGATATGAGTGAGACATGTCTGAAAGGAACATGGAACGTGACGTGATTGAAAGGACGTATTTGATTAATGGAAAGAAAAGAATAAGAAATCTGAATGGATTCTTTCGTTCCAAGTGGCCTCTCGCTCGAAACGGTCCCTCTATGTGATCTTGAGACGAATGAAAATCTTGGTGTTCATGACCTTGACTTGATGATACGTAAAAACGTCTTGTTCATAAACATAAGGTAGATTCGCATGAATTTGATCGAGTGGAAGAAAAATAACGTGCAAGGGTAAATGAAACATTATGATGCGAAATAATCTGAAGCAATTGACATAAGTACCTCTGAGCAATGTTGCCTAGGACGTACTGAAATATAGTACGCGAACAATTGTGAATATGATACGTGAAAAATTATGAACGTGATACGCGAACAATTGTGAACGTGATGCGTAGAGATATGGTGAATGTAATATGAGAACATATTGTGGAAGATGACACCTGCAACTTATCGTGAACGGGATATGAGAAACGTGGAATGAACCTAACATGTGAAACATATCGTGAACATGGGATAACTGAGGAGATAACGCCAAACGTTATAAGATGAGATGTGAACTGTGGCGTGAAACGTCTGTCTGAGGATGGAAAGTTTATTAACTTGAGTCTGGTCTCCCAAGCTTCCTGCTAAACTTCCAGAATGAAATATGAAACGTAAATCGTAAGCCAAGATAAGATCATGAACCTGAATAGTGTCATGAACGTGAGTGCGAAAGAAGATCGTAAATTTGAACAAGGACGTGAAGGTAAATAAGGAACACGAACGTGAACCTAGGGAGTATCAAGTGATCGGACGATCCTTGACTGGAACATATCTGATAATCTGCAAACTGTGAAATCCTTGCGGATGAAAGGATTTTGCAGACTTGGTCAAACTGTTGATAACACCCAGATTGCATAATGTTTCCTCTGAGTCTGCGGTAGCCTGGTATCAAAGTCCATGGACATGTTGTCCCTTCTCCGTTCAAATTTCTAGTAGTGGAATAGCTTCTAGTATGTTGGTGTTCTAATAAAGAGATTTTGCTAGTTGAAAAAGTTCGTTTTCTCGGTGTCTTAACGAATTGATTTCCGGTTCAATGTGCGACTCAATTGTTTTTGGTTAAGGAAAAGGGAAGTTGATTATCTATAAATAATTAAAAAGTAAATGCGAAAAGTATTTAAAAACAAACTAAAGACAAGTACAAATAATAAAAGTAAAACAAGGTGAATATTAAAAACTAAAAGTTAAAACGATATTAAAACGAAAATTAAAACAAATAATAAAACGTAATTTAAAGCGAAACAATTAATAAAAATAAATCTAAAAGAAGAAATTAACTATCGACTCGAAAATAAAGTTTATTAAATGAAAAAGGAGAGAATAAAACTAAAATGGTACTTTAAAGTTTAACGAGGGAAAACCTAAAGCGGGTACTAAATAAAAGATAAAACTTGAACTTACTAAAAAATATTAATTTTAAAAATAGAAGAAAAATTCAACTAAAAATACGTAACTTTCAGAAATAAAATCGGAACAACTTTCAGATAAAACTAGACAATTACGGAACAATACTAATAAATAAGCAAGCAGGCAGGCTAGCTGCTGGAAGCAGCCAGCCTAGCTGCTCAAATTGGCGCCATTTTCATGCATGCATGCATGCATGCATCGTACTCCAAATTCATGCGCCATTTTTACCCATCGTAGTTTGTAATGATAGATCGCACCCAAATAGGAAAATGGATCGTACCCAAAGATCGTACTACTAGATCGTACTCAAAGATCGTACTACTAGATCGTACTCACACGGATCGCACTCTATGATCGTACCCACGATCGCAACAAGTGATCGTGGTGAGGATTATGGAGTGTGATTGTATTGACGATCGTACTAGGTGATCGAAGCAATGGATCGCAAGTAGAAACCCTAGGGTTTATGCGATCACACTTACTAGATCGTACTGGTAAAACCCTTAAGAATTACGATGGCATACAATAAGCAAATAAGCAAATACCAAATAAGCACTTATCTCAAAATTTAACCAAATCAAATTTAAGAAAAAGCTAATAGACCAAAATTTAAAAACTTTTAAAAATACTAAATAATAAAAAATATTTAAAAACAACTTTTTATAAAAATCAACTAAAAAGCACTTAATCAAAAATAATAAAATTAACACAATAAGCACAAAAACACTTTAAGCTACAAAAATCAAACATTAAAAGATCAATAAGCATAAATTTGAAAACTTTTAAAATACGAAATAAGCAAACTTTAAAAAGACTAAATTTTTTAAGAAAACTAAAAAGTAAATAAGCTAAATACAAAATAAGCCAATAAGATTGTCAAACTTATAGCTTAATTCGTATAAAAGCTTAGATAAAATAAAAAGATGAACTTTTTAATCAAACATCAAAATCAACAAGACATGTATATAAAGAGATCAAATTTAAGATCATATAAAAAAGGTAAGAAAGATAGAATAAGATTAAAATTAAAACAAGAATTAAGCTATTTGAAAGTAAAGTTTTGATTACAAACAAGAAAGGAAGATAAAAGATTGAGATCCTAGGGAGAGAAACTGTCACTTTCTCTCTCTAGAATCACCTACCAAAATGAAAATGGAAACTACTCTAAACTAAAACTAACCAACCCTCCTAAATGAGTTTAGGAGGGTATTTATAGGAAATGGGGAGGTGCATGTGTTGCCTCCTCTTTCTTTCTTTCTTCACGTCTTCTCGTCTTTTAAGTTCTTCGACTTTATCGACTTTGTCTCGGGATTAATTAAACTCGTCTTATAATTTATTTATTTATTAGACTCGAGTTCTTCGGCTTTATTAAACTTCCGTCTTTTAGACTTGTTCTTCGATAAATCTTCAGAATAGGCCTTGGACTTCCGTTCTTTTTGCATTCTTGATCTCTTGACTTCGTCTTTTTGTCGTTTTCTTCGATAAAAGCCCGTGAAAGCCCGTGTTTTCTTCCCTTTTCACATTTTGGTCCTAAATCACAACAAAAACACAAACCACACATAATTCTGACATTTACGACATAAAATATACGTTTTAGCTTGGTTATTATTGAAATTAAGTGGTAAAAGGATGGGTGTTTTCACACCTATCAAATCCCCTACACTTAACCATTGCAATGTCCTCATGCAATGCATTAGTTACAAAGCACGATTACACTTTTCATCATAATCAATCCGTCTTGGCCTTTATTAAAGAGATAGAAAATTACGAAACAAGTAAAGAAATCAAAAACATACCTTCAGGTTTTGAAAATGGCATGAATGATTATCATCCTCAAGTTTTCACTTTCTCCAAACCAAGCTTAAAGACGAGATCATTGTTATTATAAGTTAGCAAACTAACACGAACTCATGTGGGCCAATTATTTACTTAGACTCCCTTATTCCTAGGTGTATCTCTTATATTTTATTGTTGTCTTGAATGATCACGATGATGCATTGTTGACTTATTTCGATAGTTATTAAGGCTGAAAATAAAGTGGGACGATTTAATCAATAGTTAGCTAAAGGACAAAATCTTTTAAAACTGCTTCTCGGGACCTCAAAAAGTTCATATCTTGGCATAACTCACTTCGCGATTTGAGACCTTTCTCGGACCGATATTTGGCAGCGACTTCATACTTCAAATCTTGAGAGACGTTCATGTAATAATGGTCTTCTCTTCATAATAGGAATTTCTTCACTTGAAGTTTTGAGAGATTCTTCATAAATGGACCACGACTTCTTCATTTTTCTCCAATCATTATTTTGGACTTTGATATACAACGATCCGCCTCCTTTTTGGACTTGGATCTATTTATCCTCATACCTTGTTAGGGCCTTTTTCGATAGACTTCTCCATGATCTTTTGAGGAGTATTTGCTTTTCGTCGTGTGTCTCGATCCTTCATTTTGATTTTCGATAAATGATTCTTCACATCACTTTTGGATCTTTAGAAACAAAATGTAGCCCTCATGTCTTGTTAGGACCTTTTCGGACTCTCCAATCTTCGCATCCCGCTTCAATAAGTTATGTCTTGGCTATGAACTCTAATCCATACCGAGCAACTTTTAAACGATCTTGAGCTAGAAGCTAAGTAACTTTTCAAATCGTACAACCTTATTTATTGCAGATAAATTTATTAACAAGCGATGGGAGAATAGGCTCATAATTAACTCACATAAATTCACGAAAGAATACCAAACTTATAATTGACTCTATCATCTCTCGTTCTCCACAATTTAAAATCTCAAAGAATGAGACTCGTGGATGCTTAGCCTATTAAATCAAAGTTTTGGGTTTTCGAGTCGCCTATTGGATCTTGCAAATTCTTAGACTCTTCCAAGTTTAGAAATCGCATTTTAAAGTTCCCTTGATAAACGACTCTCTAGGATCAATTATAGGAACTTGCGAAAATTTCTTGTTCTTAACCCGTGAGAGTTAAGACTTTCGTGTTTTATAGTTCCCTATATAAAAGCCTAGCAAAACTTGACTTAAACACGTTAAGGATACTAGCTAGAGTAAACTTAGATAAGTAAACTCGGGTTGAGTCAAAAGATTCACAACGTTTGAAAATTAAAACCATTTTATTCTAGCAAAGCAAGAAAATAACTATACAAAGGAAAAATTAATAGGCCAAAATAGATCAAAAATTTTGAAAAATGTCAAAAAATTGATTTTCTGGTTAAAATGAGGACAAATACAAGGAAAAGGCCACTTAACTTCGATAGAATTCCCCCCCTACACTTAATATAAACATTGTCCTCAATGTTTAAGCATGTGGGAGTAAATTGCCCCACACTTAGTACATTGTGCACGTTGTTTAAATCTCGCTAAAGAAAAGACAACTAAAGAGATTCCTATTTTAATATTGAGAAAATATAAAATAGTGAATCGAAAAGAGTTTAGGATAGAACCAGGAAGAAGGGAACACGGAATCACGGTTCGTCAAAAGTCATCAAGAGTGTGTCTTTGAAGCTCTAATCCCTGCACATGATAAGAAAGAAAGCAAGAAACACCAACGGGGCTCCCCCTACACTTATGGTGAAAATAGGAAAGATAATTGGGTTGCCTCTCGAAAAGCGCTTGTTTTTGTTAACCGAGTCACGAGCCTGACTCGTCCCCGAATTAAATGGTCCATGGGGAAGCCTCGAATGTAATACCGGGATCAAAGACCTTGTCCTCGTTCCCGGTTGACATCAACAAAGGAGAGGCAGGGGGATAAGTCTTGTATGGGAGAAAGGTCCGTTCAACATACGAGAAGTATGTGAAATCAAGATCCATGGGAGGTGGGGTGGGTGAAGTAAGCACATTTTCCTCCCCCAAAGACAATGGATGCTGAGCAAGCGGCAAACCCGTATTTTTATCAATCATAGCATAATCAGTTTCACCTCCCGGGTCAAAGCACTTATCCTCCGAAATAGTGGCTAAAGGGGAAGATGAAAGGTGCTCGGGAGGGGGACTTGGGACAATACCTTCTTGCAGCAAATTATCAAAAATAATATCCCCCTCCATGTCATCATCATCAATACCTGGAGGTATGGAGTAAATCTCGATTTCTTCCAGCAATGGGTCATTGTCTTCAACGGGAGGGAGATATGGAGGCAAAGACTCGGAGAGAGGAGAAGAAGTCAACTCTTCGATTTGAGCAATAAGAAGGTGCACTTTCCGTAATCTATCGCGAAGAAGCACGTCTTCCACCTCATCCACAAGATCAAGTTCATCGGTGAACTTCTGGTAAGCCGGAGAGAATAAATCGTCATCGCCCGCATCACCCGGTGGAGATTGAGAAACATCAAAAGTGAAATTCTCATAGCAGAGAGAAGAATCGTCATCACTAGGATCGACCTCTTCCGTAAGAGCAATGTCGTCCTGAAGCTCCATAGCAGGTAAGTCACAAACCTCATCATCCAATACTTTGTCGAGACCAACATCACTAAGCTCATTCAACGAATCAAGATCCTTAGACGCAGTAGGAACATCGAGAGTAGGAGTAGCAACTTCAGAAGATTGGTTGAAAGTGTAGACATCATCGTCGTCGTCATCATCATAATAGATGGGACGAGTCCAGTTAGGAGTGACGTAGTCGGCTAGCTCTTCTTTGATAACCTCCACATCCTTAAGAAGCTCATGAAGCAATTTTTGTTGTTCATCTCCCCGAGTGTGTTCAATTTCACCAATTCTATCCCATGCTATAATTAAACATTTTGGTGTAGAAAAGAAGGGAAAACGACTAAATTGGCTCAAAAAAGGTGTCGGTGGTTTTCAAGGTTTCGTCCACATCAAGCAACGGTTGCCTTTCCTGATGCAAGTCAGCTCGGAGTTGAGCTATACTTGCTAGAATGCCATTCAAAGAAGTTAGTTGTTGATCAAGACTAAGTTGCTGAGAGGATTGATGATTGAGGGTGTGATGTGGGGGCTCAAAGTGTTGAAAACCTGAATTATAGCATGGTTGTGGCTCATAGTAGTTCATCGGTTGAGAAGAATTAGAAACCGGGTTCGGTTCATAATAATCCATCGGTGAAGAAAATTGAGGACACGGATCTGGCTCATAATAATTCATTGGTTGACAATAATAGGTATCGTGAGGACCCCCACAGTTTTTGCAAAACGGGTAAGGAGAAAGACTGGGTGCGTCTTGTGGATAACTATTATCATTGTCATAATTGTACCCCGATTCTTGCTCGTGACCATACGGGTATCGAACCGGGCACGAAACATGCCAATGAGAATCGCTTCCACAATAGATGCACGGGGGAACAAGAGGTGGGTTCAAAAAGGACGAATTAGTCGAGTTGCACAAAGGACAAAATCCGAATTGTGTGTTGTCGATATCGTTTCCGCACCGCTCACATGTACACCGTTGACAAGAGTCATTCCCGTACAATCGTCTCCCACATCTGACGCAATGGACATAAGAATCCATAAAGAAAAATATATGAGCGAGAAGAATATTTTTGGTGCAAAAACTTTGAAAAAGAAATGCTTTTTATGATTTTTCAAATGTTATTAGATTTTTGAAAATTTTTGACACAAAAAATAACGTTCACGAGTGAACGGATCCCAAAAGCCAACGCGTCTCTCACAAAAAAAAACGTTAATCTTCACGAAAAGAGCCGGCAGCGGCGCCATTTTAATAAAGAGATTTTGCTAGTTGGAAAAGTTCGTTTTCTCGGTGTCTTAATGAATTGATTTCCGGTTCAATGTGCGACTCAATTGTTTTTGGTTAAGGAAAAGGGAAGTTGATTATCTATAACTAATTAAAAAGTAAATGCGAAAACTATTTAAAAACAAACTAAAGACAAGTACAAATAATAAAAGTAAAACAAGGTGAATATTAAAAACTAAAAGTTAAAACGATATTAAAACGAAAATTAAAACAAATAATAAAACGTAATTTAAAGCGAAACAATTAATAAAAATAAATCTAAAAGAAGAAATTAACTATCGACTCGAAAATAAAGTTTACTAAATGAAAAAGGAGAGAATAAAACTAAAATGGTACTTTAAAGTTAAACGAGGGAAAACCTAAAGCGGGTACTAAATAAAAGATAAAACTTGAACTTACTAAAAAATATTAATTTTAAAAATAGAAGAAAAATTCAACTAAAGATAGGTAACTTTCAGAATTAAAATCGGAACAACTTTCAGATAAAACTAGACAATTACGGAACAATACTAATAAATAAGCAAGCAGGCAGGCTAGCTGCTGGAAGCAGCCAGCCTAGCTGCTCAAATTGGCGCCATTTTCATGCATGCATGCATGCATGCATCGTACTCCAAGTTCATGCGCCATTTTTACCCATCGTAGTTTGTAATGATAGATCGCACCCAAATAGGAAAATGGATCGTACCTAAAGATCGTACTACTAGATCGTACTCAAAGATCGTACTACTAGATCGTACTCACACGGATCGCACTCTATGATCGTACCCACGATCGCAACAAGTGATCGTGGTGAGGATTATGGAGTGTGATCGTATTGACGATCATACTGGGTGATCGAAGCAATGGATCGCAAGTAGAAACCCTAGGGTTTATGCGATCACACTTACTAGATCGTACTGGTAAAACCCTTAAGCATTACGATGGCATACAATAAGCAAATAAGCAAATACCAAATAAGCACTTATCTAAAGACTTAACCAAATCAAATTTAAGAAAAAGCTAATAGACCAAAATTTAAAAACTTTTAAAAATACTAAATAATAAAAAATATTTAAAAACAACTTTTTATAAAAATCAACTAAAAAGCACTTAATCAAAAATAAGAAAATTAACACAATAAGCACTAAAACACTTTAAGCTACAAAAATCAAACATTAAAAGATCAATAAGCATAAATTTGAAAACTTTTAAAATACGAAATAAGCAAACATTAAAAAGACTAAATTTTTTAAGAAAACTAAAAAGTAAATAAGCTAAATACAAAATAAGCCAATAAGATTGTCAAACTTATAGCTTAATTCGTATAAAATCTTAGATAAAATAAAAACATGAACTTTTTAATCAAACATCAAAATCAACAAGACATGTATATAAAGAGATCAAATTTAAGATCATATAAAAAAGGTAAGAAAGATAGAATAAGATTAAAATTAAAACAAGAATTAAGCTATTTGAATGTAAAGTTTTGATTACAAACAAGAAAGGAAGATAAAAGATTGAGATCCTAGTGAGAGAAACTGTCACTTTCTCTCTCTAGAATCACCTACCAAAATGAAAATGGAAACTACTCTAAACTAAAACTAACCAACCCTCCTAAATGAGTCTAGGAGGGTATTTATAGGAAATGGGGAGGTGCATGTGTTGCCTCCTCTTTCTTTCTTTCTTCACGTCTTCTCGTCTTTTAAGTTCTTCGACTTTATCGACTTTGTCTCGGGATTAATTAAACTCGTCTTATAATTTATTTATTTATTAGACTCGAGTTCTTCGGCTTTATTAAACTTCCGTCTTTTATACTTGTTCTTCGATAAATCTTCAGAATAGGCCTTGGACTTCCGTTCTTTTTGCATTCTTGATCTCTTGACTTCGTCTTTTTGTCGTTTTCTTCGATAAAAGCCCGTGAAAGCCCGTGTTTTCTTCCCTTTTCACATTTTGGTCCTAAATCACAACAAAAACACAAACCACGCATAATTCTCACATTTACGACATAAAATACACGTTTTGGCTTGGTTATTATTGAAATTAAGTGGTAAAAGGATGGGTGTTTTCACACCTATCATGTTCTATCTTAGACTGCTGGTATGTCATGTACTTAGATATGAATGTAATTGCATCCTGTTTCATTGAAACGAAATACATAGAATTTCGGAAAACTATGAGTCACTGAGATTAGACTTCTCTTAGTAGGATTCTCTGTAACCCCTAATATCATGTAAGGTTCTCTCCTTTACGCGTAAGCTGAGTCATGGTAAAACTGTTCGCGAGAAACAAGGGGATTTAGCGTGTTACTACAATCAATCAGAATTCATACTAGAAAAATTTTAGTGTGAAATTTCTTACTTCATATAATTTGCAACGTAGTGCAAGTATGGTCTTCGTACTCTTCTATAGATTTAGAGAAGGTTAGGATGACATCGATGAGAAAATAATGAATTTGTTCATGAGTTCATGGGGAAACTTCATCCATCAAGTCCATAAATGTTGCTGGAGCATTCGTAAGATTAAAACAAAATCATTAATTTAGCATGACCAAATCGTGTGCGAAAAGTAGTCATGGAAATGTCTTGCCCTTTCACTCGCCACTATTGGTAGTATGATCATAATTCGATCTTGGGAAGTGCTTGGCACCCATAGTAGATCGGACTCGTCGAGAATACGTGGAAGAGGATAACGGTCATGAATGGTGATTTGTTTAAATCAACGTTAGTCGACACATAAGCTCATGTTACTGTCCTTCTCCTTAATAAAAAAAACCGGTGTACACCATGGTGATACACTGATGAACTTCGTTCAAGCATCGCATGTTGCAGGTCCTTAAACTCCTTAGTTCAAGGAAGTCATGCTCCACAGAGCCTTGGAAACTGGTTCTGCTCCTTAACATTATCGATGTTATGTTCCACCTTGCGGATAAGAAGTATACTTAAAGGTTTTTCTGGAAGTATATCCGCGAAAATACTAAGATGATCGACGGATTATGAATAAAAGGGACTTCAGAAGTCGTGTCATAACTAACAGCTGGAAAATCCTCGCAACCATGGGATAACAGACACGTGCTTGTAAAGCATAAATAATTGGTACATATTTTCCTGATGGAAAACACTTTTGAATGTATTCAGGAGCCTGAACATCGCTGTACATAATATGATATGAGTGACGACCAATCGTAGCATGGTGTTGTCCATAGTCCATAATCGGAATCATATTTAATTCGCATCTATCCGAGGTAAGTGTGTTAGTATATTGATATCTTATCATTAGACTGAGGGAAAAGCCTTCGTATACATGGCTGATACGAATGGCGTCATGTATGGTCATGGATATATGAAATATGAAATCAAGAAATGAGAGTGTCATGAAGCAAACGTGTCAGATCTCATTGAATGTATTTTGCATGTCTTATGCAAAATTAATTATGCATGTCCAAACGCGAATAATACGTCGGTGATGGTACTGAAATTCTTGTGGTCTGATTAATACATGACACAACAAAGTGGATATACTCCTTGGAGGGTACCCTGAATTTCTTAGGGCTATATTAGAAGATCGATGCGAGTCATGTGTCTTGACTCATGTCTTGAGAAAATATGTTTATGACATGTGTCTTTTCTGATGTCTTGACATATGTCTTGACTGATGTCTTGACATGTGTCTCGAGGCGTGAAACGAATAAAATTGAAACTCATAGGTTATCATGCCAGAATTAGCGGATCAATTGGACTGATGACTCTTTGTATTTCTGATCACGTCCGTGACCGATGTTCTATTGTTATTGATGGATTGGTTGTTGTCACAGTAATGGTTACTATCGTCTTGGCTGTCAGTTCCATGATGGTCGTTCTTATGGCGGTGATTCATGTAACTATTCAGTTGGTTGGTCGGCTGGTACCGGTTCCCACTCATATGATTGAAAAGACAATCTGAATGACGTGTGACTTCTAACTGAAAGGTAGGGACATGGGTTGCGATGGAAATTGTCATGTGGTGAGGCATCTTCTCGTCCGGTCGCTTTGATCTAACGCCTTTGTCTTCGTCTTGTAGGATCTCCAGGTTGTAAACAAAATGAGCATCTCATAGCATCCTTAAATAAGAACCAGCTTCAACATTTTGTAACATCTCCAGGTTATGAGCGGCATCATCATCTTGTAGAATATCAGCAAGTGGAACACGCATAAGATGATTGAGAATCGACTAGCGAATACTCGTGGAGTATTTTAAGTGAAGTACACCTGGATTACGGTACCTATAATACACATGGAATACGGTACATGGGGTACACGTGTAATACGGTACATGGGGTACACATGGAATACAAGTAAGATGAATGATACGACTGTCAACCATCTGATATGATCAAAGGAAGGTAAATGATTGAATGGTTAAAACCAAACCGAACAGTACAATGTAATAGTCCAACTAATTTAGCGTAGACATAGATCAAGTTGTGTAAGAAGCACAAAAGCATGGTTAAACGGAATCGACTGATGGCTAACATGAAACATGGTTAATGAAAACCAACCATGACTCTCATGAAAGCATGATTAAATACAATCCATCAATGTCTAGCATGAAAGCAAAATCAACACGAAGAAACATGGAGCAAAATCAATAAGGAGCATAAAACAAAATTAGCATGAAAACAATGTTAACCATGATAGTATGAAAACATAATTGACATAAAGAACAAAACAATTAATGAGGGGACATGAAAGAAATATGACTGTAATGAAATGAAATCTGAAAAATTCGCTGGTGTGGATGACCATGGGTCGGTTCACAAAACAAAATTGACATGAGCAAGGATAAACGCCTATGGGTCGGTTTATCAAAAAAACATTGACATGAGAAAGGGTGAACGCCTATGGGTCGGTTCACCAAAACAAAAATTCGAATGAAAAGCACATGCGACTAAATATGGCCAGTCCTGTACCAATCATTACTTAGTCAAAATACCTGCAACAATAATACATGAAAATAAATAAGTAAAAATCAACTTTAAAATCTTAGCAAAAAACATGTGACCAAGTACGAACTACTATGGTTCAGTCTATATTAGCTAAAGTTCTCCAGGAGACATCATGTATAAAACAATGACATGTAACTAAGTATGGATGACGGTTGTTCAATCCATATCAGTAAAACAATCCCGAAGAAAAACATCATGGTTAAAACACAAGGTGCTGAAAATATCAATGCATGGAGTAACAATCATCGGCTTAGGAAGCTCCTGGTGACTACCCACTAGTCACAGGTCAAGTCTTAGAGCCTAGAGGTCGAAACCTTATCTCTGATACCATAATTGTAACACCCCACTTTGATAAGTGAACCATTACGTGTATTAATAGCGTGCCATCAAAGCATGCAAGGTAATATGTACTAAAACATACATGACCATAAGGAAAACTGATGAGACTGCTTTTATACATAGTCTCATCGTCCAAATCGGGCTTAAAATGCATAAAATATCATTAAAACTGCCAAATATATGCTCGTGTTTGTTGCTTGTGTATTTTAGGTACGGATATTGAGGAAATGGCAAAATATCACAAGAATCAATCAAAAACGAACACGGGAAACGAAGCCGCATAATGAACCGGGCCCAAATCTGGAATTTCCAAAAATGACCTTGAAGAATTGAAGATTGGCAACATTGTTCCCTCATTTTGAAGACTTGGCAATTTATACCCTTGCAATACTCATAAAATGCATTGAGGTCCCTAAATTATCAAGATGTTACAAGAACAACCCTTGAAGATTGAAGAAATTATATTTCAAGTCCTTGTTTTAAGTTTGAAAAGTAATTGTGCCAAAAGTGACAAGTTTCCAAAACTGTTATCAAAGGAATTGAAGTTTGGTAGCTGTTTATACAAAATGAAGAAACAAAGAAACCTTGGGGGCCATTACTGTCCAGACAACAAACTTCATTCCACCACTCATATCATGACACCTCACCATAACCAACCCATTTACCCAAACCCTTACCCGTCTTACCCACAACCCATAACCCAATACCCAGGTTTATTAAATAAACCTGGTCAAACACTCAGTCAACCCCTCTTAACTTTCCCACTCAAACACTTAATTTAAAATCTATATAACCTAAAATAGATTAAACCTGTGCTAATCACCCCCATAAACCCTAATATCCCCAGAACCAATCAACCTAAAATCAAAGGGTTTTTGACCCAGCTTTTCCAGATGGATAATTAAGGTTTTTGTCACCAAAACCCACACCAAAACCATGAGCCAAGACAACCCCATGTGAGTGTAGGGCCTCCCCTGCACGTCACTTTCTTACTAAAAAACAAAACCAGACACATCCAACGTCCCATATGATTCTACTTGTCCCACAAGGCCAAATTAACGTTCCAAGATCAAGAATACAGCTGGACATCACATCAAGATCACATGTTGCCATATTGACCAAGATTCCAAGAGAAGAACAAAGGGCATTTTAGGGTTTTTCTACATTAGGGTTTAAGCAAACTAGAACCTTCTATCTACTTGTATAAATACAAGCCGTATGTGGCTGTATTTCCTTGTTCCAGTTTTTAGCTTTCATCACTTGTAATCCCTTTTTCTTAATATAAAAGTTTGGTGTTTGTGTTTGAACAATTTAATTCCTTTTTATGATTATTAAAAGTTTGGTTTGTGATTGAGAAGCTAGCTGAGTTCCATTTTTAAATTGTGTAAACACTTGGTGTTTCAAGTTTCAAGTTTCAAAAAGGTTTTGTTAATCTCATAAATCCAAGCATGTTATGAAGTGAAAGTGGAGTAATATTCTTGTTTTTCTGAAATTATTCTTGTTTTAAAACGTGTTCTAAGTTCTAGGTGTTGGTTTGGAAGTTTGAAAAAGATATTTGAAGAAAATCAGTTTTTAAGAAAGTTTATGTTTATTTTTTGGTTATAATCTTACTGTTCCATAAGCTAGTCCCACAAGCTCTTGACACCAGCTTGTGGGCTTAGCTCATTGGGGCTTGGATTGTGTGTGCTTGTTTGGTGGTGACTGTGTAGGTGCAAACAAGGACAAGGGTATGATAATCACCACCTTCTTGCCTTCATAAGCTCCTCAGCAAAGTTCAGCACAAGCCACCAGCTTGTGGGAGGTGACATAGCAGTCACTGAGGGACCTGGATGTAGGTCCCTCTAGGTAGCATCCTCATTTCCTTTTTGAGTTTTCAAATTTTCAGATTTTTTGTGATTTTTGTGACTTTGTGAAAAAGTTGGTTAAGTGTTTAAGTGACTGCTTGATTGGTTTGATTATGCTCATGCTAGTGTAATATGCATGTTAGAAGCTAGGTCAAGCAGATCTGTGCAAGCTTGATGTGATTTGGTTTGTAAAAATCATTTTCAGAAATATAAAGGTGTGTTTGGATTAAGGCTTAAGTAGGGTTGAATGATTTTAATATTGGCTTAAAACCTGTTATAACCACTCACTAGGTATTTGTTAGGTAGTGTATGCACTTGTCTTTCAGTTTGGTAGGATATTGAACAAGTTTGCATGTTAAAACATTGGATAAAATAGCATAAATCAGAAAGTGTCTTGTGTGACTGATTTTGGTGGAATTTTTGATCATCAATTTGCTAATCTGCTAGATTCTAGGGATAAGTAGGATTGTGTATCATTTCTATGTTATTTGGTTAGGATTTGTGCAAATTATGAGCTCTTGAAAATCAATTTTGTGCCAAGTAAACCAGGACACTATTCATCAGTTAACATAGGGCTTAATCAGAAACTTCTTGTGCTTTGTTTGTGCGATTCTTGGCTAGAACCTGCTTGTTTTTGTGTATAATTTGACTCCCTATACTCAACTGAGTATAGGGGTGCCTTATTGCCCAATATAAGCAATCAAATAAGCTCTCCTGAGCTTATTGGTCAACTGACCAACAAAATACACTACCAGTGGGAACTCCTTTCCCACTGCTAGCACAATTGTTTCCCCTGCTTCACTAGCAGACAAAGCTTTTGATGTCACTTTCAGAAAGTTTGATTTTTTTGTCTCTAGTGCACTAAAATTGGAATTAGGACTTGAAACCAATTCCATTATTTTTCTTATTTTATTTAGGATTTTTCTGTTTAATTAAATTTTTATTTACTGTTCATTTACTCTTTTTTAGGTTTTATTGCATTTTTAATTAACCTTAATATTTCTGTTTTTGGCATTTAGTGCCAAAAATCAATATTTTTCAGTTTTAACATTTTTCTTAGATTTAGAAAAACATTTTAAGAGTTTTAGTATAAAAAGTTTCTACTGTTCATCTTTTAATTATTTTGTATAATTAATTTAAGTTAATTAGGGTTTAATATTAAACTGTTTTTGTCTTTTAGTGGTAAATTTTATATTTTTCAAACTTTTTCATTTTTCTACTGTTCATTAGAGTAAATTAGGATTTTTAAAATTGGTAAATTATTTTTAGCATTATTTTATTATTTTTTATAATTATTTTAGTTTTAAAATAGTTTTTAGTAATTTAAAAATAGAAAAATAGTTTTCAAAAATTAGGAAAAATACTTTTTAGTCTTTAGATAATATAAGTAAGTTATTTGTTCAATAAAATAATATTTTGGACATTTTGATTAATTATATTTAATTTTAGGGCTTTAATTAGCATTTAAAATTGAATATTTAATTAATAAAAGGTTTTAAAATATTTTTATTGGATTTTTATTCTTATTTATATTATTTTAGACTACTTTTAGCTTTTAATTAATTTTTAGGTTTAAAATTTTTAATTTTGTAGTTTTTTACGGTTTTACGTGAACGATTTTTCGTCTTAGCTCGATCCGTCTTCGTAACCGTCATTTCTTTCTTATTTCTATTTTCTTTTCTTCTCAATATAATCACAAACATTAATCAATTCAGTTCATAACACACTAGCCTCCTCGAGAACGAACTCACTTTTAGGGTCATTCACACACGGTTTTCCTAAATCGTCGTGCATACTTGCCCTATTTTGTTGCTCTTTTCCTAAAGGGTAGCAAAAACATCATTATCATTTTGGCGCCGCTGCTGGGGAGGCGTGTTGTGTTTTGATTGAACCATTTTTGTTTTTATACTAACCATAATTAGTATTTTTATTAGTAGCACTCTACTAATACGTATTATCGTTTTTCGGTGTTTGTGGGAATACTATTAATATATTGTATACGTAGAACAATAAATTCACAAGTACTCCAAATACGTGAGAAATCACAACCTTGACATGGGAGGTCATTACCCATCATTGTATTCGAATCTCAAACCAAAGAAAAAGGCAAAAATAGATAAATAGTTTCGTGAAGCTCAATTTTGAAAAATACAAACTATAAGGTGGGTATAAGGCGGTTGTATTTCACGACCTAAAGGAAAAAGGCTCTTAAGTGCTTCGCGCCGCCTCGTTTCCTCCACTTGCTTGTGCGTATTTGATTTTGAGAGTGAATCGAGGGTTTTGCCGCCCAAAGTATTCTTACATATCATATATATTTTCTTGGTTTCTATTGATTAAACCCTCTTGAACGATTTGGTGTTCCACCATCGTTCTAAAGTCATCGAAGGCGTTCACTTCACGTGATCGTTTTCATTCCTTGAGGCTTCTTTAATCGAGAGATTTGATTAAGGAGGAGATTTGTAGATTTTTGTCTACTTAATACATTCACCAATATCTAAAAAAAGTTAAAACCATCAAAAACCACAAAAAAATTGAAAAATACAAAACACCAAAAAGAATCTTCTTTGCTCATCCCATCGTTGTACGTGACGTTTATTCTTACTCGCAATCAAGCAAAACGTGTACGTAAACGTAGAAACCTAAAGGAGGCAACACTTACTCCTAATTTTTCTAGTGAAGAGACTCCAAGTGAGGAACCTATTGTAGAACAAGAAGCTATCATGGCTAATCGTACTATGATGGAGTTGCTTCAAGAACCCACCGAGGGTTTTGGAGAGGCCATTGTAATTCCCGCCATCCTTGCGGAGAACTTCGAGATCAAGATGGGTTTAATGTCTATGCTTCAAGCAAACAAGTTTCGCGGACACGAAAAAGACAACCAACATTATCACATTAGGCAATTTAATCGTCTCACCGCGACAAGCAAGTTTAAGGATGTACCACACGATGCCATTAAGATGATGTTGTTTCCCTACTCGTTAGATGGACACGCCAAGATATGGCTTGAGAAAGAACCGCCAAATTCGATTTTGACATGGGCCGATCTCGTGTCTAAATTTGTGAATCAATTTTTTCCACCATCTAAAACAACACATTTGAAAAACAAGATTTCACGATTTACACAAAGATCTAATGAAAGTTTTTCAATGGCTTGGGAAAGGTTTAAAGAAATGTTACATGAATGTCCACACCATGATTTTTCCGAATTGCATCAAATTGACACTTTTTATAATGGGCTTAATGATCATGAACGAGATTACTTAAATGCCGCCGCGGGTGGTAAGTTTTTGTGCAAAACAACCGAAGAGGCTTTGAAAATAATTGAAAATAGGTCTAAGGTTTATAGCCCTCGTAACACACCGAGTGTTGCCAATTTGGGTTCGTCATCGTCTCGTTCCATTAATGCCTTGCAAGATGAAGCAAATGAGGAGAATCGGTTTTTCGATAGGTTTTCGACTCTTATGTCTCATTGGAAAGCTCAAGAAGCTTCAAATTCCGCTTCGGTTAAAGCGGTTGCTAAGAGTTGTATTTCGTGTGGTGGAGCTCATGATTTTTCCGATTGCATTACCGCGGATGCTAACACTTCGAATGCTTATGTAGCCATGGGAACTTACAATCAAGTCGGTCAAGGTTCCCGCCAAAATCAAGCTCCACAAAATCAAAATGATAATAACTATCGAAACAACAACCAAGGTGGTAATTACCAAGGCAATCAACGTAACTACAACAAGGGTAATTATCAAAGTGGAAATGGGCAAATTTCAAACCAAAACCAAAACCGTGATTTTCAAACTACCACTCAAGGTTTTCAAAATGATCACACCAAAAATCTTCAAGGATAGTTTTTGAATTATGCTAAGGCTAATGATGCTAAGTTTGACAATATGCAACGTGAAATTGTTAGCTTAAGATCCGAGTTGAAAATCGAGCTTAAAAACGAACTTGCTAATGAACTTAAGACTCATGCTAATAAAATGGAAGGAAATGTCACACGTCTCCAACAAAATCAACAAAAAATGGAGCAAGGTCAACATGAGATTAAGAAAGAATTGTTAAAAGCGGATGCTAGGCAATCTAAATTTGAAGACCGAATGGCAAAAATGTTTGAAGCTATCATGTGTAAGCCCTCTTCTTCGGGTGGTCTTCCTAGTGATACCATCGTGAACCCGAAAGGAGAGTTGAAGGTTATTACTACTCGTAGTGGTAAAACTTTCAAAGAACCCATTTCTCGTCCAAGTACTTCTATGGAGAAGGAAAAAGAGAAAGAACCCGAGGTGGTGGTCGAAAAGGAGCACATTCCAAGCCCACGAAGTACCGCTCAAACCACACCTACGGTTGAACCCACACCAATCATGGAACCCGAGATTCCAAGACCGATGCCTATGCCTATGCCCCAACCCACACCACCCTTACCTTACCCTTCAAGACGAGACAAGGAAAAGGCACAAGAACGAAATAATTATCAATTTGAACTCTTTATGAAAATGTTTCGTGACTTGCAATTTAATATATGTTTTGCCGACGCCTTAGTCATGATGCCGCGATTTGCCGCGAACTTCAAAAGTATGTTGAATAACAAAGAGAAATTGCAAAAGTCGTCTAGTTGTTCATCGGTTTTTTTAAGCCGCATACCTCAAAAAGTCGGTGATCCCAGCAAGTTTTTAATCCCATGTGCTATACAAGACATGGAAAAATGCTACGCCTTGGCCGATCTTGGTGCTAGTATTAATTTGATGCCTCTTGAGATTTTTAAATCGCTCAATCTTCCTGTAGAATCTTGATAACCTATGAATCTATGAAGTGGGTTGATGTTTTCTAGAGAGAGAAACTAGAGAGAGAAAGTGAGATAAAATGTGTGTCTTCTTTATTAAGTGAAAACATGAAATGAACAACAACCACCCCTTTCCAAGGAGGAAAGGGGTATTTATACTTCCAAGTCATATGTGGACTTGGGCCGGCCCATGACAAGCCCATGGACCGGTTCTTACTTAACTTAATAAGCATACTCTAACTACGAGCTATTACAACATAAATAATATTGTGGAGTGACCGATACTTCTAATATACGTAAAAACGTATTTCTAACAATCTCCCCCTAAGGGAGGTCACTCCACGTTACAAAGTTCTAAACCTAGCATACTATACTAAGTCTTCGTTCTTTAGCTCGTAGTCTTTTCTTCTTTTCTTTCTTTTGTTGTGAATATGTTGGTTTGATCTTTTAGGCTTTGGCTTGAGAGCATTGTTCTTTTGGCCTTTCACGTGCGATCTTTGCCTTCTAGTGAATTTTGCCTCCTCGTGACTCCATGTTCCACACACTTATGTCTTTTTGTTGAATTCTCGAAAGTTTCAGAGTTTGGTACAGTGGAAGACTTTATCTTGTACTTTCTTGAATTTTTGCTAAAATTTGATGCAGAAAAACATAAGCATGTGGGAACGACTTCTACAGGTACACCGCAACACCACCGTCTTCACTGGTACACAGCAACGCCACCGTCTTCAACAGGTACACAGCAACGCCACCGTCTTTAACAGGTACACAGCAACGACACGAATAAAAAGGCTTTGAACATTTTATTCTAATTCGGTAGCATTTTAACTCCGGTCGGTGAAGACCGTTGGACGATATTAGATATCGTACCCGTGACGGATAGTTTCAATTAAGTAACTTCCTGACAGGATTTCGCGGGTAAACCCGTTCTCTTTATTCGACCGTCCAAAGCTGACTGCGAACATAAAGAGTGAATCACTTGGATAAATTATCCTTGTGATTTGAAGCCGTCAATTCATGAAACCTGGAACAAGTGAATTTCAATTAAGATTTTCACCATCGTTGCTTTCTAGTTATCACGAGCTCAATTCATAAAGAATCTTGCACGTCACCTACCAAGTGCTGTTTGATGTTAACACTTGAAGGATTTCCACTCGTCACTGTGATCAATAAAGAGTCACTCTGAGTGTTATGGCAAGATCATATGATAATGCGTAGAGGCCTGGAACGAGTTTAAGTTCAATTAAGAATTAAACCACTGTTTCCTTCCAGTTTTTCACAAGATTGGTTCTAAAAGAACCGCACGTGTAACCTATCATGAGCTTGTTTGATGTTGGCTCAAGAAGGATTTCCATCTTCATTGTAATACTTGCATATTACTCGGATGTTCTGGCAATATTACAGGAATACGGCGTAGGACTCATGAAAATCTCTTACTTTTCATAGTGTGTGAGAAAGCAAGGAATAAATGGAAAGTGTCCTAATGAGACTTTTGATGATCTCTTGGCTCTAGACTCGATTGTGCGTTTTGATTTAGTGAGCGATGGCTGGAGAGGAGTGCCACCTTTTCAATACCAGTCTATTCGGAGTGAATAAACCAATAGATAACGTGTTTATCTCCGTGTGATTAAAACAAATACCTTTTGAGAGATATTTGAGTTAGATGGGAAGGGTTGTGCATTGTATCACTGGGTCCATGATGTCTTTCTTCAATACCGAGAATCATTAGCAAAAATGACCTTAATAGCATATGTATTGACCCGGTTTCTGCCTAAATTTGTAAGGAGGGCTTCTTTCTTTACACCCTTTATCTTTACAATTCTTTTTCATTCTTCAACCCCTTCAATGCTTACCAATACGTCATCACTAGCACCTTGTTGTGATTGTTCCAGTGCTAGCTTAAGTACTTGGTCGGCATTCAGCTACGTTCACATTCTTTCTCCATCTTTCCTAGGACTTATAATTCTATCTAGGGAATTGTCCTTGGGAAGATTCCATCGGCTCTGATGAATCATTGGACTAAACCTATTCCTACCACCCTTTTGTCACCACATTCGTCGTGAATTAAGCGTGTTTTGGGAAGGAATTGCCACCATGAAAAATCATTGAAAATCACCTAAAGTACTTGTGATATTGACATCAAAAGTTTCGTAACTTAGGTGTTTTTGATCATCAAAAACGCTCCCCCTTAATACATGCTTTACACATATTAAGTTGGATTATCGTTAATTCTTTTTCATCTTTTAGCCAAGTATCACTTAAGTCTCCTTAATCCCATTTTCTCCCCTTATCCAAAATGTTAACCATTAATATTTGGGATATTAAATGGATTAACCGGTCTTTGGGTAAAAAATGAAATCGATGTTTGGCCATAGAACATGTGAATGCTCCCCCTTAAGTTAATAAGGGATAGTTGTAGTGTTTTAGTATGATATATTTTGAAAGATTTAGAATCTCGTGAGAAATTCTTGAAAAATTATCATACCTTAACACTACACCAAGCCATTAAAGCACAATATTCACAAATATACATATTCACAATTGAAAAACCAATATAAAGTGGACCTAAAATGTACGACCCATTAGATGGATCGTTGCAGTAGCTTGTGGTGCACTAAATATGGTCTACCACCAACGAATCTTTCCAAGCTCCTCATCAATCTACGTTCACGGAGCTTTTGATCAATCTTCTTGATCACGTACTTCGCCATTTGCCGATAACCCGGATGCCAATCCTCCGTCATCTCTGGCAAAGTCCCACCCGAGTTAAGATGCTCCAACTTTCCTCTGACTTGTAGAAGAGTCCCATCACTGTACTTAAAAAGCTCACCCACCCTCATAAACTTCATTAAACCTCGACTGTTCAAGTAGAAAATGCCGCAATTCGGAACAGAAATGCCTGTATAGGGACATCTATCTACATGTTGAGGTAGAACTTGATTCACTGGACGGGTTAAGTTGAGCTTCCTTTGGTAGCTTTCGACTCCCAACTGAAGATCTTCAACTCGTTTCTTGATAACAACGCTTCGTGTGAACATACGAAGTGCTGTATTCAAGGCAGTGAGGTCTTCACGAGGAATATGTGTAAGTTGATCACGAGTCATCAGAAGCAACATATCTTCAATATCCTCAAGACGAATGATAGAAAAATCTCCCTGCTGGATTTTGTATTCTCTGTCATCCTCCCTTTTCAAACGAATCTCCGTCACATGATAATATCCATTCTTGGCTTCAGTTTTCAGCCCTAAGATGCTGGAGATGCGGATATCGGATCTAACGTTACTTCCTGAATTGACTAGACAGCAACCCTTGTACGCCCTTCGGACTCGTTCGTCCCAATGAGATGCACCTATAATAGCATATATATCATAATTACGAGTTACCCTTGGGACCCAGAGTCGGTTTACCTTTTCCTCGATCCAGTGTATTGTCCCCCAGTTGGCAGCTTTCAGCAAGGTCAAGGAGGTTGCGTACTTTGATGAACCCTTCAGAGGATACTCAAGATCATAGGTGACGAAGAAGTCGAGAGCAATCTGATTATCTTGAGTAGGATCAAGTGGAGGTGGAGCTCTTTCTGAATCATGAAGACCTGGCCGTTGAACGGTATTCAGAGCTTTCAGGATCTCATCAGCATAGTACTCGAACTTCATTCGGGTTAACCTGGTTTTGGCGCGAAGTCTTTTATCCTTAAGTGCTTTCTTCACAAAAGACGGAGCAACCGAAGTCTTATACTCATGAGCAAGAAATGCACACAAGTCAATCGGACTACGGATACGGAGATATAGAACATCTCTGTCAGCGTCCGTGATTGGATCATATTGCGCCGCTGCCGTGATCCAAGCCTGTGGCGGTGCAGTATCGTCAATCTCCAACGTGTCTGCCCAGTCTCGTGTGCTTGGTTCAGGAACCGTAGATTGTTGTGCTTGTTGTAGAGGAGTAGAAACGCGAACATCTGCTGGTTCTGATTTAGGCATCTCGGCGGTGTCATGAACGGGTGAGTGTTGTGCAGCTTCAGGTTCTGTTACTGATTCTGCAATCACAGGAGCAACAACAACTGGACTAATAGGGTTAGTGGTAACAGGTATAGATACAGCAATAGAAGTACCGGGAATCGATGAAGCTGTAGTAGCATTCACATCGTGGCGCCACTTAGATCGTCTTGATTCCGTTGATGTTGATTTGTCCTTCTGCGCTGCATCTTTCTTGGACTTGGTTCCAGACTTAGCAGGTTTCTTGGAGCTGGTAACCTTATCTCCCTCTTTTGGCTGTTTACCCCCATCATCATCCTCATCGTTATCCTCATTGCTCCCCTTGGCACTCTCCTCATTACCATTACCACCATCATCACCATCATTATCATCATCATCATCCTCATCATCATCATCACCATCATCGTCATCGTCATCATCCTTTTCTTCTTCTTCTCCTTCTTCTTCCTCTTCTTGACCAGAACCCTCCTCTTCTTCACTTTCTTCCCTTTCTTCCTCAGGCAGAATGTGGTATGGTACCACACTTCCAAACATTTTGAATAACCTATCATCCTCCATGATAGCGTCATTCAGGGATTTGTAAAGAGCCCGTTGAATCCTAGATTTATCAAACGATCCAAGTTCCACCATACGAGCTTTGAGGATCTTCTTTAATTCAAAATCCGTTAACTCATAAGCAATTTTGTAGGCGGATTCTGAAGGATTGGATGACTTGATCATCAAATTATCAGCTGCGAGTGTCTTCAACTCATCACGCAGTTTTGGCATAATGGATTCAACAGATTCTTTCACTCTCTCTTCAACCGTTGCTTCAAGTGCTTCTTTCTGCTCCTTGTATTTATCCCTCATCGCTTGAAGTCTGGTTATACGTGCAGCATGCTTATCAGCTTCAGCCTGCTTAACTTGAGCTAGTTCTTCTGCATGAGCTTTTCGTGTTAACTCCATCTCTGCAGCGAACTTAGCAAGCATCTCTTCTTGGGCTTTCTTAGATGCTTCTTCACTTTGCACTCTTCGAAGTAGCTCTTGGCGAAGATTATCCATCTCTCTTTTTTGATTATCCGTGTGTTTGTCCAACATTTCTGCCATGACAAATGTAGCCATTGATGATGTTCCAGAGCTACTCTGGGAAGGTTGAAGAGGCTCGGTTGTTACTACGGTACTAAGGATGGGAGTTATCGGTGGTGGAAGAAATGGTGTTGAAACCGGTCTGGTTGGTAAGGGTTGAATTGGTGGAGGTTGAGTTGCTAAAGGTTGAGTTACTAACGGTTGAGTAGACACCGTGATAGTAGGAGCACCGGACTCCTTTTCAACACTTGCTGAAACCGGGATGGATGTCTCCTTCGAAGTAGAATACCTTTCAGGTGACCCAAACTCATCAATATCCTCTGGCTCCTCGTACACTTCTTCAATATTTACCCTTGCACCTGAACCACTACCGCCAGTATCTTTCCTACTCCGTTGAATGGCTATCTTCATCATTTTTCTCTCCGTCTTGTCAAGAGTAGGATCAACAACATCTTCTTCGTCACGTAGAACCATCTCATCAGCCTTACCCTTTCCCTTCTTAACCTCAGTCTTCTTCTTCTTGGTTTCGGGTTCAGGTAACGCAGCTGGTTGCTTGCGTTTACCTTTACTCTTGACCGTAGTAGACGAGTCTTCTCCAGTCTGAAGGTTTGCTTTCAGCTTCTTGATTTCTAGCTGGAGTAGCTTGTAATCAGCAGAATCCTTAATTCTTTCCGTCAGAAGGTAATCGGGAATAGGACCAGGAATAACACCACCAGCTGGTCCTTCATGCCTTAAATCCACAATATGATCAACTTCTTCAGTGTGATGACGACTTGCTGCACGCCTATCAATTGTAACATCATTCTTCATACAATAGTTAATGATAAGCTTGATAAATCGAGGGTAAGCAAAGAAATTAGTCTTCAGCTTCTTGTTATGAAAGAGTTGAAAGGTGAATTCTTCCCATAACAATAAAGCATAATCTGCATTTGCGCCTTTGTACATCCCATGGAAGATGTTCATTATTGGACTGTGCAAAGCATCATGCCCAATTGTTTTTGGTGTAAGACATCTACTGAGAATACCCAATAATGCTCTCCAAGGTTGTCCTACTTTAGCAGTGGTAAACTCAGACGCAACTCGTATTTCAGGACATCCAATAGCATCAAATAACTCCATGAGTTCGTCTTTAGTAGGATCCCTCGAGAATACCATACCTTTGGGTGAATCCCTAATGTCGAATATCTTACGGAAGTCTGAAACCTTAATTGTCTGCTGCTTGTTGTCGAGAGTGAAGGTGATCTTGTTTGAAGTGATTTCCTTGGTAGCCCAAAACTCATACATATAATCATAAGGCACCGAGGTAGTACTCCTTAAGGCATTCTTGAAATGAGATTGATCAAGAATTGCTATGGCACTTTGAAACCATGGTGAGTGGATTTTGAGACTGGTTTTAGCCGGTGGTTGTTTGGTATGAACTTGAGTGTTCGTGCTTCGGCAATTGCGGTTTCTCTAGAGTCTTGGATTGCTTGTACTATTGGATTAGTCATTGTATCTGCTTAAGATAAGACATGAAAGGTTGATGCACAAAAACATATATAGATATGTATCATTCTTATATCTAAGCATAACATATTTCAACAACATAATTCAACAAGTACATATAACATGCAAATATTATCAATCAAACACCTCTTCATCCGGAACTTTCCTTCATTCGGAACTTCTTCATCCGGAACATTCCTTCATTCGGAACTTCTTCATTCGGAACTTCTTCATTCGGAACTTCTTCATTCGGAAGTTCTTCATTCGGAACTTCTTCATTCGGAAGTTCTTCATTCGGAACTTCTTTCATTCGGAAGTCCTTCATTCGGAACTTCTTCATTCGGAAGTTCTTCATTCGGAACTTCTTCATTCGGAAGTTCTTCATTCGGAACTTCTTCATTCGGAAGTTCTTCATTCGGAACTTCTTCATTCGGAAGTTCTTCATTCGGAACTTCTTCATTCGGAAGTCCTTCATTCGGAACTTCTTTCATTCGGAAGTTCTTCATTTGGAACTTCTTCATTCGGAAGTCCTTCATTCGGAACTTCTTTTATTCGGAAGTCCTTCATTCGGAACTTCCTTCATTCGGAAGTTCTTCATTCGGAACTTCCTTCATTCGGAAGTTCGTTCGGAACATTCCTTCATTCGGAAGTTTTTCAGAAAATTCCTTCATTCGGAAGTTTATATCCATGTTCATCCGGAACTTTTCAAACGTAGCTATGATGATTAATTCTAAGCGCGTTTGTGAGTTCTAAGGAAATCTAAGGTAACCAACCATAATCTAATCATATTCCGCATAAAACCCATCAAAAATCCCTAATCAATTAAGCCTAAATTGAGGCGAACGAACCCTAACTAGATTTAAATTGATTATCTGAATTAATTAACTGGTTTTACATGATTTAAACGAATTAGGAATTAAATGATTGATGTTTATTACCTTATTGAATCGAATGAATGGAACGGATTGATTAAAATCGAATGTTGTGAGCTTGTGTGTATGTATATCAATGGCGGTAAAGTGAGAAAGATAAACAGTGAAATGAAGAAAAAGAAAAGGGGGCGGGGTATTGTTTTGACTTAGGTCAAAGTTTTGACAAGTTTCAACAAATATCACCTTAAGTCCTTATATTCTTCTATTCTTTTCCTTTTTGGCTCTTATCTTTTCATTTTTCCTTTTTCGTCTCCTATCCATCAATAAACTTAGCCAACTTATCTTTCACACAACTTTGCAATCGCAACCTATTTGCAAATCTCCAAAATCTAAAGCAAGTCCTATCACCTTGAACGAGCACAAGTCGTTTTATAAAGCAATACCACTCATTTACCATTTAGCCATTAATTTTCCACAATCACTTTTGAAAATCAATTTAATGACGAAGATGATTTAATATTTTCTCCCCCTTAAACGATGACCCGTTTTCTATTTAAAGTGCTGTAGTCATTGTTTAAAGAGTCAAATATTGATGAAAACTTTTCCATTTAATGTCTTGAAAAAGATTGATTCGCGGTGTCAATAAGATTTCTCTTATTTTAACAAATAAATGCACTGAGACGTACATTAATTCATGTTAGACCAAGTTATAAAGTAAACTTGATCCCTTTGCATGATTTGGCTTGTAAATCATACCCGAGAAAATTAATTCCCGTTCTGAGCCAACGTTTTCCAAGGAAATACGTGACTTTAATATGAAAACCGGGTTGCAGTCTGAAATAACTACAAGCCATAATGGGCATGTTTTAAAAATGTACAACTTTTATACAGACTCTATTTATGGCACCGTGTCAATATTAATCGACATTTCTAAGGCCGTAAATATTACCGTACTAAAAGACATGCCCGATTTAAAAACGAAAAATATTTTTGGTTTTTCTAGGTTTTATAATTTTTATGGTTTTTGTTGGTTTTATATTTTTGTATTTTTCTTTTGTGGTTTATATATTTACTATAATATACATGATCACGAACAAAGGATACTCTGAATAGTTTACCACGACTATTCAGCTGATTCTTTTGCCAACTCTTTGAGAGTCGCTGGAGTGAATGATTTCATGCCAAGCTTGTCGATCAAAAACTCGATTCGTCCTCGATCTAAGGCTTTGGTGAACATATCCGCCAGCTGGTACTCAGTAGTGACAAAATACAGCTCGATCACTCCGTTCTCCACCTGCTCCTTAATGAAATGGTAGCGAATGTCTATGTGCTTGGCCCGGGAGTGTTGAACATAGTTGCAGCAAAGGGCAATGGCGCTCTTGTTGTCACAATACATCGGGATTTTGTTGAATCCCAAACCGTAGTCAGTTAATTGTGATCTCATCCAAAGGACTTGAGCACAACAACCGGACATGGCGATGTATTCAGCCTCCGTGCTAGAAATTGCAGCGCTTTTCTGCCTTTTTGAAGACCAACTGATCAATCTATCTCCAAGGAGTTGCACAGATCCAGAAGTGCTACGCCTCGTGTCTTGACACCCAGCATGATCAGCATCTGCGTATGATATTAAAGCAATAGAGGAATCTTTCGGATACCATAGACCACGATGAAGTGTTCCTTTTAGGTACCGAAAGATCCTTTTCACAACATGTAGGTGCTTTTCGGTAGGCCGAGCCTGATACCGGGCACACATGCATACAGCAAATTGCAAATCAGGCCTGCTAGCAGTCAGATAGAGAAGGGTGCCGATCATTCCACGGTAAAGTTTTGGATCGACAATAGTCCCATTCCTATCTTCATCTAACTTGGATTTCTCCACCATTGGAGTGTCCACGGGGTCACAATTTTCAAAGTTATATTTCTTTAAAGATTCTAGAGCATATTTGGATTGATTAATAAAGATGCCTCTGGGATTTTGAGAAATCTGTAAACCTAAGAAAAATGAGATTTTTCCCATCATTGACATCTGAAAGCGTGTGGACATTATCTTCTCAAAACGATTTGACAATTCTATGTTAGTGGCAGCAAATATTATATCATCAACATAAATTTGTACCAGAATCATGTCGTTGCCTTCCTTGAGAGTGAATAGAGTGGGGTCCACCTTGCCTTTGGAGAAGCCTTCCGAAATGAGATATGTTGAGAGGAGATCATACCACGCGCGTGGAGCTTGTTTCAACCCATAGAGAGCCTTCTTAAGCTTGTACACATGATTAGGAAACTCCGTGCTAACGAACCCATCCGGCTGACTAACATAGACTTCTTCCCTTAGTTCACCGTTCAAAAATGCCGTCTTCACATCCATTTGATAGACGATCATGTTCATATGAGCAGCATACGCAAGGAATAGTCTAATCGCCTCCAATCTTGCCACAGGAGCAAAAGATTCTTCAAAGTCTATACCCAAGGCTTGTTTATATCCTCTAGCAACCAATCTAGCCTTATTCTTTAATACCGCACCCATCTCATCAAGTTTAACCTTATAAACCCATAACAAGGTAAGGATGTTAACCTTGTCAGGGAGAGGAACTAATTCCCATACTTCAAGTCGTTGGAATTCATTTAGTTCCTCCTGCATGGCTTCAATCCAAGATGATTGAGTCATAGCCTGCTGCCAATTTTTAGGTTCAACTTCAGAGAGAAATGCATCAAAGTAGCAATAGAGTGCACTCTCTTGTAATTGATGGCGTGTAGAGACTGGTCGATCTAGATCTCCAATGACATTCCTAATTGGGTGATCTTTTGTCCATTTAGTGCTATGGTTTTCAATCCTAGGTGGTCTGGAGTGAACAATAGAAGGAGCTTCTTCTGAGGTAGACGCGGCTGAAGGGTTTTCAGGTATCGCTACACCAAAGAAAGGAAGCTCTTGCAGGTGAGCATATTCCAAATCGTGATCAATAGAATCCTCTTCCACATCATTAGGCACAAGTAGGGGTGACGATTCAGGTGTAGTTTGAGAATCACTTGGTGAAGGTGCATCCTGTTCAATGTGAATTGAAGATGCATTAGATAAAGCTTCATTGGCTGGAGCAACAACTTCAGGAATTGGAGCTATCACTACGGGTGCTGGAACTTCATCATTTGGGGGATCGAAGAATTCGTCAAACAACGGTTGAAACAGTTTATCCCACTCGGGTCTTGATGGTGGTAAAAATGATGTAGAAGTAGGATTATTGGGAACTAATCCGGAACTAATAGCACCGGTTCCCATCTCATGAAGCGCGGGTTCAGAGCTGTGTTGCTCAGAAGCCATCGCTGTCAGCTCATCGAAATCTGCGTCCATAGTTTCTACAATCTTGCCAAGACGACGGTTGTAAATTCGGTATGCTTTCTTGGACGGTGAGTAACCAATGAAAATACCTATATCGGCTTTCGGTTGAAGCTTGCCCAAGTTCTCACTATTAATGTTTGGATAACAAAGAGCACCAAACACATGAAAAAATGAAACATCGGGTTTACGGTCATGTAGAAGCTCATAAGGTGTTTTTCCATGGCGTTTCCGAATAATAGAACGGTTTTGGGTGAAACATGCAGTAGATATAGCCTCTGCCCACAAGAACAATGGAGCGTTCGCATAAATAAGCATAGTCCTAGCAGCTTCCATAAGTGTACGATTCCGTCTTTCAACGACACCGTTTTGTTGTGGAGTGCGTGCAGCGGATGTTTCATGTGAGATACCAACTCCTTCATAGTAATCACGAAGAGTCTGGTTGACGAACTCTGTTCCATTGTTTGTACGAATACGGCGGACAGTAGTATTCAAACGTACCTGAATGAATTTCAGAAAAGTGATGATAGCCTTCGGTGCTTCATCCTTTGTACGTAGAAATCTAACCCATGTAAACCTAGAGAAATCATCCACAATAACCAGAATGAATTTCTTACCGCTCACACTTTCAGTTCTCATTGGTCCACAAAGATCCATATGCAAAAGATGAAGTTTTTCTTGATTGGTGTCTTCAGCTTTGGGCTTGTAAGATTTCTTGGTACTTTTCCCCCTTGAACACGCGGAACATAAATGGTCCTTGTGAAATTTAAGCTTTGGAAGACCACGAACTAATTCGTTTTTAGCTAGATGATTATTAGCATCAAAGTTAAGATGAGATAATCTGCGATGCCATAACCATGACTTGGTCTTAGATGCTTTAGAGAGAAGACATACTGGAGAGGCGGCCATCATGTCTTGTAAGGACAAGGTATAAAGATTTGCACCACGAGATCCCTTCAATAAATCTTTTCCTTCCAAGTTGCGGATGAAACAAGTGTGTTGTCGAAAAGCAACCTCAAGGTTGGAATCACAAAACTGTCCTACTGAGAATAAATTATGACCAAGACCTTCTACATAGTATACCCTTGAAATCGTAACGTTTCCAATCTGATATTCACCATACCCCATTATCTTTACTATATGATCATTCCCGAATTTAACCGTACCAAGAAACTTGCTGACGAAATTTCGGAGCATCGAGCGATCTCCGGTCATATGTTTTGAACAACCGGAGTCCAAATACCACAGGATGATTTGGACCACCTGAAAATATCACCACACGAAGACAATGTAGAGGTATTGGAATCTGAGTGTTCCTTGTTATTAGCAGGTACAGATTTAATAATCTTAGATTTTCTAACTCTAGGTTTCTTAGATTTCCTAGCCTTTTTCTTCCTAGTTGGTGGTGTAGATTCTAGTTGGCTTAAATCCTGAGGTATTTCTTCACTGATAGGCACTATAGTGGGGGCTGACCTAATTAAAGGGCGCTGTTTCCATACTTGAGTGCGAGTGTTCCTAACTAAAGGACGCTCAGACCTAACCTCAATGGATGCGTTCCTAGTTAAAGGGCACATTTTTCTATCTAATGTAAAGGTCCTACCAGTGGGACGCCATTGCCAGCCAACTTGGGCACGAGTTCTACCTGTTGGCTTCCATTCAAGACCATTCCTAATGGCATTTATTTCATTCACATGATCAATAAGACACAAATCATGACGTTGGGAAAACATACATTCATTACAATTCCAACAATTCAAATTAGAATTCACGAATGGTTTAGGCTTCTGCACAGGCGTAGAGCTTTTAGTCTTAACATGATTCTTTTTATTTAAAACTGAACTAGCATTCCTATGGTGAGCTTCTACTTTCTTCTTTTTGGTGCTACTAGTGGAGGGCTTGATCTTATCTTTCTTGAGTGGCGATCCTTTAGCCTTAGTAGTCTCTTTTAATCCTGTAGAAGGCAAAGTGGGAACATTAGCAACAGATTTTAAAGGTGCCTTACTTGATAATGCTAGTGACGGTTTTGCTCCTGGAGTCTTATTGAATGGAGTTACAGCAATGGGCCTATTAGTGAGTAGTGCAGAACCTGGTGTACCTATGTATTGCAAATATGCTAAGCAATATTGAACTCGCTTAATATATTCATGAGCCGAATAATAGTAGCTACTTGAGGGATCTAAGGCATAAAGATCGTCTAAAATATCCCTAACAAGATCTACATGCTTAATGGCATTCCTCATATAATCATCGTAGGTAACCGGGTTTCTCTTATGAAGCGGGTTCTTATAAAGCACTACTGACTTGGTTGTTGGAGCACTAGTGGACGATGCAGAGTCGGTAGCTAAGTTATCAACAACTTCTTGTCGGGTGAGAAGAAGTGTCTCCTTTAACTCGGCCAAAACCATGTTTTTGTCAATGAGCAGGATGTTTAAGTCAGAGATTTCTTCACACTTTTGGTTCAGTTGTTCAACATAAGATTGTTGTTGTGCCGCATTAAAAGCGAAGCGTTCTTCTAGTGAACCATAAAGAGCGGATAGTCCCTGTCTTGTCCGATCCATCTCCCCTAGAACAGACGAAAGTCTAATTTCTAAGACCTGGTTTTTAGACTCTGCAGCCGCTAGTTCCAATTTTAGTGTTTCATTTGATGACACATCTCTCTTCAGTCTCATAATCTCTTCCTCTAATGCCTTAACAATTGCAATCATCTTGTCACTCGTCTCAACACCGTTTTCACAACCATTTGATATCAAAAGATCCTCATTTTGAGTTTGTTGTTTTAATTCTAAAGATATACAATGTTGTTCTAGTTGATTAAATCGTTTTGAAAGTAAATTGTAAGAATCTTGTAGCTTTAAAAACTCAGCGTTAGATTCGTGACAAGAATGATTATCTACCTCATTTACAATATCAGCAACATTTACAGAGAGATCACAAACATCATCACAAATATTCACAGCATCACAATTAATCATAGTGGATGTAAGCTCATTCGAATAATTAACATTTACAGTAGTAAGCACATCACACGAAATTACTGCGGACAATAATCGGTCATATTCGGTTAAAATCTTTTCTTTTTCAATTAGTTGTAGTTCGTAAGCGGTGTCCATTTCATAAAACACTTTTTGAACTTCACCAATTTCAAACACAAGATTTTCCTTAAGAGATGCAAAACTTCCTTTTAGACTTTCGACAAACGGATTGATCTCATTTTTAAACACCTCGTTCATATGTTCGAAAGCCCATTCTCCGGCGTTTAAGCCATTTGAAGTCGTACATTCCAAAATGACCTTGTCAAAATTAGTAAAGTATTGACTAATCTCTTGCAAGTTTAACCATACAGTGCTAACAGGTGGAAGATCCTTTGGAATTTCCTTAGGACCTTCCATATTGCTGGGTGAGGTTGTGTAGCATATTGTGATGAAGGTGCACTAAACTGATATTGTTGCTGATGTGAGGTGGGTGGTTGCGGTAGAATCGAGTATTGGGGGAAGGTTGGTGTCATGTAAGGTGATGGATGATAGGATTGATGTCCCAAGATATAAGGAGTGTTGTTGTGAGACAAGCTTGGTTGATTTGCCATCAAAGCTAATGAATCAGGGTACATACCTCGAGGCGAACGGTGCATGATCACATGTTTCTCATGCTGCTGAAGGAAAGCATAGAGTTGATCCAAATTGCACTTATGCAAATCCCTGGTTAACTTAACATCGGTAATATACTCACCCCATTCAGCTTGAGGTAAAGTATTCAAGAATTTGGTGTTAACCTGGAATGGAGCAATCACAAGATTGTATACATTCAGATCATTCATGAGAGTGGTGAACCTGAAGTAATAATCGTGAAGCGTTTCCCCTGGGTTGTACGCGAATCTATCAAACAGATCATACAACTGACATTCCCTTTCCTGTTTTGTGAGAGACGTACCTTGTAGCAACACCTTTAGACGTTCCCATAAATCCTTTGCCACCGTATACTGACTTACCATCTGATAGATGTCATGGGGAAGAGCTTGGAGAATGGTTTGAAGAGCCTTTTCGTCTGCATCGGCAACAAGTTGTTGAGCTGGTGTAAGTTCTTCAAATTCTCTTGGTCGAGTCACATTGTTAGCCACGATGGTACCATAGTCAAGTGGACCATTTAAAATTGACTTAACCATAAGCCTCCCATAAACCGGTTTTCCCTTAAGGTAAGACATCATCCGGCCTTGCCATGCTTCAAAAACTTCTTTGATGAGCATTGGCGGGCGATTATCCGTTCCCGTAATGACGGAAATATCCGTAAGTGATGTCATCTGAGGCATTACTGAATTCGGATTCATTTTGTTAACTTCAAAGAGACAAAGATTATCGGTTGATCGAACAGTGAAGTAAAGCTTGTGAATTGTGTTGAGTTTTTGTTGTAAGAAACCAAGATTAAATCCTCAAAAAAATCGTCGAAAAAACAAGCAAAATAACCCTTGATTCGGAACTTTTTTGTTGATTCGGAAGTTTGATTCGGAAGATTTGGCTTGGAATACCTTGATTCGGAACTTTTGGTTCGAAAGTCTTGATCCGGAACTTTCCCTTGATCCGGAACTTTTCTCCTTGATCCGGAACTTTCCTTGATCCGGAACTTTTGGTTCGGAACTTCCTTGATCCGGAACTTTCCTTGATCCGGAACTTTTTGGTTCGGAACTTCCTTGATCCGGAACTTTCCTTGATCCGGAACTTTTGGTTCGGAACTTTTTGGTTCGGAACTTTTGTTGATCCGGAACTTTGGTTGATCCGGAACTTTTTGGTTCGGAACTTTGGTTGATCCGGAACTTGTTGGTTCGGAACTTTTGCTGGGTAATCAGAAGGTTGTACGATGAACAGTCGAAAAAAAAAATGAAGATTAAACCCAGATTTTTACCAAATAACCCAAAAAGTTTTGTGATTTCTACAATAATAAGTAACAACTAATACTTATCTACTAATCCCAATCACAAAAACACCAAAAACACCAAGAATCAAGATGGATCTTCTTAAAAACACTAATAAAATCAAAAACTAAAAAACCACACAAATCATTACCATAAATCACCCCATAGCTCTTGATACCAAATGTAGAATCTTGATAACCTATGAATCTATGAAGTGGGTTGATGTTTTCTAGAGAGAGAAACTAGAGAGAGAAAGTGAGAGAAAATGTGTGTCTTCTTTATTAAGTGAAAACATGAAATGAACAACAACCACCCCTTTCCAAGGAGGAAAGGGGTATTTATACTTCCAAGTCATATGTGGACTTGGGCCGGCCCATGACAAGCCCATGGACCGGTTCTTACTTAACTTAATAAGCATACTCTAACTACGAGCTATTACAACATAAATAATATTGTGGAGTGACCGATACTTCTAATATACGTAAAAACGTATTTCTAACACTTCCCAATCTCACTCCTTCAAGAATGTCAATCGAAATGGCCGATCATTCTACGATTCTAGCTTGTGGAGTTGCCGAGGACGTCTTTGTGAAAGTTGGAAAGTTCTACTATCCCGTAGACTTTATTGTTGTTGACATTCCTATCGATCCTAAGGTTCCTCTAATTTTAGGTCGATCATTTTTGGATACCTCGAGAGCACTTATCGATGTGCATGCAAGGAAAATCACTCTTCGTTTCAATGAGGAAGAACTCGTCATTAACGCAACTCAAAACTCCACACTTTCTCATGTGTATTCGATCACGTCTTTGTATAATGTCAATCCCATCAAAAACATTTGCAAAAAGATTTCAAAAAGAGTTTTAGGAGTTGTTGAGAAAAATGAAGTTCCGTCCCCTCCGCCGGTGGAGGTTAAGAGTGTTAAGCCTACGATTCCAATTGTGAATGATTCTTCGGATGATGAATATGTTGATCCCGATGGGGAAGTTTTCTTTGTTGACAAACGTTTTGAGAACTTACCACCACCTTTGCCAAAACGGTTTTCAAATGTGAGAATTTTTAGTGTGACTAACATTGCTTTAGAAACACCAAATATTTTTGACATAATTAAATCGGGTTTTCACAAGGAGAGTTTAAAAGATGAAAAAGGAAAAGATTTTGAATTGAATTTAAAAGATTTTTCTATAACTCTAACTCCGTCATCACCACGTAAAATGAGAGCTAAAAGCTCGTCTTCTCCTTTTGACGATGCTTTATGTGGACTTAGTGTGGGGGAATCCCCTTATGTTCCCTCCCCTTTCTCCATCGAGGACGAGATATTTGATCCTGGAATTACTTATAAAGGGAAATCTCGGTCTTCCACGGATGCAATAAATGGAAAATCTTTTCATTTGATTGGTGCGAGTCTACCTCGAGTAGCTCAATGTTTTCATGACTTACCCATTGTCCCACCCTTCTATTTCTTCTCATCTAATTTCTTGAAACTCTTTGAGTTTTTGTTGGCACACGATGAAGTGGCGTTGATTTGTTTTTCCAATGAAAACAAAAACGCCATCTTCGATCCCGGTATTTTGCACCATCAAAGGACTTAGTCCTTAATACCGGTTGTTTTTGGGCCTTGTTTATCATGTAAGTCCCACTAAATATTGACCATACCATGATTATCCCTAAATAATCACATTTATGGGGATTCGAGTCGAGCTTTTGACTCGGTTATAAAAAACAAGGTGCCTCGTGGGGGAGTCCCATGCTTATCCATGTACATATTATTGCTTTCTAATTAGCTCAATGTGAGGGGATTTGTGCCCTTCCAACCTTTGTTTCGTGGTTGTTTGTGCATTGTGGCTTTTAGATCATGATCTTCACGATTGAAGCCTCTCGTGTTCGTTTTATGGGAGCACTCGATCGTTTGATTTGAAGACTTTCCCAATATCCAAATGATATATCCTTTGATGTTCTAACCTTACGTTATTAGCACACTTCATAAACGGCTATTAATTTATTGGTTACACCCTTTCCATGCTAGATTAGGCATTCGACTACGTCTCTAGTATGGGGGTGTTTGCACCCCTAGACTCGAAACATTGAGGACAATGTTTAACTTTAGTATGGGGGTGAATAGATACTTGCCTTGCCAAACCTTCACGCTTTCCAAAGTTTATCTTTTTGTTTATCGTTTTTGTTGCAAAATAAGGCTAAAAATGGCCAAATTTTAAAAATTTTCTCATATTTTATAAGTGTTTGAAGACACGAATGTAGATTTTCCGATGGCGAGAATAAGAGTAATTTTTGACTCGACCGTGCGTGTTGAGCACTTAGCTTTGATTCCTTAACTACACATTAGGCTAAGTCTCTTAAATGAGGACGAGAAATGATAGGGTTAATTATAAGTTACTATGCTAAACGTAGAGTACTCGTATTCTTTCAAAAACTCATGTGTTCTCGTTATTTGCTTATTCTCCCTTCGCTTGTAAATATTTTTTGCTTAATAAATATTGACTTAGTGGTTTAGTTGGGATTGTTGGGTTTCTAGTCTTTTCTAGTAGCTTCCGTGTAATTAAATTGGGAAGATATTAAGGTATCGCCAGCGTCACGGTTTTGAAGTATTGGCATCCGAGTAATCAAAAGCTTCACCCAATAATAATATTTCAAGTGCTCACCTAAATCTAGAAAACAATTTGAAGCCCCACAAGGCCGAAAAATCTATGCAAAATTGAAAGTGAATCAAGCCTTAATCTTCGAAGATTTAAAGATCCAAAATTCGCTTTAACGTGAGGATATACGTCTTTGGCTAATAAAACCACCGATGAGGCGGATAATAAAAGGCAAGGCAAGACCGAAGTCATAATAAGAGCTTCATGGCGAAGTTGAATAAAAGATGGAGGTAAACCAAAGATAATAAGGCCCTTCCGTTAGGGGGCGTATAAAAGTCTTGGTAATAAGTCTCATGTTCAAAACCGTTATAAAACCGTGTTTATCGATTCTTCTTGTCAACTTAATTTTTTGACATCGTTGTCTATTAGGATGGGTTATTGATTTGATGGTCTTGGTTACACCGTTAGGACTCTATTTTTAGACCTAAATCTCTATTATCGCATAAGTCAAACAATGTATCCTTGTGAGACATTCAAGACAAAATAAAATATAAGAGATACAACTTAGGGATAATGGGAGGATAAGTACGTGATTAGGGCAGATGAGTAGTGTTAGCATTACTAACTTATAATGACAATGATCTCGTTGCACGCTTGGCATGGAATTAGGGTGAAAATCGAGGACGATGAAATTATTTCTAACGAAGCATTCACGTGTTCTTATTCTATGAACCTAAACGTCCCATTTTGCGATGAAAATCATACATTATGGCTAAAACGCAAGTAGTAGTAATAGTAGTAGTGTAGCTAGTTTATCATTCCAATAACGCGAATAAAATTAAATTTTGGAGGTGCTATGATACTTTATTCTAGCATTGCGTGAGGGCACGACAATGGTTTAGTATGGGGGAGTGATGAGACTGCTTTTATACATAGTCTCATCGTCCAAATCGGGCTTAAAATGAATAAAATATCATTAAAACTGCCAAATATATGCTCGTGTTTGTTGCTTGTGTATTTTAGGTACGGATATTGAGGAAATGGCAAAAGATCACAAGAATCAATCAAAAACGAACACGGGAAACGAAGCCGCACAATGAACCGGGCCCAAATCTGGAATTTCCAAAAATGACCTTGAAGAATTGAAGATTGGCAACATTGGTCCCTCATTTTGAAGACTTGGCAATTTATACCCTTGTAAAACTTATAAAATGCATTGAGGTCCCTAAATTATCAAGATGTTACAAGAACAGCCCTTGAAGATTGAAGAAATTACATTTCAAGTCCTTGTTTTAAGTTTGAAAAGTAATTGTGCCAAAAGTGACAAGTTTCCAAAGCTGTTATCAAAGGAATTGAAGTTTGGTAGCTGTTTATAGAAAATGAAGAAACAAAGAAACCTTGGGGGCCATTACTGTCCAGACAACAAACTTCATTCCACCACTCATATCATGACACCTCACCATAACCCACCCATTTACCCAAACCCTTACCCGTCTTACCCACAACCCATAACCCAATACCCAGGTTTATTAAATAAACCTGGTCAAACACTCAGTCAACCCCTCTTAACTTTCCCACTCAAACACTTAATTTAAAATCCATATAACCCAAAATAGATTAAACCTGTGCTAATCACCCCATAAACCCTAATATCCCCAGAACCAATCAACCTAAAATCAAAGGGTTTTTGACCCAGCTTTTCCAGATGGATAATTAAGGTTTTTGTCACCAAAACCCACACCAAAACCATGAGCCAAGACAACCCCATGTGAGTGTAGGGCCTCCCTGCACGTCACTTTCTTCCTCAAAAAAAAACCCAGACACATCCAACGTCCCATATGATTCTACTTGTCCCACAAGGCCAAATTAACGTTCCAAGATCAAGAATACAGCTGGACATCACATCAAGATCACATGTTGCCATATTGACCAAGATTACAAGAGAAGAACAAAGGGCATTTTAGGGTTTTTCTACATTAGGGTTTAAGCAAACTAGAACCTTCTATCTACTTGTATAAATACAAGCCGTATGTGGCTGTATTTCCTTGTTCCAGTTTTTAGCTTTCATCACTTGTAATCCCCTTTTCTTAATATAAAAGTTTGGTGTCTGTGTTTGAACAATTTAATTCCTTTTTATGATTATTAAAAGTTTGGTTTGTGATTGAGAAGCTAGCTGAGTTCCATTTTTAAATTGTGTAAACACTTGGTGTTTCAAGTTTCATGTTTCAAAAAGATTTTGAAAAGGTTTTGTTAATCTCAGAAATCCAAGCATTTTATAAAGTGAAAGAGGAGTAATATTCTTGTTTTTTTGAAATTATTCTTGTTTTAAAACGTGTTCTAAGTTCTAGGTGTTGGTTTGGAAGTTTGAAAAAGATAGTTGAAGAAAATCAGTTTTTAAGAAAGTTTCTGTTTATTTTTTGGTTATAATCTTACTGTTCCATAAGCTAGTCCCACAAGCTCTTGACACCAGCTTGTGGGCTTAGCTCATTGGGGCTTGGATTGTGTGTGCTTGTTTGGTGGTGACTGTGCAGGTGCAAACAAGGACAAGGGTATCATCATCACCAGCTTCTTGCCTTCATAAGCTCCTCAGCAAAGTTCAGCACAAGCCACCAGCTTGTGGGAGGTGACATAGCAGTCACTGAGGGACCTGGATGTAGGTCCCTCTAGGTAGCATCCTCATTTCCTTTTTGAGTTTTCAAATTTTCAGATTTTGTGTGATTTTTGTGACTTTGTGAAAAAGTTGGTTAAGTGTTTAAGTGACTGCTTGATTGGTTTGATTATGCTCATGCTAGTGTAATATGCATGTTAGAAGCTAGGTCAAGCAGATCTGTGCAAGCTTGATGTGATTTGGTTTGTAAAAATCATCTTCAGAAATATAAAGGTGTGTTTGTATTAAGGCTTAAGTAGGGTTGAATGATTTTAATATTGGCTTAAAACCTGTTATAACCACTCACTAGGTAGTTGTTAGGTAGTGTATGCACATGTCTTTCAGTTTGGTAGGATATTGAACAAGTTTGCATGTTAAAACATTGGATAAAATAGCATAAATCAGAAAGTGTCTTGTGTGACTGATTTTGGTGGAATTTTTGATCATCAATTTGCTAATCTGCTAGATTCTAGGGATAAGTAGGATTGTGTATCATTTCTATGTTATTTGGTTAGGATTTGTGCAAATTATAAGCTCTTGAAAATCAATTTTGTGCCAAGTAAACCAGGACACTATTCATCAGTTAACATAGGGCTTAATCAGAAACTTCTTGTGCTTTGTTTGTGTGATTCTTGGCTAGAACCTGCTTGTTTTTTTGTATAATTTGACTCCCTGTACTCAACTGAGTATAGGGGTGCCTTATTGCCCAATATAAGCAATCAAATAAGCTCTCCTGAGCTTATTGGTCAACTGACCAACAAAATACACTACTAGTGGGAACTCCTTTCCCACTGCTAGCACAATTGTTTCCCCTGCTTCACTAGCAGACAAAGCTTTTGATGTGTCACTTTCAGAAAGTTTGATTTTTTTGTCTCTAGTGCACTAAAATTGGAATTAGGACTTGAAACCAATTCCATTATTTTTCTTATTTTATTTAGGATTTTTCTGTTTAATTAAATTTTTATTTACTGTTCATTTACTATTTTTTAGGTTTTATTGCATTTTTAATTAACTTTAATATTTCTGTTTTTGGCATTTAGTGCCAAAAATCAATATTTTTTAGTTTTAACATTTTTCTTAGATTTAGAAAAACATTTTAAGAGTTTTAGTATAAAAAGTTTCTACTGTTCATCTTTTAATTATTTTGTATAATTAATTTAAGTTAATTAGGGTTTAATATTAAACTGTTTTTGTCTTTTAGTTGTAAATTTTATATTTTTCAAACTTTTTCATTTTTCTACTGTTCATTAGAGTAAATTAGGATTTTTAAAATTGGTAAATTATTTTTAGCATTATTTTATTATTTTTTATAATTATTTTAGTTTTAAAATAGTTTTTAGTAATTTAAAAATAGAAAAATAGTTTTCAAAAATTAGGAAAAATACTTTTTAGTCTTTAGATAATATAAGTAAGTTATTTTTTCAATAAAATAATATTTTGGACATTTTGATTAATTATATTTAATTTTAGGGCTTTAATTAGCATTTAAAATTGAATATTTAATTAATAAAAGGTTTGAAAATATTTTTATTGGATTTTTATTCTTATTTATATTATTTTAGACTACTTTTAGCTTTTAATTAATTTTTAGGTTTAAAATTTTTAATTTTGTAGTTTTTTACGGTTTTACGTGAACGATTTTTCGTCTTAGCTCGATCTGTCTTCGTAACCGTCATTTCTTTCTTATTTCTATTTTCTTTTCTTCTCAATATAATCACAAACATTAATCAATTCAGTTCACAACACACTAGCCTCCTCGAGAACGAACTCACTTTTAGGGTCATTCACACACGGTTTTCCTAAATCGTCGTGCATAGTTGCCCTATTTTGTTACTCTTTTCCTAAAGGGTAGCAAAAACATCATTATCAAAAACTGAAATCAAACATCGGTTCCCAAACATAAGCCCAAAACATAATTAAAGTAAATGATATGAGAAGGACAAAACAAGTGCCTAAATAAGCCTAAGTATAAGAAGGCAAAAGGAGAAGAAGTCTAAGGCAGCTTCCATCTTATGCATGTTCTCCAAATGCTCAAGTCTGTCCATGGGTACCTGCCGTTTTGGGACATAGAAAGGAAAGTAACGGCTGAGCAATACGCTTAGTGAACGGATATATGACATAGTATGAATGACTGACACATAAATAAAACTGAAAGCAGCGAAAATGAATAAGTCCTGGAAAACATGGAGTATGTTTATAAAACTGGTTTTATAGTTTGGAAAAACTTATGTTTTTTAATAAGTGTGTAAACACTTATCCTTTTGCCACTAAAATCAAGGAAAAACAAGACCGAATCATGTGTTTATTATCATAAATGTCGGAATTACGCGTGGTTTTGTGTTCTGCGTGTTAAATAGGTACAAATGATCAAAAGAAGAGAAAACACGGGATTTCACGGTCAAATGTCAAAGAAAAGTCAAGAAAGAGATGAAGGAAAAGTCAAAAGACCAAAAGTATGCCAAGATCACGAAAACCGTCAAAACCGACACAACTTTGAAGAAGAGATCAACAAAGCCGAAAATCGAGCTCGTTCTTGTTGGATTAAATATCATTTGAGATTAATGGGCCTTGTGGGTCCCACATTTGCTTAATGGGCCCACAAGCCCATTTTGCTAAAAAGAATGGGACGGATTGAAAAACCAATTGGGCCACCAAGCCCATTACATAAATCTTTTGGGACGGATCATGCATAAATAATTGGTTACTTTGCAAAAATGGGCCAAAAGCCCAATACTTAATAAACACAAGACGTTTGTGTTTCTTTATGCTTGATAAACTGGTCAATGTGACCGGTCAAACCACTTACACAACTTCTCACCCCACACGTAACCCTTATTTACCCCAATCCCTCCCCGTGTTTTCCACTTACCCAACTCACCCCAAATAAATAAAATCAAACCGTTTACCCTTTTCCCCATTTACACTTTGATACAAACAAAGCAAACTCTCACCCACCTCCTTCTTCCCCCAAAATTCGCAACCATCTCCTTCCAAACCCTAATTTCTTGAGCAGTAAAAAAATCATGAGTAAAAATTAGGGCTTTTAATCCAAACATGTGATTCACACGTGTTTGGATTAAATCCCCAAGAAAATCGCATCATCCACTCACTGTGGTCCTCATCCTTGATCCTACGTGGCTAAACACTCGATATTGATTGGTTGTAACACCTCACCAATACCAACCCTCCAATCATATCAAGCCATGCTGGCAATCCGGACTCACGAATCATTTTCATCCGTTGATCAAGAGAAGAAAAGAGAAAGAGAGAAGAATGAAGAAATCAATGGCCAGGATCCATTTGCTTGGGCACCAAGGATGACCTAGAAGGTTCGGGGTTCCCCTATAAAAACCCCCATCTATCATGTAATTAAGCAGCTTTTCTTTATTTTTTTAAATTTTCAGTAAAATAGATTACGGTTTTTAATCTTGTAATTTTTATTCTCAGTTGAATGTAATTTTATTTTAAATTAATGAAAAGTTGAATTTTACTCTCATCTCTCATTTTATATTTCGTCTTTATTTACATTTGAAGTCAAGTTTTAATTCAATCTTTTTATCTTGTTAATGTTACTGTTATAGTTATTATTCATATAAGTATATATATATATATATATATATGTATATATAATAAAAATAAAATAAATAAATAAAGAAAAAGTAAATATTGATTTCCCCCACTGGCAAATCATTAAAGTGGTACTGTTCGGTTAAAGTAATTTGGTTCGAGAGTAGTCGATTGGTTCGAGAGTTTGGCTTATGGTGATGATGTTGATGACTTAAGGTGTTTGTTTTCATTGATAATACGGCTCAGTGCTTGTCTTCTTCCCAACGGTTTTCGCCAAACAGGTTTTAGTCTCTTTTAATTTTACGTTATTATTAAGTGATATAATCTGCTTTTTTTTTGCTTATTTGAAATTGAACTTGCTTAATTGGTTTATGTTATTTGCATAGCTGTCCAGTTTTGATTGCGTTTTATTTCTGCTTATTGTTTTATGTCAGATTCGGTTTGCTTATGATTGATTTAGCTTGTTTGGTTCATTCGTTAGTTGGATCTGCTCATATCCTTACTGCTATTTGAAAGTGTTTGTTGGATTGTTTAAAGTTGGTTTTAATAGATTTGTTATTCGCCTATTAGGATCTATTATTAGTTTGGTTTGAATTTACTTGGATTTCTGTTGCGTATAACTGATTGTTGGCTTAGTCTGCTTATTTGTTATTTGTTTTACCTTTTGCTTATTAGTTTAGCTATAGTAGCTTATTTTTTCCTTTCCTTATTTAACTGTTTGAGCTTATTTATTTAACCGGTATTTTAGCTTATTTAGTTTCAGTCAATAGGATTTAACTTCTTATCTAGCTTATTTGTTTCCTGCCTATTCGAATTCAGCTTATTTGGTTGTATTGCTTATTGTTTTATTGCAAAAACCTCAGACTCAATTGGTCTGAGGTTTTATACTGTCCAAATCAATAGTTCTATAAAAAAATTTATTAGTCAAAAATATTAACAAATTGTGTCTGTCCTGGGACTCGAACCCAGGACCTCTCGTCTGGTAGACCACGTCCCAACCAACTGCTCTATTCTCTTATTTGTGTTTTGTTTCCTTGAATTTAACTAATATATGTAGTTTAAATTGTTGGCGGTTTATTTTAATTAAAATTAGTTAAATTAAATTTAGTTTTATTTATATTAATTAAAAAGTTTTATTTAAATTCAGTTTTTTTTTATAAAATATAAAAAGGATAAAATTTTTTTTAATTTTATTTACTTTAATAAATTTACATTAGTTTTAAATTTCTTTTATAATTTTAAATAGTTTTTTTATATAGATTTAAAATTAGTTTTCAATTATCATTTAAATTTTAGATTAAAAATAAGTTTTCAATTTATTAAGTTTTGTTTATAAATAGATTTTAATTAAAAGTTTTTTTTAAGTTTTATTAATTAGTTAAATTTTATTTTCAAATTAGTAGTTAAAATAGTCAATTAAAATAGTTTTCTTTTAATTAGTTGATTTAAATTAGTTTAAAAAATTCCAAAAAGAGATTTTACCAAAAACAAAGTTAAGTTGAAACGTTAAACCGGAAATCAAATTCGAGTCGAATCGAGGAAAAACAAACTTAATTAATTGGACTAAAAATCCTAGTTTCAAATTGGCGCCGCTGCCGCTTCGCTCGTACGATTGACGATTTTTTCGTGAAGACGTTTGGATTTTGGGATCCATTAATCCTTTGAACGTTACGTTTCTTGTTAACAAAATCAAAAATACAAAAAAAATCAAAAACTTAAAAATACAAAAAAAAAATTAAAAATCACAAAAGCAATTTCTTTCCTAAGAATTGCAACAAAAAAAAATTAAAAAAATACAAAAGTAATACTTTTTCCTAAAAGTATTACACCAAAAATATTACGTATTAGTGTTAATTTTTATTTCGATTTCTTTCGATTTTTCTTGTGAATATATATTTTTCTAAAAAAATACAAAAAGATTTTTCATTTTATTATATTATATTACGTAGCACAATAAAATTACCTACTTTTCAAATAAGCCTTAGTTGGGATTTCATCACCTAACTATTGTAGTCGAATCCTTAACGAGAAAAAAAGGGCAAAATAGATAAATACTAGTAAGACGTTTGAACTCGACATATACAAACTATAAGGTGGGTATAAGGCGACGCGCTATAAAAGGCCGTCTAAGGAAAAAGGTTTTTAAGTGTTTTGTGCCACCTCGTTTCCCCGCTTGCTTGTGCGTATATTGAGAGGGACGACCCATTATTGGTTTGCCAACTCAAGTAGTATTTACGTATATATTTTTGTAGTTTTTTCATATTGCTCCTCGAGAGGGAAAATCCTTTTCCTCTCAAAGTCGACCGAGGTCACCTACCTCATTCCAAAGTTTTAATTGTATGCGCACTCGCGCGCATACATACATACCGATTGGTGTACCAAATACTTCTAATTCTTCTAAAAAGAAGAAGAAGAAAAACAAAAAGACCGTCATTAAAGCCGATCCCGAGAATCGAGCTTTCGACAATACGATGGCAACGGATAATCGACCAATGATTGAGATTCTACAATCTCACGTTGAAGGAAACGATGACGTTGTGGTGCCAAATATTGGAGCTAATCATTTCGAACTTAAATCAGGTTTTATTCAAATGGTTTCCGCTACACCATTTTAGGCCGTACTAATGATGACCCACACGCTCATATCAAACGTTTCATCCAATTAGCTAATACCGTCAAATACAATGGGGTGCCCCAAGAGGCCGTTCGCCTCCAACTTTTTCCTTTTTCCCTCGAGGGACAAGCCCGGATTTGGCTTGATAAGGAACCACCCCAAAGTATTACCACATGGATCGACTTAGAGACCAAGTTCATTAACTACTTTTTCCCACCATCACGGACCACGTCCTTAAGGAATGAAATAATCAACTTTTAGCAACAATATGGGGAAATGTTTAGTGAGTCTTGGGATCGTTTTAAAGATATTTTGAGAAAATGTCCACAACACGGTTTTACTAAAGTTCATCAACTCAACACGTTTTATAATAGTTTAACTCTAAACGACCAAGACTCACTTAATAGTGCCGCGGGGGGCAATATTCTTATGAAAACCATGAACGAGGCTTGGGCCATTATTGAGAACAAGGCAAAAGTGCAAACCAAAAGTGTTAGGGCTAATATGGCAAGTGCTAGTACGAGTAATAATGAGGTGAATGATCAAATTAAGGAGCTTACTTCAATTGTGAAAAACCTTGCTCTAAGAACCGACGCCCTCACTACACATGTGCATGCCGTGAAAGAAAAAAGTGAAACATGTGAGACTTGTGGTGGACCACTTTCATACTTTAATTGTGACAAGGTTTACAATCATCAACAAGAAGTTTATGCTTATAATAACAATGAAATTGATCGGATTCAATTCAAACCAAATGTTGATGTTAACCATTTGTCTTACAAGTCTAATAACTATTTGGCTCCCCCGGGTTTTGTAGCACCACAAAGACCACCCCCACCCGCCCAAAATAGGAACCAAGGTTCTCAACGGGGTAATTTTCAAGGAAATACTAATTAACGGGGTTTTAATCAAAATCAAGGGAATTTTCAAGGGCAAAACCAAGGGTTAAATAATCAAGGATATAATAACCAAAGTTTTCAAAATCAAGGATTTAATCAAGGTTCTAATCAATATCAAAACCAAGGTTTTCCTAATCAAGGTTATAATCAAATGAACATGCATAATCCTCAAATGGACTTGGTTTTACAAAAATTATCCGACCATGAACGAATGATGAGAGAGATGCAAGAATCGATCGATAAGAAGTTTTTGACTATGATTCAAACCTTTCGTCCCCAAGGTACCCTTCCCTCGAACACCGTGACCAATCCTAGGGCTAATGTTAATGCTATCACTACTAGGAGCGGTAAGACAACCGTTGAACCTTCCCCACCTAACCAAGGACCCGAGATACCTTCTTCTTCGACACAACCTCCTTCTTCTTCCACTTGTGACATACCTCTTGTTATGCATTCGTCTACACCTTATGTTCCAACGATACCCAAATTTTCTACCACACCTTCGGTTCCAAAACCGGTTCCTTCACCTTCTATTCCTCCTCCTCCTCCTCCAAAGGATGTGAGTGAGCAATCCACTCCAAAGCCTTCATCTCAACCCAATATACCTTATCCCTCAAGGTCGCGGAAAGAGAAATTGAAGAATAAGGATGATATTCAAGTTTCGAACTTCCTAAAAATGTTCAAACAATTGAATTTTAATATCACCTTTGCCGAGGCGCTCGCTCACATACCTAAGTACGCTAAGATGTTTAAGGATCTTTTAAGTGATAAGGAAAAGTTGCTTGATATTTCCAATACCCAATTGAATGAGAATTGTTCCGCGGTTCTTTTGAGAAAATTACCGGTTAAGTTAGGAGATCCCGGTCGATTCCTTATTCCTTGTAATTTTCCGGGTGTTGAGAATTGTACGGCCTTGGCGGATCTCGGAGCGAGTATCAATCTTATGCCATTGTCCATGTGGAAACAATTATATTTACCCGAGCTAGTCCCCACTCGTATGACATTGGAATTAGCTAACCGTACGGTTGCTTATCCGGTGGGGATAGCCGAGGATGTTTTTGTAGGAGTCGACAAATTCACTTTTCTCGCCGATTTCGTCGTCGTCGACTATGAAATGGATCCCCGTGTTCCCTTAATTGTGGGACGACCCTTCTTGAGAACCGGGCGTACATTAATTGATGTATCCGCGGGTGAACTTATCATGAGGGTCGGGGATGACAAAATCGTCTTTAACATGGGTAAACTTTCCAAACTTCCCGATGAGCCCGAATCCGTGAATTTTATCGATGTGCTCGACGAAGCATGCGAAGAAAATTTTCACGAGGCTTGTAAGAGCGGGATTTCTCTGATAAGTGTGAAAACACTCATCAATAATGATCCTAAAACCATTAAAAACACTGTCAAATACATTATATTAAACTGTTAATTATCAGAATTACGCGTGTATTTGATGTTTGTGTATTTTCAGGTAATATAGGTACATTTGAGACAAATACGAGCTTTCAAGGGATTTTCATAACAAAAGACGAAGAAAAAGACGAAAAGATGATTCAAGGACCCTATTTGCCAAGCTTTTGAAGATCGAGGATTGAACTTGCAATTTTCTACAAGATAAAAGGATGAAAAGAAATTACTTGAAAACCTTTATACACATTTGGAAAGAAGTAAAAGATGAGGGACTTAAAAGGCAAAATGTTGGAAAGTTTAATATCTTGGTCCATTGACCAAGACCGGTCAAACAACACACAAAAAAACATAATACACGTCTTCTTCTCCATTCAAGAGAGAGAGAGACGGTTTCAACTTTTAATCTTCCATAACCTGCAAATCGCCATATCAAACGATCCATGAAGTTTCAGCAAAAGTTTACAACTAGAAAAAGACTCCTTTTGATCTCCTCTACAAGGAGATACTACTTAATTAAATCAAGACTCGAAGATAAAGAAATCCCCAAATTGGAAGAAGATGAAGAACGAAGAGCTAAAACCTCGTATTAAACACGTGGCAATTACTCATTGGCTAGAACACGTCGAAGCTACATCAACACCTCCTCTCTCGACGGCTATATATAGAAGATGAAGCTCTCATTAGAAATCGGTTAGCTTAGGAGTAGTTTCACACACTTAGTTAGAAATTAGTTAGTTAGTTTAGCTTACTTTTAATTTTCTTGTTAAACTCTTGTAACCGAATTAGTTAACCGGTTGTAACAGATTTCTTCATTCTTCCATTAATGAAAAACAGAGTTTTAGTTAAAACTTTCTGTTAGTTCTGTAACAGTTAGATAAATTTGTAACAATTATTCACCTTTAATGAAAATATAAGCGTTTCGTTTTATCTTTTTTTCATCACTATTACCTTAGATTACAAGTTCTTGCGATTCTATAACAGTTCATTCATCTTAGTATGTTGTTATCGTAGTCTTATTTCAGCAGCTTGTAGCTTATGGATGTAAACAAGTTTTTGTTCAGTTGATTTTGTCTTCATTTTCTGTTTAGAAGTTAAAACTGATTTCGCCATTAACGGGGTTTTGTTCTTCAAATTTGTTCTTCAAATTTGTTCTTCTTAATCGTTGTTATTTCCAAAAGTTATTCATTTTTTTTTACAGTTTTGATATTTTCCTTTAAACTGAGTTTTCTTATAGCCTTCATTAAATCCGTATACTCAGTTTCGAAAAGTTGAATCAGTTTATTTTTTTTAGTTCAATACAAAGTTTTCTTGATTTTAGAAGTTTTTCATCTGATTTTGAACGTTGTAGAGTGATAAGCTCATTAGCTATAACGAATTGGTGAGAAGATTTTAACTGAGATTTTAGATCATTTGCATCTTGATTTCAGTAATATTAGCTAGGGTCACATGTTCGAAGATTAGAGATTTTATAAATTGCAGTTCAGATTAGGCGTGTTTGGATTTGCTTATATTATAGCAGGATAGGATATTGGTTTGATTTTCATGCAGGTACTGTAGCAGAATCTTAGAGATTTAGCCTAGTTCTACATTCTGACTTGTAGCTGTAGAGTATTTCGTTTCGATGTCTTTTGCAGGTTCTTGTTTTCGGAAAGTCAAGATTACCAACTCAGAAATATAGTTCAGATAGACTCGTTTGATGCTTGTTGAAATTAGAGGCTTTGGTCAGGTTAATTAGTCGGACGTAAAGGCGTTGTTTGATATAAGGGCAGCTCAGCGCTGAACCCTCGCCATCAGCGGACTAAACGCCGGATGAACGGGTCAAGCACTTATTTCATTTTCTGAATTTTGGTATAATCTGCTAGTGTAATGTTAGTGTAAACTTGTTGGATTGCTACTTGTTATGTTTTTATCTGTTATTCGTACTGAGTTTTTTTGATTCTAGTGTTTCTGCTTTCTAATTCCTACATTTACATCTGATTTGGCTGTTAGGATTAGCTGTATGTAGTTAATATCTTCTAAAAATAAAGCTTTTTAAAAATAGTTAGATAGGAATTAGAATAAGATTTTACAATTCGTTTAATGCAGATATATAGAATGATTTGAGGTTCAAGTTTGCTTGTTTTCCATATTTGGTCCCTGAGTTTGTATGTATTAGTTTAAATTCAAGTCCTGTACCGTTAGTATTAGTGGTCGATAAACCTTACAGTTAAAACTTTATACCATTTTTAGTCCAATTCCGTTAGTCAGTTACTTTGTTAGCCATTTAGTTAGAAACTCATTGCACTAGTAGTCCTATTCTGTTAAATAATTGTTGAGCCAGTTAAATAATGTAGTTGGGCTAGTTTCTTCAATTGGGCCTGTTCAGGTTTTATAGTAATTTGGGCTTGTTCAATTTTAATTCTTTTATAGTTTTATAGAATTTGTTTTTTTTAAAAATTGATTTGTAGATTTTATAAACTTGTTTTTTTTTTAGTTTCATATTATATAAAATTAGTTTTATATTTAGTATTTTGCATTTTTAAACTTTGGTTTTAATTGACGTAATTGCAATGTGTTTTTAGTATAGTACATATACGTAGTAGCTAATATTTTTACCTTTTTATGTGCTTTGTGCCAATTAGAAATAGATTACCAATCAAGCTATTAATACCAAAAACAATTAAGTCAAGCTTAAAACGTTATATCAATTCGAATCGAGCTGAGAAGACAACTACACTAAAAAACGAGATATTAAATGGCGCCGCTGCCGGTTCTTTTCTTGAAGATTAACGATTTCGAGTGAGACGATTGGATTTTGGGACCCGTTCACTTTGTGAACGTTATTTTTACGTATTATAAATCAAAAAGATAAAAAAAATCAAAAAGATAAAAATACAAAAAAATAAAAAATCACAAAATCAATTCTTTTCCTAAAGAATTGAACCAAAAAAATATAAAAATCCAAAAAAGTAATCTTTTTCCTAAAAGATTACAACAAAAATATATATTATATCGATTTCATCGCTTTTTACGTAGATATAGTATTTTTCTTAAAAAAATCAAATAAATACAAAAATATTTTTGATATATTATTATATGTAAATAAGTATACGTATAAGAACAACCAAGTTACCTATTTCCATAAGTATTGCCGAGGCAATACACCGTGTTGAGGGGCGTTCCGGTCCTTGACACGCGTATCGATCAAATAAAATTAAGCAAGAATAGATAAATACTTCCAATTGGCAATAATTCGAAGAATACAAACTACTAAAGTGAATAGATAGGCGACGTGCTATAAAATGCCGTCTAAGGGTTAATAGGTACTTAAGTGCTTCGCGCCACCTAACCCCCCGTTCACTAGTGCGTATTCTAAGAAGGAAGGCTTAATTGGAGGTCTTGCACCCAAGTAGTAATTATATATATACTTTCTTGTGGATATTTCATATCGAAACTCGAAGAGGATAATCTTATTCTTTTCAAAGTCGACCGAGGGCTACTCCCTCATTCCTCGTGTTTACTTACACGTGTACTCGCACACGTGTAAACATACCACCTTTGGTGTATTACTTCCTTCCCCGAGGAAGCTTTTAAACGTCATTATACTTGTATATACATTCGGCCACCTTGTTACACATGGATACTCGTTCCATGTTGGAGATTTTGCAACAACAATCCGCCACCGCTAATTATCCGTTTTGTTCGACTTGTGGTGGTCCACACGATACGTATTTATGTGATCAAAATAATGGTTATTATGGGGAGGGATATGCTTACAATGGAACCGAGAACCTTAATTTTCAACCTAACACTCGAATGGACTACACTTGTAATGACTATATGGGATATTCTGGTTTTTCATCACAACCTCCGCCATCATTTCATGATCAAACCTTTAATGTGCCATACCAAAACCAAGGATTTTCCAATTATGAAGGTTTTCAAAATAATGATAATTTTCAAGGCTATAATCAAGAAACCTTTCATAATCAAGGATTTTCAAACAATGAAGGCTTTCAAAATGATGAGAATTTTCCATGCCATAATCAAGACACCTTTCAACATCAAGGATTTTCATATTCGACCACTTTGCCACACTTGGTTAATCGTCCTATTTTGGAGATATTACAAGACGAGCAATATCGAGCTATGTATGGGCCTTGTGCGACTTGTGGAGCATCACATAATGAAAATAATTGTGATCTATACGCGAGTAATTATGATCAAGGGTTTGATGAGGATTTTCAAAATCAAGAATTTTTAAATCAAGACGATTTTCAAAATGAAGAAAATTTTCAGAGTCCTAATAACAAAACTGTTAACAATCAAGGCATTTATCATTTCTTGAGTAAAGACGCTTTTAATATGGTAATGCAAGCACTTGAGTCAATGCAAGAGGCAACTGATCCGAAAATATTAGGCTTGAGCACATACATCTTGCAACACATGAGACCGAACGATGCTTTACCTGATGATGAGCCTTCTTTGAGAGTAGATGTTGAGGATGATACACTTAGTGATGTTCCTATTATAGACCCTTCCATCTCTCCACCGACTATACTCGAGCCATACACACCTTCATCACCTTTACCTCACGTGGAACCCACCGACTCTTTAACCATGGGGGACGAGCCTCTTAGCACTAATACAAACACCGATTCGGATGAATTAACCTTTTCTAGTGTTGAGAACCTTATCCCAATCCAAAGAGAGCTTGAGAGGGTTTCCAATGAACCATGTGATGAGTTTTGTGTTGATACCTCTTCTCCTCATGATCACATTGAGATTTTATCACATATTGACCTTCATGCTACTACTAGTGATTTTGGTGACTTTGATCTTGATGAATTGTTCAAAGAAAGGGATCATGAGATTGAGGAAGAGTTTGTGAAAGATTTGACACAAATGGAGGATGATGATTGTGATTCTAGTGACGCATCTTATGCTATATCATCCGATGATTTATCTTGTCAAGATAACATTCCTAATTTGGATGAAGAGTTTGCTCCTATAGCAAAAGTGGATCCTTCTCCTCTACCACTTTATGATTCTTGTGATGAAACCTTTGATGATCCTTATGATAGTGATGAGTCTTTTACTTCTGATGATGATGACTCCATTTCTTCTATGACTCCTTCACCTATTCCTCTAAGTGATTTTGTGATACATTCAAATCCGCTTTTTGAGACATGTTTTGATAACCCACTTTTTGAGGAGTGTGAAGAATCTAATAATGAGTCTATAGAAGAAGAACCCTTGATTGATATTCCTTCACTGGTTTTTGAGGATACACCTATTGATTTTCATGATCATATCATATCTTTGAGTGATTCTCTCCTTAATACACCTCCTTTTGAGCTTTATGTTCCCACCCTCCCACCCTTAAAGTTGGTTATTGATGAAGATCCTTTCCTCTTAGAGATTGATACTTTTTCATCTAAGGCACCTTTAGAACTCAAAACCTTTGATATGAACTCTTTTATGGAGATTGATGCCACCATAGAGGATACTCTTGCACATTTTGATATAGAGGTCGACGATAGTGTTTCTAATTTGGAAGAGGAGGTTCGTCTTATTACTACATTGCTTTTTGGGAATATAGAGACTACACCTTCTCCACAAGACACTATTGATCTTGATCCTCCTTTCGCTATGCCTTCTATGGAAGATTACCCACCTTTTGATGATGATGATGAGCCTAATATGGATATACTTGTTATGAATGTTTTGATACCTACACCTTCATATTCTCATGATGCTTTGATATCTAAGGGGGAATCTTATATGGTTGATATGAGCTCATATTCTTATTTTCCCATGAAGGGAAAGGTTTTTGATCCTGGGATACGTATATTTGGGAAATATTGGTTTTCATCTACTCCACTTAAGAGTGTGCTTTCGAGTGATATGGACTTCTTGTATGAGCTTACTTTGGTGATGCTACCTATTTTGGAGTTGTTCGAATGTAGAGATGGAAACTATGTATTTGATCCTGGGGTTCTTCCTATTTGAGAGATTTTATATGTTGGACAAACTTGAGACACGTTGGACCGTTCCATTTATCGAGGCAGATTTGGTAAATCTTATAGTAAATGGCAACGTGCTAAGTTTGAGTGTATCATGTGAGATGTGCTTCAAAGTGGATATTCTTTATTCTCCATGATGGTTTCCCCAAGGACAACTTAATTCGGGGCCGAGTCGAGCTAGCGACTTAGGGTTAAAAAAAACTCAAGCATTGAATAACTAGGTTAGAAAACGTAGAGTAGATTTTCAATAGGTTAGGTTTAATTAAAAGGATGTTATAGTAGAGTTGAAGTGGAGGGGTGCCTTTCTTCGTCTTTTGGTGTTTGTTTCAAGGGTTGCTCTCTCACATTTCATGCTTGGAGCTTATGGAGGAGGCCCGTGTATCTGGTTCACTTCGATTAGTTTTTGCTATTGTGATATTAAACAATTGTGCTTAAAATGAATACCCTTTAGTTGTCTCTTCCTTAACTTGGGTTAAGCAAGGTTATCAATGTCATAAGTATAGGGGAGTTTACTCCAATACTCTTAAACATTGAGGACAATGTTTATCTTAAGTGTAGGGGAGACTTCTATCGAAGTGACCTTACCTAGACCATTGCCTTAACTTCATGATAATTGGGAAAATTAATTTTTCAAACATTTTTCAAATTTTTGATCTACTTTGGCCACCAAAAATATGCATTCATAATTTTTGCATCAATCATTTTTCATTTGCATATCACATTTGCATTGTATATATTTCTTCTCTTATTTTTCAATAAAAATATATAAAAAGAAAAAATAATAAAATAAAACATGGTTTTAACAAGTTTAGATTTCTTTGACATATTAGGCCCGCCATGGATATTTTGACTCAACCCGAGTTTGCTTATTTTAGCATTCTCTAGCTAGTATCCTTAACCATGTAGTCCTTCATTGGTCTATTAGGCTAAGCATCCACCAATTTCATTCTTTGAAATTTTAAATTTGTGGAGAATGGGAAATGATAGAGTTGAAGCAAGTGTAAAAGGGCTAGATAGACTTCATGGCAATTAATTGTGGCTAAACCCTTCTCTTCTTTATCTCTATTTCTTCGCATGTATATAGTTGTTAATAAATAATCAAGTACGGTTTTAATTGGTTCGTAATCTCTTATGCATTTTTGGCTAATCATTTATGGTTGATATGAGTACGTCTTAAGATTCTAAGTTAGCACGTTTTATGTGTACTAGACTTATGTCATGCTCCATATTTAGCGGGTGTTTTTCCTTTTCTTCTTTTCAAATTTCTTTGTGAGGAATAAAGAAAAATAAGAGCGGCTTATGAAAAAAAAAAATGAGTGGCTAGAGAAAAAAAAAGAAAAAGAAAAAAAATAATAATGCAAGACTCCCAGGAGGGGCAGTGTGGTGTTAATTATAGTGACTATTGAGTTCCAATATTACCTTGACGGGTTGCGGGGATTCAATAGATTGCTCCAATCCAATATTACCTTGACGGGTTGCGGGGTTGAAGATCCAAAATCTCAAAAAGATGCGGATGTAAATTATTGCGTGAGTTTTATTTTTCTTTCCTTAGCGAGTGTGTAGTTACTTATTAAAGCATGACATGAGGATTTTACACATAAGGCGAATGACTTATTACTCTTAATACGGACTTGTATTAATTGTGAGCGGTTTTTCAAGTAATGGATGAGAAGATTACTTAGGATTAAAACCGTGCTTCCTTATTTTTGGATTTTACACTTCTTATATTTCACACTTGAATAATGACAAATTTGCCCACAAGCAATTTGCTCAAATAATAACCGGTTCCACATTTAATTGTCATGAATAAGTTGATGCACTTTTTACTTGTGAATGCAATGATCCCATTTTTAAGCTTGGTATGGGGAAAGTGAAACTTGAGGGTGATAAATGTCCATGGTACCCAAGCCCTAATTTAAGTCATTGATTTCTTTATGAGTTATTTCCATCGAAACCATTTCAATAAAAATCAAAAAGATATAAATAGAATTGTTTTCTTTGCATTGCATTGTAAATATTCAAAACCATTCATCATGTAGTATAGTTTAGTTTATTAAATCATAAAATGGCCAAGGTTGGTTAATTATGAGAAAAGTGTAACTTGGTGCTTTAAAATGCTGCATTGCATGAGGACATGGCAATGGTCAAGTGGAGGGGAGTTGATAAGTGTGAAAACACTCATCAATAATGATCCTAAAACCATTAAAAACACTGTCAAATACATTATATTAAACTGTTAATTATCAGAATTACGCGTGTATTTGGTGTTTGTGTATTTTCAGGTAATATAGGTACATTTGAGACAAATACGAGCTTTCAAGGGATTTTCATAACAAAAGACGAAGAAAAAGACGAAAAGATGATTCAAGGACCCTATTTGCCAAGCTTTTGAAGATCGAGGATTGAACTTGCAATTTTCTACAAGATAAAAGGATGAAAAGAAATTACTTGAAAACCTTTATACACATTTGGAAAGAAGTAAAAGATGAGGGACTTAAAAGGCAAAATGTTGGAAAGTTTAATATCTTGGTCCATTGACCAAGACCGGTCAAACAACACACAAAAAAACATAATACGCGTCTTCTTCTCCATTCAAGAGAGAGAGAGACGGTTTCAACTTTTAATCTTCCATAACCTGCAAATCGCCATATCAAACGATCCATGAAGTTTCAGCAAAAGTTTACAACTAGAAAAAGACTCCTTTTGATCTCCTCTACAAGGAGATACTACTTAATTAAATCAAGACTCGAAGATAAAGAAAGCCCCAAATTGGAAGAAGATGAAGAACGAAGAGCTAAAACCTCGTATTAAACACGTGGCAATTACTCATTGGCTAGAACACGTCGAAGCTACATCAACACCTCCTCTCTCGACGGCTATATATAGAAGATGAAGCTCTCATTAGAAATCAGTTAGCTTAGGAGTAGTTTCACACAATTAGTTAGAAATTAGTTAGTTAGTTTAGCTTACTTTTAATTTTCTTGTTAAACTCTTGTAACCGAATTAGTTAACCGGTTGTAACAGATTTCTTCATTCTTCCATTAATGAAAAACAGAGTTTTAGTTAAAACTTTCTGTTAGTTCTGTAACAGTTAGATAAATTTGTAACAATTATTCACCTTTAATGAAAATATAAGCGTTTCGTTTTATCTTTTTTTCATCACTATTACCTTAGATTACAAGTTCTTGCGATTCTATAACAGTTCATTCATCTTAGTATGTTGTTATCGTAGTCTTATTTCAGCAGCTTGTAGCTTATGGATGTAAACAAGTTTTTGTTCAGTTGATTTTGTCTTCATTTTCTGTTTAGAAGTTAAAACTGATTTCGCCATTAACGGGGTTTTGTTCTTCAAATTTGTTCTTCTTAATCGTTCTTATTTCCAAAAGTTATTCATTTTTTTTTACAGTTTTGATATTTTCCTTTAAACTGAGTTTTCTTATAGCCTTCATTAAATCCGTATACTCAGTTTCAAAAAGTTGAATCAGTTTATTTTTTTTAGTTCAATACAAAGTTTTCTTGATTTTAGAAGTTTTTCATCTGATTTTGAACGTTGTAGAGTGATAAGCTCATTAGCTATAACGAATTGGTGAGAAGATTTTAACTGAGATTTTAGATCATTTGCATCTTGATTTCAGTAATATTAGCTAGGGTCACATGTTCGAAGATTAGAGATTTTATAAATTGCAGTTCAGATTAGGCGTGTTTGGATTTGCTTATATTGTAGCAGGATAGGATATTGGTTTGATTTTCATGCAGGTACTGTAGAAGAATCTTAGAGATTTAGCCTAGTTCTACATTCTGACTTGTAGCTGTAGAGTATTTCGTTTCGATGTCTTTTGCAGGTTCTTGTTTTCGGAAAGTCAAGATTACCAACTCAGAAATATAGTTCAGATAGACTCGTTTGATGCTTGTTGAAATTAGAGGCTTTGGTCAGGTTAATTAGTCGGACGTAAAGGCGTTGTTTGATATAAGGGCAGCTCAGCGCTGAACCCTCGCCATCAGCGGACTAAACGCCGGATGAACGGGTCAAGCACTTATTTCATTTTCTGAATTTTGGTATAATCTGCTAGTGTAATGTTAGTGTAAACTTGTTGGATTGCTACTTGTTATATGTTTTTATCTGTTATTCGTACTGAGTTTTTTTGATTCTAGTGTTTCTGCTTTCTAATTCCTACATTTACATCTGATTTGGCTGTTAGGATTAGCTGTATGTAGTTAATATCTTCTAAAAATAAAGCTTTTTAAAAATAGTTAGATAGGAATTAGAATAAGATTTTACAATTCGTTTAATGCAGATATATAGAATGATTTGAGGTTCAAGTTTGCTTGTTTTCCATATTTGGTCCCTGAGTTTGTATGTATTAGTTTAAATTCAAGTCCTGTACCGTTAGTATTAGTGGTCGATAAACCTTACAGTTAAAACTTTATACCATTTTTAGTCCAATTCCGTTAGTCAGTTACTTTGTTAGCCATTTAGTTAGAAACTCATTGCACTAGTAGTCCTATTCTGTTAAATAATTGTTGAGCCAGTTAAATAATGTAGTTGGGCTAGTTTCTTCAATTGGGCCTGTTCAGGTTTTATAGTAATTTGGGCTTGTTCAATTTTAATTCTTTTATAGTTTCATAGAATTTGTTTTTTTTTAAAATTGATTTGTAGATTTTATAAACTTGTTTTTTTTTAGTTTCATATTATATAAAATTAGTTTTATATTTAGTATTTTGCATTTTTAAACTTTGGTTTTAATTGACGTAATTGCAATGTGTTTTTAGTATAGTACATATACGTAGTAGCTAATATTTTTACCTTTTTATGTGCTTTGTGCCAATTAGAAATAGATTACCAATCAAGCTATTAATACCAAAAACAATTAAGTCAAGCTTAAAACGTTATATCAATTCGAATCGAGCTGAGAAGACAACTACACTAAAAAACGAGATATTCTCGTGTTGAGACCGTAGCTTCTATTGCTCCTTCATTGACTCCATTTGGAGAAAGTGACTTAGATGATTTTGAAGCTAGCTTGGGTCCTCTCGAGATTAACTATGATAATTCTCCCACCAATTGGGATGAAGACATTCGTACTATTGAGAGACTTCTCAATGAGGACAATATTTCTCCACCTACTCCTAAAGAAGTTACAAACGATGATCCTACTTTGACCAAGCCTTCCATTGACAATCCGCCGGATTTAGAGCTTAAGGATTTGCCGTCTCATCTAGAGTACGTTTTCTTAGAGGAGGATAATAAGTTGCCCGTCATTATTGCTAAGGACTTAAAAGAAGATGAAAAATCCCGACTTATCGATGTGCTTAAGAATCATAAGAAAGCAATTGCTTGGAAAATCACCGACATTCGCGGAATTGATCCTAATTTTTGTACTCATAAAATTCTCATGGAAGATGATTTTAAACCCGCAATCCAAAATCAAAGAAGGGTTAATCCAAAAATTCATGAAGTCATTAAGAAAGAAGTTATCAAACTTCTCGATGCCGGAATGATTTACCCTATCTCGGATTCGCCATGGGTTAGTCCCGTCCATTTTGTGCCTAAGAAAGGCGGAATCACCGTTGTTCCCAACGAAAACAACGAGTTGATTCCTACTCGACTCGTAACGGGTTGGCGAGTTTGCATCGATTATCGTAAGCTCAATGATGCCACTCGTAAGGATCATTTCCCTCTTCCTTTCATGGATCAAATGCTCGAGCGTTTAGCGGGTAATGATTTCTATTGTTTCTTAGATGGCTTTTTCGGATATTTTCAAATCCCTATTGATCCAAAAGACCAAGAGAAAACCACATTTACTTGTCTCTATGGAACATTTGCTTACAAACAAATGCCTTTCGGCTTATGCAATGCTCCCGGGACTTTCCAAAGGTGTATGATGGCGATATTTCATGACATGGTTGAAGAAACTATGGAAGTCTTTACGGACGATTTCTCGGTCTATGGTGATTCTTTCTCTTCTTGCCTTGCTAATTTAGAACGTATGCTCCAACGGTGTGAAGACACTCATCTCGTTCTTAATTGGGAAAAATGCCATTTCATGGTAAAAGAAGGCATCGTCCTCGGTCATAAAATTTCCAAAGCCGGTATCGAAGTCGACCGTGCTAAAGTTGACGTCATTGCTAAGTTACCTCCACCTACCACCGTCAAAGGAGTTAGAAGTTTTTTAGGCCATGCGGGATTTTATCGACGTTTCATCCAAGATTTCTCGAAAATAGCTCGTCCAATGACTCATCTCTTAGAAAAGGATGCTCCTTTCATCTTCTCTCAAGAATGTCTCGACTCTTTCGAACTTCTTAAAGGTAAATTAACTAAGGCACCGGTCTTAGTCTCTCCAAATTGGGCGTTACCTTTCGAGCTCATGTGCGATGCTAGTGATTTCGCGGTAGGAGCGGTTTTAGGTCAACGAGTTAACAAACATTTCCAACCCATTCATTATGCTAGTAAGACAATGACGGGGGATCAATTGCATTATACCACTACCGAAAAAGAGCTTTTAGCTGTAGTGTATGCTTTTGAGAAATTCCGCCCCTATCTTGTGCTTTCCACCACCATCGTTTACACCGATCATTCCGCTTTGAAATACTTGTTGACCAAGCAAGATGCTAAACCGAGACTCCTTCGTTGGGTTTTGCTCCTACAAGAATTTAAAATCGAAATTCGTGATAAAAAAGGAGCGGAAAACCTAGCCGCGGATCACCTTAGTAGACTTGAGGATCCTTATCAAGGGGAATCTCCAAATCAAGAGATTAATGAATCCTTTCCCCTTGAAGCCTTAATGTCTATTAATTCCAATCTTGATGATACCCCATGGTTTGCCGACATTGCAAACTATTTGGCGGGTGGTGTTCTTATCGAAGGGTTATCGTCCCAACAAAAGAAAAAATTCTTCAAGGACGTTAAAACGTACTATTGGGACGACCCTTATCTTTTCCAGAAATGTGAGGATTTAATCATTCGTCGATGTGTTGATGGGCCGGCGGCCTTACAAATCCTTGAAGCTTGCCATAAAGGACCCACCGGTGGTCACTTTGGTCCTAATTACACCGCTAAAAAAGTTTTCGACTCCGGATTCTATTGGCCCTCCATTTATCATGATGCACATGAAATGGTTAAACATTGTGATGCTTGCCAAAGGCAAGGCAAGATCACACATAAAGATGAGATGCCTCAAAATTTCATCCAAGAATGTGAAATCTTTGACGTATGGGGCATCGACTTTATGGGGCCGTTTCCATCATCGAAGGGAAACAAGTACATCCTCGTAGCCGTTGACTACGTATCAAAATGGGTTGAAGCAAAGGCTTTACCTACTAACGACGCGAGGGTGGTTGTTAACTTCTTGAAACAATTGTTTGCTCGATTCGGTGTGCCTCGTGCTATTATTAGTGATCGCGGGACTCATTTTTGTAATGATCAATTTGCACGAGTCATGGCAAAGTATGGTGTCAATCACCGACTTTCCACCGTGTATCATCCTCAAACTAATGGACAAGCCGAGGTTTCTAACCGTGGTCTTAAGAGAATCTTTGAGCGAACCGTGGGAGAGCATCGTGCCACATGGGCCGATAAATAAGATGATGCTTTGTGGGCTTTCCGTACCGCTTATAAGACACCTATAGGTTGTACCCCTTATCGCCTTGTGTATGGAAAGGCGTGCCACCTCCCCATTGAGTTGGAGCATAAGGCTTATTGGGCCTTGAAATGGGCTAATTTTGATCTGAACAAAGCCGGTGATTATAGGAAAATCCAACTCAATGAACTTAATGAACTTAGGAATGAGGCTTATGAAAATTCATTAATCTACAAAGAGAAGACTAAGCTCATTCATGATTCCAAGATTAAAAACAGAGAGTTCCATGTTGGTGATCAAGTTTTATTATTTAACTCTCGGTTGAAAATCTTTTCGGGTAAACTTAAGAGCCGTTGGTCCGGTCCATTCACCGTGGCCCAAGTCTTCCCTTATGGCACCATTGAGTTATCCCAACCAAATGGTCCCAACTTTAAGGTGAATGGCCAACGGGTTAAGTTATACTATGGAGAGGACATCTATCACGAGATGATTTCATCCCTCTCCACATTTCCCTTGAATTAATTCGGGAAATCGAGTCGAGCTAGAGACTCGTGATAAATAAATCAAGCATCGTATAACTAGGTTAGATTTTTACCTTTACCATCTTTTCCACCCTTTTTCACCTTCATCCATTTTCCACCAATAAGTGTAGGGGGGAGCCAAGTAGGTTGTTTGTGTGTGGTGATGTGTGCAGGGACATGTGCTTTGATGATCCACTTTTGGTACTTTTGACGCGACCCATGATCCCGTGTTCCCGTGTACCCAGTTCTATCAAAACTATTGTGATTCATACTTGTATATAAATAAAACGAATAAATGTAATCATTTTAGTTGTCCCTTCCTTAGCTCGATTTTAAACAACGTACTCAATGTCCTAAGTGTAGGGGAGTTTATTCACCCACATGCTTAAACATTGAGGACAATGTTTATATTAAGTGTAGGGGGGACTTCTATCGAATTTTAGTGGGCTTTTCCATGAATTTGACCCCATTTAACCGGAAAATTTAAAAATTTTTCAACGTTTTTCAAATTTTTGATCTATTTTGGCCTAGTAGTATTTTTATTTATTTTCTTTCCTATTATTATCGCATCGCAATAATTTCCATTCCAAGAATAAAGTCAAAAAAATAAATAAATAAATAAAATGGTTTCAACAAGTTTAGATGTCTTTGATATATTAGGCCCGTCGTGAATATTTTGACTCAACCCGAGTTTACTTATCCAAGTTTACTCTAGCTAGTATCCTTAACCATATGGACCTTAATTGGTTTATTAGGCTAAGCATCCACGAGTCTCATTACTTGAGATTTTAAATTGTGGAGAACGAGAGATGATAGAGTTAATTATAAGTTCGGTATTCTTTCATTAACTTATGTGAGTTAGTTATGAGCTTTTTCTCCCATCGCTTGTTAATAAATATATTTGCAATAAATAAGGTTGAACGATTTAAAAGGTTACTTAGCTTCTAGCGCAAGATCGTTTAAAAGTTGCTCGGTATTAATTAGAGTTCATAGCCAAGGCATAACTTATTGAAGCGGGACGCGAAGATTGGCTTATCCAAAAAGACCCTAACAAGTCATGAGGATAACCGAGTCCAAAAAGGCCCTAACAAGGCATGAGGATTCACTTTTTGCTAAAGATCCTAAGATGATGTGAAGATCATTAATCCAAATCAATATGAAGGATCAAGACACACGACGAGAAGCAATTACTCCCCTAAAGATCATGGAGAAGTCTATCCAAAAAGACCCTAACAAGGTATGAGGATAAATAGATCCAAGTCCGAAAAGGAGGCGGATCGTTGTATATCAAAATCCTAAATAAAGAAGAGGATAAATGAAGAAGTCGTGGTCAACGTTTGAAGCATCTTTCACTCCTTATGAAGATGTATACCAATATGAAGAGAAGACCATAATTTCAAGATCGTTTCTCAAGATTTGAAGTTTGAAGTACAAGCCAAATATCGGTCCGAGATAGGTCTCAAATCGTGAAACGAGTTATGCCAAGATATGAACTTTTTGAGGTTTCGAGAAGCAGTTTTAAAAGATTTTGTCCTTTAGCTAACTATTGATTAAATCGTCCCACTTTATTTTCGGCCTTAATAAATTATCGAAATAAGTCAAAAATGCATCCTCGTGATCATTCAAGAGAAAAATAAAATACAAGAGATACACCGTAGGGATAAGGGGGTCTAAGTGATTAACTAAACCACATGAGTAAGTGTTAGTTGTGCTAACTTGTAATAACAATGATCTCGTTTTTGAGCTTGGTATGAGGAACGTGAAACTTGAGGGTGATTTATATTCACGACACCAAAGCCCTAATTAAAGTCTTAGATTTCTTTACAAGTTTCTTCCATCAAATAATTTCAAGTTAATAAATTGCTATAACTTTTGTTTCCTTTAAAGTTTTTATCTTTTCGTCGTAGCAGTAATAGTAATAGTAATAAAGGCCGAGATGGATTGATTATAAGAAAAATGTAACTTATGCTTTAAAATAATGCATTGCATGAGGACATTGCAATGGTCAAGTGTAGGGGATTTAATAAGTGTGTAAACACTTATCCTTTTGCCACTAAAATCAAGGAAAAACAAGACCGAATCATGTGTTTATTATCATAAATGTCGGAATTACGCGTGGTTTTGTGTTTTGTGTGTTAAATAGGTACAAATGATCGAAAGAAGAGAAAACACGGGATTTCACGGTCAAATGTGAAAGAAAAGTCAAGAAAGAGACGAAGACAAAGTCAAAAGACCAAAAGTATGCCAAGATCACGAAAACCGTCAAAACGGACACAACTTTGAAGAAGAGATCAACAAAGCCGAAAATCGAGCTCGTTCTTGTTGGATTAAATATCATTTGAGATTAATGGGCCTTATGGGTCCCACATTTGCTTAATGAGCCCACAAGCCCATTTTGCTAAAAAGAATGGGACGGATTGAAAAACTAATTGGGCCACCAAGCCCATTACATAAATCTTTTGGGACGGATCATGCATAAATAATTGGTTACTTTGCAAAAATGGGCCAAAAGCCCAATACTTAATAAACACAATACATTTGTGTTTCTTTATGCTTGATAAACTGGTCAATGTGACCGGTCAAACCACTTACACAACTTCTCACCCCACACGTAACCCTTATTTACCCTAATCCCTCCCCGTGTTTTCCACTTACCCAACTCACCCCAAATAAATAAAATCAAACCGTTTACCCTTTTCCCCATTTACACTTTGATACAAACAAAGCAAACTCTCACCCACCTCCTTATTCCCCCAAAATTCGCAACCATCTCCTTCCAAACCCTAATTTCTTGAGTAGTAAAAAAATCATGAGTAAAAATTAGGGCTTTTAATCCAAACATGTGATTCACACGTGTTTGGATTAAATCCCCAAGAAAATCGCATCATCCACTCACTGTGGTCCTCATCCTTGATCCTACGTGGCTAAGCACTCGATATTGATTGGTTGTAACACCTCACCAATACCAACCCTCCAATCATATCAAGCCATGCTGGCAATCCGGACTCACGGATCATTTTCATCCGTTGATCAAGAGAAGAAAAGAGAAAGAGAGAAGAATGAAGAAATCAAGGGCCAGGATCCATTTGCTTGGGCACCAAGGATGGCCTAGAAGGTTCGGGGTTCCCCTATAAAAACCCCCATATATCATGTAATCAAGCAGCTTTTCTTTATTTTTTTAAATTTTCAGTAAAATAGATTAGGGTTTTTAATCTTGTAATTTTTATTCTCAGTTGAATGTAATATTATTTTAAATTAATGAAAAGTTGAATTTTACTCTCATCTCTCATTTTATATTTCGTCTTTATTTACATTTGAAGTCAAGTTTTAATTCAATCTTTTTATCTTGTTAATGTTACTGTTATAGTTATTATTCATATATATATATATATATATATATACATATATATATATATATATATATATATATATATATATATATATATATATATATATATATATATATATATATATATATATATATATATATATATATATATATATATATATATATATATATATATATATATATATATATAGATATATATATATATAAGAAAAATAAAATAAATAAATAAAGGAAAAGTAAATATTGATTTCCCCCACTGGGAAATCATTAAAGTGGTACTGTTCGGTTAAAGTAATTTGGTTCGAGAGTAGTCGATTGGTTCGAGAGTTTGGCTTATGGTGATGATGTTGATGACTTAAGGTGTTTGTTTTCGTTGATAAGACGGCTCAGTGCTTGTCTTCTTCCCAACGGTTTTCGCCAAACAGTTTTAGTCTCTTTTAATTTTACGCTATTATTAAGTGATATAATCTGCTTTTTTTTTGCTTATTTGAATTGAACTTGCTTAATTGGTTTATGTTACTTGCATAGCTGTCCAGTTTTGATTGCGTTTTATTTCTGCTTATTGTTTTATGTCAGATTCGGTTTGCTTATGATTGATTTAGCTTGTTTGGTTCATTCGTTAGTTGGATCTGCTCATATCCTTACTGCTATTTGAAAGTGTTTGTTGGATTGTTTAAAGTTGGTTTTAATAGATTTGTTATTATCCTATTAGGATCTATTATTAGTTTGGTTTGAATTTAATTGGATTTCTGTTGCGTATAACTGATTGTTGGCTTAGTCTGCTTATTTGTTATTTGTTTTACCTTTTTCTTATTAGTTTAGCTATAGTAGCTTATTTTTTCCTTTCCTTATTTAACTATTTGAGCTTATTTATTTAACCGGTATTTTAGCTTATTTAGTTTCAGTCAATAGGATTTAACTGCTTATCTAGCTTATTTGTTTCCTGCCTATTCGAATTCAGCTTATTTGGTTGTATTGCTTATTGTTTTATTGCAAAAACCTCAGACTCAATTGGTCTGAGGTATTATACTGTCCAAATCAATAGTTCCATAAAAAAATTTATTAGTCAAAAATATTAACAAATTGTGTCTGTCCTGGGACTTGAACCCAGGACCTCTCGTCTGGTAGACCACGTCCCAACCAACTGCTCTATTCTCTTATTTGTGTTTTGTTTCCTTGAATTTAACTAATATAGGTAGTTGAAATTGTTGGCAGTTTATTTTAATTAAAATTAGTTAAATTAAAGTTTAGTTTTATTTATATTAATTAAAAAGTTTTATTTAAATTCAGTTTTTTTTATAAAATATAAAAAGGATAAAAAAAATTTTAATTTTATTTACTTTTATAAATTTACATTTGTTTTAAATTTCTTTTATAATTTTAAATTGTTTTTTATATAGATTTAAAAGTAGTTTTCAGTTCTCATTTAAATTTTAGATTTATAATAAGTTTTCAATTTATTAAGTTTTGTTTAAAAATAGATTTTAATTAAAAGTTTTTTTTAAGTTTTATTAATTAGTTAAATTTTATTTTCAAATTAGTAGTTAAAATAGTCAATTAAAATAGTTTTCTTTTAATTAGTTGATTTAAATTAGTTTAAAAAATTCCAAAAAGAGATTTTACCAAAAACAAAGTTAAGTTGAAACGTTAAACCGGAAATCAAACTCGAGTCGAATCAAGGAAAAACGAACTTAATTAATTGGACTAAAAATCCTAGTTTCATTTTTATATGAAAACTGTATTTAATCAGCCAATAGCTGATATAGGTCATGAGGTTCCACCGTGCCTGAATACTTAGAGGGGTGACCTCATCATGCATTTAGAGGGGATGCCTCTAATTAAATTAGTCTTGGTAGGAGGGATCAACTCCTTGTAAAGGATTCAAGGCACACAGCGCATTCACCATGAAAAATCCTGTAAAACATGTAACTAGGATGCACCCATACGCCCCACATGATAATATAAATATATTACCAAAACTGTAAGGAGGACGTCACGAGCAATCATTCTGACGTGGGGAAGTCATAACACTGGTGCCTCCAGTGTTATGGTTATGGTACCTCCATAACTAGGTGACATGGCATGCGTGTATATGGCCTAGGCATTTAAAACTAAACATAAGCAAATGAAAACATATAAAACAAATACTTGGGGAAAACAGTTGGCTTCAAACGGAGATTCCTAATAAGGAAAGAGAATGTCCATAATGAAGGACGGAATAACCGTACCTTATGTCCAGTGAACGAGAAAAGATGAAAGGATGAAAATTCCTACTTCGACCTCACTATGGCTACATAAATAAGGAACATGTATGAGTTGTCAGGTTACTGTGTGTGTTACTGGTTCTTGTATGTTCTTAACTTGTTTTATATGTTCTTGTCTTATTTTACTGTTTTAAAAGATATACAATATTATTCATGTATTACATGTCTTATGATTATGTATTATCTTGTATTCTTGTATTATTATACTTGTAGTGTAATAATAAGTAACTTTCTAAAAATAGCATGTTTCCAAAAATAGAAAGTTTCCAAAAATAGAAAGTTTCCAAAAATAAAAATAAGCTGGATTAATATGTTAATAATATAAGCTGGTTATTACTAGTTAAAAGTAATAAGTCATGGAATTAATAGCATAGTTTATTAATTAAATATTATAAGTTATATCTGATTATTAATTAATAATGAAAGTACATGTTTTATTAATTAATAACATATCATGGTTAAATTAATAAACAATAGGTTATACAATTTAATTAAGTATTGGTTTAATTAAATTAAGTCTAATATAATACTTAGGTTATACATGTTTTATTAATTTAATAAAATAACCTATGTCATGGAATTATTAATTAATTATAAGTTCATGTATTAAAATAATTAATTAATAAACTTTACTCTAAAATAAAATAAAATATACTTAGGTTAAAACATGTATTATTTAAATTAAATAATAAACCTAAGTCTTGAACTAATTGAATTAAAAATACTTGAAGAGAATAATTTAATTAATTAATAGAAACATATCTTGACCAAATTAATTATACCCGAGCCCTAACCCGAGTCACAAAACAAACCGGACCAAGCACCCTCCAGCCGGTGGTTGGTGGTTTATCCGACGGCTAATGCGCTACCTGGACTTCGGTTGCCACTATCGACTAAGGTTCACCCTTGGCGCAGTAAAATCCATGATTTTACCATGATTTCATGTAATAAGATTCACCCATAAATCCTAGAATAATCACTCATGTGTTGTACATCTATAAGTTGTGTGTGAATTTGATCACTATATACTTATACTTCTACAACTACTTTGCTATGGAAATATGATGCATAACTAAACTTGGTACATAAGACTAAGATCACAAGTATTAAAAGTTACAACAACTATATATGCCCAACACTTAAACAAATTATGGGAAAATGTTGTATGAGGTAGTACTACATATATATATGTATGTGTAAATTATAAACATATATATACACTTTGGACTAGCCCAACGTCCACAACCTTGTGTGCTAGCCCAACACAAGCCAACAACTTGAGCCCATCTCCCCTTTTTGGCTAAGAATGACACGCATTCCCTTAGGTGGAAGGTGAAGAGAGGCCTTGGGAATACAAGTGTCATGCATTGGGAACACAAGTGTCAACACTTGGCACTATTGTTCTTACCAAGGTGTTCACACCCTTACTTGCCTTCTCTCTCCCCTTTTAGCCGAAAACACACACACATATTCTTCACATTCCCTCTCAACTAGATCTCACCCTCTCCTCCCCTTTTCTCTCAAACAATTCGGCTTTAAGCCACCAGAAATCCAAGTTTGTTCACTAGATCTACTAGATCTTTGTCTCATAGTAATCACAAATAAATTGGTACCATAATCATCATCATTGGAAGTATTATACCAATCCCTAGCCGAACCTAAAAGGTCACAACTTGGTTGATATTTGGAGCTTCCTTTATCATCTTGAATAGATCTCTAACCTCTATGTTCACATAGATCTCCCTTACAATATTTAGGCAAGAAAGGTATACTCCTTATGTTTCTTCATTTTCACTTGCATGCATCATCATCCATGTATAAACACATATATATATATATATATAACTTATTAAAAATCAAGATTTGGTAATGAACATGACCTAGAAGGGCACGGCCTATTTTTGTGTACCATTAAACATGGTTAAAAATCTTTTAATAAGAAATCTATGATTAGTACTATATGTTTAAACTTGATTTAAAAATCATATGAAAACATTTGATAAACTTAATGTAGCAAGGGTTACAAATCTTACTTTATGGGACTTTGGTTAATAAATAATCATAGATCTCATGAAATAAACATGTGTAACTCAAGAACCATGAAAACCATGACCTAGAAGGTCACGGCATATAGAATTACATGTTACATGGACTATTGAAAATCACAAAAATGTTATATGTGTACTTAGATGATCTTTTAGTATACATGCATGTATATGTGGAACCTAGATTTGTGGTTAAATGGTAAGTATGAGATTGGCTAAACACCATATCTTGGAATTACCAAGATTAGATGACTAACCATAAGCTATATGTGATGTACATGGAAATTGACTTGTTTTCTTATTATATGAATAGCTAGATCTTAATATTGAAACACTTGCAAGTACATGCAATCTTAAAACAAAACTTGACACACCATAATAAACTATGGTAATCATAGCCATGGGTCTTAAGCTATTGGTTAGAACTTATGACTTGTATAAAACCTTGTAACATACCTAGATCTAATATAGTAAAACACATAAAACAAACTATAAGTTTTATTCTTCTATTTTAGATTCAAAACTAAACATAAATAAACTAAAGACAAGCTTATAAGGATATCCTAAGTTAAAGCTTACATAAAATGTAAAGTAGTGTGAATGGATTATTTAAGCCCATGAAATGTTAATTCAAAATATAATAGACTTAAGATTATACTTAGGCCCATCTAACTAATTAAAAGGGACTTAAAAAAGTATTAAACCCAATAAATGATTTAAAGGCCCATTTAAAATAAATTAGTGAACTTGAAATAAATTTAAGCCCACTAAAATAGCCCATTGGATGTTTAGCCCATTTAATGAGCCCATATAAAGTTTAAATGCTAAAATAAAAGTTTTTATAAATAACATATAACTTATAAAAACTTTTTGGATGAAAATGACAATTTACAAAACTTAAGGAATAAAACCGTAACCTATAAAACTTGTTTTGATAAACTAGTAAGCACAAGGACTGGAAATGTAAATATCCAAAAGTCTAGGGTTTAATAATTACTATCCGTTGCGAATTAAACCCTAGGGGCCATTTTTGGGAAGTGTCTAAAAGTTATTTTGTCATTTTAAAACCCTAAGGACCATTTTGGCAACAGTCCGAAACATAAAGAAGCCCTAGGGGCTGTTTTGTCATTTTAGTAAAGTTACGAAACCTAGATAATACTAGAGGGACCAAATCTGCCATAAGCCGAAACTATAACAAGCCCTAGGTACTAAATATGTAAAATCCATAAGTTTACTTGTTTAAAAATACGGAGGGACTAGTTTTGCCATATCCCGAAACATTTCCAAGCCCTAACCCTAAAATCTATTTTAATTATAAAAAACATAATTAAAATACTAGACCATAAGAATTAAGATATAAATTCTCAAGATTAAATTATTTCATAAACTTTAAAATGATTTATGGAAACTTTAAAGTTAAAATATTATGTTTTATTTTCGAAATAAAATATTTATATTTTTACTTTAAGAAATAATTGTATAACAAATAGGGGTATATACTACTCATACATAAACTCACATACTCTTAGAAAATAAAAACTATAGGAACGATGAACAAATTGAAAACTAATATTTTAAGTAGAACATTTTATGTCTACTTAACCAAGAAGCTTAATTGTAAGACTGCATGATTATTATAAATACTTGTATGCTAACTGATATTAATAGTTAAACATTTTATGTTTACCTAGAGATGAATATTGATGTTACATGAACTATGGTTATTTAGATCAACACCGTGGCATAAATGAACTGACAAAAATCGGTATAAGCATACATATATGTTCTTTGTACTATCTATTAAGACTGTACTATCTGATTAGGCAAAACTTTGGTGTGAGCTTTAATTGGATATCCGTGTTAAACAAGCAATTGCCTACTCCCAGGTGAGTTTACAGCCCCATTTAAACTTTGATAAAACATTCCCTTTTGGGAAAGAAAACATGCAAACATATATTGGACATAACTGGATTGTATAAACTGGATTATGATTGCTTACTTTTGAAACTGTTAAATTGTCGTAAATCGCCCGAATGTTATAAATAGATCTATTAGGGATTGACCATCCCCGTCTGGGTGAGTCATGCTCACTGTGTCTTGGCCGGGACAACAGACGTATACCATGTTGGAACTGGAATGGGTGTCTTTCTGTAAGACACTACGTCCTCATCTATTGAGGACTATGGGGTTAAGCTTCAGTTTCTAATAATAAACAAATGCTATTTACATTTTAGTATGAATGCTTTGTGCATTATTACTTCTATGATTATTGTATGTCCAAACTAATTAATTGTTAAAATTTGTAAATTCACCAACTTTATGTTGACCCTGTTAGTATGTTTTGCACAGGAATATGAAGTTAGTACGTGGTGTGTGCATGGTCTCCAGCATCTTAGTAATCTGCATTGTAGGACTCGTCCGGGGTTCTATTTGGGAAAAATAAACAATCAACTTCTGACGTGTTTAAGACAATTTTTAATTTATTTGTTATCAAATATGTAATATTATTTAAATAATCTTTATCTTATTCTCTATGGACTATATGCTATTGATCCACCCATGTGACGTCTCCTGTGATATTTTCCGCATACTTTGACCCTACCCGGGGTGTCACATAGAATGGTATCAGAGCATTAGTTATAGAGAACCAGATAAATTTTTAAATAAAAAAATAAATAAATAAATAAAATAAAGTGATTTTTCTTTTATTTAAAACTGGACTGTAACTTATAAAACTCTTTTTGGGATTTTATTTTGGGACCATCTTAGTTAAGCATATAGATCTTAGGGCATTTTATGCCATGTGAACTAATTGTGTATATATATATATATATATATATATATATATATATATATATATATATATATATATATATATATATATATATATATATATATATATATATATATATATATATATATATATATATATATATATATATATATATATATATATATATATATATATATATGTTTACTACACATGATTATTAATATTGTTTATTAAGGTATTGCTATATGTTAGACGTGCTAAACTTGAATAATTTGCACAACAAGTAAAATATTGAAATGAGAATATGAGTAATATTAAACTAAACTTCACACTTACTAATTGATATATGAACTACTTACATGATAATACATATATATGTATAAGTATAAATATTTGTAACCTTAAAACATTCTAATAATTGTTTAAAAGGGATATATTTCATAAAGCATGTAATCTAAATAATATTGTTCTTTGTTTGTAAGCTTATACGCACTTCAAACTTAAAATAATACTATTTCAGAGCATCATGACTTCGCCTACTACATCTACGATTCTTCTACCCAGAGTAACTCCTACCCCAGTTTTTTGTTCATCTCCACGATCGGCGCAGTATGGATGGTTATCAGCCTCGGATTTAGAGGATGACCCAGCTATCGAGGCTGTACTCCCAAAGGACCCATTTCCTACCTCCGCATCAGCTATACTGGCCCCGACCTTTATGGAAGAGGACCAGGTTCTTCCTAGCCTAGCACCTTCCGTGCCTCCATTCTTATCATCAGGATATTTCTCCGGGTCCGTACACGTCTTATGATACCGGGGAAGGCTCCAGAGCGAGACATGTCGATCCCGTTCCGGCTCAGATTGCCGCACTGGCTGCACGCCAGGAGAAAGAGATATCGGACCTCCGCAATCTACTGATAGCCGGCCAACAAGGCCACTCCGTCATCCATGATCGTATTGACACTTTCTCCCGCACCATGAGAAGAGAAGCCCAGGCCACTAAGGGCGTACAGGCTAAGACTAATAAAGAATTGAAATGGCTCGTAGAGGAGAACCGTCGTCTTCACCAACGTATCCAGGTCATGGAGGGTCCTCAGCATCAGACCCATACGGCCCTATCTGCTTAGGAGCAATCGTTTTCTATATTTTGGGTTCTTGCCACCGTCCGACATAACGAGATTACAGCAGAGATGACTCATCTCCGGGGAGCCACCAATTTGCTCCAGACCCATTTGCTGACAGCATTCCATGTGCTCAAGGAGACATGAGCGACGATTCGAGCATTACAGGGTTCCCGAAGAGAATTTGTAGCTCCACCAGCATCATCAACACCATCAGCACCAGCCATACCTAGTGGATCATCTAGGCAAGACTAGTATAGATGTACCAGATTTCTTGTACATCATGACAAGCTTACGGGTTGTATCCCAGCTATCATGATATGAGACCTTCATACTTTTATTTCTTTTCAAGCCTTTGTTGATGCATTCTTGTGCTGCACCTCTCTTTTCTGGCATGTATTTTTGGGATTTGATGTACTTAAGACTATGTGTACTACTACCCAGGACGAGGCTAGCTAAGTCTCTGTCCCGGATTTGATATGCTCGATGAATGTGTAATTCCTTATGGAAATTTGCATGCAATCATTCTCTTATGTTATATCTTTTGTGCAAAGTATTATATTATGAAATCCTGACAGGTTATCCAAATTTGTTATGATTTTTACGCATGAAATCATCTCTTGCAAATAATATAAAAAAATTCCACTAACGTTTGAACTAATAGTCTCATTTTGTGTATGATTATAGACAAATGATGATTACGCGATCAAACCCCAATAATGCAATCGCTCCCAACACCGCTAACACCGAGACTCCTGAAGCTACTCATAATTTTACTGCTGCTCAACTCAGAGAGAGGATTGGTGAAGGCATTACGGTAGCTATGGCAGCAAGAGAGTTTAATAATTAGCAATGAACCGAACCACAACATGCACATAAACAACTTCAACAGGGGTTGTTCTTACCCCGACTTTTTGAAATGCAAACACTCATGACAATGTGCTAGCTTCACAACTGATGTGATCGTGATAGTATAGTGATAATTAGATACGTTATAGGGTAAATTAGAAAATTATCTTTAGGAAAAAGTAATAGTCTAAAATTACTAAAGACGGATTCAATTAAACACGTGAATGAACCAAGTTCGTTGTACACGAAGATCGAGTGAATTTGAGACGTTTTGCTTTGATTTGGACAATCGATTTGAATTGGTTTTCGGTTTTTAAACTAAAATTAAATTCTACCAATTTAAATCCTAAGTGCATGAATCGTAAACCCCCAAATTATTAAAATCTACAATCAATTACTTAAAAATTAAAGCTATTTAAAAATTAAACTATAAATAAATCTATAAAAATTAATCTATTAAAATAATTTTAACTTTATTTAAAAATCTAGTAAAACTTTTTAAACTAACTAAATCTATTTAATTAAACTAAATATATTTTTAAAACTATATTTTTAAATTTAAATCTAAAACAATAAAAATCTTATTATTTGAAAACTAATTAAACTTTTAAAATTAATAAAAACATTTTTTTTATTTTTTTATTTTGTTTTTAGTGACTATTTAATAAATTAAATAATGTAAAACTAATATTAACGTATAAAGATAAATTTATTAAAAGAAAGTAAATACTAAGTAAAACGATTAATTCATTTAACTGGCGGCTAAGTTAAAACGATATAATAATAACTTAGGCAGATATGAAACAAAGAGAGCAAGTAGCTCAGTTGGTTAACACGTTATGCCTTTACCCTTGAGGTCAAGGGTTCAAGTCCTACGAAGGACACTTTTGTGATTATTTTTTTGGCAATTCATTTTTTGGACAGTTAAAATAGAAAGAAGTCACAGGAGGTGACTTGTTTGGAGCTGCTATTATTTTCAGCTTATTAGAACAATAATAAGCTATCAGATCAGTTGGATCTGATAGCAAAAACTTAACAACAAAATTAAGCAATAAGCCAAGTAAGAAGAAACCCAAAATCCATATCAGCAATAATTAACCAATACGACCAGACAGTTCTGTTAATAAGCAGCATTCCCACAAGTTAATTCATAAGCATAATCCAGCAGAATGAATAATTTTAAGATTAACTAATAACATAAAACAGATCCAATCAGGCATTAGCAGTTTAGCAAACCAGTTTACCCATCAGATAAAGAAAAAGAAACAAAATGCAGTACAGACTTATACTTAACTCAAATGATTCACAAAATTTTAAATGAACAATCAAATTCCTAAATCCATCAGCAATCATAACAAAGTATATTAGCTAAAAATCTAATAATTAATCACGGCACTTAATTCAGCAGGTTAACTCTAACAAAATACTAAACATATATCATCTAAATGACTGATATCAGCAAGAATCATTCAACAAAATGAGAACAAGTTTAAACTCTAGAATCAGTCACAAAAAGCAATAGTAGCAGATTAAAAATAGGACAAAATCAGAACTATTATTAAATCCAATCAATCTCAAGCTTAATTAAACATCTTTTAAAAAAACAGTTAAAACCAATTCTCCTATTTAACATAAGCAGCTTAATAAGCAAAAGTAAATTAATAACATGAAACGTAAAAATGAAAATGCACCTTTTTGGAGTAACCGTTGAGTAGAAGGTTGTGCTGAACAACCTTGTGAACCACAAACGACAACACCATCATTACATCACCATCCTTCGAAACACCACTTATCATCTCGAACCAGCAACTTGCTTATAACATTCATCTGGTGGGGATGAATGTTTATTCCCTTTCTATTGTGAAACTTAGTGTAATTTCAAGATCACGAGAGAATGTGGTTCATTCGACTAAGCTATAAAGAGCTTATTTAAATGAACAAAAGCTTGAGATATTTGTAACATAATTTTAATAACATTCATAAGCATTAATTTGCAGAAAAATAAGAACAATTCATTTAACTTAAAACCGATTTCATTAATTCGCAAATGATTTCAAAATTATTGAAAAGACAAATACAATTTATTTAAGCTAGATTACACTACTCCTAACACTAAAAATTACACTAAAGAAGGGATAATGAATACATAAATCGAAGGGGTATTTATAGCAAACCCGAGGGTGTTGGGTTGTTGATGAAGATTGATTCATAACCATTGGATCATCTTTCCCCTTTTCTCTTTCTTGTTTGTTATCATCCAAGGGTGGATATAATCCCTTGTACACACGGATCGCCAAGCTGGAATGGATGTGTGCTTCTTGTCTGCTGAGGTGGCTATTGATGATTGGAGCAATGATTGGATGGATAATAACTGACCAATAAGGAGAGAGCAGTGACGCAACATAGTTGCCACGTTGGCCTTAGGATGCCATCTTCTCCATTCCGATATAGTAGGCCTTTAATTAAAGCGCGTGTGCTTCAATCTCTTGTGAATTGCAAACCCCCAAATGCTAGGGTTTGTGAAGAAGGATGCGTTCATCTTTTTTCTCTTCTGCTTTCTTTTCTCTCTTTCGTTTTCTTTCTTTATTTTATTTCTTGTTTTGACCGTGACTTTTTGACTAAAGAGTAAATAATACTTCCCATCATTTATCTCTTCTTTTCTTTGGGCCTTAGACTGAAAATGTTCCATCCTTTCCTTAATTTTTTGTGATGGGCCTAATATGGACCAAATCCATATTTACTTCCATCCGTTTACTTGTTAGCAATTGGACTTGTAGTGGACTTTTCCAAATAGTTAACTTAATAATTCCATAAATGGGCTATAAGGCCCATTAACCAAAAGTGGGACCCACTTAACTTCAAACTTTTACAAATCCGTGACTAAAACGAACCCAACTTTTGGCATTTGAACTTTCTTCAATCTCGTGTTGATATTTGCCGGTTTTTCGCGAACTTCGGTACCTACACACATGAAACGAAAAACAAACATATACAAGGCATTTTCCATTGATTTTATGCAATTATTGTTCGTTTTAAGATACAAATGATATGAGTAAAATCACTCATATCAAACTCCCCCTTGCTAAGCAATTGCCGTGTCCTCACGCAATGATAAAATAAAACACTATCTACACCATTGTTCAACTTTTGAAACATTATTTTGCGAAGACATAATGTATTGCTTTCATTATTTGAAAAATAACTTTTAGGATCATAAAACTCAAATAGATTCATCGTCCCCGACTTTTCACTTTTCCATGCCAAGTGTAAAAACAAGATCATTGCCAATCATAAGCCCCAAAATTAAACCAACTCATACAAGTAATTTGTGTTAAACTCAATTTCCTATTATTCCTAATTGTATCTATAGATTTTATTTGTCATTCACCCAATGGCTCATTTGACTTTATTTTGATATTTATTAGTCCAAAAATGAAGGTAAAAACGGTGTAAACTCAACAATCAAAACCTAACCTCGACTTCAAAAACCGTTGTCACTAAAGAAGGCTCACATCAAGGATAACTTAACACGATTTGAGGGATAAATCCCGGACCCGAAATTTGGCTAATATGGCTACTTAAAAGCAATATTAAAACCTCCAAAGTCAATTATGACCTTATATGGAGTTAGCAACAACTACATCATAACACCTTGTGGCTCTTAAAGATGCAATTGTGCTCCTTATTTTAAATCCACACCCGAAGGATCCTTGGACAAAAATAAGGGAATTGACATCATCATCCCACCTTATGGCTCATTATGATGAAGCAATTTTTATTCAACACGTCCCCTCGACATACACCCTAAGGCTCTAATGACAAGGTTAGTGCTACATGACTCCCACCTGAAGGCTCATAGAGAACATGTTTTTATTTATTCTTCTTTATTAATATGATAGTTATAGTAAGCCAAATTTCCGCAATCCCATGATCAAAAGTCCATGACACTGACACCCTTAATGTGTTCTCACTTTAATTACAAGGGAAGAAAAAAAAGGAGTTACGAGTTAAGATATCAAGCCTAAACCGCTAAAAACTTCATTTATTAAGCAATTATTATTCAAGTGTGGAAAGTAAATACGAGGAGATTAAATCAAACACAAAAGTACTTGCACAAAGAAGAATTAATCTTAGAAACTTATGATTGAACTCTATCATCTCTTGTTCTCCATATTGTAAAATTCCAAAAATGTGACATCAATGGATACTTAGCCTATTAAATCAAAGTTTTGGGTTTTCAAGTCATCTATAGGATCTTGCATCTTCTTATACTCTTTCAAGTTTTAGAATTTGCGTTTTAAAGATCCCTTGATAAATGACTTTCTAGGATCAATTATAGGAACTTGCGAAAAGTTCTTGTTCTTAACCCGTATGAATTAAGACTTTCGCGTTTTAAAGCTCCCTATATAAAAGCCTAGCAAAACTTAATTCGAATACGTTAAGGAAAAGCTAAGGTAAAAACCGAGTGGAGTCAAAAACTATTTTCATTTTCACCAACGGAAAGCCTACATTCGTGTCAAAAGAAATTATTTTATTTATTAAAACTTAAAAACAACACCAAAAATTTAATTTTTTTATGAAAAATGAGAAAAACAATTACGTTTAGACACGACAAAAGAAATAGCAAGCGATTATATCGATTGACTCCCCCATGCTAAAACCAAACATTGTCCTCAATGTTTCTTAGCTCAAGAGTAACACCCCCTTGCTAAAACACGAAGAGTCTAATGCAAAATCCTAACATGGTAAGAGCACGCAAATCTATAAGCCGTTTATTAATTATGACTCAAGATAAAACGTTAGTCGATAAAAATCAAAGGATAGAGTGTGTGCCCCTTTTTGGCATTCAAAGAATGGAAGATCAAGTGGACCGGCAGAAACCGAACACGAGAGTCTTCAATGATTAGGGTCATACCTAAGATTCACAACACAACAAAACACGAGCACGAGCTTGAAAGATCAAGCCTTATTAATGTTAGAAAATAGAAAGAAGATAGAATGTATGGGACTCCCCCACAAGGCACCTCGTCTTTGTTCACCGTGTCATGAGCTCGACTCGATCCCCGCATTCATTGGTCCTTAGGGAAAATGGTGAAAACCGACATATTGGAATAAAATCCAACATAAAGCGCGATGCCGGGGTCAAAGATCTCATCCTCATTGTCGGATGACAAACGAAAGGATAAAACTCCAACACAAATCTCTAAAAAGGGATGGTAGTCACAAAAAATGGTATGGATGTAGCATGCTCCCCGAGATAAACTCGCTCCAAGAGGATTAAAAAGTCTTTCAATTATTGCATCGGTGAAAGGCCGAGATTTCCCTAAATCAATGATTCCGGGATCGAACACCTCGTCCTCGATGGAGAAAGGAAAGAATAACACGGTGTCGTCCCCCCATGCTAATCCAAAATAATATGAAGCACATGGTAAAAGTGGGATAAAAATCTCATCCATAATGGAATCAACATTCTTAGCTTTAACGACCATTTCACCCTTAGGAATGTGATCAATCGGATCATGGTACTCAATATGAGACACATGAAAAACCCGCACATTAAGGTCAAAGTGGATGGGAGGAGGACTTGGGACGAAATCATCATCAAGTAAATTCTCTAAAAAGAGAGCGTCCCCCTCCGGGTCGAGATCATCAACAGCCGGCGGTATCGAATCATTAGAAGCAAGAAACATGCCAATCTCCTCCATAAGCGGATCACTATCCTCAGCGGGAATAGGAGATGGAGAGAAAGACTTGGAATTCAAAGCCTCGATCCTAGAGATGAGAAGATAGACGTTTGATAACTTCTCACGAAGAATCACGTCCTCCACATCTAAATGAGTAAGTTCGTCGGTGAACTTCTCAAGCATCGGAATAGTCAAATTAACCGCATTCCCGGTGGAAATGGGTCTAAAGGAGCAAGTTCAAAAATGAACCTCTCAAAACTCGGATCACTCTCATCCTCATTTCCCGGTGGAAATGGGTGAAGAATAGTAGGTTCATCGGTGAACCCCTCAAAATCCGAGTCGTGAATATCATCTTTATAAGAACGTTCATCGGAGAACTCCTCATTAGAAAATTTACTAGAAGTTGAATCATTCTCAAAATCTTCATTTCCATCACAATTTCCATCATTATAATTGGAGAAAATATCAAAGTGAATGGAAGAAGTAGAGTCATCACAATGCGGCAAATCACACATATCATTAGAAATACCGTCAAACTCTCTTGGGTTTTGGACAAGAATAGTGCTAATATGTTCGTCCCCCTTTCTTAGAGAATTTTCGGGTTCCACTGTGGAAGAATCATGAATAGGAGTGGTGATGTCATGAAAGATTTCCTCATCATCTAGGATGGGAGAATCCTCGGGCTCCTTAGCCGGCAAGATACGAAAAGGAAGCACGATAGCACTAGACGAAGGATGTAGATCAATAAGATCTCTCAAAGAAATAGCACTATCCTCGTCATCATCAATAAGAAGAGAACGCTCGAGTTCACGATTGGCAAGATATTTTGCTTCCGCTTGAGCTCGTTCTTTCTCACGAATTTCAATGCTTAATCCAATATAATCTTGCGAAAGTTGTATAATCTTAAGTTCACAATCTCATCCTTCATCAATTATTTCTCCATGAAATCTACGACTTCGCAAATCATTAGTTATATCATTGATCTCTTGATTAATTTGTCTTTTTTCAAGCAACATATCTTCATTGCTCTTTTCAACAACTTCAACATTTCTTTGATTCATTATTTGTTGGAACATTGTTTCAAGTCATTCAATATCGAAAGAATATTGTGGAGATTGGTCAAAACTGGAAGGAATCGAATTATAGCAAGGACTAGGCTCATATAAATTTTGATCCATCGGTTGACAACAAAAGCTCTCGTGAGGACCTCCACAATACTCACAACAAAGATGTTGTTGTGATAAACTCGGTAAATCTTGTGGATAACAATTATCATTAAAGTTTTGATTGTAGCTCGGTTCTTGCTCGTAATTAAACGAGAATCGATGCGAACAATTAATTCTTAAATGAGAATTATTTCCACAAAACTCACACGAGGGTGTCTCGTATGTAGGGTGTGGAGGTTGGTAAAAATCGAGAGAGTTATTCGAAAAATTCGGTTTTCCACATGAAGTAATCTCATTACAACAAGGACAAAATCCAACTCGAATATCGTTTCGTAAGTCATTTCCACAATGCTCACACGTGCACCACCGACATGGTAAAAAACCATATAACGGTTCTCCACACCCAACACAATCGATGAAGGAATTCATGGAAGAATTAAAAATTGGAGGGTTAGGAGAAAAAGAATTAATCATGATAGAGGATTAAGAAGATTATTTTTTGTATTTTTCATAAATCAATCAAAGATTGACAAAAAACGATACATACTATATAATAGAAAAATAACAAAACTTTCCGAGGACAGAAAGGTTCTTCAAATCAACGATCAACAAATCTCAACGAAACGAATCGTACACAAGATCCCCGGCAGCGGCGCCAAAATTTTTGATGTGATCGTGATAGTATAGTGATAATTAGATACATTATAGGGTAAATTAGAAAATTACCTTTAGGAAAAAGTAATAGTCTAAAATTACCAAAGAGGGATTCAATTAAACACGTGAATGAACCAAGTTCATTGTACACGAAGATCGAGTGAATTTGAGACGTTTTGCTTTGATTTGGACAATCGATTTAAATTGGTTTTCGGTTTTTAAACTAAAATTAAATTCTACCAATTTAAATCCTAAGTGCATGAATCGTAAACCCCCAAATTATTAAAATCTTCAATCAATTACTTAAAAATTAAAACTATTTAAAAATAAACTATTAATAAATCTATAAAAATTAATGTATTAAAATAATTTTAACTTTATTTAAAAATCTAGTAAAACTTTTTAAACTAACTAAATCTATTTAATTAAACAAAATCTATTTTTAAAACTATATTTTTAAATTTAAATCTAAAACAATAAAAATCTTATTATTTGAAAACTAATTAAACTTTTAAAATTAATAAAAACATTTTTTTTATTTTTTTATTTTGTTTTTAATGACTATTTAATAAAATTAAATATTGTAAAACTAATATTAACGTATAAAGATAAATTTATTAAAAGAAAGTAAATACTAAGTAAAACGATTAATCATTTAACTGGCAGCTAAGTTAAAATGATATAATAATAACTTAGGCAGATACTGAAACAAAGATATCAAGTAGCTCAGTTGGTTAACACGTTATGCCTTTACCCTTGAGGTCAAGGGTTCAAGTCCTACGAAGGACACTTTTGTGATTATTTTTTTGGCAATTCATTTTTTGGACAGTTAAAATAGAAAGAAGTCACAGGAGGTGACTTGTTTGGAGCTGCTATTATTTTCAGCTTATTAGAACAATAATAAGCTATCAGATCAGTTGGATCTGATAGCAAAAACTTAACAGCAAAATTATGCAACAAGACAAGTAAGAAGAAAATCAAAATCCATATCAGCAATCATTAACCAATACGACCAGACCGTTCAGTTAATAAGCAGCATTCCCACAAGTTAATTCATAAGCATAATCCAGCAGAATCAATAATTTTAACATTAACTAATAACATAAAACAGATCCAATCAGGCATTAGCAGTTTAGCAAACCAGTTTACCCATCAGATAAAAAAAAGAAAAAAATGTAGTACAGACTTATACTTAACTCAAATGATTCACAAAATTTTAAATGAACAATCAAATTCCTAAATCCATCAGCAATCATAACAAAGTATATCAGCTAAAAATCTAATAATTAATCACGGCACTTAATTCAGCAGGTTAACTCTAACAAAATACTAAACATATGTCATCTAAATGACTAATATCATCAAAAATCATTCAACAAAATGAGAACAAGTTTAAACTCTAGAATCAGTCACAAAAATCAATAGTAGCAGATTAAAAATAGGACAAAATCAGAACTATTATTAAATCCAATCAATCTCAAGCTTAATTAAACATCGTTTAAAAAAACAGTTAAAACCAATTCTCCTATTTAACATAAGCAGCTTAATAAGCAAAAGTAAATTAATAACATGAAACGTAAAAATGAAAATGCACCTTTTTGGAGTAACCGTTGAGTAGAAGGTTGTTCTGAACAACCTTGTGAACTAGAAATGACAACACCATCATTACATCACCATCCTTCAAAACACCACTTATCATCTCGAACCAGAAACTTGCTTATAACATTCATCCGGTGGGGATGAATGTTTATTCCCTTTCTATTGTGAAACTTAGTGTAATTTCAAGGTCACGAGAGAATGTGGTTCATTCGACTAAGCTATAAAGAGCTTATTTAAATGAAGAAAAGCTTGAGAGATTTGTAACATAATTTTAATAACATTCATAAGCATTAATTTGCAGAAAAATAAGAACAATTCATTTAACTTAAAACCGATTTCATTAATTCGCAAATGATTACAAAATTATTGAAAAGACAAATACAATTTAAGCTAGATTACACTACTCCTAACACTAAAAATTACACTAAAGAAGGCATAATGAATACAGAAATCGAAGGGGTATTTATAGCAAACCCGAGGGTGTTGGGTTGTTGATGAAGATCGATTCATAACCATTGGATCATCTTTCCCCTTTTCGCTTTCTTGTTTCTTATCATCCAAGGGTGGATATAATCCCTTGTGCACATGGATCGCCAAGCTGGAATGGATGTGTGCTTCTTGTCTGCTGAGGTAGCTATTGATGATTGGAGCAATGATTGGATGGATAGTAACTGACCAATAAGGAGAGAGCAGTGACGCAACATAGTTGCCACGTTGGCCTTAGGATGCCATCTTCTCCATTCCGATATACTAGGCCTTTAATTAAAGAGCGTGTGCTTCAATCTATTGTGAATTGGAAACCCCCAAATGCTAGGGTTTGTGAAGAAGGATGCGTTCATCTTTTTTCTCTTCTGCTCTTTTCTCTCTTTCGTTTTCTTTCTTTATTTTATTTCTTGTTTTGATCGTGACTTTTTGACTAAAGAGTAAATAATACTTCCCATCGTTTATCTCTTCTTTTCTTTGGGCCTTAGACTGAAAATGTTCCATCCTTTCCTTAATTTGTTGTGATGGGCCTAATATGGACCAAATCTATATTTACTTCCACCCGTTTACTTCTTAGCAATTGGGCTTTTAGTGGACTTTTCCAAATAGTTAACTTAATAATTTCATAAATGGGCTATAAGGCCCATTAACCAAAAGTGGGACCCACTTAACTTCAAACTTTTACAAATCAGTGACTAAAACGAACTCAACTTTTGGCATTTGAACTTTCTTCAATCTCGTATCGATATTTGCCGGTTTTTCGCGAACTTCGGTACCTAAACACATGAAACGAAAAACAAACATATACAAGGAATTTTCCATTGATTTTATGCAGTTATTGTTCGTTTTAAGATACAAATGATATGAGTAAAATCACTCATATCAACAACCCACTACCATAGAAGGTGCAATGGAATTCGCGACAGAGCTGATCAACAAGCGAGCTCACAACCTGTCCGAAAGACAAACGGACAACAAGCGGAAGTCGAGTAGAACTACTCGTAGTCAGCCCAGATCTTCCAAAAGACAGAACATTGAGCAAACTGATGATACTACTCCCACAACTCGCAACAAGAAATACTTACTCCCACTACCATAGAAGGTGCAATGGAATTCGCGACAGAGCTGATCAACAAGCGAGCTCACAACCTGTCCGAAAGACAAACGGACAACAAGCGGAAGTCGAGTAGAACTACTCGTAGTCAGACCCGACGATCTTCCAAAAGACAGAACATTGAGCAAACTGATGATACTACTCCCACAACAAGCAACAAGAAATACTTAGGATCCAAACCTAAGTGTTTAAAATTCGACTACCAGCATGATGCTGGAAAGCAATGTAAAGGGAACCAAAACCCCGCAAGTGAAAGTCATCATGAGCCAAAGAAAGTTGTAGTATGTTACGAATGTGGGACCTCTGGACATGTAAGACTTGATTGTCCCAAGTTGGCCAACTGGAAGGAGGACAACAAAGGAACCCCATCACAAGTATACATGACTGGCGATGCCCAAGCCAATCCAAATTCCAACATCGTCACCGATACATTTCTACCAAACCAACGATACGCATCTGTCCTATTTGACACCGGGGCAGATCGAAGCTTTATCTCAACAGAATATAGTCGAGTATTAGAAATTACTCCATCAGTCTTAGACTCCTACTATACAGTAGAACTAGCTGACAGAAAAAATGTGACGGTTGACACCATTATTCGAGGTTGTACTTTAAACCTCTCCAACCACCCGTTCAACATCGATTTGATCCCAGTAAGTCTTGGAAGCTTTGATGTCATCATTGGCATGAATTGGCTGTCGAAGTACCATGCAATCATCTTATGTGATCAAAAACTGGTTCGTATACCATGGGGAGATGAAACCTTGATTATACGAGGGGATGGTAACCCTGATATAATCAACACTAGACTTAGTGTCATTTCCTGCACCAAAGCACAAAGGTACTTGACCAGAGGATGCCCTATCTTCCTAGCACACATCTCCAAAATTGAGGAAGAAGACAAACCTGAGGAGACCAGAATCGAGGACGTGCCAGTTGTCCGAGATTTCCCCGAGGTATTTCCTGTGGAACTGCCGGGTATGCCCCCAGTGCGACAGATAGAATTCCAAATCGATCTGATTCCTGGGGCTGCACCTGTGGCTAAGGCTCCCTACCGGCTAGCACCATCAGAATTGAAGAAAGTAGCCAAACAACTACAAGAACTATCAGAAAAAGGATTCATTAGGCCTAGCTCTTCTCCATGGGGAGACCATGTTGTGTTTGTCAAGAAGAAAGACGGCTCTTTTCGAATGTACGTCGATTACCAAGAATTGAACAAACTAACGATAAAGAATCGCTATCCTTTACCTCGCATTGACGACTTGTTTGATCAACTCCAGGGATCAAGCATGTATTCTAATATTGATCTGAGGTCTGGATACCATCAACTGAGAGTTCGGGAAGAAGATATCCCTAAGACATCTTTCAAAACTCGTTATGGTAATTTCGAATTTAGAGTTATGCCTTTTGGGTTGACAAACGCACCAACAATATTCATGGATCTCATGAACCGAGTGTGTAAACCCTATTTGGATAAATTCGTAATAGTCTTCATCGATGACATAGTTGTTTACTCCAAGAACAAGCTGGACCATGCTGAGCATCTGGCCGAAGTATTTAAAATACATAAGGAAGAGCAGCTATACGCAAAATTTTCCAAATGCGAGTTCTGGATACCCAGAGTCCATTTGTTACGACACGTCATTGATAGCGATGGTATTCACGTAGATCCTACAAAGGTTGAATCCGTCAAGAGTTGGGCATCTCCCAAATCACCAACGGAGATCCGCCAATTCCTAGGCCGTCGGATATTATCGCCGATTCATCGAAGACTTCTCCAAAATAGCCAAACCAATTACAAAGCTCACTCAGAAAGGAGTAAAATTTAATTGGGGAGAAAAGGAGGAATCAGCTTTCCAATTGATAAAATAGAAGTTTTGCAGTGCGCCTCTATTATCCTACCCGAGGGCAATGATGACTTTGAGGTATATTGTGACGCCTCATATAAAGGATTGGGAGCAATATTGATGCAAAGAAAGAAAGTGATTGCCTACGCTTCTAGACAATTAAAGAAGCATGAGAAAAACCACACTACCCACGACTTAGAACTTGGAGCGGTTGTCTTTGCCTTAAAAATTTAGAGGCATTATCTTTACGGAACAAAATGTATAGTGTACACCCACCACAAGAGTCTGCAACATATATTAGATCAAAAAGAGCTTAATATGAGGCAGCGCCGTTGGATCGAACTGTTAAGCGTTTACGATTGTGAAATCAGATACCATCCATGTAAAGCAAACGTAGTTGCTGATGCACTAAGCCGTAAAGATAAAGACCCACCCATGAGGGTTCGAGCCCTAACCATGACCATCAACTTGGATCTGCCCAAGCAAATCCTTGAAGCACAAACCCAAGCATAGAAACCCGAAAACCTCTGGAAAGAAGATATAGGAGGAATGCTTCGAACTGACCTCTCTAAAGAGAAACTGGAACCAAGGGCGGACGGAACATTGTGATTACACGGGTGGAGTTGGTTACCCCGCTACAAAAATTTAAGGGACATAATCATGCACGAGTCACAGAAATCCAAGTACTCAATACATCCAGGATCGGAAAAGATGTACCAAGATATGAGGAAATTGTATTGGTGGCCAAACATGAAGGCTGACATCGCCACATATGTTCAGAAATGTCTGACATGCGCACATGTCAAAACAGAATACCAAATGTCATTCGGTCTACTGGTGCAGCCTAAGATACCTAAATGGAAGTGGGAAAATATCACCATGGATTTCGTGACCAAACTCCCAAAGTCATCTCATGGATATGATGCCATTGGGTGATAGTCGACCGACTCACCAAGTCTCCTCATTTCATACCCATTAAAGAATCCGATTCCTTATCCAACTTGGCAAGGACCTACCTTAAGGAAATTGTAACAAAACATGGGGTACCAGTCTCAATAATCTGTGACCGGGAAAGCAGATTCACCTCCAACTTCTAGAAGGCTCTCCAACGAGCCCTGGGTATCCAACTGGATATGAGCACCGACTATCATCCCCAAACGGATGGTCAGAGTGAGCGAACCATCCAAACTCTAGAAGACATGCTAAGAGCGAGTGTGATTGATTTTGGAAATAGTTGGGTCGAGCATATACCTTTGGATGAGTTCTCCTACAACAATAGCTACCACGCCAGTATCAAGGCCGCCCCTTTTGAAGCCCTTAATGGAAGGAAATGTCACTCTCCTGTATGTTGGGATGAGGTAGACGAGTTCCAACTCACTGGGCTTGAATTGATTCAGGAGACTACATACCGAATTGTCCTTATAAAGCAAAGATTGCAAGCTGCTCGTGATCGACAAAAGAGCTACGCGGATCAGAAACGCAGACCCGTGCAGTTTAAAGTAGGAGATCATGTCATGTTAAAAGTATCACCATGGAAGGGAGTTATACGATTTGGAAAGCAAGGAAAGTTGAATCCAAGATATGTGGGTCCTTTCAAAGTGATAGCCAAGATCGCGGAAGTGGATTACCGTTTAGAATTTTTGCCACAGTTAAGTCGGATACACCCCACCTTCCATGTATCAAACCTGAAAAAGTTCTACGCATAGGAACCTTTGGTTATGCCCTTTGAGGGGGTCCATATCGATGACCAACTCGAATACACCGAGACACCAGTGGAAATCATGGATAGAATGACCAAGAAGTTTAAACGTAGCCGCATCCCGTTAATCAAAGTATGATGGGACTCGAATAGAGGCCCCGAGTACACCTGGGAACGAGAAGACATCTTCAAAGCCAAATACCCTCATCTTTTCACATAAAATATAACTATGTTTTTAGTAGCTTTGAGGACAAAGCTAAAATAACGGGGTGGTGGTGTAAAATCCATGATTTTACCATGATTTCATGTAATAAGATTTACCCATAAATCCTAGAATAATCACTCATGTGTTGTACATCTATAAGTTGTGTGTGAATTGGATCACTATGTACTTATACTTCTACAACTACTTTGCTATGGAAATATGATGCATAACTAAACTTGGTACATAAGACTAGGATCACAAGTATTAAAAGTTACAACAACTATATATGCCCAACACATAAACAAATTATGGGAAAATGTTGTATGAGGTAGTACTACATATATATATATATATATGTATGTGTACATTATAAACATATATATACACTTTAGACTAGCCCAAAGTCCACAACCATGTGTGCTAGCCCAACACAAGCCCACAACTTGAGCCCATCTCCCCTTTTTGGCTAAGAATGACACGCATTCCCTTAGGTGGAAGGTGATGAGAGGCCTTGGGAATACAAGTGTCATGCATTGGGAACACAAGTGTCAACACTTGGCACTATTGTTCTTAACAAGGTGTTCACACCCTTACTTGCCTTCTCTCTCCCCTTTTAGCCGAAAACACACACACATACTCTTCACATTCCCTCTTAACTAGATCTCACCCTCTCCTCCCTTTTTCTCTCAAACAATTCGGCTTTCAGCCACCAATCCAAGTTTGTTCACTAGATCTACTAGATCTTTGTCTCATAGTAATCACAAATCAATTGGTACCATAATCATCATCATTGGAAGTATTATACCAAGCCCTAGCCGAACCTAAAAGGTCACGGCTTGGTTGATATTTGGATCTTCCTTCATCATCTTGAATAGATCTCTAACCTCTTTGTTCACATAGATCTCCCTTAGTAACATTTAGCCAAGAAAGGTATATATATATATATATATATATATATATATATATATATATATATATATATATATATATATATATATATATATATATATATATATATATATATATATATATATATATATATATATATATATATATATATATATATATATATATATATATATATATATATATATATATATATATATATATATATATATATATATATATATATATATATATGTATATATATATATATATATATATGTATATATATATATATATATATATATGTATATATATATATATATATATATATATATATATATATATATATATATATATATATATATATATATATATATATATATATATATATATATATATATATATATATATATATATATATATATATATATATATATATATATATATATATATATATAACTTATTAAAAATCAAGATTTGGTAATGACCATGACCTAGAAAGGGCACGGCCTATTTTTGTGTACCATTAAACATGGTTAAAAATCTTTTAATAAGAAATCTATGATTATTACTATATGTTTAAACTTGATTTAAAAATCATATGAAAACATTTGATAAATTTAATGTAGCAAGGGTTACAAATCTTACTTTATGGCGTAGATCTCATGAAATAAACATGTGTAACTCAAGAACCATGAAAACCATGACCTAGAAGGTCACGACATATAGAATTAATGAATACGTGATTTATTTGCTAAGTTTAAATAGTAGAATATGTATCATTACATGTTACATGGACTATTGAAAATCACAAAAATGTTATATGTGTACTTAGATGATCTTTTAGTATACATGCATGTTTATGTGGAACCTATATTTATGGTTAAATGGTAAGTATGAAATTGGCTAAACACCATATCTTGGAAATACCAAGATTAGATGACTAACCATAAGCTATATGTGATGTACATGGACCTTGACTTGTTTTGTTATTATCTGAATAGCTAGATCTTAACATTGAAACACTTGCAAGTACATGCAATCTTAAAACAAAACTTGACACACCATAATAAACTATGGTAATCATAGCCGTGGGTCTAATTTAGTACAACACATAAAACAAACTATAAGTTTTATTCTTGTATTTTAGATTCAAAACTAAACAAAAATAAACTAAAGACAAGCTTATAAGAATATCCTAAGTTAAAGCTTACATAAAATGTAAAGTAGTGTGAATGGATTATTTAAGCCCATGAAATGTTAATTCAAAACTTAATGGACTTAAGATTACACTTAGGCCCATCTAACTAATTAAAAGGGACTTAAAAATGTATTAAGCCCAATGTATTAAGCCCAATAAATGATTTAAAGGCCCATTTAAAATAAATTGGTGAACTTGAAATAAATTTAAGCCCACTAAAATAGCCCATTAGATGTTTAGCCCGTTTAATGAGCCCATATATAGTTTAAATGCTAAAATAAAAATTTTTATAAATAAAATATAACTTATAAAAACTTTTTGGATAAAAATGACAATTTACAAAACTTAAGGACTAAAACCGTAACCTATAAAACTTGTTTTGATAAACTAGTAAGCACAAGGACTGGAAATGTAAATATCCAAAAGTCTAGGGTTTAATAATTACTATACGTGGCGAATTAAACCCTAGGACCATTTTTGGGAAGTGTCTAAAAGTTATTTTGTCATTTTAAAACCCTAAGGACCATTTTGGCAACAGTCTGAAACTTAAAAAAGCCTTAGGGGCTATTTTGTCATTTTATTAAAGTTACGAAACCTATATAATACTAGAGGGACCAAATCTGCCATAAGCCGAAACTATAACAAGCCCTAGGTACTAAATATGTAAAATCCGTAAGTTTACTTGTTTAAAAATATGGAGGGTCTAGTTTTGCCATATCCCGAAACATTTCCAAGCCCTAACCCTAAAATCTATTTTAATTATAATAAAACATAATTTAAATACTAGACCATAAGAATTAAGATATAAATTCTTAAGATTAAATTATTTTATAAACTTTAAAATGATTTATGGAAACTTTAAAGTTAAAATATTATGTTTTATTTTCGAAATAAAATATTTATATTTTCATTTTAAGAAATAATTGTATAACAAATAGGGGTATATACTCTCATACATAAGCTCATATACTCTTAGAAAATAAAAACTATATGAACGATGAACAAAATGAAAACTAATATTTTAAGTAGAACATTTTATGTCTACTTAACCAAGAAGCTTAATTCTAAGACTGCATGATTATTATAAATACATTTATGCTAACTGATATTAATAGTTAAACACTTTACGTTTACCTAGAGATGAATATTGATGTTACATGAACTATGGTTATTTAGATAAACACCGTGGCATAAATGAACTGACAAAAATGGTATAAGCATACATATATGTTCTTTGTACTATCTATTAAGACTGTACTATCTGATTAGGCAAAACTTTGGTGTGAGCTTTAATAGGATATCCGTGTTAAACAAGCAATTGCCTACTCCCAGGTGAGTTTACAGCCCCATTTAAACTTTGATAAAACTTTCCCTTTTGGGAAAGAAAAAATGCAAACATATATTGGACATAACTGGATTGTATAAACTGGATTATGATTGCTTACTTTTGAAACTGTTAAATTGTTGTAAATCACTCGAATGTTATAAATAGATCTATTAGGGATTTGATAGGTGTGAAAACACCCATCCTTTTACCACTTAATTACAATAATAACTAGGCCAAAACGTGTATTTTATGTCGTAAATGTCGGAATTATGCGTGGTTTATGTTTTTGTTGTGATTTTAGGATCAAAATGTTAAAAGGGAAGAAAACACGGCTTTCACGGGCTTTTTTCGAAGAAAAACACAAAATACGAAATCAAGAAATCAAGAGTGCAAAAAAGAACGGAAGTCCAAGGCCTATTCTGAAGATTTATCGAAGAAAAAGTCCAAAGACGGAAGTTTAATAAAGCCGAAGAACTCAAGTCTAATTAATGAAGAAATCACAAGACGAGTTGAAAGTAATCCCGAGACAAAGTCTGAAAGGTCAAAGAATTTAAAAGATTAAAGACTAAAGACGAAGGATTAAAAGATAATTAAAGAAAGAAGAAAGAGAGGAGGAAGCTTCCTTCCACTAATCACCTCCTCCCCTATAAATAGAGTCATTAGGATTTCATTTGTTTTTGTTGGCTAATAGTGACAATTAGTTCTTCCACCATTTACATTACTTGCAATTTAAATTTATGTCATTTCCTTAATTGTCTTGCACTTTAATTCCTTTAATTTCAAGTAAGTTTCCTTTTTATTGTTGTTAATCTTTACTTTTCTTGTTAATCTCCTATCTCCCTTTCTTGTTTAATCTTTAATCTTTATGATTTATGTTTGTGTTCATGTTCTTGAAGTTTTTATTGATTTAATCAAGTGGGTTTTGATTATTGTGGTTATTATTGTTAGTTTTATTGATTTGGATTGATAGATTATCATTAGTTGATTATTTGTGATTAGTCTTGCTTAATCTTTTGGTTTGATTTGATTAGTTTTGGTTAAATTCGTAGCTTTTTGTTCTTCCGTGTTCTTCGCTCTTTCTATTTTTCCCAGGTTATTCCGGATCAACGATTTATTCCGAACCAGTAGTATATTCCGGATAAAGGCAAATATTCCGGATAAAGGTTTTATTCCGGATCAACACTTCCTTCCGGATGAAGGATTTAAGATAATTATTCCGAATAAGTGAATATTCCGGATCAGTGATATATTCCGAGTAAAGGTTTTATTCCGAGTCAACACTTTTTCTTGATTATTCCGGATGAAGGGATCTTTCCGAATGAACCAAACATTCCGGATGAAGGTATATTCCGAGTGAAGCATTTATTCCGGATAAAGCTATTATTCCGAACGAGGGTTTATTCCGGATGAACATAACATTCTGGATGAGCTCCTTATTCCGAACCAACTAGTACATTCCGAATGAAGGTTTTGTTTAAATATTCCGGATGAGCCATTTATTCCGCATGAGGTAAATATTCCGAGTGAAGAAGAATTATTCCGAACGAAGGTGACATTCCGAACGAGTGATTATTCCGAACGAAGGTTTATTCCGAATGAGCTGTTTTTAGTTTATTTTAAGTTATGTTTTTAAATTCTTAAGCTTTATTTTTCCCCGCCTTTTTCCTTAGTTGCACTTTTAGTTTACTTGCCTTAGATTTATTTTAAGCTTGCCTTTAGTTTAAGTTTAAGTTTGCCTTTAGGATAGTTTTAAGTTTGCGTTGTTTACTTTAATTGCCTTTTAATTTCTTGTTACGCTTTAATTTCCCGTCGTTTATTTTCAATTAGTTTTAGCTTTACTTTACCTGCCTTTTACGTTAAAGTTTGTGCACTTTCCTTTTACAACAACGACACAACAATTTGTTTTCACCAAAAGACAGCTGAGTCGCACTTAAACTGGAAATCAATTCGATTAGACATACGACAAAGAACAATTCTTATACAGGCGAAAAGCCTCGTATTAAAAGGCGTCGCTGCCGGCTCTCTTCGTAAAGATTAACGGTTTTCTGTGAGAGACGCGTTGCTTTTTGGAATCCGTTCGTTCGTGAGCGTTATTTTTCTTGTTTAAAAATTTAAAAAAAAAACCATAAAAATTAAAAATTGTTAAAAAATCCATAAAAATTAAAAGTTTTCAAAAATCCAAAAAGATTTATTTTTATAGTGTATATATATTCTCTTTGTGTTTGGTATCTTTTTCTTTAGCTTTCGCAGGTGTATGCGTGCTAGATCTTCTACTTATCCAGTGCCCGAGACTCGTGAAGATTTAGCTATGGCAGGTGTGAACAACAACAATAATCCACCGCACCTCAACAATAACAACAACAATGTTCTTCCACAGCCCGATCTTCGGACAATGGAGGAGCTTTGTCAACCCACAATGTTTGGACAAGGAGGACCGATTGCGCCGATGCAAATCACGGCTCCGGAGTTTTCGTTGAAGCACCACATGATACAAAAGTGCAAACTAATCCATTCCGCGGAATGCCTAATGATGATGCCAACAAACACCTCGACAAATTCATTACTATTACCCGAAGCATGAAGTTGCCCGGTGCTACTATGGATGTTCTTCGCCTTCAACTCTTCCCACATACTTTATCACACCACGCCGAGAAATGGTTTGATCGTCTCCCGAAGACTTCCATTCATACTTTGGATGACATGACTCACCGATTTTTGTCGCGCTACTTTCCACCATCCATGGTCACGAGCCTTCGAAATCAAATCAGCGGTTTCATGCAAGAACCCGATGAATCTCTCTTTGATGCTTGGGAAAGATATAATGTTTTGATCGACCGATGTCCAAACCACAACATGCTCCCCGTTACCTTGATTGATACTTTCTACAACGGTTTGACTTTTCGTGATCGTGATACGATTAATGCAGCCGCCGGTGGCACATTTATGAAAAGAAGACCCGAGGAGTGTAGAGAACTTATTGAGAACATGACTACTCATCACAAAAATTGGGATTCCTCCGCTTCTTCAAGGAACAACCCGAGAGTCAATGTTTCTTCTACTTTAGCAAACCCCGACATGACCGAATTCACCCGCATGATGGCCGAAATGAACAAAAATATCTTGCTCGTCGCTTCAAACCAACAACAACAAGTTAAAGCGGTAACCAATCCTTGTGAGACATGCGGCGGTCCTCACTCATACACTGATTGTCCTTCTACTCAAGGAAATCCGGAAAACGTGTATGCAGCTTATGGTAACTATTCATCGGAAAATTACCAATCCCGACCTCAAGGGGATCGAAATTTGCTAAGTTACCGGTCAAACAACTACCTTTCACCCGGTTTTTCTCCTCATAACCACAATCCCAACAACAACTACACTAGAAGCAACCAAATCCCACCTCGAGCTTCTAATCCTTATCACCCACCCGCTCAACAAGCCCCACCCATTAATCAAGATATTGTTGCTTTAATGAGAACCCAAGGAGAGCAAATTAAGAATCTTCAAAGCCAAATTATCAATTTGAAAGGGGATATCACTAAGCAAGGGAATGACATTAGATCCGAGCTTCGAAATGATATACAATCCTCCTTCAGTAATCAAACGAATAATTTGAAGAATATGCTGGCTAGTTTCTTACCAACTACTCAACCCTCTACTTCGGGCTCTCTACCTTCAAACACCGTCACCAACCCGAGAGCGAATGTGAGTGCTATTACTACCCGTAGTGGAGCAACTTTAGTAGGATCATCTATCCCACCCACAGTTACACCATCTACATCTCCTCCACCACCATTTATCCCTACTACTCCCACACCTAATATTAGTTCACCATTACCGTCTCCGCCTCGTCATGAAGAATTACCCAAGAAGAGTCCTCCACCAACCCCACCTTCACCTTTTACACCTCCACCACCCAACCCCAGCATTCCTTAGCCTTCTCGACTCAACAAGGCTAGAATTTTGACTAAGAATGACATTCTAGTCTCTAACTTTTTGGAAAAGATTGTCGGAATGAAAGTCACCTTTACCCTTGTTGAAGCTCTTGCCAAATGCCACAATTTGTCAAGATGTTTAAGGAATTGCTTAGTAAGAAGGAGAAGATTGCCGAGTTTATTAATACTCGCTTGAATGAAAATTGCTCTGTAATCCATCTTATAGAACTTCCGGAAAAACTTGGAGATCCCGGTCGATTTGTGCTACCTTGTACTTTTAACCAAACCAACAAATTTACTGCCTTAGCCGATATCGGAGCAAGTATAAATTTGATGCCTTTAAGTGTTTGGAAAAAGTTATCATTGCCCGACCTTACACCCACCAAGATGACTCTTGAGCTAGCCAATATCACTCTCGCTTACCCCGTTGGTATTGCCAAAGATGTGTTCATAAAAGTTGGCACATTCACTTTTCCGGTCGACTTCATCGTTGTTTATTATGAAATGGACCCTCGTATTCCGTTAATACTTGGACGCCCATTTTTGAGAACCGGTAGAGCTTTAGTAGATGTAGATAAGTGTGAACTCATCTTAAGAGTCGGGGATGATGCACAAGTTTTTGAAATGGGGAAGCTTACAAGCAAATCCTATGGAAGAGAATCAGCGAATATGATTAATGTGCTTGATGATTTTATCGTCTACAACAATCCTCTATTCGATTCTTGCAATGATAATCCACTATTTCAAGATGATGTGGATGATTCTCTCTCCAATTTGGAACCTCCACCTATATATGATTCTCCATCGATCTATGATGCTTATGATGATGATTCTAGCTTCGATTGAGATGATTATGATGATTTTACTTCCGAGTATCCCGACATGCCCACTTATGATGATTTTGATGAGGCTGATACTCTTTCGAGGGACTCTTCTCATGATGAAGATCCTCCGCCATCCATGCTTGATCCTACTTTGGATGACTACTCATTTGAGGAAGACTTTTCTACTTTTCTCAATACATACTTCCCTCATGAGAGTGATGCTCCTCCTTTAGACTTTGATGATTATGGTCTTCATCCTTCTACGGATTTGAAGAAAATTCTTTCAAAGGAGACAACACCGGACGACACCAACATCCGCAGCACGTATGTTTTGACACCTCTTTGTCCACCTTCTGAGGACGAGGTTGTGCATTTTCTTAGCGGATGTTCTTCAAATTCTGCTGAGCCCGAGTGCTATTTTCCCCTAAAGGAAAATGTGTTCGACCGGTATCGATATTCTTCAGCCATCTCAGTATCTATCTGATGAAATAAAAGGAAAGATTTTTGGAACTACTGGAGATATGCTTGCACCTCTTCACCCTTGCTACCACCGTGCTCCATCTTTGCTTAAGGGAACCTTGCCTACTCTTCTTTGGCTTGCCTTGTTCGCCTTAAGCTTGTGCTATTTGATGGACGAAAACTATGTCTTTGATCCCGGTGGATGTGTTTCAAGTTTCTTTCCATGATAATCAAGGTCGAGTCAGGCTCACGACTCGGTGAACAAAAATCAAGCGCTTCTTGGGAGGCAACCCAAGTATCTATCTTTTAGCTATCTTTATCCTAAGTGTAGGGGAGACCCGTTGGTGTTTGCTATTTCCTCTCTTCTCATATTCAGGGATTCGAGAGATCAATGATCCACTCTTGATGATTTTTGACGACCAGTGATTCCGTGTTTCCGTCTTCCCGGTTCTATCCTAAACTCTTTTCGATTCTCTATTTTATATTTTCCAATATTAAAATAGGAATCTCGTTAGTTGTCTTTTCCTTAGCAAGATTTAAATACCGTGCACAATGTCCTAAGTGTAGGGGAGTTTACTCCCACATGCTTAAACATTGAGGACAATGTTTATATCAGGTGTAGGGGGGACTTCTATGGAAGTTAAGTGGTCTTTTCCTTGTATTTGTCCTCATTTTAACCGGAAAATCAATTTTTCGACATTTTTCAAAATTTTTGATCTATTTTGGCCTAGTAGTTTTACCTTTGTATAGTTATTTCCTTTCTTTACTAGAATAAATTTTAATAAAGTGGTTTTAATTTTCAACGTTGTGAATCTTTTGACTCAACTCGAGTTTACTTATCTAAGTTTACTCTAGCTAGTATCCTTAACGTGTTTAAGTCAAGTTTTGCTAGGCTTTTATATAGGGAGCTTTAAAACGCGAAAGTCTTAACTCTCACGGGTTAAGAACAAGAACTTTTCACAAGTTCCTATAATTGATCCTAGAGAGTCGTTTATCAAGGGAACTTTAAAATGCGATTTCTAAACTTGAAAAAGTCTAAGAATTTGCAAGATCCTATAGATGACTCGAAAACCCAAAACTTTGATTCAATAGGCTAAGCATCCACGAGTCTCATTCCTTGAGATTTTAAATTGTGGAGAACGAGAGATGATAGAGTCAATTATAAGTTTGGTATTCTTTCGTGAATTTATGTGAGTTAATTATAAGCCTATTCTCCCATCGCTTGTTAATAAATTTATCTGCAATAAATAAGGTTGTACGATTTGAAAAGTTACTTAGCTTCTAGCCCAAGATCGTTTAAAAGTTACTCGGTAATGATTAGAGTTCATAGCCAAGGCATAACTTATTGAAGCGGGATGCGAAGATTGGCGAGTCCGAAAAGGTCCTAACAAGACATGAGGGCTACATTTTGTTGCTAAAGATCCCAAGTGATGTGAAGAATCACTTATCGAAAATCAATATGAAGGATCGAGACACACGACGAAAAGCAAATACTCCCCTAAATATCATGGAGAAGTCTATCCAAAAAGGCCCTAACAAGGTATGAGGATAAATAGATCCAAGTCCAAAAAGGAGGCAGATCATTGTATATCAAACTCCAAAATAAAGATTGGAGAAAAATTAAGAAGTCGTGGTCCAAATATGAAGAATCTCTCAAAACTTCAAGTGTAGAAATTCCTATTATGAAGAGAAGACCATTATTTCATGAACCTCTCTCAAGATTTGAAGTATGAAGTCGCTGCCAAATATCGGTCCGAGAAAGGTCTCAAATCGTGAAGCAAGTTATGCCAAGATATGAACTTCATGAGGTCCCGAGAAGCAGTTTTAAAATATTTTGTCCTTTAGCTAACTATTGATTAAATCGTCCCACTTTATTTTCAGCCTAAATAACTATCGAAATAAGTCAACAATGCATCCTCGTGATCATTCAAGACGACAATAAAATATAAGAGATACACCTAGGAATAAGTCTAAGTAATAACAATGATCTCGTTTTTAAGCTTGGTTTGGAGAATGAGAAAACTTGAGGATGATGATCATTCATGACATTCCAAAACCCTAAGGTAAGTTTTTGATTTCTTTACTTGATTTGTTATTTTCTATTTCTTTAATAAAGGCTAATGTGGATTGATTGTGATGAAAAGTGTAATCTTTCTTTGTAATTAATGCATTGCATGAGGACATTGCAATGGTCAAGTGTAGGGGATTTGATAGGTGTGAAAACACCAATCCTTTTACCACTTAATTACAATAATAACCAGGCCAAAACGTGTATTTTATGTCGTCAATGTCGGAATTATGCGTGGTTTGTGTTTTTGTTGTGATTTTAGGATCAAAATGTTAAAAGGGAAGAAGACATGGCTTTCACGGGCTTTTATCTAAGAAAAAGACAAAAGACGAAGTCAAGAAATCAAGAGTGCAAAAAAGAACGGAAGTCCAAGGCCTATTTTGAAGATTTATCGAAGAAAAAGTCCAAAGACGGAAGTTTACTAAAGCCGAAGAACTCAAGTCTAATTTATGAAGAAATCACAAGACGAGTTTAAAGTAATCCCGAGACAAAGTCTGAAAGGTCGAAGAATTTAAAAGATTAAAGACTAAAGACGAAGGATTAAAAGATAATTAAAGAAAGAAGAAAGAGAGGAGGAAACTTCCTTCCACTAATCACCTCCTCCCCTATAAATAGAGTCATTAGGATTTCATTTGTTTTTGTTGGCTAATAGTGACAATTAGTTCTTCCACCATTTACATTACTTTCAATATAAATTCATGTCATTTCCTTAATTGTCTTGCACTTTAATTCCTTTAATTTCAAGTAAGTTTCCTTTTTATTGTTGTTAATCATTACTTTTCTTGTTAATCTCCTATCTATCTTTCTTGTTTAATCTTTAATCTTTATGATTTATGTTTGTGTTCATGTTTTTGAAGTTTTTATTGATTTAATCAAGTGGGTTTTGATTATTGTGGTTATTATTGTTAGTTTTATTGATTTGGATTGATAAATTATCATTAGTTGATTATTTGTGATTGGTCTTGCTTAATTATTTGGTTTGATTTGATTAGTTTTGGTTAAACTCGTAGCTTTTTGTTCTTCCGTGTTCTTCGCTCTTTCTGTTTTTCCTAGGTTATTCCGGATCAACGATTTATTCCGAACCAGCAGTATATTCCGGATAAAGGCAAATATTCCGGATAAAGGTTTTATTCCAGATCAACACTCTATTCCGGATGAAGGATTTAAGATAATTATTCCGAATAAGTGAATATTCCGGATCAGTGATATATTCCGAGTAAAGGTTTTATTCCGAGTCAGCACTTTTTCTTGATTATTCCGGATGAAGGGATCTTTCCGAATGAACCAAACATTCCAGATGAAGGTATATTCCGAGTGAAGCATTTATTCCGGATAAAGCTATTATTCCGAACGAGGGTTTATTCCGGATGAACATAACATTCTGGATGAGCTCCTTATTCCGAACCAACTAGTACATTCTGAATGAAGGTTTTGTTTAAATATTCTGGATGAGCCATTTATTCCGCATGAGGTAAATATTCCGAGTGAAGAAGAATTATTCCGAACGAAGGTGACATTCCGAACGAGTGATTATTCCGAACGAAGGTTTATTCCGAATGAGTTGTTTTTAGTTTATTTTAAGTTTATGTTTTTAAATTCTTAAGCTTTATTTTTCCCCGCCTTTTTCCTTAGTTGCACTTTTAGTTTACTTACCTTAGATTTATTTTAAGCTTGCCTTTAGTTTAAGTTTAAGTTTGTCTTTAGGATAGTTTTAAGTTTGCGTTATTTACTTTTATTGCCTTTTAATTTCTTGTCACGCTTTAATTTCACGTCGTTTATTTTCAATTAGTTTTAGCTTTATTTTACCTGCCTTTTACGTTAAAGTTTGTGCACTTTCCTTTTACTACAACGACACAACAATTTGTTTTCACCAAAAGACAGCTGAGTCGCACTTAAACCGAAAATCAATTCGATTAGACATACGACAAAGAACAATTTTTACAGGCCAAAAGCCTCGTATTAGGATTGACCATCCCCGTCTAGGTGAGTCATGCTCACTGTGCGTTGGCCGGGACAACAGACGTATACCATGTTGGAACTCGAATGGGTGTCTTTCTGTACGACACTACGTCCTCATCTGTTAAGGACTATGGGGTTAAGCTTCAGTTTCTAATAATAAACAAATGTTATTTACATTTTAGTAAGAATGCTTTGTGCATTATTACTTCTATGATTATTGTATGTCCAAACTAATTAATTGTTAAAATCTGTAAATTCACCAACTTTATGTTGACCCCGTTAGTATGTTTTGCACATGAATATGAAGTTAGTACGTGGTGTGTGCATGGTCTCCAGCATCTTAGTAATCTGCATTGTAGGACTCGTCCGGGGTTCTATTTGGGAAACATAAACAATCAACTTCTGACGTGTTTAAGACAACATTTATTTGTTATCAAATATGTAATATGATTTAAATAATCTTTATCTTATGCTCTATGGACTATATGCTATCGATCCACCCATGTGACGTCTCCGGGGATATTTTCCGCATACTTTGACCCTACCCGGGGTGTCACAGGAACTATCAGGGTTCCCACTGTCCTAGCCAAAAGATCCACAGAGACCCTATGTGGTCTCGGTTTCCATTGATTTCAAACAGTTCACCCTGTGGGGGTTCCTGGTTGCTACTTACCGAAACGAATCACCACCGAACCCTCTTGGGGTCTCGACTGGTGGGCTACAACAGCCACCGAGAGCCTTGAGGCTCTCGGTTTAGGTGCGGCCGAACCAAAACAATCACCAAACCCGAACCTTAACATGATTTGATCATTCTTGGTCATGTATTCATAATTAATTTAATTAAAATCAAAGTAAAAACATGAATTGGAAAGAAAAAGGGTTTAATTAAATTACCAATATGTGGATGAATGAGGGTTTAAATCACGAACACGACTATGTAATTACCCAAAATCAAAACTAGAAATTTCTCCACCTTGTTCCTTGTTAAAGCCGACGGTCTGTTTAGGTTGCTAGGGTTTTAGTTTGATTTTCTTGAAACTAATTATGTGTTTAATTCCCTAGAGTATAATTAGTTTACATCATGGACTATTAATAATGGGCCGGGCCAAAAGGCCCTCACCTCCTTGTTCTCTTTATGCCGTGACAACAAGGAGCCCAAACCAAATGCATACAATTTTCATGGTTTAAATTATTATCTTGTATGTTCGTGTTTAAGTGTCGTGAATTAAATGTTATACGTAAATGTTTATGGTACATTGATGAGACTGCTTTTATACATAGTCTCATCATCCAAAACGGGATTAAAACGATGAAAATATCATAAAAAGTGCCAAATATATGCTTGTGTTTGTTCAATGTGTATTTTAGGTACGGATATCGAGAAAATGACAAAAGATCACAAGAATCAATCAAAAACCGAACACGGGAAAAGAAGCCGCACAATGAACCGGGCCCTAGTGTTAAATTTTCAAGAATTGTCCTTGAAGAATTAGAGATGTACAAGAAAGGTCCATAATCATAGAAGAAATTACACTTTATACCCTTGTATATTCATAATTACTAGTTTGGTCCCTAAAGTTTGTCAAAATTCCAAAAAGGACCCTCAACTTTGAAGAATTAACAAGAATGGTCCTTACAAAATGAAGACTTGTCACTTTTAGTCCTCCACAAAGTCAAAGATACAAGAGAAGACCTTAAATTATGAAGACATGTCAAGAATAGCCCTTCAAAAATCATGGAATTACAAAACAAGTCCTTTAAAACACTTTGGCAAATATTTTGTGGCCAGAGTGTGAAGTTTGGAACTTATTTAAGAAAGGAAATAAAGTTTGGTTGATGAAAACTATGTTTGCACACAAGAAAAAAAGTGAGGGGCCAAAGATGGGATATAACAAACCTAACCTAGACCAACCAGAGCACGACACCTCACACCACTACCTCTCTCAACCAATCACAACTCACCCTCCATCCACTTCACCATCCCACTAACTGATTTATTTAATCAGTTTTTAAACTGATTATTAAACACTAAACATGGCGCCAACCACAAACTTTACCCCTAAAGTCGATTAAACCCACATCTGCTTAACCTTCATACTTCATAAACCCTAATCACTAATCTCCTTTAAACCAAAGGGGTTTTAGTTAATTAGCTCAAGAATATTAATTAACCTTCACCTAAACATGTTTACACATTCAAAACCTCCACATCATCACTCACCAAGCCTACCAAACCCTCCGTTAGCCTCAAAATATTGAGTCAAACAAGAATGTTCGGTCATAGGTATATTTTGTAATATTTATTAGAACGTTTTAATAGCTAGTTAAAATAGTCGTGACATTACGGGCTTGATGGTTAGCTTAAAAGGCCTCTTTCAAGGTACTAAGCATTTATTCAAGCCTGACCTAAAACAATATAGTACATTAGAGAGCCCGCATGTAGGTGGACTATATAAGCACCCTCCTAGCATGTTAGGAGGGTGGAAGTTCTCATTATTTTCTTAATCCAATTTCACCTAGTTTCTCCACCTTCTCTCTAATTTCTCTCACTACTTTCTCTCTCTAAAATCTCCATCTCATTTCTTCTATTTTCTATTAATCAACTATGGTGAAGTGAATAAATTAGGGAACAACAATTGGTATCAATCGACACGGGGTAGATTGTGTTTGGTTGTTGCGTTTAGTTATTGATTCGGTTGATTTTTCATCAAAATCACCTCGAATTAATTTTTTTAGTGTGTTCGGCCCCTTAATCTTAAATTAAATCACTTACATAGATTTGGTAGGGATTTGGTAAAGTTTTTGTGGTCAAAATCACGAGTTTTTGAGGTGTTTGGATTGGTTTTGGGGTTCGTTCGAAGAACAGTCGCTCATTGGCCAAACAGAGTATTGCGAAAAAATAAATTTCGGAAAAGGGTTTTATTATTCCGAAATAGTGATTTTCGGATAAGGGTTTCTAATTCCGAAGATAAGTTGATATTCCGAAAAAAGGTGGCTTTCCTGAAGAGTTATTCCGAAGAAATTATGTATTCCGAAAATCATCTTATCCGATAATCAGCCCATCATTCCAAAGATAATAGATATTCCGAAGATTGTTTCTGAAAACGTGTGCTTATTCCGAAGAAGTGAATTTATCCGAAGAAGTTCATTTTTCCGAAAAAGCCTTGTTATCCGAAAAAGGTAAGTTATTCCTAAATTTTTTCACTATTCTTAAAACATTCATTATTCCGAATAAAACTGGTTATTCCGAAGATTTTACTTATTCCGAAAAACGTCAGTTTTTCCGGAAAAACATTATTATTCCGAAAAGTGCTTTTATCCGAAAAACCCAATTTATTCCGAAGATAGTGCCTTATTCCGAAAAACTCAAGTTATCCGAAAACCTCACTTATTCCGAAGATTCACCAGTTATCCGAAGATCGCCATTTTTCCGAAAATCACAGTTATTTCGAAAAACTTCTATATTCCGAAATCAACAACAACATTCACAACACATCTACTTAAGATCCGTTTTCACTTCAACTATTTCAAGTTTTTCAACATGGATTCTACTCAAGAATATCGTGTGACAAACAACAACATCATGGTGGCGGGTAACAAAGAGAGACCACCAATGCTTGTGACTGGTAGATATGCACAATGGCAATCACGATTCCTTCGATATCTTGACACAAAACCCAATGGTGATGTTCTCCGATGTTGCATCAAAGAAGGGCCCTATACTCTTACTACAATAACCATTCCTGCAATTCTAGCAACCGACTCGACGACTGGTTCCGATGAGTAAACAATTGAGGAAACATATGAGAACACTTCGAAAGAGAAACGTTCTTGGATTGATGAAGAGAAAGAAGCAATCTAATTGATCCTAAGTGGGATTGGGGATGATATTTACTCAACAGTTGATGCATGCTCTACTGAAAAAGAAATGTGGTTTGGCATTGAACGCTTGCAACAAGGAGAATCACTTAACAAGCAAGATGTCAAAACCAACTTGTTCTGGAACTTTGGCAAGTTTACTTCATTGGATGGGGAATCAATTGATTCATATTACTCAAAGTTCTACAAGATGATGAATGACATGACAAGAAACCATTTGCAAGTCTCCACCATGCAAGTCAATGTGCAATTTCTACAGCAACTTCAACCAGAGTGGACACAATTCGTAACTTTGGTGAAACAACGGAGTAAGTTAGACGAGGTCAACTATCACACGCTCTTTGACATTTTGAAACAATTTCAAAATGAAGCGAATGAACTTTGTGCTGAAAGGATAGCAAAGACTGCTAATCCACTTGCTTTGGTGTCTACCACTCAACAAGTTAAAGATCATCGCTCTCGTGCTTCAAAGTCATACTCCACTACATCATCCTCACCAAGGTACTCTACTACATCCTCCTCACCAAGATACTCCACTTCATCTAAGTATTCTGCTCCCACACGATCACGTGACAAAGAACCAAGAGCACCATCACCATCACCTGAGACATCATCTGAAGAGGACAATGATGAAGAACTAGCTAAGAAGGATAGGGAAATGAAGCAACAAATTACTTTCATTATGAAGACCTACAAGAAAATATTCAAACCCACCAACAACAATCTTCGAACATCATCAAATACAAGGAACCAATATGTTGAGAGTCCTCGAAGGTATGACACACGTCAAAGTGATGAAAGTCCTCCTAGGTATGATCGACGTAATCCAACACATGTTGAGGGTTCTGCATGGTATGATCGACAAACTGCTAAGTATAATACTCGGTGGATTGCTACTGCTGCTGGCAATAGGGAAACTGTTGGTACTCAAGTGATTCAGCAAAGTGGCATTCAATGCTTTAATTGTCAAGGGTATGGGCATATGGCAAAGGAATGTAGGAAGCCGAAACGGGTTAGTGACTCTGGCTATCATAAGGAAAAGATGCTGCTATGCAAGAAGATGGAAGCTGGGGTTAAACTGTCGACTGAGGAAGGAGTAATGCTTGATAACACTGATGATGAAGTCTCCGATCAAGAACTTGAAGCACATTACTCGTACATGGAAAATGTTGAAGAAGTTCTCAACGTCACTGAAGATGACAATGGTCCTATCTTTGACACTGAGCCAATCGATAAGGTACACACTAAAGAGGAATATAATGTGTTTGGCAATATTCATGAGCATTCTAAGCTACCCAAAGCCATTAATGACACATTATGATGGAAACGGTTGATAGAAAACCACACCCGATTCATCAGACAAGTGCAATAATGAGTCTGAGGATGATCAACATGCAAATGAGTATGATGATGACGAGGAGAGTATTATGCTTGCTAACTTAATTGCTTCTTTACAAAGAGATGTCAAAGAAACTAGAAAAAGTCAAAAGCAATTAAAGAAGGCTAATGCTAAGCTCACTTAAAATTTTGAAGAATACAAAGCTTCTCTAATTAAATCTAGTGAGACCATTGATAGCAATAGAGCTCAGCTTCTTCAAAAGACCAATGAGGTTGAGGGGTACAAAGGGTGCTTAATTAATGTTAAAAAGGACGATTTTCAAGAGAATATAACGAAACTCTTAAGCTTCTTAAACAAGAGAAACATAATTATAACACCTCTTTGAGTACTAAACGTCACAAAACGTACCTTGCTACCATTAAAGTCAATGAGCTAACTCAAATAAATGGTTTTATTCAATAGGATAAAACTAAACTTGTTAATGAAAAGAAAGCTGTGGTTGAAAAGATGGAAAAGGATTTCAAAACTAAACAAGCGAATGACATCGACAAAATGGTGGAACTTGAAACTCAACTTGATTTTTACAAGAAAATTGTTTACAAAATGAATCAATCAATTCAAACCATGAGAATGTTGGAACCTCGTTCGTTTTTCAAGGATAGACCTAGCTTTGCAAATCCTAAGTACCTTGAGCAAGCTTAATATGAGAATCAGCACTTATATCTTGATGAGTCCCAATGGACTGATCTTGATTGTCTTGTTGTTAGACCTGATAGTGAAGAGACAACCGATGTGGAAGAAGAGAGTAGACCAAAAGTTAATAAAGAATTTGTTAAACCATATAATTATGCCTATGAAAACAGTCTTTATGGTCTTTTTAAACCACAAACACAGAAAAATCATGAGCAAATAATTTTTGAATGTGAACAAATAAGAATTAAATGGAGACAAGCTTTTGCCACCAAGAAAACTAATGTTTCAAAATTTATTGACTACTTGCCATTTAAAGCCTCTGTAAGCAAGAGTAAGCAAGCACTTAGTATTCTCAAGAGTAACATTGAAAATTTCAAAAAGGTTGTTGACGATGACTGGAAAAAACGTGAACTTTCGAAAGGAGACAAAGAAATTCCTCATGATATAACTGTGCTTGTGAAAAGTATTTTAATTCCGCTTGCGGAAAGAACGCAAAAACATATTTTGGAATTTGAAACATTAATTAAGCAAGAAATGTTTGATGATTTGAAATATGTGGAATCTCTTGAACAAGAAGTGAACGACCATCAACCTGAAAGATACGAGTTTTCTACTGCGTATGATCTACTCTTACAAGAATGTCTATCAAAAGATATTATGTGTGCTTATGTTACATCTTGTGCTGATATTGATGAATATTCTGATGTTGCATGCAAATATCTTTGTTTTCCCATATTTTAGATGATATAACACGAATTAAAGAAAGAAAATAGATGAAGAAAATGAACTATAGAGAGAGAGAGTAGGGAGAGAAAAGAAAGAGAATTGGTTGGAACTTGGTGATATTAGATTGAGAGAAAAAATGAATAACCAACACCCTTCCTAACATGCTAGGAAGGGTTTATATAGCCTTCTCTTACATATAGCTTAATGGGCTATATGATCATGGGTCGGGCTTTCCTTTTGGGCTTTGGTTACTTATGAATGAACCTTAGCTTAAAGTTAAGCCCGTAATACACGACTAACATACTACCTATTACAACATTCTAAAATACGATACATAATAAACATATGACCAAGCATTCTTGTTTGACTCAATATTTTGAGGCTAACAAACTCCCCTAATGTGAGGTCACTATCCTTTATGAGAGGTCATTACCCTTGGTCATTTGGAGAATTGTAGAGATTACTAATCTCGCCATAAATGAGTCTTGATTGTGTAATAGTAGTCTTGTTTCTTCATGCTATGATCTTTGAGCCTTTGTCGTTATCTTTCGACTTTGTCCTTTTTGATCTTGAGATCTTCAAATCATCCTTGACTTGTCTTTGCCATCTTGCAATCTTGTGTCTTCATCCATATGCTCACACTATTAATTGTTGAATATGTCTTTAGGTATGAGTATGTGGTTTTGAATCTTTGACTTTGCTGAGTACACCGTGACCCCACCTTCTCAAGACAAAACATAGACACGGACTGAATGGATTTGACATTCGTCTTAAATCGGTAGCGTTTTTCCTCCGGTCGGTGAAGGCCGTTATACGATATTAAATATCGTACCTGTGATCAGGTAGATTCAATTAAGAATCTCCTTGACAGGGTTTCGCGGCTGTACTAGCCGTTCTCTTTACTCGACCGTCTCAAAGCAAGACTACGAACATAAAGAGTGAATAAATTAGATAAATATCTGCTTGATTAAAGTCGTCAATTCAAATTCCTTGAACAAGTGTGATTCATAAAGAATCTTACCATTGTTGCTTTCCAGTTGACACAAGCTTGATTCATAAGAATCTCACAAGTCACATACCGTAGCGCTGTTTGATGTTGACGCTAGAAGATTTCCATTCGTCACTGTGAATATTAATGAATATCACTCTGAATGTTCTGGCAAGACCATAAAGACATTGCGTAGAAACCTGAAACAAGTTTGAATCAATTTAGAATCAAACCACTGTTGCTTTTCAGTTTTACACATGTTCAATTCATAAAGAATCTTGCATATGACCTACCGCAGTGCTGTTAGATGTTAACACAGGAAGGATTTCCACTCATCATTGTGAATACTAAGTAGTATTACTCTGAGTGTTCTAGCAATATCGCAAGGATATAGCGTAGGACTCTCTTGATCTTCATCCGTGTTTCCTAACGAGATTTGATTGATCTCTTGGCTCTAGACTCGATTTGTGCACTTTTAGTGGTCAGAGGCTGGAGCAGATACCACCTATTTAATATCAACTATCTCGGAATGAGAAAGCTAATAGAAGTCATGTTGTTCTCCGTGACAATAAAACAAACTTCTTTTGAGAGAAGCCTGAGTAGCTAGGAAAGGGTTGTGCTTCACATCACTTGGTCCATGATGAGTTGTCTTCATGATGTGTTGACCCGATTTCTGCCTAAGTTGTATGGAGGGCTTCTTTGTTTACACCCTTTATCCTTACATTTCTTTTTCATTCTTCAACCCCTTCAATGCTTAACAAGACATCATTACTAGCACCTTGTTGTGATTGTTCCAGTGTTAGCATAATCAGTACTTAGTCGGCATTCAGCTACGTTCACATTCTACTCCATCTTTCCTAAGGACTTCTAATAATCTATTGGATTCTCCCTGGGAAGATCCCTCCGATTCTGGTTGGATCATAGGACTTAAACCTAACCACCCTTTTGACACCAATAACGACGTGAATTAAGATGTGGGTATTTGATTGTCACCATAAAACCACTTTAAATTTTAACAAAGTGTTTGAAAAACATTTAACACCTTTCTAGTTTTGTCATTTCAGAAATGCTCCCCCTTCACATGTGCATCAATAATCGAAAGTGTAACACCCCATTTTGATAAATGGAATATCATGCGTAATTATGGAGTGTCATCAAAGCATACAAGGATAAATGTCTAAAACATTATATGACCATAGGGATAACCCGAATCAAACATCGGTTCCCAAACATAAGCCCAAAACATAATAAAATAAAAGAAATGAATGAAAGACTAGACAAGCATAAGTATATGAAGGCAAAAAGGAAAAGAACTCTCTAGCAGCTTCCATCCTATGCACATCCTCCAAATGCTCGAGTCTTTCCTAGGGTACCTGCCATTTTGGGACATGGAAAGGAAAGTAATGGCTGAGCAAAACGCTCAGTGCACGGATATAGACATAGTATAAATGACTAAAACAAAATAGAGACTTAATAGCAGCGGAAATGTATAAGTCCTTAAAAACCTGGAACATGTTCGTAAAACTGGTTTTATAGTTTGAAAAGCCTTATGTTTATCTTATGAAAATTGTTTAACATGTTTTACCATTAGCCAATATAGGTCATCAAAATCCATCGTGCATGAATACTTGGAGGGGTGACCTCATCATGCAAATTAGAGGGGCTGCCTCTAATTTAATATACTGGTTTTGGGTAGGAGGGATCAACTCCTTGTGAAGGATGCAAGGCACACACCACATTCACCATGAAATCCTGACTGAAAACATGTAACTAGGATGTACCCATACGCCACACATGATAAATATAATATAAATGGCCAAAAGCTGAAGGGACGCCACGAGCAATCACTCCGCCGTGGTGAAGTCATAACATCAGTGCCTCTAATGTTATGGTTATGGTACCTCCATAACTAGGTGAAACTGGTCATGCATGTATATGGCTTTAGGTATTCTAATTAAACATAAGCAATTCAAAAACATATAAAACAGATACTGGGAAACAGTTGGCTGCATACGGGGAATCCTAATAAGGAAAGAATGTCCATACTGAAAGGACGGGAATCCGTACCTTATGTCCAGTGAACGAAGAAGACGAACGGAAGAGAGTCCTACTTCAGTATCACTAACGCTAGATAAATACATACGTGTATAAGTATCTGATCACTGAGTACGTAACTGGTTTAATGTTATGTCTTAGCTTATTTTATAAGTTCATGTCATGTTTTACTGATTTTAACGTTATACTGTATTTATCGTGTATTCTGTATATTCTGTTTAAGTATTACTTGTATTTCTTGTATTATTATACTCGCTATATAATAATAAGTAACTTTCTAAAAATAGCAGGTTTCCTAAAATAGAAAGTTTCCAAAAATAGAAAGTTACCAAAAATAGAAAGTTTCCAAAAATAGAATTACTGCTTAAAATAGATAAGTTTCTAAAAATAGAAAGTTTCCATAAATAGAAATAAGCTGGATTATTAAGTTAATAATATAAGCTAAAGTGTTTTCTGATTAATATTCTAAGTCATGAGGTTATGATGTATAGTTTATTAATTATTTCATGTAATTTAAATAAACTATATGTTAAAAGTAATTAATTAAAATATATCATGTTTTTAATTAAATTAAAGCGTATAAAATACTTAGGTTAAACATGTATTATTAATTATATTAATATAACCTAAGTCATGAGAATTAATTAATTATAGGTCATGGTTTTTAATAATTAATTAATTACTTAGTCAAATTTTCATGATTAAAATACTTAGGTTTAACTATGTATTAATAGTAAAATAATTAACCTAAGGCATGATAATTAATTAATTATAAGTCATGGTTTAATTATTAATTAATTAATTAATATAGTCTAAACTAAATAAATAAAAATACTTAGGTTAAATCATGTATTATTAATTTATAATAATAAACCTAAGTCCATGTTCTAATTAAATTAATTATCTAGCTTATAAAATTAATTTAATTAATCTTGTAACAAATAATCTTGTAATACGTCGTGTTTTAATAATTTAATTTACCTTGTAAATTAACATACATGTTAAAGCTAACAACTTGTAAAATAATATCCCGTAACCATGTATTACTTTATTAAAACGCGTCGAAAACCGTTCCCGTGGAAATCCCGTGAAACTCGTTATATGTTTATAATTAGGCCGAACCAAACAGCCCCTTAATTTCTAAAACAGTTTGCCAAACACCCTGTTAAACCCGTAGCCAAACACCCCATGTCCCTGCAATGTTTCCCCCGACAGTGGGGAATTCCCCCTGCTTGTTATCAGTTTCCACCGAGACCTTACAGGTCTCGGTTCCTAGTGCCTGACAACAAATTACCACTGGCCGCAGCCAGTAGTTTCCCCTGCTTGCTCGATGGGTTACCCCCGCCAGAACAAAACCAAGCCAGCACCCTTTAGGGTTGCGGCTGGTGGGAATAAGGTACCACCGAGACCTTGAAGGTCTCGGTTTGTGTGCCAAACGAACACAGCAACATACCAAACGCACCCCGCCTCATAATAAGTTGTTTAAAATGTTTAAAATCTTAAGATACTGATTTAAAAGAAAATAAAAATAGAAACGAATTAGGGTTTACCTCGTTTCTTTTTCGTGTTTGGGGTTTTGGACAACAAACGAATGCAATACTCGATCTATTGGAATAACACTCGAACCATTCTCCTTGTTTCTTGGTTGTTGGTCGCGGCAGAGAAGAAGGAAGAAACAATAGGCGGCTGTATTTTATTTTTAGGGTTTTAGAATGATTCTTGTGTTTGTCCAAAAATAATATTAGTCCCCCGTCTCTTTTGGTATACACGGCCACAAACACAAACACTTGGGCCTTGGGCCCAAGTCCCATTTCTTTTCTTGTTTGTCTAAAACGGCCCATAACTTTTCCTATTCGTTGGTATTAATTATTAAATAAAACGTACGCGTGTTCGTATATTTAAAATGTCGTGAATTCCACAGTTATTCTCATGAGTGTTTAACGTAATAATAATTACGTAATTACTTGTGTTATTTTAAATATACGAACTAATAATAATCGTTTAAATGTTCGTGATTACGTGTTATGTAGTTTACGTAATTTAATTAGTTATCGATCTTGACTCAATATATTTATTCGTGTTCATAATAAATATATAAATACGCAACTAATATTAGCTCAAGATTAAATTACGTTCATGATTTCGTGATCGCGTGTTCGTGATTATAATTATTATTTAAATAATTAATGTGTGTTCGTACGTAATAAATACTTATCGTGTTCTAGCACGTACGTAATACGTAAAATTTCTATTTGTGATACGTGTTCATGTTAATTAAGGAAAGTTTTAATCATGTACGTACGATTATTAATGTAAGGTTCATGGTAAAAGCATGCGGTTTTTACAACTCTTCCCCCCTAAAAAGAATAATTCGTCCCCGAATTATAGATATAGTAACTGGAGGCGAAACATACCCGAATTAAACTGGAAAGGTATGCAAAATAACGGCAAATAAAGGTGACGTAGAATGTGACATGTCTTGAAAGGACATGGAACGTGACGTCACTGAAATGACATATCCAATTGATAAGAGAAAACGGATAAGAAGTCCGGATGAACTTGTCCATTTCCGAGTGGCTTCCCTCCTGGAACGATTCCTTCAAGATCTAGACACAAATCATAAATCTTGGTCCTCTTGACCTTGACTTGGGACACGAAGAAGTCTTGGTTATCAACTTAAGGTAGATCCCCTAAATTCGATCGAGGAAAATAAGAGTTAACGTGCAAGGGTAACTGAAACGTTACGATGCAAGACAATCTGACTTAACTGATAATTAGAACGATGTGCGAGACATAAGGAACGTAGTACGTGTGATACATTGGTTTTCATTGGGTTCAAGATTGTTCTCGGAATCTCCTCGAATTGATCTCGGCTCTAAGTGGAATGATTTGTTCTTAGTTAATAAAAAGGTGTTGGTTTGTTTATCTATTTTAAACTAATGACAAATAAGTAAGTGTCGAAGAGTAGAATTAAAGCTTTAAAAGATTAAACTAAAAAGACGAGTTTAAAGATAAATGTTTGAAAACTTAAAGATTATATTAGAAAAATAAATGGTCACTCAATAAAAACTAACACTTGGAAAACTTTGTAAAAATATGAACTTAGTCGGAAAATACTAAAAGAAAGTAAGATCGGAATATATCAAAACAACTCAATCGGAATAATCTAAAAAGGTGAAATCGGAATATATTCCGATCTGATGATCGGAATGCTGAGGAGCCTGCTGATCGGAATGTTAACAAAAGGGCAAATCGGAATACTCAAAAACTTAGTCTAATCGGAATATAAGAAAAATAGTGAAATCGGAATAACATAAAAGGAAAGCTGATCGGAATATCTTAAACTTGGAGGCAATCGGAATATGAACAAAATGAGCCAATCGGAATGATAAAAAACATATCAAATCGGAATCTCTAAAACCCTTTTCTGATCGGGTGATCGGAATGAAGGGCTGGTGCTCTGGTCGGAATGATCCAATCGGAAAGGGGTTTATAACCCTTTCCGATGCCTATTTAATCCGAAACTAAGCAAGGGAATAAGCTATTGAATAAGCTAATACCCAAACCAAAACGAATCCAATAAGAAACAGATTAAATAAGCACTAAAAACAACTTTTCTAACTTTAAATAAGCAAACTTTTAAATCAAATAATAAAAAGATAAACTTTTTATGAAAACTTTAAAAGGTAAAGAAGCTAAACCAACAAATAAGCCAATAAGCACAAAGATCTTAAAGCTTATTCGTGTAGAAACTTAAGGAAACATAAAAAGATCAACTTTTTAAGCACGAAAACATAGATGAACAACACGGATTATAAGTAATTCGTACCAAAAGTGAATCAAAATCAAAGAAAGGAAGAATGAGATTAAAGATTAAAAGCTTGAAACTAAACTTGATTAATGAAAAACAATACAAAGGTTTGATCTTGAAAGAAAGAAAGATGAAAACTAGTGAGAGAAAGTTTAGAACTTTCTCTCTCTAAAACTAAAGAGAATGAAAAATTAAAAAAACTAACTAAAAACTAACTAGCTAAAATGTGAAGTGGAATCTTATATATAGGCGTGTGATGGTGGGCTTTTGTGAATGGGCTTTGTCTTGGGCTTCTTTTCTTCTTTCTTCTTTAGTCTTTACGTTTCTTTTAAATAAACGTTTCCGACTTTGGATTTGAGAAGTGCCGGTGAATAATCCCAACTCGTCTTATAATCTTTTGTTTATTAGACTCGAGTTCTTCGACATATATGAATCTTCCATCTTTGGCTCTATTCTTCGATAAATCTTCAAATAGGCACAATGACTTCAAATCTTTTGCACCTCTTGGATAATAGACTTCGTCTTGAGTCTTTTTCCTCGATAAAACCCGTGCAATCCCATGTTTTCTTCAATATTCATCCGGTTGACTCTAAAAACACAATAAACACAAAAACCACGCATAATTCCAAACAAATGATATTAAATACGTGTTTTGGTCTCGTTTTAGCCAGAATTAAGTGGTAAAAGGATGGGTGTTTACACACCTATCAAATCCCCTACACTTAACCATTGCCATTCCCTCATGCAATGCTTAGCGATAAAGCAAATTTACACTTTTCTCATAATCAATCAACCTTGGCCTTATTAACATACTACTAAACAAAAATTAAAGTACTACGAGAAATTAAAACTTTAAAGTAAACAAAAGGATAGAAAACCATTTTCACTTGAAAATAGCTATATGGAAATAACTTGCAAAGAGATCAAGGACTTACACTAGGGCTTCGGTGCTGCGAAGATTTATCACCCTCAAGTTTCACGTTCCCCAAACTAAGCTTAAAAACGAGATCATTGTTATTATAAGTTAGCATATCAAACACTTACACACATGGCTTAATTAAATGCTTAAACTCCCTTATTCCTAGGTGTAACTCTTATATTTTATTTTTGTCTTAGAATGATCATGAAGATGAATTTTTGGACTTATTTCGATAGTTTATTTGGGCTGAAAGCAAAGTAGGACGATTTGATCAATAGTTAGCTAAAGGACAAAATCTCTTAAAACTGCTTCTCGGGATATCAAAAAGTTCATATCTTGGCATAACTTGGTTCACGATTTGAGACCTTTCTCGGGCCTATATTTGGCATGTACTTCATACTTCATATCTTCGAGAGACGTTCTTGAGATAATGGTCTTCTCATCGTTAATAGAGTTTCTTCGCTTGGAAACTTTTGAAGGGTACTCCAACTTTGTTGACCACGACTTCATGATTATTTCTTCAATCTCTAATTGGGATTTTGAGATACAACGATCCGCCTCCTTTTCGGACTTGGATCTATTTATTCTCATACCTTGTTAGGGTCTTTTCGGATAGACTTCTCCATGATCTTTACGGGAGTTGATTTCTTTTCGTCGTGAGTCTTGATCCTTTATATTGATTTTGGGAATAATGCTTTTCACATCACTTTGGATCTTCAGCAATAAAATTGAATCCTCATGCCTTGTAAGGGTCTTTTCGGACTCGCCAATCTTCGCGCCCCGCTTCATAAGTTATGCCTTGGCTATGAACTCTTATCATTACCGAGCAACTTTTAAACGATCTTGGGCTAGAAGCTAAGTAACTTTTCAAATCGTACGACCTTACTTATTGCAGATAAATTATTAGCAAGTGATGGGAGAATAGGCAAATAATTACACCAAGTGAGCTTGTGCAAGAATACCGACTTATAATTGACTCTATCATTTCTCGTCCTCCACAATTTAAAATCTCAAGTAATGAGACTCGTGGATGCTTAGCCTATTAAACCAATTAAGGTCTACATGGTTAAGGATACTAGCTAGAATAAACTTGGATAAGTCTATTCGGGTTGAGTCAAAATAATCGCAACTGGCATAATATGTCAAAGATTTCTAAACTAGCTACACCACTTTATTAAAATTTGACTTTATTGCGGGATATATACATATGAAAGAAACGATAAAAATTTAAAATTCACGACTAAATGGCCAAAGTTAATTAAAAGTTTGAAAAATGTTGAAAAATATGATTTTCCGGTTAAATGAAGGCATTTTCATGGAAAAGTCCACTTAAAACTTCGATAGAAGTCCCCCTACACTTAAGATAAACATTGTCCTCAATGTTTAAGCATGTGGGAAAAGTCTCCCCTACACTTATGACATTGTGCACGTTGGTTAACTCAAGTTAAGGAAGAGACGACTAAAGTGATCAATTTCAAATGTGAGTATGAAGAAAATTGAATCACGATAGTTGAGAGATAGAACCGGATTTCGGATAACATGGGAGCACGGTTCTTCAAAGGTTCCAAAAGTGCATTCATCCCTGTAATCACATCACCAAACAAAGACAAACACCTATATAGGTCCCCTAACACTTAGGAGGTTTAAACGGAAAAAGATAGATCTCGGGCTGCCTCCCGAGGAGCGCTTGTTTTTTATAACCGAGTCACGAGTCTGACTCGACCCAAAATTAGTTCATGGGGAACATGGTGAGGGATGGAATCATCTCATGAGAGATGTCCTCACCAAAGTACAACTTCACTCGTTGGCCATTCACCTTAAAATTAGGTCCATTAGGTTGAGCGAGCTCGAGAGTACCATATGGAAAAATTTGGGCAATTGAGAATGGGCCGGACCAACGAGATTTCAGCTTGCCCAAAAAGATTTTCAACCGAGAGTTAAAAAGTAAACTTTGTCTCCAACTTGGAACTCTCGGTTCTTAGTCTTAGAGTCGTGAATGAGCTTAGTCTTTTCCTTATAGATCAAAGAATTTTCATAAGCCTCATTACGGAGTTCATTGAGCTCATTGAGTTGGATCTTGCGTAGGTCACCGGCTTTGTTGATATCAAAATTATTCCACTTCAAGGCCCAGTAAGCCTTGTGCTCCAACTCAATGGGGAGGTGGCACGCTTTCCCGTACATGAGACGATATGGTGTACAACCAATCGGAGTCTTGTATGCGGTACAAAAAGCCCACAAAGCATCATCAAGTTTATCAGCCCATGAGGGACGATGCTCTCCCACGGTTCTTTCGAGAATTCGCTTTAATCCTCGGTTGGATATTTCAGCCTGGCCATTAGTTTGTGGGTGGTAAGCGGTGGAAAGACGATGATTTACACCATACTTAGCCATGACTCTAGCAATTTGGTCGTTGCAAAAATGAGTCCCGTAATCACTAATAATGGCACGAGGCACACCGAATCTAGCGAATAGCGACTTCAAAACGTTACAAACCACCCTTGCGTCATTAGTGGGTGAAGCTTTGGCTTCAACCCATTTGGAGACGTAGTCAACGGCTACAAGGATGTATTTGTTCCTTTAGAAGAAGGGAATGGCCCCATAAAGTCGATAACCCAAACATCAAAGATTTCACATTCCTGAATGAAATTCAGAGGAATCTCGTCTTTATGTATGATCTTGCCTTGTTTTTGGCAAGCATCACAACGTTTAACCATATCGTGAGCGTCACGATAGATGGTGGGCCAATAAAATCCCGAGTCAAACACTTTTTTGGCGGTGTAGTTGGGACCAAAGTGACCACCGGTGGGTCCTTTGTGGCAAGCGTTAAGGATTTCTAAAGCTGCCAATCCATCAACACATCGGCGAATAATCAAATCGGCACATTGTTTGAATAGATACGGGTCATCCCAAAAGTAAGTCTTAATGTCTTTGAAGAACTTCTTCTTTTGTTGGGATGTTAACCCGTCGACGAGAATTCCACCCGCCAAGTAGTTTGCAATGTCCGCAAACCACGGGGTTTCATCAGAAGTCGAGTTGATAGACATTAAGGTCTCCAGGGGAAAAGAGTCATTGATCTCTTTGTTCGGATGTTCCCTTTGGTAAGGATCCTCAAGTCTACTGAGATGATCCGCGGCTAGGTTTTCAGCTCCTTTTTTATCGCGAATTTCGATTTTAAATTCTTGGAGAAGCAAAACCCAGCGGAGAAGTCTTGGTTTAGAATCTTGTTTAGTCAACAAGTACTTCAGCGCAGAATGATTGGTGTAAATGATTGTGGTGGAAAGGACAAGATAGGGGCGGAACTTTTCAAAAGCATAGACAACAGCTAAAAGCTCTTTTTCGGTTGTCGTGTAATGCAATTGAGCCCCCATCATTGTCTTGCTAGCGTAACGGATTGGTTGGAAGTGTTTATTCACTCTTTGGACCAAAACCGCACCAATAGCAAAGTCGCTAGCATCGCACATCAACTCGAAAGGCAGCTCCCAATCAGGGTTAACCAAGACGGGTGCCTAAGTTAGCTTATCCTTGAGCAAGTTGAAGGCTTCAAGACACTCTTTGGAAAAGATAAAAGGAGTGTCTTTTTCCAAGAGGTGGGTCATCGGGCGAGCGATTAGAGAAAAATCTTTGATGAATCGACGGTAGAAGCCCGCATGACCCAGGAAACTTCTCACACCCTTCACGGTTGAAGGTGGAGGCAACTTGGCGATAACATCGACTTTAGCACGGTCCACTTCAAGTACGGCTTTGGAGATTTTGTGTCCAAGCGCGATGCCCTCTTTTACCATGAAATGGCATTTTTCCCAATTAAGAACAAGGCGAGTGTCTTCACACCGCTTCAGCATACGTTCTAAATTGGCAAGGCAAGCAGAGAAAGAATCGCCATAAACCGTGAAATCATCCATGAATACTTCCATAGTGTCTTCCACCATGTCATGGAAGATAGCCATCATACACCTTTGGAATGTACTAGGAGCATTGCATAAACCAAAAGGCATACGTTTGTAAGCAAATGTTCCATAGGGACAAGTGTATGTGGTCTTTTCTTGGTCCTTGGGATCGATGGGAATTTGAAAATACCCGGAGAAACCGTCTAAAAAGCAGTAATAATCATTACCCGCAAGACGCTCGAGCATTTGATCCATGAAAGGAAGAGGAAAGTGATCTTTTCTCGTGGCATCATTGAGCTTGCGATAATCAATACAAACTCTCCACCCAGTAACGAGACGAGTGGGAATCAACTCGTTGTGTTCAATGGAAACAACGGTTATTCCGCCCTTCGTGGGCACACAATGGACGGGACTTACCCACGGCGAATCCGAAATAGGGTAGATCAAGCCGGCATCTAGAAGTTTGATAACCTCTTGTTTGATGACGTCATGAATGCGAGGATTAACCCTTCTTTGGCTCTGGATTGCGGGTTTAAAGTCATCTTCCATGATAATCTTGTGAGTACAAAAGTTCGGATCAATTCCGTGGATGTCAGAAATTTTCCAAGCAATTGCCTTCTTATGATCTTTAAGCACGACGATGAGGCGAGATTTCTCTTCTTCTTTCAAGTCCTTCGCGATGATGACAGGCGACTTCTTGTTTTCTTCCAGGAACACGTACTCGAGATGGGGCGGCAACTCCTTAAGTTCTAGATCCGGAGGATTTTCGATGGGAGGCGTTTTCAAAGTCGGAGCATCGATAGCAATAACCGTGGGAGATGGTGTAGAAAGATTGTCTTCTTTAAGAAGGTTCTCAATGAGGCGGAGATCTTCATCCCAATTGGTGGTAGAATCGTCATTAGCTAAGTTCACATCTCCCATGGTGGCTTCCAAATCTTTCCAAAGTAAATCACTTTCTCCAAATAGAGATAGTGATGAATCGATAGAGGAAACGGTCTCAACATTGGGAAGAGAGGTAGGAATACTTTTGCAAGCATCTTTGAAGTGTTCTTCACAAGCCTCATCAAGAACGTCAATACAATTAACACTCTCGTTTGAATAAGGCTGTTTAGACAACTTTCCCATGTTGAAGACAATTTTATCGTCACCCACTCTCATGATAAGCTCACCAGATTTAACATCGATGAGAGTGCGACCGGTCCTCAGGAATCGACGACCTACGATCAATGGCACACGAGGGTCCATCTCGTAGTCGATGACGACGAAATCGGCCGGAAAAGTGAATTTGTCAACTCCTACAAAGACGTCTTCGGCTATCCCCACTGGATAAGCAACCGTACGGTTAGCCAATTCCAAAGTCATTTTGGTGGGGACTAGCTCAGGGAGAGATAATTGCTTCCAAACGCTTAAGGGCATTAAGTTAATACTGGCACCTAGATCGGCTAGGGCATTGCAATTCTCTACTCCCAGGAAGTTACAAGGAATTAAGAAACGACCCGGATCACCAAGCTTGGTTGGCAATTTCCTTAAGAGCACTGCAGAGCAATTCTCATTAAGTTGGGTGTTAGCAATATCAAGAAGCTTCTCCTTGTCGCTAAGAAGATCTTTGAACATTTTCGCATACTTGGTCATGTGAGCGAGAGCCTCAGCAAAGGAGATGTTAAAATTCAATTGTTTGAACATTTTAAGAAAGTTCGAAACCTGAATATCATCCTTTCTTTTGAGCTTATCTTTCCTCAACCTTGGTGGATAAGGTATATCGGAAGAAGAGGAAGGCTTTGGGAGAATAGGATCACTCACATCCTTGGGTGGAGGAGGGGTAGAAGTAAGAGGCGGAGAAATTGGGGAAGTAGAAGGATGAGGAATAGGAGCAGGTGACTCGTTCTCTTTAGTCACAACCACCGGTGGAGGTATAGGAAGCTCGGGTTCCTTGGTACTTTTGCCACTGTGAGTGGTGATTCCTTTCATCTCCCCTATTGGATTCGCAACGGTGTTACTCGGAAGAGTACCCGAAGAAGAGGGTTGATTACCTTGGAAGAAACTAGCCATCATGTTCTTTAAGTCATTCGTTTAACTATCCAAAGTGTTTCTCATATCAGCTCTCAGATCGTTCCCTTGTTTCACCAGGTCTGCTTTCAAGTTGCGCACTTCCTGTTGGAGATTGTCCTCGATCACATCGTTAGTCCTCATGTAGGTTCCAATGTCTTGGTGTAATGCGGTGGGTTGGTTGGGAGGAGCATTGTATGCGGGTGGTTGATAAGCAGGTTGCCGGTAAACTTGGTTGTTTCTTTGAGGTGGATGTTGTTGTTTGTGAGGTGGTATGTATGGTCCACGAGATTGTTGTTGTTGTTGAGGAGGGCGGTTGAGGTTTTGTTGTTGGTTTGTCCTGTTAGGAGTAAAACCGGGTGGTGAGAGATAGTTGTTGGAGCGGTAGCTAAGCAGGTTGCGGTCACCTTGAGGTCGAGCTTGATAAGCGGGTTGAGGATAGGTACCGTATGCTGCATTCACATTCTCAGAAGGGTAGTCTTGGGCGGCGGTACAAGTGGTGTAAGAGTGAGGACCCCCGCATATTTAACATGGTTGGCTAACAGCATTGACTTGAGCGTTTTTAGCATTGATGCTGTTGGTGTTGCTGGCGGTTTGGGTAGCAAGCGATTCAAGAAGCGCAGTGATTTTGTCAATTCGCTTGTCGCTGTCACTAGTACTAGCACTAGCGGCATTGGTCCGCACACTCTTGGTTTGCACACGAGACTTATTCTCAATGATATCCCAAGCATCATTGGAAGTCTTAACCAAAAGATTACCCCCCGAGGCACTGTTTAGTGAATCTTGGTCATTCATGCTTAAACCATTATAAAAAGTATTAATTTGGTGCACTTTGGTAAAACCATGTTGTGGGCATTTTCTCAAAAGGTCTTTGAAACGGTCCCAAGATTCACTAAAAGACTCATCGTACTTTTGTTCAAAATTGATAATTTCATTCCGCAAAGCGGTAGTACGAGAGGGTGGGAAAAAGTAGTTGATAAACATGGTCTCCAAATCCGTCCACGTAAGAATACTCTGTGACGGTTCCTTAGCAAGCCAATGCCGGGCTTGTCCCTCTAAAGAAAAGGGAAAAAGTTGTAAACGGATTACCTCTTGTGGAACACCATTGAATTTGACCGTATTAGTGAGTTGTAGGAATCTCTTGATGTGGTCATGTGGATCATCAATGGTATGCCCCAAGAATGGTTGAGCAGAGACCATCTGGATAAAACCGGATTTGAGCTCAAAGTTGTTGGCTGCAAACGCGGGAATGACAATTGGATCATTGTTGCCATCTACATGGGCTTGCATAAGTTCAATCATCGGGCGATTGTCTGGTAGAGGCTCATTGTTGTTGTTATTATTTTTGTTAAGAGGTGGATTGTTATTGTTATTGTTTTGAGGTGGATTATTGTTGTTGTTTTGTACACCAGCCATGTCTAAGTCTTCGAGAGGCTCGAGCTCTTGATAAGACGTTGATCGTGTACGCATGCACCTGCAAAAGAACTAACAAGGCAAAAACAAAGCAAAAATATTTTTGGTTTTTATGTTTTTTAATTTTTAGGATTTTTGAAAATTTTATATTTTTTGTGTTTTTGAAAATTTTTATGAAAAAGTAACGTTCACGGGGAACGGATCCCAAAATCCAAGTTCTCACAAAAAACTGTTGATCTTAACGAGAAGAGCCAGCAGCGGCGCCATTTGATACATTGGTTTTCATTGGGTTCAAGATTGTTCTCGGAATCTCCTCGAATTGATCTCGGCTCTAAGTGGAATGATTTGTTCTTGGTTAATAAAAAGGTGTTGGTTTGTTTATCTATTTTAAACTAATGACAAATAAGTAAGTGTCGAAGAGTAGAATTAAAGCTTTAAAAGATTAAACTAAAAAGACGAGTTTAAAGATAAATGTTTGAAAACTTAAAGATTATATTAGAAATATAAATGGTCACTCAATAAAAACTAACACTTGGAAAACTTTGTAAAAATATGAACTTAGTCGTAAAATACTAAAAGAAAGTAAGATAGGAATATATCAAAACAACTCAATCGGAATAATATAAAAAGGTGCAATCGGAATATATTCCGATCTGATGATCGGAATGCTGAGGAGCCTGCTGATCGGAATGTTAACAAAAGGGCAAATCGGAATACTCAAAAACTTAGTCTAATCGGAATATGAGAAAAATAGTGCAATCGGAATAACATAAAAGGAAAGCTGATCGGAATATCTTAAACTTGGAGGCAATCGGAATATGAACAAAATGAGCCAATCGGAATGATAAAAAACATATCAAATCGGAATATCTAAAACCCTTTTCCGATCGGGTGATCGGAATGAAGGGCTGGTGCTCTGGTAGGAATGATCCAATCGGAAAGGTGTTTATAACCCTTTCCGATGCCTATTTAATCCGAAACTAAGCAAGGGAATAAGCTATTGAATAAGCTAATACCCAAACCAAAACGAATCCAATAAGAAACAGATTAAATAAACACTAAAAACAACTTTTCTAACTTTAAATAAGCAAACTTTTAAATCAAATAATAAAAAGATAAACTTTTTATGAAAACTTTAAAAGGTAAATAAGTTAAACCAACAAATAAGCCAATAAGCACAAAGATCTTAAAGCTTATTCGTGTAGAAACTTAAGGAAACATGAAAAGATCAACTTTTTAAGCACTAAAACATAGATGAACAACACGGATCATAAGTAATTCGTACCAAAAGTGAATCAAAATCAAAGAAAGGAAGAATGAGATTAAAGATTAAAAGCTTGAAACTAAACTTGATTAATGAAAAACAATACAAAGGTTTGATCTTGAAAGAAAGAAAGATGAAAACTAGTGAGAGAAACTTTAGAACTTTCTCTCTCTAAAACTAGAGAGAATGAAAAACTAAAAAAACTAACTAAAAACTAACTAGCTAAAATGTGAAGTGGAATCTTATATATAGGCGTGTGATGGTGGGATTTTGTGAATGGGCTTTGTCTTGGGCTTCTTTTCTTCTTTCTTCTTTAGTCTTTACGTTTCTTTTAAATAAACGTTTCTGACTTTTGATTTGAGAAGTGTCGGTGAATAATCCCAACTCGTCTTATAATCTTTTGTTTATTAGACTCGAGTTCTTCGACATATATGAATCTTCCATCTTTGGCTCTATTCTTCGATAAATCTTCAAATAGGCACAATGACTTCAAATCTTTTTCACCTCTTGGACAATAGACTTCGTCTTGAGTCTTTTTCCTCGATAAAACCCGTGCAATCCCATGTTTTCTTCAATATTCATCCGGTTGACTCTGAAAACACAATAAATACAAAAACACGCATAATTCCAAACAAATGATATTAAATACGTGTTTTGGACTCGTTTTAGCCAGAATTAATTGGTAAAAGGATGGGTGTTTTCACACCTATCAACGTGAAAAATTTTGAACGTGATACGTGAATATTTTTGACCGTGCTACGTGGAGATATGGCGAGTGCTATGAGTAAACATATTATGATCCATGATACGTGTTACATATGTTGATCATGATATGAGGAACGTGGAATGAACATGACATGTGAGACATGTCGTGAACATAGAATATAATGGCGGTAACGCCAAACGCTACAGGGTGAGACATAGAATATGACGAAAAACGTCTATTTGAGGATAGGGAGTTTTACTAAACTTGGGTCTGGTCTCTCAAGTTCTTGCAAAACTTCCTAGAATGAGAAAAACAAATATAAAATCGTAAGCCGAGATGCCATCATGAGCGTTAATAGTGTCATGAACGCGAGCGTGAAAGCAAGTCGTGAAATTAGAACAAGGACGTGAAGTAAATAAGGGGTACAATTGTGAATATCTGTCTGACCCGATAACTGAGGAATTGCCAAGTGATCGGATGAGCCTTGGCTGGAACATGCCCGATCAATCTGTTGGTTCTGAAATCTTTGCTGATGTAAGGATTTTGCAGATTTGATCAAACTGTTTGCGATAACCCAGATAGTATCATGTTTCTTCTGAGTTTGCGTTAATCTGGTAACCAAAATCAGTGGAGGTCTTGTCCCATTTCAATTCACAATTTTAGATGATGAAAACATCCCAGTCTGTTGGTGTCCTATCTTAACCTGTTGGTATGTCAGGTACATAGATATGGACGTAGCTGTATCCTGCTTCGTAGAAACTTGATACATAGAAGGTTGCGAAACTCTTAGTCTCTGAATCTAGACTTCTCCTAGCGTAGGTTTTTCTAGAACACCTAATGTAGTGTAGGGTTCTCTCCTCTACGCCTAAGCAGAGTCATGGTAAGATTAACCGTAGAAACCAATGTGATCCAGCTTGTCACTGTAATCAACCAAATTGATATTGGAAAAAATTTTCCAGGTAAAATTTCTCTTATCATAGAATTGCAACATAGAGCAGATATGGTCTCCTGTTCTTCTCTAGACTTCGAGGAATTCAGGTTATCCTCAATGAAAACGCTGATGACTTTGCTTATGAGTTCATGGAAACTCAATTTATTAAGTCCATAATGCTGTTGGAGCATTGATGAGACAAATTCGAAATCGTAAATCTAGCATGACCGAGTCGTGCACGAATGGCAATCATGGACATGTCCTGCTCTTCCACCCGTCCCTATTGGCAGCATGATCATGAATCCGATCTTGTCAATACATGGAGGAGAGTAACGGTCGTAAATGGTGATTTGTTTAAAATCGACGGTAGTTGACACATAATCTTATGTTACTGTCCTTCTCCTTGAAGGTTCTTCTGGAGTGTAAGGGACAATTTTGGAATAATCCATTGCTTATGCGTAAAAGGACTTCAGTAGTCGTGTCTTACTGACAGCTAGAAAATTTTAGCAATCATGGCTAACAAAGCACGTGCTTGGAAAGCATAGATAATTTGTACAGATTTTCCTGATGGAAAATCAAGCTGAATGTATTCAGGAGCCTGAACATTACTGCATATAGTTATGAATCGTAGCATGGTGTGCTGTTCATAGTCCATAATTAGGATAAAATTCAACTCGTGTATGTCCGAGGAAATGCGTTTGCAACTTCGATCTCATCATTAAGCCGAAGGAAAACCTTCGTATACATGGGAATACGAAAGGCGTCCTTCATGGTCATGAATATATGAAATATGGTGAAACAAATGAAAGCGACATCGGCAATGTGACAGTTCTCACTGATGCGCCGGTAAAGGTATTGAAATTCTTGTGGCCTGATTAATACATGGCATAACAAAATGGATATTCTCTTGGAGGGTACCCTAAATTTCTTAGAAATGTTCCATAGTTGGACGTGAGTCATGTGTCTTGACTCGTTTCTTGGAACTATAAGCATGACATATGTCTTGACTGGTGTCTTGACATGTGTCTTCAGGAAGTATACGTGAGACATGTGTCTTGACTGATGTCTTGACATGTGCCTTCAGAAAGTATACGTGAGACATGTGTCTTGACTGATGTCTTGACATGTGTCTCAAGACGTAATTAAATAGAACTACAATATTAGGTTATTATGCCAGACTTGGCGGATCGGTTGGACTACTGATCCTTTGTATGTCTGATCACTTCCGCGGCCGGAGTCTCGGTTGCGATTTCTAGGATAGTTATGCCATAGTAGTGGTTACTATCGTCTTGTCTGTCAGTTCCATGACGGTCATTCTCATGACCGTGATTCATGTAACTATTCAGTTGAGTGGCCGGCTGGTACCGGTTTGCACTCATATGGCTGAAATGATAGCCGAATGACATGTGACATGTAACTAAGAATTAGGGACAATGATTGATGAAAATCGTCTGATGGTGAAGCATCTTCTCGTCCAATTGCTTTGCTCTAACGCCTTTGTCTTCGTCTTGTATGAGCTCCAGGTTGTGAGCAACATCAGCATCTCGTAGCGTCTCCGAGCGTCAGCAGCATCAACCTTTAGTAACATCCCAAGTTATGAGCGGTATCAACAATTTGTAGAGTATCAGCAAGTGGAAGTACACACATAGGATAAGGTACATGGAGTACACATGGAATGTACATGAAATGATCGGTATGGGGTCGATCATTTGTCATGTTTTAAGGAAAGTATATCGGTTAAACGTTTTTGAAAACCATCATGATAACCTGGCAGTATTAGCATAGACATCATTCTGGTTTCATCGAAAGACGTTAAAGTGTGGTTACACAAAATTCAACGATGATTTGCCTGCCAACATGGTCAATGAAAACCAACCATGACTATCATGAAAGAAGGGTTCAATGAAATCCAACAATGTCTTGCATGAAAGCATAAATAACAAAAGTGACGTAAGACGTTATTAACATGAAGACGGAATTATCATGAAGATACATGAAACAATCTATCATGAAGGAGTGTATAACATAATCAGCATGAAACTGAAGTTAACCATGACAGTATGAAAACATACTTGACATAAAAACATAATAACTTATGAGGGGACATGAAAAAAAATTTATGCCAATAAATCATGAGAAAAATTTTATGCATGAAAAACAGTGCATGAATGCGTACTGTAGTTTATAAAAACCTTTATATGTACGAGGGGACGCCTATGAGTCGGTCCCAAAACAAAAGACATGGCGAGGGGACGCCTATGGGTCAGTCCCAAAGTTAAAAGTTTCGATAAAGCACATGCGACTAAATAGGGCCAGTCTTGTACCAACCTTTACTTAGTCATAATCCCTGCAACAATGATACATGAAACATAAATAAATGAAACTCATCTGTCAAAACTTATCAGAAAATTTTTTTATGTGACTAATTATGAACTATTGAGGTCCAGTCCACATAGTCACAGTTCACGAGGAACATCATGCATGAAACAATGACACATAACTAAATATGAATGGCGGTTTTCCGTCCATATTAGTACAACAATATCGATGAAAACATCAAGGTTAAAACCTCAAGGTGTTGAAAACATAATGGTTAAAACAACAATGCGCTGAAAACATTCATACGTAGAATAAAAAACGTTGGCTTAGGAAGCTTCTGGTGACTACCCACTAGTCACAGGTCGAGTTTTAGAGCCTACAGGTCGAAGCCTTGGCTCTGATACCATAATTGTAACACCTCATTTTGATAAATGGAATATCATGCGTAATTATGGCGTGTCATCAAAGCACACAAGGATAAATGTCTAAAACATTATATGACCATAGGGATAACCGGAATCAAACATCGGTTCCCAAACATAAGCCCAAAACATAATAAAGCAAAAGAAATGAATGAAAGACTAGACAAGCATAAGTATATGAAGGCAAAAAGGAAAAGAAGTCTCTAGCAGCTTCCATCCTATGCACGTCCTCCAAATGCTCGAGTCTTTCCTAGGGTACCTGCCGTTTTGGGACATGGAAAGGAAAGTAACGGCTGAGCAAAACGCTCAGTGCACGGATATAGACATAGTATAAATGACTAAAACATAATAGAGACTTAATAGCAGCGGAAATATATAAGTCCTGGAAAACCTGGAACATGTTCATAAAACTTGTTTTATAGTTTGAAAAGCCTTATGTTTATCTTATGAAAACTGTTTAACATGTTTTACCATTAGCCAATATAGGTCATGAAAATCCACCGTGCATGAATACTTGGAGGGGTGACCACATCATGCAAATTAGAGGGGCTGCCTCTAATTTAATATACTCGTTTTGGGTAGGAGGGATCAGCTCCTTGTGAAGGATGCAAGGCACACACCACATTTACCATGAAATCCTGACTGAAAACATGTAACTAGGATGCACCCGTACGCCCCACATGATAAATATAATATAAATGACCAAAAGCTAAAGGGACGCCACGAGCAATCAGTCTGCCGTGGTGAAGTCATAACATCAGTGCCTCTAATGTTATGGTTATGGTACCTCCATAACTAGGTGAAACTGGTCATGCATGTATATGGCTTTAGGTATTCTAATTAAACATAATCAATTCAAAAACATATAAAACAAATACTGGGAAAACACTTGGCTGCATACGGGGAATCCTAATAAGGAAAGAATGTCAATACTGAAAGGACGGGAATCCGTACCTTATGTCCAGTGAACGAAGAAGACGAATGGAAGAGAGTCCTACTTCGGTATCACTAACGCTACATAAATACATACGTGTATAAGTATCTGATCACTGAGTACGTAACTGGTTTAATGTTATGTCTTACCTTATTTTATAAGTTCATGTCATGTTACTGATTTTAACGTTATACTATATTTATCGTGTATTCTGTATATTCAGTTTAAGTATTACTTGTATTTCTTGTATTATTATACTCGTTGTGTAATAATAAGTAACTTTTTAAAAATAGCAAGTTTCCTAAAATAGAAAGTTTCCAAAAATAGAAAGTTACCAAAAATAGAAAGTTTCCAAAAATAGAATTACTGCTTAAAATAGATAAGTTTCTAAAAATAGAAAGTTTCCATAAATAGAAATAAGCTGGATTATTAAGCTAATAATATAAGCTAAAGTGTTTTCTGATTAATATTCTAAGTCATGAGGTTATGATGTATAGTTTATTAATTATTTCATGTAATTTAAATAAACTATAGGTTAAAAGTATTTAATTAAAATATATCATGTTTTTAATTAAATTAAAGCATATAAAATACTTAGGTTAAACATGTATTATTAATTATATTAATATAACCTAAGTCATGAGAATTAATTAATTATATGTCATGGTTTTTAATAATTAAATAATTACTTAGTCAAATTTTCATGATTAAAATACTCAGGTTTAACTATGTATTAATAGTAAAATAATTAACCTAAGGCATGATAATTAATTAATTATAAGTCATGGTTTAATAATTAATTAATTAATTAATATAGTCTAAAATAAAAAAATAAAAATACTTAGGTTAAATCATGTATTATTAATTTATAATAATAAACCTAAGTCCATGTTCTAATTAAATTAATTATCTAGCTTATTAAATTAATTTAATTAATCTTGTAACAAATAATCTTGTAATAAGTAGTGTTTTAATAATTTAATTTACCTTGTAAATTAACATACATGTTAAAGCTAACAACTTGTAAAATAATATCCCGTAACCATGTATTATTTTATTAAAATGCATCGAAAACCGTTCCCGTGGAAATCCCGTGAAACTCGTTATATGTTTATAATTAGGACGAACCAAACAGCCCCTTAATTTCTAAAACAATTTGCCAAACACCCTGTTAAACCCGTAGCCAAACACCCCTTGTCCCAACAAAGTTTCCCCCGACAGTGGGGAATTCCCCCTGCTTGTTATCAGTTTCCACCGAGACCTTACAGGTCTCGGTTGCCACAAGCCTGACCAAAAATTACCACTGGCCGCAGCCAGTGGTTTCCCCTGCTTGCTCGCTGGGTTACCCCCGCCAGAACAAAACCAAGCCAGCACCCTTTAGGGTTGCAGCTGGTGGGAATAAGGTACCACCGAGACCTTAAAGGTCTCAGTTTGTGTGCCAAACGAACACAGCAACATACCAAACGCACCCCGCCTCATAATAAGTTGTTTAACATGTTTAAAATCTTAAGATACAGATTTAAAAGAAAAGAAAAATAGAAACGAATTAGGGTTTACCTTGTTTCTTTTTCGTGTTTGGGGTTTTGGACAACAAACGAATGCAATACTCGATCTATTGGACTAACACTTGATCCATTCTCCTTGTTTCTTGGTTGTTGGTCGCGGTAGAGAAGAAGGAAGAAATAATAGGCGGCTGTATTTTATTTTTAGGGTTTTAGAATGATTTTTGTGTTCGTCCAAAAATAATATAACTCCCCCGTCTCTTTTGGTATACACGGCCACAAACACAAACACTTGGGCCTTGGGCCCAAGTCCCACTTCTTTTCTTGTTTGTCTAAAACGGCACTTAACTTTTCCTATTCGTTCTTATTAATTATTAAATAAAACGTACGCGTGTTCGTATATTTAAAATGTCGCGAATTCCACAGTTATTCTCATGCGTGTTTAACGTAATAATAATTACGTAATTACTTGTGTTATTTTAAATATACGTAATAATAATAATCGTTTAAATGTTCGTGATTACCTGTTACGTAGTTTAGGTAATTTAATTACTTATCGATCGTGACTCAATATATTTATTCGTGTTCATATTAAATATATAAATACGCAATTAATATTAGCTCGAGATTAAATTACGTTCATGATTTCGTGATCGCGTGTTCGTGATTATAATTATTATTTAAATAATTATTGTGTGTTCGTACGTAATAAATACTTATCGTGTTCTAACACGTACGTAATACGTAAAATTTCTATTTGTGATATGTGTTCATGTTAATTAAGGAAAGTTTTAATCATGTACGTACGATTATTAATGTACTGTTCATGATAAAAGCATGCGGGTTTTACAGAAAGTGTTTCGCACATGTAGGTAAGAGTTAAAGTGCTTGAGTCTTATATAAGATCACATTTTAATCACATTTTCTCCCCCTATCTCTAATATATAAAATCTTTTGATATTAGAGATACCAAATTTGATTAAAATATATTTTGAAAAATAGTATTGAAAAATCTCCGGGAGAAAGATGTGTTAATCTTTTGCATGAAATTAAAATGGTCCCCCTCAAAAATTGATCCAATTGAATTGTAACTTTTTGAGGATGGGAGTTGTTAAACACACAATTTTTGAAAGATTTTGAATAATCATTGAAAAATTCTTGAAAAAATTGTGTTCAATGCTTTTTGAAAAATCCTATTTCTTTTTGTCGAAGAAGTTTTTCTAAGGCTTAAACTTGAGTTCATAGACTTTGAATGTCTTGACGAATCCACTCAAGTGTAAGAAGATTTCTCTTCTTTTGCTGAGGGTAAGCGTACTAAATCGTACACTCCCCCGTGAATATTGATCTGGGTTGCAATCTGAAAGTGATTACAAGCCATTGTGTTGAGCTCAAAACGTTGAATGTTTTGTGACAAGCTCAACCCGAGATAGATTGCTCTACCTGTTGTTGGAAATATTTTCCTAAAGAGACAATTTCCTTTAAAAAAATAGAAACGACATGTTTTGAAAAATATTTACAAATTTCATTCGAGCTTTATGTACACACCCGTGTCGTTATTGAGCGACATTTCTAGGTACGTCCATATTATCGATACTGAAAGACATGTCGAGAAGAATATTTTTGGATTATCAAAAATTTTTTAATTTTGTATTTTGCTTTTTTCATTAATATTTACAAGTAGATGTTTGATAGACGAATCAAGCAGGCTTCTTTTCCAGAACCTCTAGTTCTGCTGGAGTCAAACATCTCATACCAATTTGCCTAACTAGATACACAAACCTCTCTTTCGAAATAGCTTTTGTAAACAAGTCAGCCAATTGGTAATCCGTTCCAACAAAGTATAATTCAACAATACCCTTTTCAACTTGTTCCTTAATGAAGTGATATCTGACATCAATGTGCTTCGTGCGGGAATGATGTACCGAATTGCAGGAGATGGCTATAGCAGACTTTGAGTCACAGTACATAGGTACTTTATCAACGTGGAAGCCATAATCCGTGAGTTGTGTTCTCATCCAAAGAACTTGAGCACAACACACAGATAGAGACACATACTCCGCTTCGGCTGATGAAAGTGACGTGCAATCCTGCTTCTTGGAAGACCATCCCACAAGCTTATCTTGACTTAGAAATTGTGCACCACCAGAAGTACATATACGTTTATCAAGACACCCTGCATGATCAAATCTGAATAGGCTATTAGAAAGAAACCGGTTTCCCTCGGATACCAGAGTCCCATGTGAATGGTATTCTTAAGGTACCGAAAGATCCGTTTAACCTCCTTGAGGTGCTTTTCAGTGGGTCGTGCTTGATATCGTGCACAATAACATGTAGCATGATGAATATCAGGTCTGCTTGCTGTCAAGTACATGAGGGACCCGATCATTGAACAATATCTCGTTTGATCTATGGGTAATCCCTCCAAATCAGCATCTAGGGATGTGGTTGATAATGATGTCCCAACGGGGTCACATGAGGTCATACCATTCTTTTTGATTATCTCTTGACAATACTTAGCTTGGTTAATGAAAATACCACTTGGGGATTGGTGAACTTGAATTCCTAGAAAGAATTTTAGTTCTCCCAGCATAGACATTTCAAATCTGTTGTGCATTACTTTTTCAAACCATTTTGAAAGTTTTGGGTTTGTAGACCCGAAAATAATGTCATCAACATAAATCTGCACAAACAAAATGTCGTCCCCATATGTATAAGTGAACAAAGTTAATTCAATGGAACCTTTTGAGAAACCTTTGGAGACCAGAAATTTTGAAAGTTCGTCGTACCACGCCCTTGGAGCTTGCTTGAGTCCATAAAGTGCTTTGTGGAGACGATACACCTTGTTAGGATAATGAGGATTGACGGATCCTTCCAGCTGCGTGACATAGAGTTCTTCCTTCAAAGGACCGTTAAGAAACGTCGTCTTTACGTCCATTTGATAAACAATGAATCCCTTATGTGCAGGATAAGCAAGAAAAATCCTGACCGCTTCCAAACGAGCTACTGGTGCAAATGATTCTTCAAAGTCAATACCCTCTTTCTGTCCATACCCTTTAGCCACTAGTCTAGCTTTGTTCTTGATGATCGTGTTTTCTTCATACATCTTGTTTTTCCAGATCCAACGAAGATTTAATTGAATCACATCATATGGCCTGTCAACAAATTTCCAGACTTTAAGTATTTCAAATTGTTGAAGTTCATCCGTCATCGATTTAATCCAAGCATGATCAGCCATGGCTTCTTTGATGTTTTTCGGTTCAGCTGTACTCACGGCGAGTGCGAACATACAAACATCGCCATCAATTTACCCGCACTAATCAATCGAATCCACCGGGATTTACACCAAATCAAAATGCTAACAATTATTGCAACAATCAAGGTGGTTATTGATGAGACTGCTTTTATACATAGTCTCATCGTTCAAAATGGGCTTAAAATGCATAAAATATCATGAAATATGCCAAATATATGCTTGTGTTTGTTCCATGTGTGTTTTAGGTACGGATATTGAGAAAATGGCAAAAGATCACAAGAAACAAGCAAAACGAACACGAGAAACGAAGTCGCACAATGAACCAAGCCCTAGAGTTGATTTTCCAAGATTAACCCTTGAAGAATTGATGATTTCACAAGAACGGTCCTCGAATATTGAAGAATAGACACTTTAAACCTTTGTTTATTCATAATTACAAGATTGGTCCTTAATGTTTGTCAAATTGCAAAAAGGACCCTCCACTTTGAAGAATTGGCAAGAATGGTCCCTCATAAATGAAGACTTGTCATTTTTAGTCCTCCAATAAGTCAACAAAACAGTCAAGACCTTGAAGAATGAAGAAAATGCCAAAATCAGTCCTTCAAATATCATGAATTGGCAAAACAAGTCCTTTGATAAACCTTTGCAAATGTTTTGGGGCAAAAGTCTAAGAAATGAAACTTGAATAACAAAGGGATTTGGTTTATGCAAGGTTTAAAATGAAATGAAAGGAGAATGAAAGCCAAGGGGTCAAACTTGGCAGACATACAAAGTTACCTTAACCAACCAGAGCTTGCCACCTCAACCACTAAATCCCACCCACTAATCACAATCCACCATTTCACCACGTCACCTTCCACTCACCAGCTTTTATAACTAATTTAGTTAGTTATCTAATTATGGCGGCTAACACAAATTTAAACACAAAACCGGATTAAAACCTCCACTATTCATACTATGAACAGAATTAGGGGTTTGTTTAATTCTTGGAACTAAACCCTAATTCTTTACCGAGATGCACATGCACTTGTAAAGTCGTGTGACTCATGCCAACGACAAGGAAAAGCCTCACAAAACGATGAAATTCCACAAAACATCATCCGAGTGTGTGAGATCTTTGACGTTTAGGGAATTGATTTTATGGGGCCGTTCCCATCATCTCGTGGTAATAAGTACATCCTTGTCGCCGTTGACTACCTATCCAAGTGGGTGGGAGCTAAGGCTTTGCCCACAAATGATGCTCATGTGGTAGTCAAGTTTTTGAAGAGTTTGTTTTCTCGGTTTGGAACCCCTCGTGCGATCATAAGCGATCGTGGAACCCATTTTTGTAATGACAAATTCGAAAGGGTCCTAAGGAAATATGGGGTTACACATCGGCTTTCTACAGCTTATCATCCACAAACGAGTGGGCAAGTAGAGGTTTCAAACCGAGCATTGAACAGGATCTTGGAGAGATCGACTGGAGAGAACCGACAATCCTGGTCGGATAAGTTAGACGATGCTTTATGGGCCTTTCGTACCGCTCATAAGACGCCCATCGGGTGCACTCCTTATAAGCTCGTGTATGGGAAAAATTGTCACTTGCCAATTGAACTCGAACACAAAGCTCATTGGGCCCTAAATCATTGTAATGATGACATTGATACGCATGAAATCGCCGGAAAATGCAATTAAATGAATTAGATGAAATGAGAGACATTGCTTATGAAAATTCATTAATTTACAAAGAAAAAACAAAAAAGTTTCATGATTCTAAAATTAAAAACCGGGTTTTTAACATTGGAGATCAAGTGTTGCTTTTAACTCACGTTTGAAAATCTTTTCCGAAAAGTTGAAATCCCGTTGGTCGGGGCCATTCACCGTTACCCAAGTTTTTCCATATGGGGCCATCGAGCTAGCTCAAAATGATGGACCCAATTTCAAGGTGAATGGACATAGGTTGAAGCACTACTTTGGCGGGAAGTTACCTCTTTGAACTACCTCGATAAAGTCACCTTCCCCGATGATAATTAGTATTGAGGGGATCGAGTCGATCTCATGACTCGGTAATAAAAAACGAGTTGCCTCGTGGGGGAGTCCCATGCTTATCCATGTACATATTATCTCTTTCTAATGTAGTTAACGTGAGGGGATTTGTGCCCTTCCAACCTTTGTTTTGTGGTTGTTTGTGATATGTGGTTTTTAGATGATCATGATCTTCACGATTGGAGCCTCTCGTGTTCGTTTTATGGGAGCACTCGATCGTTTGCTTTGAAGAATTTCTCGATATCCACGCATGATATATCCTTATTTGTTCTAACCTTAGGTTTTTAGCACACTTCATAAACGGCTTTTAATTTAACGGTTACACCATTTCCATGCTAGATTAAGTATTCAACTACGTCTCTAGTATGAGGGTATCCTACCCTTAGACTCAAAACATTGAGGACAATGTTTAACTTTAGTATGGGGTGAATAGATACTTGCCTTGCCAAACCTTCACGCTTTCCAAAGTTTATCTTTTTGTTTTGTTGCAAAATAAGGCTAAAAATGGCCAAATTTTAAAATTGTTTTCACGTTTTATAAGTGTTTGAAAACGTGAATGTATATTTTCCGATGGCGAGAATAAGAGTAATTTTTTACTTGACCGTGCGTGTTGAGAACTTAGCTTCGATTCCTTAACTTTATATTAGGCTAAGTCTCTTAAATGAGGACGAGAAATGATAGAGTTAATTATAAGTTACTATGCTAAACGCAGAGTACTTGTATTATTTCAAAAACTCATGTGTTCTCGTTGTTTGCTTATTCTTCCTTCTCTTGTATATATATTTTGCTTAATAAGTACTGGCTTAGCGGTTTAGTCTTTATTATTGGTTTCTAGTCTTTTCTAGTAGCTTCCATGTAATTAAAGTGGGAAGACATTAAGGTATCGCCAGTGTCACGGTTTTGAAGTATTGGCAACCCGAATAATCGAAAGCTTCACCTAATAATATGATTTCAAGTGCTAACCTAAACCTAGAAAAATTTTGAAGCTCACAAGGCCGAAAAATCTATGCAAACATTGAAACTGAATCAAGCCTTAATCTTTGAAGCTTTATAGATCCAAAATTCGCTTTAGCGTGAGGATATACGTCTTTGGCCATAATAAACACCTCATGGCGAGGTTAAATAAAAGGCAAGGCAAGACCAAAGTCATAATAAAAACTTCATGGCGAAGTTGAATAAAAGATATAGGTTAACATATGATAATAAGACCCATCCGTTAGGGGGCGTATAAAAGTCTTGGTAATAAGTCTCATGTTCAAAACCGTTATTAACGGTGTTTATCGATCCTTCTTGTTGACTTAATTTTTTGACATCATTGTCTATTAGGGGGGTTATTAATTCGATGTTCTTGGTTACACCGTTATGACTCTATTTTTAGACCTAGATCTCAATTATCCCATACGTCAAAAATATATCCTCGTAAGACATTAAAGACAAAAATAAAATATAAGAGATACCACTTAGGAAAATGGGAGTCTAAGTACGTGATTAGGGCATATGAGTAGTGTTAGCATTACTAACTTATAATGAAAATGCTCTCGTTGCACGCTTGGCATGGAATTGGGGTGAAAATCGAGGACGACGAAATCATTTCTAACGAAGCATTCACGTATTCTTGTTCTATGAACCTAAACGTCCCATTTTGCGATCAAAAACCTACATTATGTCTAAAACGCAAGTATTAGTAATCGTAGTAGTGTAGTAAGTTTATCATTCAAAAAAGTGCATGAAAATGAATTTTGGAGGTGCTACGATACTTGATTCTAGCATTGCATGAGGGTACGGCAATGGTTTAGTATGCGGGAGTGATGAGACTTCTTTTATACACAGTCTCAACTTCCAAAATGGGCTTAAAATGCATAAAATATCATGAAATATGCCAAATATATGCTTGTGTTTGTTCAATGTGTGTTTTAGGTACAGATATTGAGAAAATGGCAAAAGATCATAAGAAACAAGCAAAAACGAACCCGGGAAACGAAGCCGCACAATGAACCAAGCCCTAGAGTTGATTTTCCAAGAATAACCCTTGAAGAATTGAAGATTTCACAAGAAGGGTCCTCCAATATTGAATAATTGATACTTTAAACGCTTGTTTATTCATAATTACAAGATTGGTCCTTAAAGTTTGTCAAATTTCAAAAAGGACCCTCCGCTTTGAAGAATTTGCAAGAATGGTCGCTCACAAATGAAGAATTGTCATTTTTAGTCCTCCAAGAAGTCAACAAACAAGTCAATACCTTGAAGAATGAATTAAATGCCAAAATCAGTCCTTCAAATATCATGAATTTGCAAAACAAGTCCTTTGATAAACCTTTGCAAAAGTTTTGGGGCAAAAGTCTAAAAATAAAACTTGAATAACAAAGGGATTTGGATTATGCAAGGTTTAAAATGAAATGAAAGGAGAATGAAAGCCAAGGGGTCAAACTTGGCAGACATACAAAGTTACCTTAACCAACCACAGCTTGCCAACTCAGCCACCAAATCCCACCCACCAATCACAATCCACCATTTCACCACGTCACCTTTCACTCACCAGCTTTTATAACTAATTTAATTAGTTATCTAATTATGACGGTTAACACAAATTTAAACACAAAACCAGATTAAAACCTCCACTATTCATACTATGAACACAATTAGAGGTTTTTTTAATTCTTGGAATTAAAACCTAATTCTTTCCAGAATTATGATTAATGGTCTCTTAATCATAACCCACACCTTAAACATGACACCTCACCACTCACAAGCTCACATGATACATGCCCTGCTACATGTTTGAGGAAGAAGCCAAAAAGTGCCAGCAAATGCAACGACCCACAAAGCTGCTTCAATACTAAGCTCCATATGGACCCCTTGATCAATTCTCGCTACCTTTACATCTCAACATACAGCCAAAAGTCTTCACATGAGTTCAAAATATTCAAATTTCAAAGGGGCATTTCTGGAAGTTCAAGGCTTAGGGTTTCTAGTGTTTTAGCTTATGAAGACCATGTATGTTGGGAATAAATCTACATATATTTGTTACCCCTGCTAGTTGGTCATTTGTCCCCCTGCTTGTGTAAGTTCCCCCTGCCAAATAACAAAGGCAGGAGGATTGGTTCCCCTGCTGAAGTCAATGGCCCTGCTGCTAGAGATAAACTTGGAATAGATTTTCACGCGTTTCTGTTACTACTCTGAGATACTTTCCAAGTTTGTTAGTAGTAATCTTGTACGTGAGTTCTTATGCAAATAAAAGGACTCACTAGGTTATCATGTAAAGTGTGTCTTTTCTCTATTGTCTTTCATTTCATACTTTAAGGTTTTTGTAAACCTTAATACCATTATAGGGTATTCGTATATCATTGATATATTAAAGTTGAACGTTTGCCTTAATCATTTGTTCTTGTGCTAAACACTATATTCCGCATCTTGTTTAGTTACTTTGCCTTGCAAATTTTCTCTAGTGTTAGATTGAATTTGTTCTTTCTATCACAACCCTTAAACAAGCTATTAAGGTTTAAGATCTGAGTTTTGGATCAACAAGTGGTATCAGAGCTTGTTGAGAAACTTTGTCTAAACCAAGAACAAAACCCTCATTTCAACCATGTCATCAGACTCTTCCTCAAACAGCAACAACAACAATAACCTCAAATTACCCATGCTGGATCCTGAAAACATTGAATTATGGGAATTCAGAATCCAACAATACCTCAAAATGGAACACTATGTTCTCTGGGAGATCATAGAGTTTGGTGATCAATTCACCAAAATGATGGCGGTTGAAGATGGCAAAGGAGAAGAGAAAGGTTAAAGTTCCAAAGGTGGTAAGGACAAGAAGAAATTTGCTGCTCTTTGTGATAAGGAAATACTGGCCAAAAGGCATGATGTCAGAGCTCACAGTTCATTACTGTTGGCTCTACCTGATAGACATCAACTAAGATTCAGAAAGTACAAAACAGCTAAGGAACTATAGGAAGCCATAGGCACAACTTTTGGAGGAAATGAAGCCACAAAGAAGAAGAAGAAGAATCAAATGCTTGATGATTTTGCTTCTTTCAAAGCAATTGGTGATGAATCAATTGGCGCTATTTACAATAGGCTACAAGATATGGTGGCTCAGTTGGAGTTCTTTGATATTGAAGTGACAAGAGAGCAGGTGAATACCAGGTTCCTTAACAGCCTTCAGAAGGGATGGTTTGTCTACAAAGCTATTTGGCAGAATAAATATGACTTAGATAACAAGAACATTGATGACATATATAATAACTTGAAAGTTTTGAACCTGTTGTCAATGAGATGAAGTCAAAAGGAACACTTCCCACCAACTCAAGTGGATCTACTGATTCCCCTGCTAACATGACGTTCATATTCCCCTGCTACTTATTCCCCTGCTACCAAAGGCAGTGGAATCGAAGTAGAATCAAAGTAGGCCCTGCTACTTATTCCCCTGCTACCAGGTCTGGATCATCTTATGATGAAGAAAGGCCTACAACATTCAGTCTTGACACTGCTTGTTCTTTTATAGCATCCCAAGGGCCACAAGGATCTAATGTGTTACACGAAGATCTGAGTCAAATCAGTAAGCAAGGACTGGAGGAGATGGATATCAAGTGGAACATGGCTCTGCTTAGTATGAGAGCTAACAGGTTTTACAAGTTGTATGGGAAGAAGATCTCCATCAATCCCTCTGATGTGGCTGGGTTTGACAAAACAAAGGTTGAATGCTACAACTTTGGCAAGAAGGGTCATTTTGCTAGGGAATGTAGAGGACCTAAGACTGGGAACAGCTATAGGAAGGAAACCAGAGATGATGATTCTGGTGCTAAGGCTGTGGTATCCATGCAGGGGATAGATGGAGCAGGTGGATGGGATTGGAGTGTCATGACAGAGAATGTGGAAAGAAATCAAGCATTGGTTGCTCAGGAAAAAGAGGAAGATTTTGCTCTTATGGCCATGTCAAGTTCCAGCTCAGACAATGAGGTATATGATGATTCATATTGTACTAAAGCTCGTAGGAAAAATACTGAGTCATTGAATGATCAAATAAGAAAGATAAAAGTTGATTATCTCAATTGTGACAATGACCTTGATAATTATAAACGTGCTTTAGAACAGTTAGAGTCCACCATAAGAGAGTATAAAAAAAGAGAAAGTGATTATAGAGATCACATTGTGATTCTAGAGAGAGATGCTAAGGAAAATAATGATTCCATTAGGGAGTTGACTGCTGAACTTGAAGTTTTTAAATCTAATAAAAAGTTAGATGATGAAACTGTTGAAAAATTTGGAAAAGCTTCCAAATACTTAACTAAAGCAGTTGAAATTGGTCAATCTCCTAGGGATAAAACAGGTTTTGGGATTAAAAATGAACATGCTACCATACCACCACCTCCTACCAATATTCATGCACCTTTTCCTAGAAAAGACTTGTCTTGGACTGGTCTCTCTTGTTTCCAAAAATAGGAAGATATTGAATTTGACTTGAGTGCTTACATACCTAATAGTCTTGAATTAGAAGAGCCACTAGTGAAAACTAGTATTGTTTGGGACTTTGAAAAGGAACAAAATGCTTTAAAACGATGGAAAATTGATAACCCCGTTCTCTTTTCAAGAGAAGGACTTTTTGGTAGTGATTCTAGTTCTAAGAGTAGTTAACCCAAATCTAAAACTAGATCAAAGTCCTCTAAGTACACCATTAAATATGCTGGTATGTATAGGTCTGTCAGAGGTAATCAAAGAAATTGGAATGACCAAAAGTCTCACCAATAGGAGAAGACTTTGTGATAAATACAAAGCCCTGTTTCACATGTGGCAGTTTTGATCACACTTATCAAGAATGTCAGGCACCAATAGAAGTTGTGGCTGCAAATCCTTTAAAGGATATGCAACCTAAAGCCATTCTTCTAAATGCAAAGGCAAAATCCTTTTCCCCTTCCAAGTATGTTGCCCCTGCCTTGAGAAACAGGGTTACTAACAAATATGTTTTTCCTGCTCTAAGAAAGGTGAATGATGTTCATCCCAAGAACAGCACTTACATGACCAACCCAACACCTCATAATGCATATAGATCTGTCCCTAGACCTTACCAACACATAAATAGAGGCCAAAACAAAAGATGGGTTCCCTCTGCTAAGCATAGGGATTCCCTTGCTAAATCTGGGGTATCCCCTGCTAGCAAAGTTTTGCCCTCTAGGAACATGGGCAGATGGGGGAAAGCTGTGAAAGCCTCAGCTCGTTAGGTTTGGGTACCCAAAAGGGGTGCTCAGTCTAATGGTGTATCTCTAGTTTTTGATAAGCTATCCTACATTGATACACGAGGTAGATCCAAGTCTGTAATGGCTTGGGTCCCCAAGAAAAACTAATTTGTTTTTCTTTTTGCAGGTGACAAAGAAGACAAGGGATGATAGAGCATATTAGGATAGTGGATGCTCAAGAAGCATGACTGGACAAAAATCTTATTTGTCTAACTTTGTGCCCCTGCATGACAATGATTGTGTTTCTTTTGGAGATGGGCATGGAACAATAACAGGAAAAGGAACTATTGTCACCAATGGGATGACCTTTGATAATGTCTACTTGGTGAAAGTACTCAAGTACAATCTATTCAGTGTGTCACAGATGACTGATAACAAGAATTTTGTCTTGTTTACTGACACTGAATGTCTGGTGTTAGGAAAGGAGTTTGTCTTACCACCAGACACTCCTATTGTACTCAGAACACCAAGACAAAAGAACATGTACACAATTGATCTCAAAGACATCTCTCTTCAAGATAATGAAACCTGTTTCATTGCCAAAGCCTTAGTTGATGAGTGTAAGAAATGGCATAGAAGCCTTGGTCATCTTAATTTTAAGAACATGAAAAAACTGGTGAATTATAATCTGGTTCATGGTCTTCCTTCCAAGTCCTTTGTCAATGATCATACTTGTGCTGCTTGTTTGAAAGGGAAGCAACATAGAGCATCTTGCAAATCAAAAACAAGTATGTCCACTACCAAGCCATTGGAACTACTGCATATGGACCTTTTTGGTCCTACTTCTATGGCAAGCATTAAGAAGAAATGGTACTGCCTAGTGATTACTGATGATTTTTCAAGGTTCACATGGACATTCTTTCTATTTGAAAAGAGTGACATAGCTGATGTACTCATTGGGTTCATCAATCAGACTGAACTGTCAAAAAGCATGAAGGTAGTAACCATGAGATCATATAATGGTGGTGAATTTAGAAATCAGAAACTGGACACTTTCTGCATAAACAAAGGAATCAAGAGGGAATTCAGCATTGCAAGAACACCTCAACAGAATGGAGTAGCAGAAAGAAGGAATAGGACACTCATTGAAGCAGCAAGAACTATGTTGTCTGATTCCAAACATCCAGTTATCTTTTGGGCTGAGGCTGTATCCACTGCTTGTTATGTCCAAAACAGGGCCTTGGTGGTTAAGTCACACAACAAAACGCCTTATCAGATGTTCAATGGAAGACCTCCTTTAATTGACTTCTTTAGACCATTTGGATGTCATGTGATCATCTTGAACACACTTGACAATCTAGGCAAGTTCAGTGAAAAGGGGGATGATGGATATTTTGTTGGTTATTCATTAAACAGTAAGGGATATAGGGTCTTCAACAAGAAGACAAGCAAAATAATAGAAAATCTTCATGTGGATTTTCTTGAAGGCAAGCCTGAAGATGTTCAAATAGGTCCTGATTGGTTCTTTGATATTGAGGTTCTTTCAAAATCTATGAATTATGTACCTGTTGCATTGCAGAATACTAACATTTCAGGTACACAAGAACCAACTAGTGTTGAGAAGCCACCATTGAGGTACATGAATGTACCCTCACTATTTCCCATTGAAGCTGCTTCAAACACAGGTGAAGAAGATGATATTTCTCAAGAGAAAGAACAGACAATCTCTTCCCCTGCTAAGTCACTTTCTGAAAGCAGTGGAATGGCTGAAAGCAGTGGAATCCAGGATTCCCCTGCTAGATCAATTGCTTCCCCTGCTATAAAGGATCCAGCTGTTAATGACATCAATGATGAAGAAAGAGAATCTCCACTCATTTCCTCATCTACACCCATATCTGGTGGTCCTATTATATCCAGCAGTGGAAGCAGAATAATTAAGAGTGGAGGTCCAAGTTACTCAGAGCTGCATTCAGCTCATCAGCACCCATCTCTAGGTCATGCTGTATCTTTTGTAAGCTCTTTTTAGGAGTTCTTTCCCAATCAAGATAGCCCCATCAATTCTGATTTGGAAGAAGATGAAACAGAAGTAATCATGCAGCCTACCTACATAATCAATAAGGATCACCCTATCTCTCAAATCATTGGTGATCCTGAAGCCCCTAGACATACAAGGTATACAGAAAAGGAGCACAACGTCATTGCTAACATCACCATGAAGTTTAACCATGAAAACATGTAGTGTTGTCTGTTTACTGCATTTTTGTCACAAGAAGAGCCAAAGAAGATTTTTCAGGCTTTAAATGATCCAAGTTGGATTGAAGCCATGCAAGAGGAGCTCTTACAGTTTGACATTCAAGAGGTTTGGATTCTAGTAGATTGTCCAAAATGGGCAAGGCCCATTGAGACAAAGTGGGTGCTCAGGAACAAAAAGGATGAGAGGGGTATAGTTTTCAGGAACAAAGCAAGACTGGTAGCTCAAGGATATACACAGGAAGAAGGCATTGACTATGAGGAAGTCTTTGCTCCAGTTGCCAGGATTGAAGCCATTAGATTATTCCTTGCTTATGCTTCATTTATGGACTTCACTGTTTTCCAAATGGATGTAAAAAGTGCCTTTTTGTATGGCACCATTGATGAAGAAGTCTATGTTATGCAACCTCCAGGGTTTGAAGACCCAGATAATCTAGACAAGGTATACAAGGTGAAAAAGGCTATGTATGGACTTCTCTAAGCTCCCAGGGTCTGGTATGGAACTCTTTCTAAATATCTATTCGATAATGGCTTCAACAGGGGGAAGATTGATCAGACCCTGTTTATCAAGAAACAAAAGGGTGACCTTCTGTTGGTACAAGTCTATGTTGATGATATCATCTTTGGGTCCACAAACTCTATGCTTAGAAAAGAGTTTGCCAAGTTGATGCATGATAAATTCCAAATGAGTGACATGGGAGAGCTAAACTTCTTTTTGGGGTTACAAGTTCAGTAGAGGAAAGATGGGATATTCATCTCACAAGACAAATATGTGGTTGAGATTGTGAAGAAGTTTGGCATGTCTGAGGGAAAGAAGGTGTCTACACCAATGGACAAGGATCATCCATGGGGCAAAGATGGTCCTGGAAAATTTATAGATGTCAGGAATTACAGGTCTATGATTGGGTCTCTCATGTACCTCACAACTTCAAGACCTGACATCATGTTTGCAGTCTGCTTATCTGCAAGATACCAGCTGGAACCAACAGAGTGTCATTTATTTGCTGTAAAGAGAATTTTTAGGTATCTAAAGTGCCATCCAACCTTAGGACTTTGGTATCCCAAAGAGTCATCATTTGAGTTGATATCCTACTCAGATAGTGACTATGTTGTTGATAACAATCATAGGAAGTCTACAACAGGTGGATGCCAATTTTTGGGAAGTAGACTTATATCTTGGCAATGTAAGAAGCAGACTATTATGGACACATCAACAACTGAAGCTGAGTATGTAGCAGCTGCTGCATGCTGTGGTCAAGTACTTTGGGTTCAGAATCAACTACTTGATTATGGGTATAACTTTCTTAAACCGAGATATTTATTGACAACAACAGTACCATTTGCATTATTAAGAACCCTGTTTTTCATAGCAAGACTAAACATATTGAAATAAGACATCATTTTATCAGAGATTGTTTTGAAAAAGGACTAATTGTCCCTGAGAAAATTGATACAGAACTTAATGTTGCTGATCTTTTAACAAAAGCTTTTGAAGTGGGGAGGTTTCAGTACCTGGTTGCAGGTATTGGAATGGTTTCTCCCTAAAAATTGATGTCTATTATGTCTTGTATATCCAGGGTTGCTTTATTGCTGTTGTTGTATTAATGTTAGTCAATTTTTCCATCATTTTTCATTCCACTGCTCTTGAACAAAGATTCCCCTGCTTGGGGTTCATTCCCCTACTAAAAGAGTTTTTCTCTTTAAACCGGGTTTGTTCTTTTTAGAAGTTGTTATATGTGGTTTTAGACTAACAATGCAGAGATCCAATTGGTGCATACTACATTCATAGGTGAATCAGATATATGCTCTATGTTTCAGGGAAGGTTAGGTCACACTGTTAGGACTGAGGGGTATCCTTAGGATGCTCATATATGATTTTAGATCATATCCATTGGTGAGTAAGGGTTCAGGGTGATGAAGACTTGCTGCAAAGCTTTTCAGAATTTTGAAACCTTGAGGCACTATAATGTGTACTTGTACTTCTATATCAAAACAACTTGCTGTTTAGGTACAAATGTGTGGTACACATTTCCAAGACTAACTAACCATAGGTAAGGGAAAAGGTAGGGATGGGGACTAGGGTATGCTTATTTTCTTGGATAGACCAGGTGCAGGGTGACTTATGTGTTAACTCTTTGTGCTTAGACCATTGCTGAATAGAGGACTCTTGAGTTTCTGTGTATCTACCTTGTGTATACAAGGGTGTGCATTAGAGCAGAGCTAGTTAGCATTGGTCTCTCCATGATTAGTCTAATACCCCTAGGAAAGTTTCCCCTGCTTTCACCTTTTGATTCCCCTGCTTAATCAACATTCCCATGTTTGACCGTTGACCGACAATACTGTTACCCTGCTTATAGCCGTTGGGCCTGCTTGCTAATATTTTGATTAGGGAATATTTTATTCTTTTCAAAAGATATTTAAGGCGCTTTCTTCGCTGATTGGTAATCTTTTCTTTATTATTTCAAATAAATTACTTTTTTATCAAGATTTATCTTTGATATTTTTGCAATTTGAAAATTTGGTCCAATCACAGCTCTTCAATTCGCCTATAAAAACTTAATTCCCTTCACTAGCAGGTCCATCTCTCTCCCTCGACTAAATCGCACCTAACTCTCATCATTATAAACCTTCAAAACGTTTTCAACCTTTATCATGCCTCTCAAAATTGCTGCTAATCATAATCAAATTGCTTTATTACATGATGAACCAGCAGAGTATGTTGATGTTGTGGCTTTTCTAAAATCCTCGTATTTTAGAGTGGCCCTTCTCATCAACCCTAGGATTTACACCTCACACATTCAGCAGTCTTGGTCTAAATACATGACAAAAACACTGAATGGAGAGGTCACAATTCAAAGCACAGTAGATGGTCATCCCAAGGTGATTTCACTTGCCTACATCAGAGACAAACTCCTTCTTGATGATGAGGATGGGATAACCAACCTACCTGAGGCTGACATCTTTGAGAGTCTTGTTAAATTGGGGTATACTCTTTCTGCTGACCAAAAATGTAAGTTTGCTAAAGGTCAGTTTGCCCCACATTGGAAGTATTTGATTCATACAATTTTACAATGTTTGTTACCTAAAACCACTTCTTTCAATGAATTTGGTAGTGAGATAGCTTCTGTCCTGATTTGTTTAGCAACAGGGAGGAAGTATGTTTTTCTCAAATGATTTTCAAATGAATGGTTAAAAATGTTTCAAGCAATTCAAAATTTTGTATGTACCCAAGGTTTATAGAACTTTTGCTGAATATGAGTGAACATGGTCCAATCACTCACAAAAACTACTTTTCAGCAACCAAGCATATTACCAAACTGTTCACCACACTTCTTGCATGATGAGACTGCTTTTATACATAGTCTCATCTTCCAAATAGGGCTTAAAATGCATAAAATATCATAAAATAGACCAAATATATGCTCGTGTTTGTTACTTGTGTATTTTTAGGTACGGATATTGAGGAATTGGCAAAAGGTCACAAGAATCAATCAAAAACAAACACGGGAAATGAAGTCGCACAATGAACCGGGCCCAAGTTTGGAAATTTGCAAAATGACCCTTGAAGAATTGAAGATTGTCAAGTTTAGTCCCTCATCTTTGAAGAACTTGTCACATTTGACCCTCCACTTATCAAATGTACAAGATGGTCCTTAATATTTGAAGATTGTACAAGACCAGTCCATCAAGTTTGAAGAAAATACATTTAATACCCTTGGATAAAGTTTTGTAAACCTTTGTGCCAAAAATGACAACTTATCAAAAGTTGATAAGAAGAAACTAGGCGCTGATGGGTATTTATTACAAAGTGGAAAGAACAAGATAACTTGGGGACCAAACCTGCCAAACTACTAAACCCTTACACCCACTCAGGTTGTGACACGTCACTAAACCCACCCAAATAACCCATAACCCTACCCAAACCCGTCCACCCACCCAAGTCCAAAACCAGTTTAATTATTAAACTGGGTCAAACCCCAGTCAAACCTACACCACTTTCCCACCTAAACATCTTTTTAAAATCCCTTTTAACCCAAAACAGATTAAAAACCCTTTTAATCCCCATAAACCCTAATTCCCACCCAGACTAATTAAACCCTAAATCAAAGGGTTTTTAGCTTAAACTGTCCAGATCATCAATTTACCTCCACCTCACCATTTCCCACTCACCAAAAACAAACCCACATGGCTTGAGGGACCCACCCCGTACCTCCCCTGCTCAAGTCATTTTCCCCCAAACCCTATGTCCCGACCAATTTAACGGATAGATGAATCCCCTTGGTCCCCAAGTCCAATCCAACGTTCACAAACAAGTTTCCAAGCTGTCAAGTCACATGGGACGATTTTGACCACTTTGAAGATCAAAGACTCAAGGGCCTTTTTGGCATTTCAGCAACTAGGGTTTTAAGCATTCTAGTATGTTCTACTTCTTGTATAAATAGGGGATGAGCCTGTTCATACCCCTTTGTTCCAGATTTTTACTCCAAAAATTGTAATCCCTTTTTAAGTATTTATAAAGTTGGTATTTTTGTTGAAAATATAATTCCTTTTATGAGTTTTAAAAGTTGGTGTTTATTTGTTGAGTAAAAATCTGAGTTCCATTGTTAACTGTGAACACTTGTGTGTTTTGAAAATTTCAGAAAGGAAGTTTCTGAAATTGGGAAAGTTTTTGGTGAATATTGTTTCATAGTTGGTTTTCAGGATTGAATGTTAATTTGTTAAGTGTATTTGAAAGGGAAATTGGTTGGAAAGCTTTTGAAAAGGTTTTTAATAGGTTTTTAATTTCAGAAATTCAAGGTCCAAGAAAGTGAAAGTGGACTTGGACCATTGGATTTCTGACTTTGGACTTGTTTTTAAGACATTTTCTAGGTTCCAAGGTTGGTTGGATTATAAGGTTTCAAAAAGGTTTGAAAGATTTTAAGAAAATCAGAAAGTTGGTTTTGTGCTTGTTCTATTTTTCTTAGCAGGTTCCTTTGAAGCTTGATTTGCCCAAGGTCCTGCACAGACCCGGGTCTGTTGGAGATGGCTAGCAGCCATTGTTGGGCCTGGATGTAGGTCCAACAAGGTAAAAGCCTTGTCCCTTTTTCATTTTTTTTGTTTATGATTGATTTTGAATGAAATTTGTGAAAGCTGGTTATGTGTTGTTAAACTGATTGGATATTGCTTGTTTAAGGTTATTGTGCATGTTTAGATTGATTGGAGTCAATTTGGTTTGAACTTGTTTAGATTTGCCTTGAAAATATTGATCTTTCAATTTTAAAGGGGTGTTTGGATTAAGGGATAAGTAGGGCTTGTTGACTGCAATCTTGTGTTTAACCCTGTCTTATGTGCTTATTAGGGTGTTGATAGGTAGTAAGTGTGTTTGGTTTTCAGTTTGGGAGGTTATTGTACACACTTGCATGATCAAAAAGTGAAAAATAGCTTAAATCCAGTTAACTGCTTGTGTGACTGCATTTTTGTGATTTTGCCCATCAAATCTTGTAAGCTGCTAGTTAATAGGCCATAGAAGGATTGTGAATCACTTGTATGCTATTTGGTGTGCTTATTTTCAAGTTATGAGGGTTTGAAATTCGTTTTTATGCATGTAATTGGTGTCTACTGTTTATCAGAAACATGTGTGCTTAATCAGTAACTTTTGATGCTTATTGAGTAGTTTTTTGTGTTGTGATTGCTTGTTTTTTGTGCTTAATCTGACTCCTTATACTCCAAAGAGTATAAGGGTGCCTTGCTGTCCAAAAATAAGCCCTCCAAAGAGCTTTCCTGAGCTCAAAGGTCAACTGACCAAAGTATTGCACTAGCAGTGGGAAGAAAGTTTCCCCTGCTATCACATTTGTTTCCCCTGCTAAGCAAAAGGACAAAAACCAAACACATGTCATTGTCAGTTTTCTTAATTTTTTGTCTTTAGTGACCTAAAATGGGAATTAGACTTTGAAACCAATTTTGTTATTTTTCTTATTTTATTTTTGATTTTTCTGATTAATTAAATTTTTACTTACTGTTCATTTGGTAATTTTTAGGTTTTATTGCATTTTTAATTAATTTTTAATGTTTCTGTTTTTGGCATTTAGTGCCAAAAATACTTCTTTTTCATTTTAAACGTTTTTCCCATGTTTAGAATAATATTTTAAGAGTTTTAGTATAAAAAGTTTTTACTGATCACCTTTTATATAATTTTTAGAATTAATTTAAGTTAATTAGGGTTTAAATTGTGTACTGTTTTGTCTTTTAGTGAAAAATATTTGATTTTTCAAACTTTCTTATTTTTCTACTATTCATTAGAGTAAATTAGGATTTTTAAAATTGTTCAATTATTTTTGGCATTATTTTATTATTTTTTATAATTATTTTAGTTTTAAATTAGTTTTTAGTAATTTAAAAATAGAAAAATAGTGTTCAAAATTTAGGAAAAATACTTTTTAGTTTATAAATAATATAAGTGAGTTATTTGTCCAATAAAATAATATTTTGGGCTTTTTCTTAATTATATTTAATTTTTGGGCTTTAATTAGCATTAAAAATTGAATATTTAATTAATAAAAGGTTTTAAAATATTTTTATTGGATTTTATTTCTTATTTATATTATTTTGAACTACTTTTTCATTTTTAATTTATTTTTAGCTTTAAATTTTTAATTTTTCACGTTTTTCGTACTTACGTTCGCGTTTTACGTCTTTCGTCGTAGTTTAATTGTAATCGTAGTTCGTCTTAGTTTTTCTTTCTTTTCTCATCTAAAAACGACACTACCCCAATCCATTGATTATACTTATTGGCACATTAATCCACACACCTCCTCGAGAACGAACCCGCATTTATTCAACTTGTCGGTTTTCCTAAATCGTCGAGTTTAATACTTGCCCCCATTATACCTTGTTTTTCCTAAAACTAAGGTGTACAAAAACTCAACTACCAAAATGGCGCCGCTGCCGGGGAAGTGTTTTTAGTGTACCATTATTAGTATCATGTTTTTGTGAGTGGTGCGTTTTTGCTTTTCTAATTTTGGAAAGCGTGAATATCGTACATACTCATTTTTTTGTATTTTTCCTTATTATATTATAGTATCCAAATAAATTGTGTTTAGTTTTCCTAAATTAAACACACAACATCATTTTACTATATTGTAGATATATTGGTTTTCGTTTTTATTGTGAATATTATTAATATATTGTATTTACGTAAAACAATAAAAATACAAGTACTCCAAATACGTGAGAAATCACAACCTTGATTCGGGATTTCATCACTCGATCATTGTATTCGAATCCAAAGCAAAAGTAAAAGGCAAAATAGATAAATACTTTCTTGAGGCTTAATTTCAATTAACACAAACTATAAGGTGGGTATAAGGCGGTTGTATTTCACGACCTAAGGGAAAAAGGCTCTTAAGTGCTTAGCGCCGCCTCGTTTCCCCCGCTTGCTTGTGCGTGTTTTGAGAAAAAGGGCTAATCGAGGGTTTGCCAACCAAAGTATTATCTACGTATATATATTTGCTTGTGTTTTCAAGATTAAACCCTCTTGAACGTTTTGGTGTTCCACCAACGTTCTAAAGTCATCGAAGGCGTTCACTCCACGTGATCGTTTTCATTCCTTGAGGCTCTTTTAATCGAGAAAATCGATTCGAGGAGAGATTTGTAGATTTTTGTCTACGTAATACACTCAAAATACCAAAAAAATTAAAAACAATCAAAAGCACAAAAATAATCTTCTACATCCCCTCTAATTTCATAATTCTCTTCTTTCACCCTCTATAACGTTTAATTCTCGTAACACCGTTCTCGTTGCATCATGTCAAATGATGAGGGCTATTATTCGTGTCCATATTGTGGAGGCCCACCCGATGGGGCTAATTGTTTTAATTGTGAGATTATTGGAGGTCGTGAGGGTTATATCTATAACTCTCCTCCACATGGTTATGGTGACAATTTTCAATCTAACGACCAAGATCACCAACCATTTTCGTCTTATTCGTCTTTTAATTGTGATGAAAATCAAAATAATGAAATGAATCAAGATGAATCTTTTTGTGATTATATGAGCCGTCATAATAAACTTATAGAGTCACTTCAAGAACACGTGGTAGATCTCGATAAGTATTACAAAGATAAATTGGCAACCAAAGGGGAAACTTTCAAAAAAATGGAAAACGATTATGATAACCTTTTTGAAGAGCAACAACATTTGTATGACCAAAGTCAAGTGATGTGGAGAGAATACGTTGATAAAATTAAGGATGATCACGCCAATGAGAAAGTTAAAATTCTTTTAATGTTCGAGGGCTTAGTGGAAAAATTTAATTCGTTGTCAAATGTGACCAATCCTAATCCCGTGGGAGAGGTTCAAGTTACTTCGACTCCTAAGACTCGTACGTCTCGTATTGATCCATATCTCTCGAATTTTAGAGTCGTGCAACCTTCATCGTCTTGTAAAACCATAGGGGAAACGAAAAAGTCATCCAACGAAGTTTTGAAAAATGTTTGTGAAGATAAACCAAAAGAAAAACTCGTAGGATACTTGGGAGTTTTAAATCTAATACCTTGTATACCTAATTTTTCTAATGAGGATGAAATTATTGAGGATTTTCTAAATCAATATACACTTAATTTTGACAAAGAAATTCCATTAAATGATTTTAAAGAAGAAAAATGTGAAAAGGTTTTTAAGGAAAGCATTGAAACCTCGTTTCTACAAGATGAACGAAAATTAATTCCGAAGGGACGTGTTAATAGTTTTGCTAAAATGTTCGAGAACCCACGTTCGATCCCTTCGAAGGACAAGGTTGAAACCGTCAAGGCAAAATCGTCACGAGACGAGCCTTTTACTCCTAATCCCACACCATGTGAGATTTTGGATTTATCATGTGAGAAGTCCGCCGATGGCCTTGCTCACATCGATACGTTTTTCGATATCGAGGTCGAAACGACAAAGGCAAAATCTTCAATCGAAGAGCCTTCTTTTCCTAGTTTCACGACGGTTGAAGCTAGCGACTCGATTATCGACGACTTTATTGCTCGACCTCTTCCACGAGGAAGAGAAGACGTTTTTGATCCCGATGGAGATTTTTGCGAGATCAAACGTATTCTTGATGACCCACCTTCGATTTTCGAGTTTGATGAGGACCGTTGCGTTAGCCCGGAGGGGGATGATTTATTAATCGATTCACATTTTAAAAATTCAAATCCTCCTCCCGCGTTCAAGATAAATGTGGAAATTTTAAGTGTGCCTAGAATTATTTTAGAAACACCAAATATTTTCAATTTAATCAACTTGGGTTTTCGTAACAATGAGTTAAAAAATGAAAAAAGGAATGATTTTACAATTGATTTGAAAATTTTTCCAAAGTTAAGTCCGTCATCACCTCGCTTAATTGAGCTTGCTACAAACGCGTCTACTTCTTTTGACGACGTTTTGTGTGGATCTAGTATGGGGGAAGCCCCATTTGTTCCCTCACACTTCTCCACCGAGGACGAGATTTTTGACCCCGGTATCACTTTTAAGATAAAATCTCGGTCTTTTACCGAAGTAGTCACTAGAAGATCCTTCTACACTTACGGTATGAGTTTACCTCGAGTGACTCGATTTTTATGCCCAACCAATGTCCCACCCTTCTCTTCTTATGCTATTTTCTTGTGTCCCTTTGGGACGACGATGTTTGAAGTCGTGTTGTTTCGTTTATCATCCGAAAACGAAGACACGATCTTTGATCCCGGTATAGAGGTTTTGCCCTTATTCACGTGCTTTTGGGCCTTGTTTATCATGTAAGCCCCACCAAAAATTGACCATACCATGATTATCCCTAAATGATCACATTTATGGGGATTCGAGTCGAGCTTTTGACTCGGTTATCAAAAACAAGGTGCCTCGTGGGGGAGACCCATGCTTATCCATGTACATATTATTGCTTTCTAAATTAGTGTAATGTGAGGGGATTTGTGCCCTTCCAACCTTTGTTCTGTGGTTGTTTGTGAATTGTGTCTTTTAGATCATCATCTTCACGATTGGAGCCTCTCGTGTTCGTTTCATGGGAGCACTCGATCGTTTGCTTTGGAGGCCTTTCCCAATATCCACATATGATATATCCTTTTATGTTCTAACCTTAGGTTTATAGCACACTTCATAAACGGCTATTACTTATTGGTTACACCCTTTCCATGCTAGATTAGGCATTTGACTACGTCTCTAGTATGGGGGTGTTTGCACCCCTAGACTCGAAACATTGAGGACAATGTTTAACTTTAGTATGGGGGGGTGAATAGATACTTGCCTTGCCAAACCTTCACGTTTTCCAAAGTTTATCGTTTTGTTATCGTTTTGTTGCAAAATAAGGCTAAAAATGGCCAAATTTTTAAATTTTTCTCATGTTTTATAAGTGTTTGAAGACACGAATGTAGATTTTCCGATGGCGAGAATAAGAGTAATTTTTGACTCGACCGTGCGTGTTGAGCACTTAGCTTTGATTCCTTAACTACACATTAGGCTAAGTCTCTTAAATGAGGACGAGAAATGATAGAGTTAATTATAAGTTACTATGCTAAACGTAGAGTACTCGTATTCTTTCAAAAACTCATGTGTTCTCGTTGTTTGCTTATTCTCCCTTCGCTTGTAAATATTTTTTGCTTAACAAATATTGATTTAGCGGTTTAGTTTTGATTGTTGGGTTTCTAGTCTTTTCTAGTAGCTTCCGTGTAATTAAATTGGGAAGACATTAAGGTATCGCCAGCGTCACGGTTTTGAAGTATTGGCACCCAAATAATCGAAAGCTTCACCAAATAATAAGATTTCAAGTGCTCACCTAAATCAAGCAAACAATTTGAAGCCCCACAAGGCCTAAAATCTATGCAAAATTGAAAGTGAATCAAGCCTTAATCTTCGAAGCTTTAAAGATCCAAAATTCGCTTTAGCGTGAGGATATACGTCTTTGGCTAATAAAACCACCGATGATGGCGGATAATAAAAGGCAAGGCAAGACCGAAGTCATAATAAAAGCTTCATGGCGAAGTTGAATAAAAGATAGAGGTAAACCAAAGATAATAAGGTCCTTCCGTTAGGGGGCGTATAAAAGTCTTGGTAATAAGTCTCATGTTCAAAACCGTTATAAAACCGTGTTTATCGATTCTTTTTGTCAACTTAATTTTTTAACATCGTTGTCTATTAGGAGGGGTTATTGATTTGATGGTCTTAGTTACACCGTTAGGACTCTATTTTTAGACCTAAATCTCTATTATCGCATAAGTCAATGATGCATCCTCGTGATCATTAAGACATAATAAAATATAAGAGATACAACTTAGGAATAATGGGAGAATAAGTACGTGATTAGGGCATATGAGTAGTGTTATCATTACTAACTTATAATGACAATGATCTCGTTGCACGCTTGGCATGGAATTAAGGTGAAAATCGAGGACGATGAAATTATTTCTAACGAAGCATTCACGTGTTCTTATTCTATGAACCTAAACGTCCCATTTTGCGATGAAAATCATACATTATGTCTCTAACACAAGTAGTAGTAATAGTGTAGTGTAGCTAGTTATCATTTGAATAAAAGTGAATTAAATTAAATTTTGGAGATGCTTTGATACTTTATTCTAGCATTGCGTGAGGGCACGGCAATGGTTTAGTATGGGGGAGTGATGAGACTGCTTTTATACACAGTCTCATCTTCCAAATAGGGCTTAAAATGCATAAAATATCATAAAATAGACCAAATATATGCTCGTGTTTGTTACTTGTGTATTTTTAGGTACGGATATTGAGGAATTGGCAAAAGGTCACAAGAATCAATCAAAAACGAACACGGGAAATGAAGTCGCACAATGAACCGGGCCCAAGTTTGGAAATTTGCAAAATAACCCTTGAAGAATTGAAGATTGTCAAGTTTAGTCCCTCATCTTTGAAGAACTTGTCACATTTGACCCTCCACTTATCAAATGTACAAGTATGGTCCTTAATATTTGAAGATTGTACAAGACCAGTCCATCAAGTTTGAAGAAAATACATTTAATACCCTTAGATAAAGTTTTGTAAACCTTTGTGCCAAAAATGACAACTTATCAAAAGTTGATAAGAAGAAACTAGGCGCTGATGGGTATTTATTACAAAGTGGAAAGAACAAGATAACTTGGGGACCAAACCTGCCAAACTACTAAACCCTTACACCCACTCAGGTTGTGACACGTCACTAAACCCACCCAAATAACCCATAACCCTACCCAAACCCGTCCACCCACCCAAGTCCAAAACCAGTTTAATTATTAAACTGGGTCAAACCCCAGTCAAACCTACACCACTTTCCCACCTAAACATCTTTTTAAAATCCCTTTTAACCCAAAACAGATTAAAAACCCTTTTAATCCCCATAAACCCTAATTCCCACCCAGACTAATTAAACCCTAAATCAAAGGGTTTTTAGCTTAAACTGTCCAGATCATCAATTTACCTCCACCTCACCATTTCCCACTCAACAAAACAAACCCACATGGCTTGAGGGACCCACCCCGTACCTCCCCTGCTCAAGTCATTTTCCCCCAAACCCTATGTCCCGACCAATTCAACGGATAGATGAATCCCCTTGGTCCCCAAGTCCAATCCAACGTTCACAAACAAGTTTCCAAGCTGTCAAGTCACATGGGACGATTTTGACCACTTTGAAGATCAAAGACTCAAGGGCCTTTTTGGCATTTCAGCAACTAGGGTTTTAAGCATTCTAGTATGTTCTACTTCTTGTATAAATAGGGGATGAGCCTGTTCATACCCCTTTGTTCCAGATTTTTACTCCAAAAATTGTAATCCCTTTTTAAGTATTTATAAAGTTGGTATTTTTGTTGAAAATATAATTCCTTTTATGAGTTTTAAAAGTTGGTGTTTATTTGTTGAGTAAAAATCTGAGTTCCATTGTTAATTGTGAACACTTGTGTGTTTTGAAAATTTCAGAAAGGAAGTTTCTGAAATTGGGAAAGTTTTTTGTGAATATTGTTTCATAGTTGTTTTTCAGGATTGAATGTTAATTTGTTAAGTGTATTTGAAAGGGAAATTGGTTGGAAAGCTTTTGAAAAGGTTTTTAATAGGTTTTTAATTTCAGAAATTCAAGGTCCAAGAAAGTGAAAGTGGACTTGGACCATTGGATTTCTGACTTTGGACTTGTTTTTAAGACATTTTCTAGGTTCCAAGGTTGGTTGGATTATAAGGTTTCAAAAAGGTTTGAAAGATTTTAAGAAAATCAGAAAGTTGGTTTTGTGCTTGTTCTATTTTTCTTAGCAGGTTCCTTTGAAGCTTGATTTGCCCAAGGTCCTGCACAGACCCAGGTCTGTTGGAGATGGCTAGCAGCCATTGTTGGGCCTGGATGTAGGTCCAACAAGGTAAAAGCCTTGTCCCTTTTTCATTTTTTTTGTTTATGATTGATTTTGAATGAAATTTGTGAAAGCTGGTTATGTGTTGTTAAACTGATTGGATATTGCTTGTTTAAGGTTCTTGTGCATGTTTAGATTGATTGGAGTCAATTTGGTTTGAACTTGTTTAGATTTGCCTTGAAAATATTGATCTTTCAATTTTAAAGGGGTGTTTGGATTAAGGGATAAGTAGGGCTTGTTGACTGCAATCTTGTGTTTAACCCTGTCTTATGTGCTTATTAGGGTGTTGATAGGTAGTAAGTATGTTTGGGAGGTTATTGTACACACTTGCATGATGAAAAAGTGAAAAATAGCTTAAATCCAGTTAACTGCTTGTGTGACTGCATTTTTGTGATTTTGCCCATCAAATCTTGTAAGTTGCTAGTTAATAGGCCATAGAAGGATTGTGAATCACTTGTATGCTATTTGGTGTGCTTATTTTCAAGTTATGAGGGTTTGGAATTCGTTTTTATGCATGTAATTGGTGTCTACTGTTTATCAGAAACATGTGTGCTTAATCAGTAACTTTTGATGCTTATTGAGTAGTTTTTTGTGTTGTGATTGCTTGTTTTTTGTGCTTAATCTGACTCCTTATACTCCAAAGAGTATAAGGGTGCCTTGCTGTCCAAAAATAAGCCCTCCAAAGAGCTTTCCTTAGCTCAAAGGTCAACTGACCAAAGTATTGCACTAGCAGTGGGAAGAAAGTTTCCCCTGCTATCACATTTGTTTCCCCTGCTAAGCAAAAGGATAAAAACCAAACACATGTCATTGTCAGTTTTCTTAACTTTTTGTCTTTAGTGACCTAAAATGGGAATTAGACTTTGAAACCAATTTTGTTATTTTTCTTATTTTATTTTTGACTTTTCTGATTAATTAAATTTTTACTTACTGTTCATTTGGTAATTTTTAGGTTTTATTGCATTTTTAATTAATTTTTAATGTTTATGTTTTTGGCATTTAGTGCCAAAAATACTTCTTTTTCATTTTAAACATTTTTCCCATGTTTAGAATAATATTTTAAGAGTTTTAGTATAAAAAGTTTTTACTGATCACCTTTTATATAATTTTTAGAATTAATTTAAGTTAATTAGGGTTTAAATTGTGTACTGTTTTGTCTTTTAGTGAAAAATATTTGATTTTTCAAACTTTCTTATTTTCTACTATTCATTAGAGTAAATTAGGATTTTTAAAATTGTTCAATTATTTTTGGCATTATTTTATTATTTTTTATAATTATTTTAGTTTTAAATTAGTTTTTAGTAATTTAAAAATAGAAAAATAGTGTTTAAAATTTAGGAAAAATACTTTTTAGTTTATAAATAATATAAGTGAGTTATTTGTCCAATAAAATAATATTTTGGGCTTTTTCTTAATTATATTTAATTTTTGGGCTTTAATTAGCATTAAAAATTGAATATTTAATTAATAAAAGGTTTTAAAATATTTTTATTGGATTTTATTTCTTATTTATATTATTTAGAACTACTTTTTCATTTTTAATTTATTTTTAGCTTTAAATTTTTAATTTTTCACGTTTTTCGTACTTACGTTCGCGTTTTACGTCTTTCGTCGTAGTTTAATTGTAATCGTAGTTCGTCTTAGTTTTTCTTTCTTTTCTCATCTAAAAACGACACTACCCCAATCCATTGATTATACTTATTGGCACATTAATCCACACACCTCCTCGAGAACGAACCCGCATTTATTCAACTTGTCGGTTTTCCTAAATCGTCGAGTTTAATACTTGCCCCCATTATACCTTGTTTTTCCTAAAACTAAGGTGTACAAAAACTCAACTACCATTGCACCATCCCCACAATTTTCTGGCAGGTCTATTCCCCTCACTTCAATCATGATGAAACAAATCAGACAGGAAGAAGCCAAGAAAAAAACAGCCACACACAAACCTTCTGATTCACCTGCCAAGAAACTACCCCCTGCCAGTACTCTACCCCCTGCTGATCCACAACATGAAAGGAGATCTAAATCCAAGTTTGCCAGGTCTCCCTTGCCTGGTGAATCTTCACAAGTAGAAGAGAGGAGAGCCTCTAAGAGGTTGGAGCACACTGAGGGTTTGGCTGCCACTACTTTCTCATCCTCAAGGGGTGAGCATGATAGTGACACCATCAGTAAGTCCTCTCCCTCACTCAATGATTTCCAAAAAGGGGAGAAATCCCCTTCTAGGGTTGAGAGCAGCATGAAACCTATGACCATTTTGGAATTGACGAAAATGTGCATGAGCTTGAAAAAGCAGAATGCACAACTTGTACAAACTGTCAAAAAGCAAGGTCTGGTTATCAATAACTTGGAAAATATACTTGCCATACTTGAGGGGAGGAGAAAGCCCAGGCTTATAATATCTACAGATGAGGATGCTTCCAAAGGGGAGGAAGCTCCTAATATAGAAGAGTCTACTCAGTATTATTCATATCCTGGTGGTTTACAAGGAAAGATAGCAAGTGCTGAGAAAGGGACTAAGAAAGGAAGTGATAAGGGGAGTGCAACTAAAGAGATTGCTCAAACATTACTAACTATGAGCAATCAAGAATAAGCCACTACTGTAAGTCATTCCCCTACTAAGCCTATTACTCAAACTTTTGTTAGAAAGAATAGAAGGCAACTAGCTCAGAAGGGAATTACATTTAAAGAACCTGCACCTAAAGCCAAACCAGCACCAGCAGTGGATCCAAAAGACAAGGGAAAAGGGATCATGGTTGAACAGCCCAAGAGGAAATACAAGCATAGAACTCCTGAACAGCAAAGGGCTCAAGAAACACATGATGCATAGGTAGCTCTCAAGCTACAACAAGAGGAGATTGATATGCAGGATCAGAGAATGCAAAATATGAGGCCCAGATAAATGCTTAAGTAGGTTGAAATTATGCATAGGGAGTTGGATGAAAGGGTGCATCATGTTCAAAAATTTCTAGATCAATGGGAAAAGGAGTTAATAAATTCTCCTTTGGAAGATAGGTATGAATTGATTTGCCTGGTTTACAAATATCAAACTGAATATTTGGAAAGGAGGGCACATCAAATTCAGAAAGAAAAATATTTAAAGTCTAAGAAGGGGAGACTTGCACACTACAAAGTTTTGCTCAAGAGACATAAGAAGTGGAAGGATGGTGATTTCACAGACATGACTTTTGAGGCTATAAAAAGAGAAGTCAGACCAGTTTTAAGAGAATATGATGTGGAAGACTTCATGACTATTAACTCTCCTGAGGAAGCGGAGTATCTTAGGAGGCAAAGTGAAGAATTATAGAAAGCTAGGGAATCCAGAAAAAGAAAGGCTGAAGGAATAACTTTTGAAACTACACAAGAAGGTGCATCATCCCATGCAGGTGCATCATCACAAGCAGGGGTATCACATCAAGCAGGTGAAAGTTTTCCAGCAATTGAGAGATCTATATTTAATGCACAAAGGGCAGCCAAAAGACTCAAGAGAATGGAGAAAGTTGGCATAGTTACTAAGGAGTCTCAACTTCCTTCAAATGAAGAAATTGATAAACAACTAATTGTGTAGGATAATGATGATATCTCACCTAGTGAACTTGGGAAGAAGTTTGCTATAATAGAATATGCTTTTTATGAACACAAAGGGAGGACTTGGTGGAAGCTTACAAGAGCTGACAATACAGCACAAACATTTATAAGTCTAGATTTCATGTTTCAAACCTTGGATAGTAAGGACTTAGAAGATCTATGGAAGATTTTGAAAAAGACCTTTGCTGCAAAACCTCCTACCATGGATGGTGTGGAGAAGGATTGTGTAACACCCCCAAATTTATACAACTCAGTTCAGCGAAAGACTAGTTGGTGTTACGGGATAGCACATTACTCACATCATAGACAACGCCTAAAAATCGCGTCGTTTAATAATAAAGCATTTCCATTCATAAATATAAAATTTTACATAGTTCCCAAGTCATTGTATTTTATACAGGTTTTACAAAGCATTTGAATGGAAATTAATATTTAAGTGCGGGCCATGAATTCTTGTCGTCTTCCCGAGAATTACCTTCAAGTACCTGAGACAAAACATGTTAAAAGAAAAGGTCAGCGATAACGCCGAGTGAATTCATAGAGTTTAATAAAATCCATCAATATAATATCAGTATAAAATTATTACTGAAAATAATTTTTGGACAAATCATTTTAATAGGCCATAAAATAGCCAAAGTCATTTTATACAAATCTTCTTCAAAATCATAATATAGGCATTTGCCTTAAAAATCATTATACGAGCCAATGTCGTAAAAACATTATACAATACGTCTTATGACGTTGTATGAAAATAAAAATCGTTATATGAATATGGTTATGAAAACCAAAACACAAACATAATATCAATAGTATGACCCCGTATTGCTAGTCAGACAATACATCGTAATTCGGTGCGTCTATTAGTATTTCGTTAATTTGGATTATTATAAGTCGCATGACATTGTTACCTTACTAAACCAACAACGGGTAGCTAACCCGATACTCAATTTGTCCATCTAAAGTAGCGTGTCGTCACAAAGGTCACGCTATGGAAATCTTCTCATACATAAATTCGCTTACCAATCGATGTGGCACGACGGGGATCAACCGTCAAGGCGCGAACTGGGGTGATCGTCCCCAAATAGTACTATTATATGCACAAGCGTCTACCAAATCCCGGTAGTTCACAATTCATGCTAATGGGACTTTTAGTGACATAACCTAACTTTAATAATCCATTTAATTTCATCTATCAGGTCCTTTTATCATTTATCAGGTCATACAATCGGGTCATTCAATCATTCGGGTCCAAATCAATAAACAAACAATCGGGACAAATGGTGTCCTATTTTATAAAAACTAACATGTTATCTCCCTCGCGGGTTTATAAAACATTTATAAAAACATTTAAAAGAGTGCGAGGCTATGAACTCACGTTGATGTGGGAAGGCGGGTTATCAGCAATTCGGACGTACGGTACGTGCTTCAATCACGGAAACCTAGACAAATAATAATCGGTCTTAGACGTTTGTCCAATGACTTTATTAAAATAACAATTATGTATACATATGATGGTTTTATATATATGATGATCAAGTGGGTTTACATATCCTCATTTACTCATTTTTGTGTTATGTGTCGATAACTTTTATACTAGTTTTCTCGTTTTACCTATTTACGTGTTTTAGGTCCAATAAGCCTATTATAAGTTCTTAGCTTGTATTAATCCTTGTTATACTTATATTATCAGTATCTGCACTTTACAAGTTGGGCCTAAAAGGGTTAAGTCCAATAAATAAGTTTATAAGTGTTTTAGTCCATTTTGTTGTTTTACTAGTCCAACAACGTTAATTTAGTCCGTTAATGTCCGTATGTTATGTAGTTCGGGTTTTATCGGTTTTTACTTGTTATATATGTTTATATATCAGTATATGAGTTTTATAAAAGTTTACATTAGACGGGTCCAACCGTCTAAGTTTTATTTAACAAAAACGTTAATTTTACGGTAATGGCCGAAAAAGTCGTGAAAATCATGTTTTATAGTTTTATAACTTATAAAACATATCAAGTTACCATTTTTATAAAATGTCCACTTATTCAACCTCTTACATACTCATATAAATAAAATCCATAAGTTAGTGGGTTTTTATTTTACATTTTATACAATATAATTTTTGAGTGCTTATATAATAATAATAAACATTAATTCTCAAAATCTGATTTTTATCTTCGTCTTCACCAAAACTGCCATATCTAGAGTTCTATATGGAGATAGAAGCTCAAATTTTTATCACATAAACTAAATGATATGTGCTCCATTTAACTCTTTTATAGATACTGTTGAATCATCCTCTATGTATTTTCTAAAAATCGTCCAAAACAGTTAACTCAGATTTGTACCCTAAACTTGTTTTGATCATATCTCACTCATTACAATGATTCCATTGCATGGCCAACTCTCACATGTGTACAAGAACCATAGCTTACTGTATATTAATTCTACTTCATCATTTTATCAGTTCATGACATGTTTCTTTACTGTTTTATACAGACATCATTTTTAAGCAAGATTTTAGCCTTGTTCTTTATAGTTTTTCACCTTTTCAAGCATGTTTATCAACACCAAATCCCCACATAACATTTTTATCATCATATAATCATCATATACATATACAATAGGAAATAAAATACATGATTACATAATCAAAATAACAAGAAGATAAGGAGGACAATCTTTATACCACCAAGTTGATGTAGGTTATGATTTGGACATGGTTTTTGATGGAGAAACTTGTGAATAAGCATGACCATCTTCAAGACCACCATTCTTCATAAACACCTTGTGGAAAATCAGCCCTACTACTCCATGAAAACTCCTCCTTGGATGTTATAAGCACCACCAATCAATAGGGTTTCAAAAGGGCTTCAATATATGTGTATATAACATAAGATTTCATGGTTGATTTTTGATCAAAATGGATGTTTATGGTGTAGGAGTGGACGGCACATATGGGAGAGTAGAGAGGAAATTGTGGTGTTGCATGAGTGGTAAATGAACAAATGGTTTTGGTTTGTGGTTTTGAGGTTTGGTTAGCTTATATTGTAAGCATAAAGGACAAGTGTATAACTTGTTTATAAGGCTTTGACACCTCATGGTGTTGAGGCAATAGTTTGGCCGCCCCATGTGTGCTAGTGGGGTGGGACAATGTATTTTGTCCCATCTCACTAGTTTACGGATACTCCTCGATTCTAGTTTCATCGATTTGCGTGCCCTCGGGTCGTTTTACGAAAAACGTTTTTATAAATTATGAATCAACGGCACAAAACGAATCTAATAAAAATTGTTTCATCAAAAACGGAGTTCGAAAACGTAAATACGTAATCCTCGTGTTTCCGGTTTAGTCGTAAAGGACGTTAAAATAAAATCGTAAGTCCTAATCTCTTCTCGTAAATTTATGAGTTTATGAGCCAACACAAATTTAAAACTCCAAAATAGTATTCATGGACAAATTTATTTTCTGAAATATCAGACTGTCACCAAAGACGGTGTATGTAAACGTAAGCACGTAACGTTGAATCCTCCGGTTTAGACGTAGTCCACGCTACTTCAAGACGTAAATCCAAATTACTTCCCAAAAATAAGTGAGTTCATATTGTAACATTAAAATAATGTTTTCAAATAAATATTGAGAATAAAATATCGACCATAAATTGACGGATTGTCACAGCATTTACCCCTAAACAGGATCTTTGTCCTCAAAGATCATCTTACTACTCGCTTCTTATAGAGTTAAAGCCATGTGGGTATTTCCTCCACATTCGGTCTTTTCTCACAAGTGTCATTCATTACAATACGCGAGTTTCATCAAACCTAACTACGGGAATAAGATCAGGCTAAATGTTGACTTACTTTCTCTACCCATGATGTTCACGGGTTTCTGATGAATGCAACTTTTCGCCGATCTAAGCTTTATTAAGAAGAATTCAGATTTTCACTTGATAGGCATTTTATCAAGTCAGATTTACGAAACATAATTCACGCAGCTCTTGAAGTCCTAGGGTAGATCCAGCTTGTATGCCTTTCAAACCAATCTTTTTACATCATCTCTATGGTCCCATACAACGGGGACTTATATCCCATGATTTGTCAGATCATGAATTCATTTTTCCAAGTTTATAAATTGTGGCATAACTTCGCTACCCATTTGGCACTTCAAGATCTACATTTCACATTCACATAACCTCTTGCTCACTTCCGGCTGTCAATAATCAGATCCTAATTTCAACAATCATTTCAGATCTCGCGGGCCGGGTATTTTGTAAGGTTAGGTTCGCCATCATAGGAAACCTTAAACCTCAAACACATGTCCAACTCACAATAGGTGTATGTCGGGTGTCTTTATCTCAACTCCTGCTTACAGATGCTCCAATATTTAGATCCTAACAAGATCCGATCTCGATCCTAATATGATGATTATCAATGGTAATCTCTCCAAAGGAAAACGATTATACGGTCTATTACCAAAGGTCAATCATTCAAAGATAGAACGTCGCTTATAGTATTTTGTATCGTTACTTTACCTCGTCCCTTCGATTGGGGTGGTACATAGTACTCTCATCAAGGTTCGTTCTCAATGACTTCTGAGCAAGTCTCTAGAAATTCGATGCGAAGCGAGGATCTCGATAAAGATTATCGATACAGGCACACCATATTTACATAACTCCTTTAAATATAAAAAGAGTCAATTTCTTCATCAAGAATCTATCATTAACAGGAATGATATTAGTAGATTTGGTCAGTCTGTCGACGATGACCCAAATCGAATCAAATTCAGATGATGACCTTTGCAATAGCTAGACGTTTACTAATGTAAGAATCAATTTCTGCCTTCATAATTTGCCATTGGTACAACCTCTTCAGATAAAGATACATTAAATCAGAAATGACATGAATAGAATACTTATACTTACAAGATTCAAACATAACTATATCTCACAATCCTCCATATTTAGATAATCACAAGTGGTCTTTAAAACATTTAAAGCTATCGGCTTCTCAGTTTTAATGGTTCACATTAGCCGCGAACCATTTTTATTATGTATATTATCCTTTTTACAAACATCGTTCATATTTAAATTGTTCGGCAATTTTATTTTGTACCATCATTACTAAGGAACACATCCTAATTGGTTCTTTATCCTTTTCTACATAACGTGTCAGTATTTACATTCATTAAAAATTTCTTTCTTCATATTTTCTAAGTTTTAGTTTCTTCTCAACTATTGTTTTTATCAGTTTTGCTTAATCCGGCGTTTAAAGCGTCGATAATTACTACAAGTAATTAAATAATAAGTATTTAAATTTTATGAAACGTAAACGCAAAAAGTTTTTAAATTTTCTTAGATTGTCCAATTATATAAAAATGTTCAAAATAAATTTGAATTTAATTAACAAAATTTTTGTTGGTTTACTGAAATAATTAGTAAGATCTATAAATGTTTGAAAAATCTTTGTTTATACTCTGGTCAAAATTTTCTTAGTTGACAAGTAAAAATTGTCGTTTCAAGTTTTAAGTCATGGTTTAAATGGTTTCCTCAATCCCTCTTAAGTTATCTTGAGGTATACACAAACATTTACCCCTAAACAGAAGTTTAGTTAAATTGTTTGTGTATAAGGGAATAATCCCTTAAAATCCTTTGTTAAAACATTTGTCAAAACATATTTCCATTTTCTTTTTGTTATAACCCTAAGCCTTAATGGCTCTAATCTTTGAAAAGTCAATATAGATTCCATTATCTATAAATCACTTAGTCAAATAATGTGAAGGTTTAAGTCTTAAATCACATGTTAATTATTCAAGGTACAGGTTTTTATTGTTCGGTCAACTCAGGGCAATCTACAAATAATTATTGACTCATTCTTATTCTTATAAACAAACAAATGGTCCTTAATGATCACAAGCATGAATTTATCAAATTATAGCCTACACACGTGATTCACCAAATTTATGAATGCTACATGTGTATTAGTTAATCCAAACGTCACCACGTGAAACTCATAATGTTCATTACAAGTACCGGATGTAGTGATTGGAATACATAATCTTTTTCGCAGATGCGAAGTTGATGATAACCATGCTATGGATCAAAAACCTTGTAAATGATCAAACAAATCTTCCATTTCGAGTTATGGATATCGTTTTCGATTGTCAACTTACTCAGTTCACAGTAATCTATAAATATAAGGAATGATAATACCATAGCTCTTCATGATGACGAGCTCGGTAGAATAAAATCTTTCTCCGACAACTCTGTCAGTTGTATGGTAATTCCTTTAATTCAGATGGTGCTGACGTACAGTGCACAAGCCACAGGTGCAGCACCGGGAATATAATCAATACCAATTTCAACTTGCCTTAATGGTGAAAGTATAGGTAATTCACCAATAAATACCTCCTAAAGTTTCAGATAACATAAACATCTTTTAATACATACATATTAGGTTCCTTCTAGATTATAATATCTATGATTAATTCACATTCATTCATGGTATTATTTTAAATCTGAATACAGGGTATGGTCATCCATCAAGAATTATTTAGGTCACTTTTGATAATCAACATCTTATCATTTAGGGGAATTCTACTCGAGTTCCCATCAATTAAGACAATGTCGTCATGTCATAATCAATCAATCCATTCTACTGGCACTATCAACCTTCCAGTTTCATTGCTGTTGACAAGATGTGAACTTCTCAAAAGTCTAGTAATAATTCATAATCCTTCACAAATTCAAGGATATCTGGAGACATAACTACTATTAAAAGAGTAAGGTCAACACATAATCTATGCGAGAGAATTTCAAATCAGATCAGACGAAAACATTAACGAATATGAGTATATCCCATGTTTTCATAATTTGAGTACGCATTCGAAATCTCCTCGGATCGTTACCCAGGTCATTCAAATGAAATCAAATCATAAGGAATGATAAGAACGTCAATACATCCAGTCGGGTATCAACACTCGGTAATCAGATACTTCTCCTAAGAATCTCACTACGGGAGAATTGGACATGAAAGAATTGTTGATTGTCAAATAAGACAATTTCCACTGATGAGTAAATTCGACTCAGAAGAATAGATGCTACAGGCACACATGTAGGTGTCCCTAACACTATGTCCTTATTTTTCACTTCCACAATCTTCAAAGAAAATTTAGTGTTTATTAATTAGTTTTAAGGTGACTACTAATCAGCCTTGCATGGTCCATTCCAAATTGTATGTAGGCGCGCAACTATATACAATTTCAAGATTAACGATGCAATACTCAGTTCGTCAAAATTTTATCATCATGTTTATAATAAAAACATTTTAATGCTTTTTCTTAAATAAAATAAAAAATAACTTTAAAAAGATTTTCTTCGTTATGAAAACAATTAAGTTTTCCAAGGTACTTTATAAACAACCTCATTTCGATAACGATTACTTATAAATCTCACTTTGAATAGTCCTTATAGTGATGAAAATTCAATCTTTCTCAAGTGATACTATTGTATCTTATAAAACAATGAGTAATCTGCAAAAGAGTGATGAAGAGTTGTTCACCAAGAACTAACTACAATATGATAGGAAATGAGCTTAGCCAAATAATCATGAGGTTCATGATCTTGATGTCACTCAAAAGGATTAATTCACAACGTAACTCAAATCAAGATGAGTACTTGTTCAATGGTTGCATCACTAATGCGAACATTAGGATGAAGCAATAAAGGATAGATAACATCGATACATGTAGAATTTAGCAATCAAAGGTAGTCTTTTCATTAATCACAAACAAGTCAAAATTGTACCGTAACACATTACGTGTCACTATGTCATATAATTCTCAGAACTCATCCTACCAACTAATATCTCAGTTAAGTTAGGGATTTTTAAAAGATACCACAATGAATACTAACCTACCAGAGTCATTAGGTGTTCCACATGTCCCAGAAGATCCATCGGTCTCAATTCAGAAGAAGATTTCTTCAATTTATTTCTTGGACACTGGGCATCCTCGTTAGTGGACAATGGCCTAGGAACAACCCTTAACACGAATCAACAATCAATTAAAACCTTATAATCTAATCACAGATCATAACGACTTCCTCTTAACAATATCATATTCCATACAGGTTAAGTTTTACTTTTATTCAAGTTTCAACCAATTTTATACTCAATTCGATATCCTACCTCATTATCCAATACTTCAACCTTATTCTTAGGCCTTGAAAGGGCAATAAAAGCTCGATATGAATCAACACTTAATTTCCAATCCTATAGCTCTTACAACAAAAATTATCAAATGAGTCATTAATATAAAATGACTTGATCATTTAACTAGACTTCTCGGAAAGGTATTAGTGGCATGAGGCTTTTGGGTAACGGTTCCAATGACAGCCTCAAGTGCAACATTCACCCTTTCGATTTCAAATTTAAGAATTGGGTGACAACGACTCAAATGACATCTTTCTAGGTGGTAACATTTTGTCAAACTCCACTTTATAAGAAAAGATCGTCATGACATCGATATCAGTTTTAATCTCGCCAATTCTTCTTCAATGTCACAATCAACTAATATCTACATTTCTACGAATATCAACCATTTGTTGGGATCATAAATATCCACAACTTGGTTTAGATCTAGGATAGCTAGAATTCCTACGAGAATAGCTTCGATTAATTTACTAGGGGATTTAGGGTTACTTGTGACAATCTACGTCGTATAAATACCTCGTATAAAAATCAAAATAATCATCAAACAATCATGTAATAAAATTACATCATATGTATATATATAATCCAAGTTATATATATATATATATTAAAATAACACTTCTCAGTCTGGCCTTGTCGGTAACTCGGGAATTCTTCGGCACCGTTATAATCAAAAGATTTTTAGACATTTTTAGAAAAATGTTTTTAGTAAAAAGATTTTGAAATGTTTTATTCAAAACCTTTGGTTTTAAAAATCTTTTGTTCTCTATAACGAGAGCTCTGGTACCAAACTGTAACACCCCCAAATTTATACAACTCAGTTCAGCGAAAGACTAGTTGGTGTTACGGGATAGCACATTACTCACATCATAGACAACGCTTAAAAATCGCGTCGTTTAATAATAAAGCATTTCCATTCATAAATATCAAATTTTACATAGGTCCCAAGTCATTGTATTTTATACAGGTTATACAAAGCATTTGAATGGAAATTAATATTTAAGTGCGGGCCATGAATTCTTGTCGTCTTCCCGAGAATTACCTTCAAGTACCTGAGACAAAACATGTTAAAAGAAAAGGTTAGCGATAACGCCGAGTGAATTCATAGAGTTTAATAAAATCCATCAATATAATATCAGTATAAAATTATTACTGAAAATCATTTTTGTACAAATCATTTTAATATGCCATAAAATAGCCAAACTCATTTTATACAAATCTTCATCAAAATCATAATATAGGCATTTGCCTTAAAAATCATTATACGAGCCAATGTCGTAAAAACATTATACAATACGTCTTATGACGTTGTATGAAAATAAAAATCGTTATATGAATATGGTTATGAAAACCAAAACACAAACATAATATCAATAGTATGACCCCGTATTGCTAGTCAGGCAATACATCGTAATTCGGTGCGTCTATTAGTATTTCGTTAATTTAGATTATTATAAGCTGCATGACATTGTTACCTTACTAAACCAACAACGGGTAGCTAACCCGATACTCAATTTGCCCATCTAAAGTAGCGTGTCGTCACAAAGGTCACGCTATGGAAATCTTCTCATACATAAATTCGCTTACCAATCGATGTGGCACGACGCGGATCAACCGTCAAGGCGCGAACTGGGGTGATCGTCCCCAAATAGTACTATTATATGCACAAGCGTCTACCAAATCCTGGTAGTTCACAATTCATGCTAATGGTACTTTTAGTGACATAACCTAACTTTAATAATCCATTTGATTTCATCTATCGGGTCCTTTAATCATTCATCGAGTCATACAATCGGGTCATTCAATCATTCGGGTCCAAATCAATAAACAAACAATCGGGACAAATGGTGTCCTATTTTATAAAAACTAACATGTTATCTCCCTCGCGGGTTTATAAAACATTTATAAAAACAATTAAAAGAGTGCGAGGCTATGAACTCACGTTGATGTGGGAAGGCGGGTTATCGGCAATTCGGACGTACGGTACGTGCTTCAATCACGGAAACCTAGACAAATAATAATCGGTCTTAGACGTTTGTCCAATGACTTTATAAAAATAACAATTATGTATACATATGATGATTTTATATATATGATGATCAAGTGGGTTTACATATCCTCATTTACTCATTTTTGTGTTATGTGTCGATAACTTTTATACTAGTTTTCTCGTTTTACCTATTTACGTGTTTTAGGTCCAATAAGCCTATTATAAGTTCTTAGCTTGTATTAATCCTTGTTATACTTATATTATCAGTATCTACACTTTACAAGTTGCGCCTAAAAGGGTTAAGTCCAATAAATAAGTTTATAAGTGTTTTAGTCCATTTCGTTGTTTTATTAGTCCAACAACGTTAATTTAGTCCGTTAATGTCCGTATGTTATGTAGTTCGGGTTTTATCGGTTTTTACTTGTTATATATGTTTATATATCAGTATATGAGTTTTATAAAAGTTTACATTAGACGGGTCCAACCGTCTAAGTTTTATTTAACAAAAACGTTAATTTTACGGTAATAGCCGAAAAAGTCGTGAAAATCATGTTTTATAGTTTTATAACTTATAAAACTTATCAAGTTCCCATTTTTATAAAATGTCCACTTATTTAACCTCTTACATACTCATATAAATAAAATCCATAAGTTAGTGGGTTTTTATTTTACATTTTATACAATATAATTTTTGAGTGCTTATATAATAATAATAAACATTAATTCTCAAAATCTGATTTTTATCTTCATCTTCACCAAAACTGCCATATCTAGAGTTCTATATGGAGATAGAAGCTCAAATTTTTATCACATAAACTAAATTATATGTGCTCCATTTAACTCTCCTATAGATACTGTTGAATCATCCTCTAAGTATTTTCTAAAAATCGTCCAAAACAGTTAACTCAGATTTGTACCCTAAACTTGTTTTGATCATATCTCACTCATTACAATGATTCCATTGCATGAACAACTCTCACATGTGTACAAGACCCATAGCTTACTGTATATTAATTCTACTTCATCATTTCATCAGTTCATTACATGTTTCTTTACTCTTTTATACAGCCATCATTTTTAAGCAAGATTTTAGCCTTGTTCTTTATAATTTTTCACCTTTTCAAGCATGTTTATCAACACCAAATCCCCACATAACATTTTTATCATCATATAATCATCATATACATATACAATAGGAAATAAAATACATGATTACATAATCAAAATAACAAGAAGATGAGGAGGACAATCTTTATACCACCAAGTTGATGTAGGTTATGATTTGGACATGGTTTTTGATGGAGAAACTTGTGAATAACCATGACCATCTTCAAGACCACCATTCTTCATAAACACCTTGTGGAAAATCAGCCCTACTACTCCATGAAAACTCCTCTTTGAATGTTATAAGCACCACCAATCAATAGGGTTTCAAAAGGGATTCAACATATGTGTATATAACATAAGATTTCATGGTTGATTTTTGATCAAAATGGATGTTTATGGTGTAGGAGTGGACGACACATATGGGAGACTAGAGAGGAAATTGTGGTGTTTGCATGAGTGGTAAATGAACAAATGGTTTTGGTTTGTGGTTTTGAGGTTTGGTAAGCTTATCTTGTAAGCATAAAGGACAAGTGTATAACTTGTTTATAAGGCTTTGACACCTCATGGTGTTGAGGCAATAGTTTGGCCGCCCCATGTGTGCTAGTAGGGTGGGACAATGTAATTTGTCCCATCTCACTAGTTTACGGGTATTCCTCGATTCTTGTTTCCTCGATTTGCGTGCCCTCGGGTCGTTTTACGAAAAACGTTTTTATAAATTATGAATCAACGGCACAAAACGAATCTAATAAAAATTGTTTCATCAAAAACGGAGTTCGAAAACGTAAATACGTAATCCTAGGGTTTCCGGTTTATGAGCCAACACAAATTTAAAACTCCAAAATAATATTCATGGACAAATTTATTTTCTGAAATATCAGACTGTCACCAAAGACGGTGTATGTAAACGTAAGCACGTAACGTTGAATCCTCCGGTTTAGACGTAGTTGACGCTACTTCAAGACGTAAATCCAAATTACTTCCCAAAAATAAGTGAGTTCATATTGTAACATTAAAATAATGCTTGCAAATAAATATTGAGAATAAAATATCGACCATAAATTGACGGATTGTCACAGATTGGGTGATCTGGGAGTGCATGCATAGGATGTATGAGCATGAGCTATTTGATCCCATATTTGATGCAGTGAACACAGGAAAGTTGTTGTATTGGAAGCTGTTTACCAATTCTGGGGTCTATGAGATAGTAATGGAAGGAGTAAGTGTTTATTTGATCAACCATCGTTATTATCCCTTCAATCAGGAGACCTTGAAGAAATTAGCACAGGCTGACTTGATTATAGATGCTAAAACACCTGTTGCTTATGATCTGGTAAGGATGATGCATAGTCAGATTTGGCTAGTAAGTTTGTAAGCACCCTCATCAACTAGTATTTATTAAGAAACTTGTCTTTAGGAGAAAGCACAAGTTTAGGGGAGGATTGTTGGGAATAAACCTATGTATATTTGTTACCCCTGCTAGTTGGTCATTTGTCCCCCTGCTTGAGTAAGTTCCCCCTGCCAAATAACAAAGGCAGGGGGATTGGTTCCCCTGCTGAAGTCAAAGGCCCTACTGCTAGAGATAAACTTGGAATAGATTTTCACGTGTTTCTGTTGCTACTCCGATATACTTTCCAAGTTTGTTAGTAGTAATCTTGTATGTGAGTTCTTATGCCTATAAAAGGACTCACTAGGTTATCATGCAAAGTGTGTCTTTTCTCTATTGTCTTTCATTTCATACTTTAAGGTTTTTGTAAACCCTAATAGCATTATAGGGTATTCGTATATCATTGATATATTAAAGTTGAATGTTTGCCTTAATCATTTGTTCTTGTGCTAAACACTATATTCCGCATCTTGTTTAGTTACTTTGCCTTGCAAAGTTTCTCTAGTGTTAGATTGAATTTGTTCTTTCTATCACAACCCTTAAACAAGCTATTAAGGTTTAAGATCTGAGTTTGGGATCAACAATGTAGACCCTCTATATAAAGGGTATAGGGTGTTACTTTACAAAATGCTCTTGGTTTTTCTTTGGTCAACATTATGTAAATCTTCTTTCAAAGTTAATGAAAAGTGTTTGAATTGTTTGACGAATTCTAAGTGCCAACCTTATTATACTCTTTTTATTGTTACATGTTTGTTATTGTTAAGCCTTAAAACCTGTTTTAAAAGATTGTGCAAGATATTGCATAACTTTCCAAAAACTGATATTTTGCTAAGTCTTTAGTAAACCCTTGGAATTTTGGATTACAAGTGATCCATACATTCTGATAAGAATATTATCAAGGTGTTGTGAGCTTGTGGTTTGGGGATAATCAAGGAGTGGGTACAAAGTTTGCATTAATCAGCTTTGTTTTTCATTTTTTAGTGTGGGTTTGCTATTTATGATCCGGTGGTCTAGGTGGGTGGTGGAAGGTGGTGGTATCTGATAGGTGTATAAACACCCATCCTTTTTACCACTTAATTACAATAATAACCGGGCCAAAACGTGTATTTTATGTCATTTATGTCAAAATTATGCGTGGTTTGTGTTTTTGTTGTGATTTAGGACGAAAAGGTGAAAAGTGGAGAAAACACAGGCATTCACGGGCTTTTATTCAAGAAAAAGATGAAAGACAAAGTCAAGAAGTCAAGAGTGCAAAAAGAACGGAAGTCCAAGACCAATTCTGTAGATTTATCGAAGAAAAAGTCAAAAGACGGAAGTTTATCAAAAGCCGAAAAACTCAAGTCTAATTTATTGAAGAATTACAAGACGAGTTTGAAGAAATCCTGAGACAAAGTCATTAAAGCCCAAGATTAAGAAGTTTAAAAGGCTTAAGGACTTAAGAGTGCAATTAAGGAAAAATGAAGGAGGGGAGGAAGCTTCCTAAGCACTCCTTAATCCTCCCCTATAAATAGTCATTAGGATAATCATTTTCATTTTTGTTGGATAGTTTGACACACTATTTCTTCCATTTTATTTATCTTGCACCTTTAAATTCATGTCCATTTAATTACTTGTCAAATTTAAATACCTTGTCTTGCACCCTAAATACATTTAATTTCAAGTAAGTTCTTTTTTAATTCTTGTAAATCTTTACTTTTTCTTGTTAATCTCTTATCTACCTTTCTTTATTTGATCTTAATCTTCATGCTTTATTGTTTATGTTCATGTTCTTGATTTTTATTGATTTATTTAAGTGGGTTTTTATTATTTTGGTTAGATTTGTTAGTTTGATTGTTTTGGATTGTTTGTTTATGATTATTAGATGTTTATTGATTAGTTTGATTTAATCTTGTGGTTGATTTGATTTAGTTTTGTTTAGATTCGTGTATATCTTGTTCTTCCTTGTTCTTCGCGCTTGTCTGTTACTGTATCTTTCCCAGGAAAATGTTCCGGATCAAGCAAAGTGAAGGGTTTGTGTTGATTATTCCGAATAAAAGGTGTTCATCCGGAATATTGAACATTCCGGATCAGAAGAGTTTATTCGGAATATTTTATTATTCCGGATCAAACGATTCATCCGGAATATTAGACAGTCCGGATAAGCCATTTATTCCGGATCAAGCTCACATTCCGGATCAACAGAATATTCCGGATCAACCTCTCATTCCGAATCAAATTATATTCCGGATCAACAAGTTCATCCGGAATAATTTATTCTGAATGAAGAAGAATCATTCCGAACGAAGGTGACATTCCGGATGAATGATTATTCCGAATGAAGGTTTATTCCGGATGACCTAATTTTCAGGTTCTTTTAATTTCTGTTTTTAAGTTTCTGTTTTTAATTTTCAAGCTTTATTTTTCCTGCCTTTTTACTTAGTCGCACTTTAAGATTCCTTGCCTTAGATTTATTTTAGCCCTGCCTTAGTTTAAGTTTTAGTTGCGTTTTATGTTTTGCCTCATATAGATTTAAGTTTGCGTTATTTAAGTTTAGTGCCATTTAATTTTCTGTCCCAATTTTAAATATTTGCCCTTTGCTTTAAATTAGACATAGATTTACTTTAAAGTCGTTTTACTTTAATTGTTTCGAACTTTTTAATACTACAACGACACAACTATTTGTTCCACCAAAGAACGACTGAGTCACATAGTTAATCCATTTTTCAATTCGAAGAGATTGGTTCAACGATACTTTTAACTGGGTAAAATCTTAGTTATCAAATGGCGCTTCTGCCGGCTCTTTTCGTAAAGATTAACGGTTTTCTGTGAGAGACACGTTGCTTTTTGGGATCCGTTCACTTGTGAGCGTTATTTTCTTGCACAAAAATTTTCAAAAAATCATAAAAATTAAAAAATTGATAAAAATCCATAAAAATTAAAATTTTCAAAAATCCAAAAACATTTTTTTTTTATTGTGTATATATATTGTCTTTGTGTTTGGTTTCTTTTTCCTTTGCCTTTGTAGGTGTATGCGTACTAGATCTTCTAATTATCAAGAGCCCGAGACTCGAGAAGATTTAAGTATGGCAGGTGTTAACAACAACAATAATCCACCGCACCTCAACAATAACAACAATGTTCTTCCACTGCTCGATCTTCGGAAAATGGAGGAGCTTTGTCAACCTACCATGTTTGGACGAGGAGGACCGATTGCGCCGATGCAAATCACGGCTCTGGATTTTTCGTTGAAGCACCACATGATTCAGCAAGTGCAAACTAATCCATTCGCCGGAATGCTTGATGATGATGCCAACAAACACCTCGACAAGTTCATTACAATCACCCAAAGCATGAAGTTGCCCGGTGCCACAATGGATGTTCTACGCCTTCAACTCTTTCCACATACTTTATCACATCACGCCGAGAAATAGTTTGATCGCCTCCCGAAGAATTCTATTAATACTTGGGATGACATGACTCAACGCTTTTTGTCGCGCTACTTTCCACCATCCATGGTCACGAGCCTTCGCAATCAAATCACCGGTTTCATGCAAGATCCCGATGAATCTCTTTTTGATGCTTGGGAAAGATATAATGTCTTGATCGATCGTTGTCCAAACCAGAACATGCTTCCAGTCACATTGATTGATACTTTCTACAACGGTTTGACTTTTCGAGATCGTGATACGGTTAATGCAGCCGCCGGTGGCACATTCATGAAAAGGAGACCCGAGGAGTGTAGAGAGTTTATTGAGAACATGACTACTCATCACAAAAACTGGGATTCCTCCGCTTCTTCAAGGAACAACCCGAGAGTCAATGTTTCCTCCACTTCAGCAAACCCCGACATGACCGAATTCACCCGCATGATGACCAAAATGAACAAAAGTATCTTGCTTCTCGCTTCAAACCAACAACAACAAGTTAAAGCGGTTGCACCTTCTTGTGAAACATGCGGCGGTCCACACTCATACACTGATTGTCCTTCTACTCAAGGAAATCTGGAAAATGTGTATGCAGCTTATGGTAATTATTCATCGGAAAATTACCAAGCTTGACCTCAAGGGGATAGAAATTTGCTGAGTTACCGGTCCAACAACCACCTTTCACCCGGTTTTTCTCCTAAAAACCAAAACCCCGCCAACAACTACAATAGAAGCAACCAAATCCCACCAAGAGCTTCTAATCCTTATCACCCACCCGCCCAACAAGCCCCACCCATTAACCCCGATGTTGAAGCCTTAATGCGAACCCAAGGTGAGCAAATCAAGAATCTGCAGAGCCAAATTATCAATCTGAAAGGAGATATCACCAAGCAAGGGAATGACATTAGATCCGAGCTTATAGATAATATCCAATCCTCCTTCAGCAATAAAACGAATGATTTGAAGAATATGCTGGCTAGTTTCTTGCCCACAACTCAACCTTCTACTTTGAGTTCTCTACCTTCAAACACCGTCACCAATCCACGAGCAAATGTGAGTGCTATTACTACTCGTAGTGGAGTTACCATCGTAGGACCACCTATCCCGCCCCCATCATCTACACCTCCTCCACCACCATTTATCCCTACTCCTCCTACACCTAGTATTAGTGCACCATTACCGTCTCCGCCTCGTCATGACGATGTCCCCAAGAAGAACCCTTCAACATCTCAACCTTTACCTACACCTGCACCTTTACCACCTAAACCCAATATTCCTTATCCTTCACGGCTAGGCAAGACCAGAATGCTCACCAAGGATGACTGTCAAATGTCAAATTTTTTGAAGATTATCTCTCAACTAAATTTCAACATTAGCCTTGTCGAAGCACTTGTCCATACGCCGAAATTTGTGAAAGCATTCAAGGATTTGCTTAAAAAGAAGGAGAAGTTGATTGAGCTCGCCAACACACGCTTAAATGAAAACTGTTCTGTAGTTATTCTTAAAGAACTTCTGGAAAAGCTTGGATATCCCGGTCATTTTGTGTCGCCTTGCCTCTTTAACAAAACCGAAGAATTTACTGCCCTAGCTGATCTCGGGGCCAGTATTAATCTTATGCCTTTGAGTGTTTGGAAAACACTATCATTACCCGACCTTACTCCAACAAAGATGACTCTTGAACTTGAAAATCGCACTCTCGCTTACCCTGTTGGTATTGCCGAAGATGTGTTCATTAAAGTTGGCACATTTACTTTCCCGGTCGACTTTGTCGTTGTTGATTATGAAATGGACCCTCGTATTCCTTTAATACTTGGTCGGACATTCTTGAGAACCGGGAGAGCTCTAGTTGATGTTGCCGAAGGTGAGTTAATCTTAAGAGTTGGGGATGATGCCCAAGTTTTTAAAATGGGGAAGCTTACAAGAAAATCCTTTGGACGAGAATCAGCGAATATGATTAATGTGCTCGATGATTTTGTCATCTACAACAATCCTCTATTCGAGTCTTGCATTGATAATCCACTTTTTCACGATGATGTGGATGATTCTCTTTCCAATGTGGAACCTTCTCCCATTTATGATTCTCCACCGATCTTTGATGCTTATGATGATGATTCTAGCTCAGATACGGATGATTATGATGACTTTACCTCCGAGTATCCCGATATGCCCACATATGATGATTTTGATGAGGCCGATACTCTTTCGAGTGATTCTTCACATGATGAAGATCCTCCGCCATCACTTAATCCTACTTTGGATGAGTACTCATTTGAGGAAGACTTCTCTACTTTTCTCAATACCTACTTCCCTCATGAGAGTGATGCTCCTCCTTTAGACTTTGAAGATTATCGTCTTGATCCTACTTTGGATCTGAAGAAAATTCTTTCAAAGGAGAAGCAACCGGTCGACACCGACATCCGCAGCACATATGATTTAACACCTCTTTGTCCACCTTCTGAGGACGAGGTTGTGCATCTTCTTCGCGGATCATCTTCACATTCTGCTGAGCCTGAGTGCTATTTTCCCTTAAAGGAAAAGGTGTTCGACCACGGTATCGATATTCTGCAACCATCTCAGTATCCACCTGATGAAATAAAAGGAAATATCTTTGGAACTTATGGAAATATGCTTGCACCACTTAACCCTTGATCCCACCGTGCTCCATCGCTGCTTAAGGGAACCTTGCCTACTCTTCTTTGGCTTTCCTTGTTCGCCTTAAGCTTGTGCTATTTGGTGGACGAAAACTATGTCTTTGATCCCGGTGGATATGTTTCATGCTTCTTCCTATGATGATCAAGGTCGAGTCAGGCTCACGACTCGGTTAACAAAAATCAAGCGCTTCTTGGGAGGCAACCCATGCATCTATCTTTTAGCTTTCTTTATCCTAAGTGTAGGGGTGACCCGTTGGTGTTTGCTATTTCCTCTCTTCTTCTAATCACGGATTCGAGCGCTCAATGATCCACTCTTGATGATTTTTGACGACCCGTGATTCCGTTTTCCATTCTTCCCGGTTCTATCCTAATCTCTTTTCGATTTACTATTTTATATATTCTCAATATTAAAATAGGAATCACTTTAGTTGTCCTTTCCTTAGAAAGATTTAAACAACGTGCACAATGTCCTATGTGTAGGGGAGTTTACTCCCACATGCTTAAACATTGAGGACAATGTTTATCTTAAGTGTAGGGGGGACTTCTATCGAAGTTAAGTGGCCTTTTCCTTGTATTTGTCCTCATTTTAACCGGAAAGTCAATTTTTCGACATTTTTCAAAATTTTTGATCTATTTTGGCCCATTAGTTTTTCCCTTTGTATAGTTATTTTCTTTCTTTACTTTAATAAAGTGGTTTTAATTTTCAAACGTTGTGAATCTTTTGACTCAACCCGAGTTTACTTATCTAAGTTTACTCTAGCTAGTATCCTTGACGTGATTAATTCAAGTTTTGCTAGGCTTTTATATAGGGAGCTATAAAACACGAAAGTCTTAACTCTCACGCGTTAAGAACAAGAACTTTTCGCAAGTTCCTATAATTGATCCTAGAGAGTCGTTTATCAAGGGAACTTTAAAATGCGATTTCTAAACTTGAAAAAGTCTAAGAGTTTGCAAGATCCTATAGATGACTCGAAAACCCAAAACTTTTATTTAATAGGCTAAGCATCCACGAGTCTCATTTCTTGAGATTTTAAACTGTGGAGAACGAGAGATGATAGAGCCAATTATAAGTTTAGTATTCTTTCGTGAATTTATGTGAATTAATTTTAAGCCTATTCTCCCATCGCTTGCTAATAAATTTATCTGCAATAAATAAGGTTGTACGATTTGAAAATTTACTTAGCTTCTAGCCCAAGATCGTTTAAAAGTTGCTCGGTATGGATTAGAGTTCATAGCCAAGGCATAACTTATTGAAGCGGGATGCGAAGATTGGCGAGTCCGAAAAGGCCCTAACAAGGCATGAGGGTTACATCTTGTTGCTAAAGATCCCAAGTGATGTGAAGAATCATTTATCGAAAATCAATATGAAGGATCGAGACACATGACGAAAAGCAAAAACTCCCCAAAAGTCATGGAGAAGTCTATCCGAAAAGGCCCTAACAAGGTATGAGGATAAATAAATCTAAGCCCAAAAAGGAGGCGGATCGTTGTATATCAAAGTCCAAAATAAAGATTGGAGAAAAATGAAGAAGTCGTGGTCCATTTATGAAGAATCTCTCAAAACTTCAAGTGAAGAAATTCCTATTATGAAGAGAAGGTCATTATTTCATGAACGTCTCTCAAAGATTTGAAGTATGAAGTCGTTGCCAAATATCGGTCCGAGAAAGGTCTCAAATCGCGAAGCGAGTTATGCCAAGATATGCACTTTATGAGGTCCCGAGAAGCAGTTTCAAAAGATTTTGTCCTTTAGCTAACTATTGATTAAATCGTTCACTTTATTTTCGGCCTAAATAATTATCGAAATAAGTCAACAATGCATCCTCGTGATCATTCAAGACAACAATAAAATATAAGAGATACACCTAGGAATAAGGGAGTCTAAGTGAATAATTGGCCCACATGAGTTCGTGTTAGTTTGTTAACTTATAATAACAATGATCTCGTTTTTAAGCTTAGTTTGGAGAAAGTGACAACTTGAGTATGATGATCATTCAAAACATTTCCAAAACCCGAAGGTATGTTTTTAATTTCTTTATTTTCTTCCTTTGAATGTTTATAATTTTCTACTTCTTTAATAAAGGCCAACGTGGATTGATTATGATGAAAAATGTAAACGTGCTTTGTAACTAATGCATTTCATGAGGACATTGCAATGGACAAGTGTAGGGGATTTGATAGGTGTATAAACACCCATCCTTTTTACCACTTAATTACAATAATAACCGGGCCAAAACGTGTATTTTATGTCATTTATGTCGGAATTATGCGTGGTTTATGTTTTTGTTGTGATTCAGGACGAAAAGGTGAAAAGTGGAGAATACACGGGCATTCACGGGCTTTTATTGAAGAAAAAGATGAAAGACGAAGTCAAGAAGTCAAGAGTGCAAAAAGAACGGAAGTCCAAGACCAATTCTGAAGATTTATCGAAGAAAAAGTCAAAAGACGGAAGTTTATCAAAAGCCGAAAAACTCAAGTCTAATTTATTGAAGAATTACAAGACGAGTTTGAAGAAATCCCGAGACAAAGTCATTAAAGCCCAAGATTAAGAAGATTAAAAGGCTTAAGGACTTAAGAGTGTCAAATTTAAATACCTTGTCTTGCACCCTAAATACATTTAATTTCAAGTAAGTTCTCTTTTAATTCTTGTCAATCTTTACTTTTTCTTGTTAATCTCTTATCTACCTTTTCTTTATTTGATCTTAATCTTCATGCTTTATTGTTTATGTTCATGTTCTTGATTTTTGTTGATTTATTTAAGTGGGTTTTGATTCTTTTGGTTAGATTTGTTAGTTTGATTGTTTTGGATTGTTTGTTTATGATTATTAGATGTTTATTGATTAGTTTGATTTAATCTTGTAGTTGATTTGATTTAGTTTTGTTTAGATTCGTGTATATCTTGTTCTTCCTTGTTCTTCGCGCTTGTCTGTTACTGTATCTTTCCCAGGAAAACGTTCCGGATCAAGCAAAGTGAAGGGTTTGTGTTGATTATTCCGAATAAAAGGTGTTCATCCGGATTATTGAACATTCCAGATCAGAAGAGTTCATTCGGAATAATTTATTATTCCGGATCAAACGATTCATCCGGAATATTAGACATTCCGGATAAGCCATTTATTCCGGATCAAGCTCACATTCCGGATCAACAGAATATTCCGATCAAGGGAATATTCCAGATCAACCTCTCATTCCGAATCAAATTATATTCCGGATCAACAAGTTCATCTGGAATAATTTATTATTTCGGATCAAGGAGTTTATTCAGAATATTGAGACATTCCGGATCAAGGGTTCTATTCGGAATATTATTCCGGATCAAGAAATATTCCGGATCAAGGGCAAGATTCCAGATCAAGACCATTATTCCAAATAAAGAAGTTTATTCCGGATAGGTGACATATTCCGAGTAAGCATTTTATTCCGGATCAAAGTTTTGGGCAAATATTCCGAGTGAAGAAGAATCATTCCGAACGAGGGTGACATTCCGGATGAATGATTATTCCGAATGAAGGTTTCTTCCGGATGAGCTAATTTTCAGGTTCTTTTAATTTCTGTTTTTAAGTTTCTGTTTTTAATTTTCAAGCTGTATTTTTCCTGCCTTTTTACTTAGTCGCACTTTAAGATTCCTTGCCTCAGATTTATTTTAGCCCTGCCTTAGTTTAAGTTTTAGTTGCGTTTTAAGTTTTGCCTCAGATAGATTTAAGTTTGCGTTATTTAAGTTTAGTGCCATTTAATTTTCTGTCACACTTTTAAATATTTTCCCTTTGCTTTAAATTAGACTTAGATTTACTTTAAAGTCGTTTTACTTCAATTTTTTTGCACTTTTTAATTCTACAACGACACAACTATTTGTTCCACCAAAGAACGACTGAGTCACATAGTTAATCCATTTTTCAATTCGAAGAAATTGGTTCAACGATATTTTTAACTGGGTAAAATCTTAGTTATCAGTATCCATGGTGGAGAGAGAGATAGAGGGTTGTGTGTGAAAAAGAAAGAAAATTTATTAAGATCAAATGAAAACACAACCAACACCCCTCCTTGGAAGCCTTGGAGGGCTATATATAGTCATACACCACACCTAAACTATACAACGTTTCCTAGTCTAGTCTATGCGTGTGTGACTATGATAACTAATGGGAATTCTTAAATGTCGTCACATAAAGTGAATTTCCAACAATCGTCCCCCATGGGACGACGTGTAGAATTCCTTTCAATATTTTTCCTAACAAGTACATAATGATTAAGAACAAAAGCTTTCATGAAGCGTCCAATGCTGATGATGTCTTCTGAGGCCTTTGACTTCAAGTCTTCACTTCAAAACCACTCATCTTTAAAGTAACTTGTAGTAGAAATACTGTAACAGCACGAGCTAAGTAATCCATATACTTCTGGTTAAGGAGAAGCTTCTGAATTAACTTCCCCCTAATTCATGCCACATAAACTTGATGTAGAAGCTTTTAAATAGCTTCCCCCTAAACCGACAATCCTCGTAAGCAACTTCAAAGCTTTCAATAAAGCTTAGAATGATTAAGCGCACAGCAGAATTTAAAAAGCAAACCCCATCATATAACATGATAATGTTTCTATGAGGGATTGAAAGTAAGGGGCACACCAAGTAGATCAACAACGTCTCTTCTCACGCTTGAATAATTCTTCTGAATTTTTCTTCCCCCTGAGAGTTCAAGTTATGCATACTAGAAAGAACCAAGACATTTCTTCCCCCACATAGTTGAAGAAAGTAAACCAATCCCAAGTATAAAGCTCAAATACTGAAGTGGACACTTTATCCCATTCATGAAGTTGACATCGTAACACCAGAGTCAATTAAGTCCCGTAAATGCACATATCTTTTCCGGAGATGCACCAGAGTCAATTAAGTCCCGGAAGTGCATATCTCTCCATATAGGATAATGATGATGAATAATTGCAACATCAAAACAATTAAACATCGAACAATAGTGTACCGTTTAGAGATTGATAACGCCACGAGTTAAAACACTGATTTTCTCTGTGGTTATGACAAATGTCTTCCCGGAGTGTCATCAAATCAAAAGAAGGTATGAAGTTCGTCATGTGTACTCGTTGTGCGTTCGATGTGTCTTCTTCTTCCCCATTGATGGTTTCAAAACTCGGAACCATCAATAAATCGTACGCACATGTACCTGAAATCTCGTGAGAATAATAAATAAGCTGAATTATATATTTGGCGAGAATCAGCTGCTGATCGAAATTCTCTACTCATAAACTCTCCATGCCATCTTTACCAACCCCCTTGTAGGCAATTTGAAGTGACCACTGATAGAATGAACCGGATATTACCAAACATGAAGCTGAATAATAATCCCTCGATCTTGTGAGTTAAGCTTGCACAATTGTTGAATGAGGAACGGTGGAAAAATCTCTAAGTACCAATACATCACTGAAGAAGTATATAAGCACAACACCTCTTGAAATTATCCACGTCGACTAAGCGCGTGACACTGAGTACAACAATGTAACCCCTTTAAGTGATAGTTATTCGAGTCATCAACCAACCACCCCGAACCCGAAAACTAGATAAATAAGTCTTCATTCTAAAATTAAGCACGAGCAAGTTATCTTCAAAGATAAAATAAGTTCACGCCTTCGAAAAATCCGTCTTCAACTCCAAATTATTAATACCCGATCAATCAAATCCGTAGCCACTAAAAAGTCGCCTTTCTTTCTTAGTCTCGTCTTAAAAAAAACAAATTGTCACTTTGTATCGTCTTTTTGTCCTAATGGTGTTCAATTATATCCAATATGACTTATTATTGCAAAATTTGTTTAAATTAATTCTTTAACACAAAGTTTATAAAAAAACTTGTGTAAAAAATAAATAATCACATCATCAAATTTTACTATAACAAATTATAAGCCAAAGAAATAACCAATTTTTTTTAAATAAATCACTTGGCACAAAAATGGAAGTTGGGATTCACCCTCAGCCCGTCACACATAACCAGCCTGTCACGTAGTGAAGTATCCAGATCCAGAAAGCAGGCCACGACTATTACTACTCGGCCCAAGAGGTGTAGAGAAACAGGCTTAGCCCATCACTATGACCATACTCGGGTTACAAAAGAAATGCACCAATCCAGAATTTTGTTATATAAATAACCAACCCTAATCTTTCTTAACCTAATCTTATAACATTTTCCTCCGCCCCCATTTACCTCTCACTACTCCCTTCATCTCATCCTATCACCTACCGTCTCAATTATTAAACAAAAACAGCCATAAAAATCAATCTCATCAATCCAAAACCCTTCTCATCCCAATCACAAACGAATCTGATCATATCATTATCAATTGAGTCACTCCACCATACCCGTTTATCATATTAACTCAGAAAGCAATAGAACCATTCATGGAGCAAAGACCCATAAATATTCGACTTCAAGATCTATTAAAAAAATAGGTCGCGGGTAGGTTACAATTTCGTGACTGTATGTCGTTTTTGATTAATTCGAAACAAATAGTGAATGACAACAGTTATGTTGTGGTTAATTCTTATATATTTCGTAAATTGATGGATGGGTTTCTCAGCACAGATCGATAGATGCAAGTTGTAAGTTGTTCTTAATGAAAAGAAAACACATAGATTATAACATATTTGTTAGAAATCTTATTTCATTTTGAATAATAAATTGGGTAAACCAAACAAGGATCTGTGATGCATGCTGTTTCAAGTGGATATATCAATTAAGATCGTGACACATCTTGAAAAGATGTCACCGAAACAAAATCTGAGATCGTGATAAATTTTCATATCTGTTTTTGTTCGAGTCTAGAAACGATGGGGATTTAGGAGACGACGGGAATAAGTTAGTTCATGTGGTGTTGAGGAGATAAAAGGCTGGTGATATGATGGTATTGGTCTCGATATAGTTTTAAACAAGTCATTCTGTTTTTGTTAAACTGTCACAATGTTTTCTTAAAAAAAATCATCGCAATGTTTTCTAAACCATCGCAATGCATTTCACTTCCATCGGAATGTTAAAAAAATTTCAACAACATGTCGTCTTATACACCATTGCGATGAATCAACCCACCCATCGCAATGTGACCCATCGGAATGAGTCCCATCGCAAAGATAAAGTCGAACCCATCGCAATGTAGTTGTGATACCCATCGGAATAAATCCGTAGAAGAAGCCCTCGGAATGAGGTCTGTGTATCCCATCGGAATATGCCATCTGAAAGTGCCATCACAAAGGGGTTTTGACCAACTTTGTAGATACCCAAAAAAAATGGATCTGGACCATTTGAATTTGTCCTTTCCCGTTTTTCCAAGAACTGTGTTTTCTAGATCTTATCTATCTTCATAAAAATAAAGTAACCTAGAAACGATGGAAATAGCAAATGTTATCTAACTTTGACCATGAAAGATAATGAAATCGAGAGGAATGATAGAACCACAAGACCAAAAATGTATCCAGAGACAAAAAGTATGATGAAAACAGTAATGAGACAAAAAACAATGACAAATTTGTGGACAACAGTCAAACTACCGAGACAAAAATGATAGATACGGACCAAAAAAAAATTTAGACCACCAAATCAAAAACAAAAAACACAATCCCAGAATTGAACCGAAGCTCTGATGCCAATTGTGGGTTTGCTATTTATGATCCGATGGTCTAGGTGGGTGGTGGAAGGTGGTGGTAGCCATGGTGGAGAGAGAGAGAGATAGAGGGTTGTGTGTGAAAAAGAAAGAAAATGTATTAAGATCAAATGAAAACACAAGCAACACCCCTCCTTGGAAGCCTTGGAGGGGTATATATAGTTACACACCACACCTAAACTATGCAACGTTTCCTAGGATAGTCTATGCATGTGTGACTATGATAACTAATGGGAATTCTTAAATGTCGTCACATAAAGTGAATTTCCAACATTTTGTTTTATATATTTCTTACTCTAACCTTGTTACTTTTAGCAGCTTTGTTGAAGCTTGTGCCTTGTTAAGCTAGGCACATAAGCTCAAAAATTCGTGACTGTGGATGTACATTCATGAGGTTTGAGCCTTCTTACCCAAAATTTTTAAAAAAAACTTGCTTTAATTGATTTGGTATTCTGATGTTGTATGTGTTGTTCTTGGTGCTTGAATCTTGTTGATTATGCATGAGAATGATGTTATGATGCATATCTAAGCTTGGCTTGACCTGAAATACACATTTGCTTTGTTAATTTTTGGATTAAAAAGTTTAAGGGGTGTTTGGGTTTACCTGTTTATGCTTTGAATGCTAATTTGAGTAGGTGATTTGTGTTTGTTTGAGTTTGTATCTATTATATAAGTGCTTGAGTTATGATATTTGCCAAGTTTGCTCTTTGAAACATAAAATCTGATTAAGTGCTATAACTGCTTTGATTTTGATTGTTTTGACCTAAGATTTTGGAAACACATGGAGTGTATGCATGGTTAGGGATAAAAAGTGATTAAATCAAGTTTGTATAACTTGTTAAAGAGATTTGAGTGTCTGAAATTGGATCTGTGGTCAAATACATCAACAACCTCACTTGTGCTCATCTGTTTGTTTTTTTTTCCATCAGTAACTTTTATTGGCTTGAATCTTTGTCTAAGCTGTTGTGTTCATTTGGTTCAATTTGGTTGGCTTAATCTTGCAAAATCTGCTTATCTTGTTCATAACTACTTTTGTTCATGTCTGTATCAAATCTAGGCATGTTTTGATTAAACTGTACTAATTGGCTGTTAGGATTTGTGTTTATTTGATTGATATTGACTCCTTATATCCCACTGGTTATAAGGGTTCCTTTGTGTGCTCTGAATCCAACAAAAATCTACAAAAGACAAAAAGTCAAACAAGTCAAGCAGTGGCAACTTTTCCCACTGCTGGACACCCAAAACTAGCCCCTGCTAGAGTTAATTTTCAATCAGCTTATTCATAAGCTATTCTAGCTTATTCAGACTTGCAACAACTTAGTTTTTGTAATCAGTCTTCCTTATTTGACCCATTGAACTAATCTGGAGCTTTTTAGGGTTTGACTTCTAGGTTTGATTAGAAAACCAACTAAGTTGATGATGTAGTTAAATTGTACACGTTTTAGGAAAAACGTATATGTGGCAAGTATTAAGCCTTACGCTTTAAGAAAAACGTAAAACCGAATAAATGCAATTTCGTTCTCGAAGGAGGTATATGTGTAGTGTTGCCAATTATATAAAATCAATAGTTTAGATTAGGAGAAAAGAAGGAAAAGTTAGACGGATTATGCTAAAAATTACCCTACGACGTAAAAACGTGAAATCGTAAAAATCGACAAAACTAAAAAGTCTTCTAAAAATTACCAAAAATTAAACTTAAGCTACTAAAGTTGTAAATAAGCCAAATATGAAAACCAAAAAGTCCAAACCTTTTTAATAATTTTAAATTAATTTTTAAAGTTAATAAAAACTCCAAAATAAATAAATTCAAAAATAAGTTAAAATGGAAACTTAAATGATTGTAAACCTAAAACTATTTATTTAAAACCTAAAAACTATTTTTTTAAAATTTTAAACCTAATTTTACTATTTTTAATCTAATTATTAAAAACCGGGTAATAAAATAATAAAAAAAATTAATTAAAAAACATGAAAAATAATTCTTTGGTACCAAAAAGTCTAAAACTAAAATAAAAACAAGAGAAAAATAAAAAATGACAAAAAAAGCTTGTTCAATAAGCTGGAATCAGCTTATAAATAATCGAATTTCTTATATAAGCCAATTCCAAAAATGCATTAAGTAAATAATGAAATGAAAAGCTTTCAGTAAAAGACCCAAGGGCAGATTTGGTTATATCGTTGTGTTATGAGAGGAGTGGCGCAGGTTCGAGTCCTAGCCACATCCTTTTTTAAAAAAAATTATTATCTTTTAAAACTGATTACTACAGTAACTCAATACTTCCAAAAACACAAAAAAGAACAAATAAACGATCTAATCCTAGAATATATGATCAATCATCCATCAGACCTGAACATTTTCAATTTCTACTTTCTTTTCTCTAGTATGTTTTGCAATTGCTGACGTGAGGGGGTTTGTGGAGCCCGGTATGGGAAGTTGATGTTGCTGGGCTATAGACGGCACCCTCACAACCTTTTGGTTGTGAGGAGTCAAACACACAGAGAAACAAGAAAATCAAACCACAACTTGCCACCCACAATAATGCAAACCAATAGATTAAGCAAGCTAGCTAGCAAATAAGGCTGTGGGTTCTACGTAGTTGGTGCTATTGGGAAAACTACACGAACACGAGACCTAGCTAACTAAATTGTTATTATAACATATGACCTTACTAACACCAAGATTTCACTGTATCGATCACTTAAAAAACTCTACAGACCTGTTGTATGCAGAAAAGGTAGAATGGTGATCCATAGAGCAATAACTATTACCTAAGGCTCTCTAATCATTAACGAAAAGGCAAGACAAGACTTAACCTAGTAGCGTACAGTCCTAATATACACTAAGAACTAACTGTGACCCACTTTCTTGTCACAAATCACACAACCAAGGTTGCAAAAGGAGTGAAGGTTGCTGATGTGGATTGTCACATTAGTGACATTTAATCTACAAGAGTCTTGGAATTCAAATAACAAAAAAAACATAAATAGATTAACACCAATCCTATGCTAACATATCACCTAGCATCTAACAAGATTTTTAGTTCATATCCCAAAAACTTACCAAAAACAATTGCCCTACTAACTTCTATGTATGCAGATTTCTCAAAACGTACCAAATTTTATTTTAACGCTAGAATTATCAAACAAACAGCCTAAAAACCTTTATCTAAACCTGAATGAAGATGTTCCAACCTCTAGAAATCCACAAAAATCTCCTTATGCAAGAAATCAGCAAGTCCAAACACTCCTAATCCAAATACTCATTAAACTAAATATGACTAGCCAAAAATCATACGAATGAAAAAGAAATTAACACGGAATAACAATTAAACAGGTTACGATCCTAACTAATGTAGCTTCAACCTTATCAAATGAACAAATTAAAGCAGTCAAATATACATTCAACTCTAAAACTTGCAAATCAAAGACATGTCACTCAACAAATCTTCACATCAAACAAGTAATCAAGAGAAAAAGGGAGTTCACAGAAAAAACCTTCTTTTAACCTTATTCACGCCAAAACGATTCTCTGGATGCCACCGGCTTTATCTAGCAAGATCCTTGGGCTAAGAGGATTCGTGGAGAGCTAAAGCAATGGTGCAAGACCCCCTTGGTGAGACTACAACAGTCTCCGGGGGGAAATATAAAGGAATGGAGCCTTGTGGTACCTGCAAAAAAACCAAGAGGGCTACAAATACAAGAGGTATGTTGACAAGCTCAGTTGTCAATTGAGCTTGTTAACAGCCTTTTGTATATCAAGTATAAACAAAGAATATCAACTGCTTTTGAAAACACTTTCAGAACCAAGCACTTTTTGAAACCAAAATCCTTAATGAAACCTTAAAATCCACTATTTGAAAACAACTTGAAACCAATTGAAACACACTAAACCTATGGCTTATACAAACTTGGGTAAGCTGATTGGGTGTCAATCAATAAGTCAAACAAGCTCCTATAACCAAGAAATAGACATCTTAAATGAAATCTTGGAAAAGAAAACAAGGTATCCTTTATGCAAATCTTTGCAAGAATATCAAAGTAAATTACACTGCGAAAACAAGTAAAGGGGAACACAGCCTATGAAAGATTTATAAAAAATACTGTAAATATTCATTATTTTAAAAAACATTACATAGAGCTGGAACAATGCTAATAACAGGGTACATGCACCATATTTATACAGGATAGAAGAACAATCTAGAATAACATAAACCCTAACAATGATCTACCTAAATTGCCCTTGAATGTCTTGAAGAATCTTGGTCAAAGAAGAAACATGTGATTTTTGTTGTTGCCCAGTTGTACTAAAGCAATCTGAGTCGTCAAAACTTACTTGGAGGAGTGAGTTACCAAGTCTAAACCGTGGATTACACTGCCATCTTTGTCTTCTTGCTTCGTGGCATAGCAGGGCTCACATGGGGAGGGGACCAGGGGTGATGTGGAAGTATTTTAGGGGTTGGGTTTTGCTTAGAAAAGGTTTACTTAGCGTTCTGCATATAATCGTCCATTTCTCCTTTGTTTAGTATATATTATGGATTAGGGTTTGATAGGTGTGAAAACACCCATCCTTTTATCACTTAACTATAATAATAACCAAGCCAAAACGTGTATTTAATGTCGTAATAGTCGGAATTATGCGTGGTTTGTGTTTTATTGTGTTTTAGGACCAAAACGTGAAAAAGGAAGAAAACATGGGCTTTCACGGGCTTTTATCGAAGACAAAAGACGAAGTCAAAAGATCAAGAGTGCAAAAAGAACGGAAGTCCAAGGCCTATTCTAAAGATTTATCGAAGAAAAAGTCTAAAGACGAAATTTTAATAAAGTCGAAGAACCAAATCTAATAAAAGAAGAAAATTAGAAGACGAGTTCATTTCATATCGACTAATCCCGAGACAACGTCGAGAAAGACGAAGAATTTAAAGATGAGAAGAAAGAAGAAAGCATCAACTCATTTTCCTCCTCCTATATATATAGTCCTTAAACACTTCATTAAGATCAGTAGATTTTAGTTTTAATTTTTGTAAGGTAATTAGGAGTAGCTTAATATTACTTTCTCTCTCTAGCTTTTCTTTCATGTTTTAAGCTTTTTCATTAATCTTGTATTGAATCTTTAATCTTAATCTTAATTAAGCTTTTCATAAATCATTCTCATTCTACCTTTCGTTATTTTGAATCTTGTTTAATTTAGATAATCATGTAGTTTGCTTAATCTTTATGCTTATTGATTTATTGATGTGTTTGTTTGATTGTGCTTATTGATTTTCATGTGTTTGATTTTTATAGCTTATTGTGTTTAGTGCTTATTGTTTGATTTTTCTTATTTTAATTAAGTGCTTACTAGTTTATTTTATAAAAGTTGATTTTAAATATTTTTATTATTTAGTGTCTTTAAAAGTTTTTAAATTTTGGCTTATTTGCTTTTTCTTAAAATTTATTTGGTTAAATTTTTAGGTAAGTGCTTACTTGATGTTTGCTTATTTTAGCTTATTTGCATTTTTTAGTTACCCAGATTACTAAACCCTAGTATTCCGAATTAGGTGTAGATTCAACTTATTCCGACTTGCACATTTTACCAACATTTCGGATTACATGTAGAAGATGGACTCCGAATAGTGTATTGAACCATCATTCCGACTTAGGTGCAAATTTGGGTTATTCCAGATTAGGTCTCTAGTCTCTATTCCGGATTACTAAGTATCGTCTGGATTCCGGATTATGTTATGAAACACATTCCGGATTAAGTCCCAATCTTTATTTCAAATTGTGTGGTGAATCGTGTATTCTGAACTAGGTGTGGAATACACATTTCGGATAAGGTAGAGATTCATATTCCGGATTGAGTGACAAATTTGGATTCCGGATTAAGTGAAAAATGTGGATTCCGGATTAGGTTAACCATAGGCATTCTGGATTGTGTTTTGAACACACATTCCGGATTAGGTGGATCATTTGGATTCCGACTTATGTTCAGTGAACACATTCCGAATTAGGTTTGGCATCTTGTTACCCGACTTATTTTTTAAATTGTTATTTTTCCCGCCATTTTTCTTAAGTGTTATTTTAAATTTGTTTTATCTTAGAATTATTTCAAGTTTGCATTTTTATTAAGTTTTCAAATTTTTACTTTTAAAAGTTTTAACTTCTCGTCATTTATTTTTAAGTCTTAATTTTTAGTTTAAATTTTAAAGCTTCCATTTTAACTCAACGACATTGACATTTACATTTTCATTTTATTTTTAGTTTAAAATAGATAATCATATTGCTTTATTTTTCACCAAGAACAAATGAGTCACCCTTTCAGCTGTAATCAATTCGATAAGACCGTGAACAACGAATATTTTTTATACGAGGTAAAACCTTGTATTAAATGGCGCCGCTGCCGGCTCTTTTCGTAAAGATTAACGGTTTATTGTGAGAGACGCGTTGGATTTTGGAATCCGTTCATTTTTTAACGTTATTTTTCTTGCTCAAAAATTTTCAAAAATTCATAAAAATTAAAATTTTCAAAAATGTCAAAAACATTTAAACACTCATTAAAAGCATTTCTTTTTCAAAGTTTTTCACAAAAAATATTTTCTTTTCACGTTAACTTTATTTCTTCTATTTCTTTGATATTCTTTTCTTTTGTAGGTGTATGCGTACTCGTTCACGCAAAAGGAAGTCCATTCAAGCCGCTATTATTGATCCTCCAGTTGTAGAGCCTCCCGTTGTCAACACAATGGAGAACCGTCCAATAATCGAGCTCTTGCAATCACACGTCGAAGGCAACGATGATGTGATTGTGGTGCCGGCTATTGACGCCAACAACTTCGAGCTCATGTCCGGTTTCATTCAAATGGTTTCCGCAACACCTTTCTTAGGTCGCACTCATGATGATCCACACGATCACATTAAAAGGTTCGTACACTTATCCAATACTGTTAAATACAATGGAGTTTCACAAGAGGCAATTCGTTTGCTCCTCTTTCCTTTCTCCCTCGAGGGACAAGCCCGGACTTGGCTTGATAAGCAACCACCCCAGAGTATTGTCACATGGACGGACCTTGAGACCAAGTTTATTAATTACTTTTTCCCACCCTCACGTACTACCGCTTTGCGGAATGACATTATCAACTTTGAACAAAAGTACGGTGAGAAATTTAGTGAATCTTGGGATCGTTTTAAGGAACTTTTAAGAAAGTATCCACAACACGGTTTTAAAAAGGTACATCAAATTAATACTTTTTATAATGGATTAACTTTGAGTGACCAAAATTAACTACATAGTGCCGCGGAGGGTAATATTCTTTTCAAGACTATGAATGAGGCTTGGGCTATTATTGAAAACAAAGCCAAAGTCCAAACCAAGAGTGTTAGGGCCACTATGGCTAGTGCTAGTGAGAGTGAGTTGACCAATCATCTTAAGGAACTTACTTTAGCTATAAAGCAACTTGTTTTAAGAGATCACCCTCCTAATCAACATGCCCATCCTCTTAATATATCTTGTGAAACTTGTGGTGGGCCACACTCTTATGCTAATTGTGATAAAGCTTATGATCAATCTTACGGGGAAGTGTATGCTTACAACAACACCGAGAGAGTTCATTTCAAGCCTAATGTGGATCTTAATCACTTGTCTTACAACTCGAAAAATTACTTGGCTCCACCCGGTTTTCAACAAAGACCTCACCCACCCACCCATAACAACCAAGGGCCACCAAGAGCAAATATTCAACAAAATTCTAATGTGAGGGGCTACAATGCAAATCAAGGAGCTTATCCAATTCAAAACCAAGGTTTCAATCCTCAAGGTTTTCAACCTTATAACCAATACCCAAACCAAGGCTTTCAACAACAAGGGTTCAATTTACCTCATCCGCACATGGACTTGATTCTACAAAAATTAACCGATCATGAGAAAACCATGAAGGAAATGCAAGAGTCCACGGATAGAAAATTTGTTCAAATGTTTCAAACCCTTGGTCCCCAAGGTGCTCTTCCTTCCACAACCGAAACAAACCCTAGAGCGAATGTGAGTACTATTACTACACGCAGTGGAGCAACTTTAGTAGGACCTTCTATCCCTCCCCAAGTTACTCCATCTACACCTCCTCTACCTCCATCTATCCCTCCTACTTCCACGCCTAGTACTAGTTCTCCATTACCGTCACCACCTCTCACGGAAGAAGTACCCAAGAAAAACCCTTCACCAACCCTTCTTGCCACCTCTAAACCTTTAGTTTAAGTTTAAGTTTGCCTTTAGGATAGTTTTAAGTTTGCGTTATTTACTTTAAGTGCCTTTTAATTTCTCGTCACGTTTTAATTTCTTGTCATTTATTTAAAATTAGATTTAGATTTATTTACCCGTCTTTTACTTTAAAGTTTTGCACTTTCTTTTTACTACATCGACACAAGAATTTGTTTCCACCAAAAGACAGTTGAGTCGCACTTAAACCGGAAATCAATTCAATTAGACTAGAATAACGAATTTTTCTTACTAGGTAAAAACCTAGTTATCAAATGGCGCCGCTGCCGGGAACGAAATAAAGACAAATATAATTGGGTACGAGCAACACAAAGAAAGATCTTGCAAAAGCTACATTTTTAATCAACTAAAATTCAGTTATCAAATGGCGCCGCTGCCGGCTCTTTTCGTGAAGATTAACGGTTTTTTGTGAGAGACGCGTTGGCTTTTGGGATCCGTTCACTCGTGAACGTTATTTTTCGTGTCAAAAATTTTCAAAAATCCCAAAAACATTTGAAAAATCATAAAAAACATTTCTTTTTCAAAGTTTTGCACCAAAAATACTCCTCTTTATCCTCTATTGTGTTTAATTCTTTTCTTTACCCCTCGTATTTATAATTCTTCATGGATTCGTCTTGCGTACGGTGTGGGAGACCATGGCATGGTTTTCAAACATGTCAATGGTGTACTTGTGAGCGGTGTGGTTCTAATATCGACGATACACAATTTGGATTTTGTCCATTTTGTAATTCAACAAATTCGTACTTCTCCTCTTACAATACTTTCTCACCCTCTCCCGTCTATGACAATCCTTATCCTCAAGATGCACCGGGTTTTTCTCCATACCCGTGGTGCTATATTTGTGGGGGCCCTCACGATGCTTCTTCTTGTGACCCGTCGAAGGTCTTTGAGAAAATTCCGTGCTATCATCCCAGTGTGTATAATTTTGAGCCCCCACATCACACCCTCAATCATCAATCGTCTCAGCAAATTAATCTTGACCAACAACTCACTACTTTGAATGATGTTCTAGAAAGTTTAGCTTAAATCCTAGCTAACTTGCATCAGGAAAGGCAACCTTTTCTTGATGGTGACGAAATCTTGAAATCCACCAACACCTTTTTGAGCCAATTTGGTCGTTTTCCCTTCTTTTCTACACCAAAATGTTTAATTACAGCGTGGGATAGAATTAGTTTAATTGAACATACTCAGGGAGATGAACAACAAAAATTGCTTCATGAGCTTCTTAAAGATGTGGAGGTTATCAAGGAAGAGTTAGCCGACTATGTCACTCCTAATTGGAATGGTCCCGTATATTATGATGATGATGACGACGATGATGTCTACGCTCTCAACCCGTCTTCTGAAGTTGCTACTCCTACTCTCGATATTCCTAATGCGTCTAAGGACAGTGATTCATTGAGTGCGATTAGTGATTTTGGTCTCGACAATTTCTTTGATGATGAGGTTTGTGACATACCGACCACTATGGAACTTGAGGACGACGTTGCTCTTACAGAGGAGGTCGATCCTGATGATACCGATTTTTCTCCGCGCTATGAGAATTTCACTTTTGAAATTTCTCAATCTCCACCGGGAGATGCGGGCGATGACGATTTATTCTCTCCAGCTTACGAGATGTTCACCGATGAACTTGCTCTTGTAGATGAGGTGGAAGACGTGATTCTTCGCGATAGATTACGGAAAGTGCATCTTCTTATTGCTCAAATCGAAGAGTTGACTTCTCCTCCTCTTTTAGAGTCTTTACCTCCATCTATTCCTCTCGTTGAAGATAATGACCCATTGCTAGAAGAAATCGACATTCACTCAATACCTCCGGGTATTGATGATGATGACACGGAGGGGGATATTATTTTTGATAATTTGCTGCAGGAAGGTATTGTCCCAAGTCCCCCTCCCGAGCACCTTTCATCCACTCCTTTAGCCACTATTACGGAGGATGAGTGCTTTGACCCGGGAGGTGACATTGATTATTATATGATTGCTAACCTTACGGCTTTGCCGCTTTCTGAGCATCAATTGTCTTTGGGAGATGACAATTTGATTCCTTTACCCACCCCACCTCCCGTGGCTCACTACTTCACATACTTTTCGTATGTTGAAAGGACTTTTCTCCCATTTAAGACTTATCCTCACGCCTCCCCTTTGTTGATGTCCTCCGGGAACAAGGACAAGGTCTTTGATCCCGGTACTACATTCGAGGATTCCCCATCGACCATTTAATTCGGGGACGAGTCAGGCTTGTGACTCGATTATCAAAAACAAGCGCTCTTCGGGAGGCAACCCGATTATCTATCTTTCCTTGTTTTTACCATAAGTGTAGGGGGGGGGGAACGCCATTGGTTTCTTGTTTTCTTTCCTATCATGTGCAGGGATTAGAGCTTCAAAGACACACTCTTGTTGACTTTTGACGACCCATGATTTCGTGTTCCCATCTTCCCGGTTCTATCCTAAACTCTTTTGATTCTCTATTTTATATTTCTAAATATTAAAATTGGAATCTCTTTAGTTGTCTCTTCCTTAGCGAGACTTAAACAACTTGCACAATGTCCTAAGTGTAGGGGAGTTTACTCCCATATGCTTAAACATAGAGGACAATGTTTATATCAAGTGTAGGGGGGACTTATATCGAAGTTAAGTGGCCTTTTCCTTGTATTTGTCCTTATTTTAACCGGAAAATCGATTTTTCGACATTTTTCAAATTTTTTTATCTATTTTGGCCTATTAGTTTTTCTTTTGTATAGTTATTTTCTTTCTTTACTAGAATAAATTTTAATAAAGTGTTTTTAATTTTCAACGTTGTGATTCTTTTGACTCAACTCGAGTTTACTTATCTAAATTTACTCTAGCTAGTATCCTTAACGTGTTTAAATAAAGTTTTGCTAGGATTTTATATAGGGAGCTTTAAAACGCGGAAGTCTTAACTCTCACGGGTTAAGAACAAGAACTTTTCGCAAGTTCCTATAATTGATCCTAGAGAGTCGTTTATCAAGGGAACATTAAAATGCGATTTCTAAACTTGAAAAAGTCTAAGAATTTGCAAGATCCTATAGATGACTCGAAAACTCAAAACTTTGATTTAATTGGCTAAGCATCCACGAGTCTCATTCCTTGAGATTTTAAATTGTGGATAACGAGAGATAATAGAGTCAATTATAAGTTTGGTATTCTTTCGTGAATTTATGTGAGTTGATTATAAGCCTATTCTCCCATCGCTTGTTAATAAATTTATCTGCAATAAATAAGTTTGTACGATTTGAAAAGTTACTTAGCTTCTAGCCCAAGATTGTTTAAAAGTTGCTCGGTATTGATTAGAGTTCGTAACCAAGGGATAACTTATTGAAGCGGGATGCGAAGATTGGCGAGTCCAAAAAGGTCCTAACAAGGCATGAGGGCTACATTTTGTTGTTAAAGATCCCAAGTGATGTGAAGAATCATTTATCAAAAATTAATATGAAGGATCGAGACACACGACGAAAAGCAAGTACTCCCCAAAAGATCATGGAGAAGTCTATCCAAAAAGGCCCTAACAAGGTATGATGATAAATAGATCCAAGTCCAAAAAGGAGGCGGATCGTTGTATATCAAAATCCCAAATAAAGATTGGAGAAAAATGAAGAAGTCGTGGTCCAAGTATGAAGAATCTCTCAAAACTTCAAGTGAAGAAATTCCTATTATGAAGAGATGACCATTATTTGATGAACGTCTCTCAAGATTTGAAGTATGAAGTCGCTGCCAAATATCGGTCCGAGAAAGGTCTCAAATCGCGAAGCGAGTTATGCCAAGATATGAACTTTTTGAGGTCCCGAGAAGCAGTTTTAAAAGGTTTTGTCCTTTAGCTAACTATTGATGAAATCGTCCTACTTTTTTTTCAGCCTTAATAAATATCGAAATAAGTCAACAATGCATCCTCGTGATCATTCAAGACAACAATAAAATATAAGAGATACACCTAGGAATAAGGGAGTCTAAGTAAATAATTGGCCCACATGAGTTCGTGTTAGTTTGCTAACTTATAATAACAATGATCTCGTTTTTAAGCTTGGTTTGGAGAATGTGATAACTTGAGGATGATGATCATTCATGACATTTCCAAAACCCTAAGGTATGTCTTTGATTTCTTTATTTACTTTCTTCCTTTGAATGTTTATAATTTTCTATCTCTTTAATAAAGGCCAATGTGGATTGATTATAATGGAAAATGTAAAACGTGCTTTGTTACTAATGCATTGCATGAGGACATTGCAATGGTCAAGTGTAGGGGATTTGATAGGTGTGAAAACACCCATACTTTTACCACTTAATTACAATAATAACCAAGCCAAAACGTGTATTTTATGTCGTAAATGTCGGAATTATGCGTGACTTGTGTTTTTGTTGTGATTTAGGATCAAAATGTAAAAGCGAGGACAACACGGGCTTTCACGGGCTTTTATCGAAGAAAAAGACAAAAGACGAAGTCAAGAGATCAAGAGTGCAAAAAGAACGGAAGTCCAAGGCCTATTCTGAAGATTTATCAAAGAAAAAGTCTAAAGACGGAAGTTTAATAAAGCCGAAGAACTCAAGTCTAATTTATGAAGAAATTACAAGACGAGTTCAATTAATCCCGAGACAAAGTCGATAAAGTCGATGAACTTAAAAGACTAAAAGACGAGACAAGAAAGAAGGAAAGGAGGAAGCTTCCAACCTTCCTCCCCTCCTTCTCCCTATAAATAGTTTCCATTTCATTTCATTTCATTTGTTGGCTAGAGTGACACTAGTTCTTCCATTTTCATTTCTTGCAAAATTTACTTTTCATGTCATTTTAAATACTTGTCTTGCACCTTAATTTCTTTAATACCAAGTAAGTTTACTTTTATTTTTGTTGAATCTTTATCTTTATTGTTATTCTCTCATCTACCTTTCTTGTGTTGATTTCATGTTTATGTTTATGTTAAGTTTTTGAGTTTTTATTGATTTGATTAAGTGGGTTTTGATCATTTTGATTATTATTGTTAGTGTTATTGATTTGGTTTGATAGATTATATTTAGTTGATCATTTGTGGTTAGTCTTGCTTAATCTTTTGGTTTGATTTGATTAGTTTTGGTTAGATTCGTTTCTTTTTATTTCCGTGTTCTTCGCAACTGTTTGTTGCCCAAGTTATTCCGGATCAAAGCCATTTATTCCGGACGAAGGCTGTCTGTTGATTATTCCGGATCAAACTAATTATTCCGGATGAAGGTGTTGTTGTGAATATTCCGAATAAAGGATTTATTTCGGATAAGTGATAAATTCCGAACCAAGGATTTATTCCGGATCAAGTAATTATTCCGGATGAATCAATATTCCGGATGAGCAACTTATTCTGGATGAAGGTCTTTGTCTAAATTATTCCGCATCAAGGCCATATTCCGAACCGAGCAGATATTCCGGATCAACAGATATTCCGGATCAACAGATATTCCGGATCAACAGATATTCCGAACGAAGACATCATTCCGAATCAGTGAACATTCCGGATTAGCACAAGTATTCCGAATGAAGAGATATTCCGGACGAGTGTTTTATTCCGGATGAGTGATTTGATTTTATTATTCTGAATGAAGGATTTGTTTAAATATTCCGGATGAGCCATTTATTCCGCATGAGGTAAATATCCGAGTGAAGAAGAATTATTCCGAACGAAGGTGACATTCCGAACGAGTAATTATTCCGAACGAAGGTTTATTCCGAATGAGCTGTTTTTAGTTTAATTTAAGTTTCTGTTTTTAAGTTTGAATTTTTAAGCTTTACTTTTCCCGCCTTTTTACTTAGTCGCACTTTAAGTTTACTTGCCTTAGTTTATTTTAAGCTTGCCTTTAGTTTAAGTTTAAGTTTGCCTTTAGGATAGTTTTAAGTTTGTGTTATTTAATTTAAGTGCCTAATTTCTCGTCACGTTTTAATTTCTTTTCATTTATTTTAAATTAGATTTAGATTTATTTACCCGTCTTTTATTTTAAAGTTTTGCACTTTCTTTTTACTACAACGACACAAAAATTTGTTTCCACCAAAAGACAACTGAGTCGCACTTAAACCGGAAATCAATTCGATTAGACTAGAATAACGAATTTTTCTTACTAGGTAAAAACCTAGTTATCAGCCACCTAAACCCAATATCCCTTATCCTTCTCGGTTAGACAAGTGCAAATTGCTCAGTAAAGAGGATGCTCAAGTTACTTCTTTTTTGAAGATGATTACACAAATGAACTTTAACATTAGCCTCGTTGAAGCACTTGTCCAAATGCCGAAATTTGTGAAAACATTCAAGGAATTGCTTAATAAGAAGGAGAAGATGGTTGAATTTGTCAACACACGCTTAAACGAGAACTGTTTTGCAGTCCTTCTTAAAGAACTTCCGGAAAAACTTAGAGATTCATGTCGTTTTGTGTTACCTTGCATTTTTAAGAAAGTTGAAGAATTTACTGCTTTAGCCGATCTCGGGGCAAGTATTAATTTGATGCCATTAAGTGTTTTGAAAAAGTTATCATTACCCAACCTTACACCAACAAAGATGACTCTTGAGCTAGCAAATCGAACTCTCGCTTACCCTGTTGGTATTGCCGTAGATGTTTTCGTTAAAGTCGGTACCTTCACTTTTCCGGTATATTTTGTTGTTATTGATTATGAAATGGACCCTCGTATTCCGTTGATACTTGGACGGCCATTCTTGAGAACCGGAAAAGCGTTAGTCGATGTTGCCGAAGGTGAATTAATCTTAAGGGTCGTGAATGATGCACAAGTCTTTAAGATGGGGAAGATTACAAGTAAATCAAATGGAAAAGAATCTGTGAAAAAGATTGATGTGCTTCAAGAAGAGCTTACTACTACTCTGGAAAGTATAAAGCTTAATGATTTTGTTGTATATGACAATCCTCTTTTCGAGTCTTGCTATGCTAATCCACTTTTCCAAGACGATGTGGATGATTCTAATGATTCTCTCTCCAATTTGGATCCCCCACCAATTTATGAGTCTCCACCGATCTATGATGACTATGATGATGATTCAAGATTCGATATGGATGATTATGATGATTTTTCTTCAGAGTATAAAGACATGCTAACTTATGATGATTTTGATGATGTTGATACTTTTTCGAGTGATTCTTCACATGATGACCCTGCTCCTACTTTTGATGAAGATCCTCCATCAACAATGCTTGATCCTACTTTGGATGATTACTCATTTGAGGAATATTTTGCTACTTTTCTCAATACATACTTCCCCAATGAGAATGATTCTCCTCCTTTGGACTTTGATTTTGGTCTTTATCCTCCTTTAGATATTAAGAAACCCGTATAAAAGGAGAAGAAACCGGACGACACTAATATCCGTAGTACCTATGTCTTAACACCTCTCTATCCACCTTCTTCGGATAAGATTGTGCGGTTTATGGGCGAATCTTCAAGGTCTACTGAGTCTAACTCTTATTTTCCCCTAAAGCAAAAGGTGTTCGATTCGGGTATGACAATTTTTAAGCCATCTTAGTATCCATCTAATGAAATAAAAGGAACGATTTTTTGAAACAATGGAGCTATGCTTACACTTCATCCTACTTTCTACCACCGTGCTCAACAACTGCTTAAGGGAACCTCGCCTACTGTTCTTTGGCTTGTCTTGTTCACCTTAAGCTTGTGCTATTTGATGGACTAAAACCATGTATTTGATCCCGGTGGATGTTTTTCATGATTCTTACCATTCTAATCAAGGTCGAGTCAGGCTTACGACTCGGTGAACAAAAGCAAGTGCTTCTCGGGAGGCAACCCGAGTATCTATCCTTTTTATCCGTTTTATAATAAGTGTAGGGATTCGAGCTTTCAAAACTCCATTCTTGATGACTTTTGACGACCCGTGATTCCGTGTTCCCGTCTTCCCGGTTTTATCCTAAACTATTTTGATTACTGTTTTATATTCTTCATTACTAAAATAGGAATCACTTTAGTTGTCTCTTCCTTAGCAAGATTTAAACAACGTGCAGAATGTCCTAAGTGTAGGGGAGTTTACTCCCATATGCTAAACATTGGGGACAATGTTTATATTAAGTGTATGGGGACTTCTAGCGAAGTTAAGTGGGCTTTTCCATGAATTTGCCCTCATTTTAACCGGAAAATTGATTTTTCGACATTTTTCAAAAATTTTGATCTATTTTGGCCTAGTTGTATTTCCTTTGTTATCGTAATTTTCTTTCATTAGAAAAAATTTTAATAAATGGTTTTAATAAGTTTAGATGTCTTTGATATATTAGGCCCCGTCATGAATCTTCTGACTCTACCCGAGTTTACTTATTTGAGTTTGCTCTAGCTAGTATCCTTAACGTGTTTAAATCATGTTTTTCTAGGATTTTATATAGGGAACTTTAAAACGCGAAAGTCTTAACTCTTACGGGTTAAGCACAAGAACATTTAGCAAGTTCCTATAATTGATCCTAGAAAGTCGTTTATCAAGAGAACTTTAAAATGCGAATTCTAAACTTGAAAAAGTCTAAGAAGTTACAAGATCCTATAGATGACTTGAAAACCCAAACTTTGATTAAATAGGCTAAGCATCCACGAGTTTCATTCCTTGAGATTTTAAATTGTGGAGAACGAGAGATGATAGAGTCAATTAGAAGTTTGGTATTCTTTCATGAATTTATGTGAGTTAATTATGAGCTTTTTCTCCCATCGCTTGTTAATAAATATATTTGCAATAAGTAAGGTTGTATGATTTGAAAAGTTACTTAGCTTCTAGCCCAAGATCATTTAAAAGTTGCTCGGTATTAATTAGATTTCATAGCCAACGCATAACTTATTGAAGCAGGATGCAAAGATTGGCGAGTCCGAAAAGGTCCTAAAAAGGCATGAGGGCTACATTTTATTGCTAAAGATCCAAAGTGATGTGAAGAATCATTTATCAAAAATCAATATGAAGGATTGAGACACACGAGAAAATAAAATACTCCCCTAAAGATCATGGAGAAGTCTATCCGAAAAGACGCTAGCAAGGTATGAGGATAAATAGATCCAAGTCCTAAAGGAGGCGGATCGTTGTATATCAAAATCCCAAATAAAGATTGGAGAAAAATGAAGAAGTCGTGGTCCAAGTATGAAGAATCTCTCCAAAAACATCAAGTGAAGAAATTCCTACTATGAAGAGAAGACCATTATTTCAAGATCATCTCTCAAGATTCGAAGTATGAAGTCAATACCAAATATCGGCCCGAGAAAAGTCTCAAATCATGAAGCGAGTTATGCCAAGATATGAACTTTATGAGGTTTCGAGAAGCAGTTTTAAAAGATTTTGTCCTTTAGCTAACTATTGATTAAATCGCCCTACTTTATTTCCGGCCTAAATAAACTAGCGAAATAAGTCAGCAATGCATCCTCGTGATCATTCAAGACAACAATAAAATATAAGAGATACACCTAGGAATAAGGGAGTCTATGTGAATAATTGATCCACATGAGTTTGTGTTAGTTTGCCAACTTATAATAACAATGATCTCGAGGGGAACGTGAAACTTGAGAGTGATAAACATTACTGAAAACCCAAAGCCCTAATGTAAGTCTTTGATTTGTTTACTTATTTTCTTCCTTCAAATATTTTGTTATCTCCTATCTTTTTACGTTTCCTTAATGTCTTGTGTTTAATAAAGGCCAAGGTGGGTTAATTATGATGGAAAATGTAAATCTTGCTTTATAATTAATTCATTGTATGAGGGCATTGCAATGATCAAGTGTAGGGGATTTGATAGGTGTGAAAACACCCATCCTTTTACCACTTAACTATAATAATAACCAAGCCAAAACGTGTATTTAATGTCGTAAAAGTCGGAATTATGCGTGGTTTGTGTTTTTATTGTGTTTTAGGACCAAAAGATGAAAAAGGAAGAAAACACGGGCTTTCACGGGCTTTTATCAAAGACAAAAGACGAAGTCAAAAGATCAAGAGTGCAAAAAGAACGGAAGTCCAAGGCCTATTCTGAAAATTTATCCAAGATAAAGTCTAAAGACAAAAGTTTAATGAAGTCGAAGAACCAAATCTAATAAAAGAAGAAAATTAGAAGACGAGTTCATTTCATATCGACTAAATCCCGAGACAACGTCGAGAAAGACGAAGAATTTAAAGACGAGAAGAAAGAAGAAAGCATCAACACATTTTCCTCCTCCTATATATAGTCCTTAAACACTTCATTAAGATTAGTAGATTTTAGTTTTATTTTTTGTAAGGTAATTAGTAGTAGCTTAATATTACTTTCTCTCTCTAGCTTTTCTTTCATGTTTTAAGCTTTTTCATTAATCTTGTATTGAATATTTAATCTTAATCTTAATCAAGCTTTTCATAAATCATTCTCATTCTACCTTTCTTTATTTTTAATCTTGTTTAATTTTGTTAATCATGCAGTTTGTTTAATCTTTATGCTTATTGCTTTATTGATGTGTTTGTTTGATTGTGCTTATTGATTTTCATGTGTTTGATTTTTATAGCTTATTGTGTTTAGTGCTTATTGTTTGATTTTTCTTATTTTTAACTAAGTGCTTATTAGTTTATTTTATAAAAAGTTCATTTTAAATATTTTTATTATTTAGTGTATTTAAAAGTTTTTAAATTTTGGCTTATTTGCTTTTTCTTAAAATTTATTTGGTTAAAGTTTTAGGTAAGTGCTTACTTGATGTTTGCTTATTTTAGCTTATTTGCATTTTTTAGTTACCGGATTACTAAACCCTAGTATCCGAATTAGGTGTAGATTCAACTTATTCCGACTTGCACATTTTACCAACATTCCGGATTACATGTAGAAGATGGATTCCGAATAGTGAATTGAACCATCATTCCCACTTAGGTGCAAATTCTGGTTATTTCGGATTAGGTCTCTAGTCTCTATTCCGGATTACTAAGTATCGCCTGGATGACGGATTATGTTATGAAACACATTCCGGATTAAGTCCCAATCTTTATTCCAAATTGAATGGTGAATCGTGTATTCCAAACTAAGTGTGGAATACACATTCCGGATAAGGTATAGATTCATATTCCGGATTGAGTGACAAATTTGGATTTCGGCTTAAGTGACAAATTTGGTTTCCGGATTAGGTTTACCATAAGCATTCCGGATTTTGTTTTGAACACACATTCCGGATTAGGTGGATCATTTGGATTCTGACTTATGTTCAGTGAACACATTCCGAATTAGGTTTGGTATCTTGTTTCCCGACTTATTTTTTAAATTGTTATTTTTCCCGCCATTTTTCTTAAGTGTTATTTTAAATTTGTTTTATCTTATAATTATTTCAAGTTTGCATTTTTATTAAGTTTTCAAATTTTTACTTTTAAAAGTTTTAATTTCTCGTCATTTATTTTTAAGTCTTATTTTTTAGTTTAAATTTTAAAGCTTCCATTTTTACTCAACGACATTGACATTTACATTTTCATTTTATTTTTAGTTTAAAATAGATAATCATATTGCTTTATTTTTCACCAAGAACAACTGAGTCACACTTTCAACTGTAATCAATTCGATAAGACCGTGAACAATGAATCTTTTTTATACGAGGTAAAACCTTGTATTAGGGTTTATGGCTAATTAAGGGGGGAAGTTTTAATCTGGTGAGGGGAGATGAGAGTAGTGTTTAGAGGGTGATATTAAACAAATATTGTTTAAAATTGTGTTTAATGAAAACGTGGGAGGGGGTTAAAACGGGTTAATGATTGGGTATTGGGTGGGTGTAGGTTATGTGGCAGCAAGTGATTGGAGGATGGAGTTTATGTGTTTGACAACTATGGCCCCCAACTTTCTAAGCTCTTGTCTTTTTGTAGTAAACAACCACATTAGTGTATTCTCATCACAAACAAACTTTTCTTTTTTTGATTTTGGCCACATAAATTTAATAATCTAATTCCAAGGGATTTTGTTGTATTTTGACCAATCTCTGAGGACCTTTTAATGCAATATCTTGAAATATTAGGGACCTTATGTAACACCCCCAAATTTACACAATTTAATACATCGGAAGACTCGTTGGTGTTACGGGATAGCACATTACTCACATCATAGACAACGCTTAAAAAATCGCGTCGTTTAATAATAAAGTATTTCCATTCATAAATATCAAAGTTACATAGGTCCCAAGTCATAGTCATTTCATACAATTTTACAAAAGATTTGAATGGAAATTGTTATTAAGTGCGGGCCATGAATTCTTGTTGTCTTCCCGAGAATTACCTTCAAGTACCTGAGATAAAACATGTTAAAAGAAAAGGTCAGCGATAACGCCGAGTGAATTCATAAGTTTTTAATTAAATCCATCAATATAACATCGGTATAAAATTATTACCGAAAATCGTTTTGTACAAATCTTTGTAATAGGCCATAAAATAGCCAAAGTTATTTTATACAAATCTTTATCAAAAATCATAATATAGGCTTTCGCCTTCAAAATCATTATACGAACCATTGCCGTTAAGAACATCATACAATACGTTTTATAACGTTGTATAGATTAAATAAAAACTGTTATATGAATATGGTTATATAAAACCAAAACACAAACATAATATCAATAATAAGACCCCGTATTGCTAGTCAGGCAATATATCGTAATTCGGTACGTATAGCAGTATTTCGCTAATTGGATTATTATAAGTTGCATGACATTGTTACCTTACTATAACAAACAACGGGTAGCTAACCCGACAATCATTTGCCCATCTAAATTAGTGTGTCGTCACAATAATCACGCTAGTGTAAATCTTCTCATACATAAATTCGCTTACCAATCAATGTGTCACGACGGGGGTCAACCGTCAAGGCGCGAACTGGGGTGATCGTCCCCAAATAGTACTATTTATATGCATAAGCGTCTACCAAATCCCGGTAGTTCACAATTCATGCTAATGGGACTTTTAGTTACATAACCTAACTTTAATAATCCATTTCATTTCATCTATCGGGTCATTTAATCATTCATCGGGTCATACAATCATTCGGGTCCAAATAAATAAACAGACAATCGGGACAACTAGTTTCCTATTTTATAAAAACTAACATGTTATCTCCCTCGCGGGTTTATAAAACATTTCATAAAAACATTTAAAAGAGTGTGAGGCTATGAACTCACGTTGATTGGGAAAGGCGGTTATCGGCGATACGGATGTACGGTACGTGCTTCAATCACGGAAACCTAGACAAATAATACTCGTCTTAGACTCTTGTCCAATGACTTTATAAAAATAACAATTATGTATACACATGATGATTTATATATATGATGATCAAGTGGGTTTATATATTCTCATTCACTCATTTTTGTGTTATGTGTTGACAACTTTTATACTAGTTTACTAGTTTTACCTATTTATATGTTTTAGGTCCAATAAGCCTATTATAAGTCCATTAACTTGTGTTAATCCATTTTATACTTTTATTATCAGTATTATACTTTATATGTTGGGCCCAAATGGGTTAAGCCCAATAAGTAATTTTTTATAAGTGTTTAACTTATTTAGTTAAATTATTAGTCCAAATATGCTAACTTAACTCGTTAATGTCCGTATGTCATATAGTTCGGGTTTTATCAGTTTTTACTTGTATTAGGTACTTATATATCAGTATATGACTTTTAAAAACTTTACATTACACGGGTTTGATCGTCTAAGTTTTAATTGGCGAAAAACGTTAATTTTACGGTAATAGCCGAAAAGACGTAAAAATCATGTTTATAGTTTGTATAAATTATAAATCTTATTCAACTACCATTTTTATAAAGTGTTCATTTATTTAACCTTATACATATTTATATAAATGAAATTTATAAGTTAGTGGGTTTTAATTCATATTTTATACTATATTAGTTTGAGTGCTTATATAATACTATTAAACATTAATTCTTCAAAATCTAATTTTTAGTTTCATCTTCACCATTTTTATCATATTTTGAGTTCTATAAGGAGATAGAAGCTCATTTTTGGATGACATAAACTTCATATTATGTGCTACAAATAAGTTAGTTATAGCTACTGCTCATTCCATGTTTAACTATCATTAACAGTCCCTACAAAACAGACTATTCAGATTGGTACACTCATCTTGTTTTGATCATATCTCACTCATTGTGATGATTCCATTGCATGGACAACTCTCACATGTGTATAACACCTAATAATTACTGTAAATTGATTCCAATATGCCATTTTATCAGTTGGTCATTTGGTTACTTACTGTTTTTATACAGCCATCTTATTAGGCAAGATTTAACCATTTTACATGTGATTTTCCATCTTTTTACCCATGTTTATCAAATCTATCAACACCAAATCCCCACATAATATTTTTAATCATCATTCATCATCATATACATATACATAAATAAAGAAAATACAAGATTACATAATCAAAATAACAAGAGGATAGGAAGAACAATCTCTATACTACCAAGGTTGTGTAGGTTATGATCAAGGATTGGATTTTGATGGAAAAACTTGTGATAGATCAACACCAACTTTGAAGACCACCAATATTTGTAAACTTCTTGTAGAAATCAGCCCTTGGAAATCACCAAATCACCTCCTTGGATGTTAGAATCACCTCCAATCTTCAAGGCTTCAAAGGAGCATCATCATGTGTATGAATAACACATGATTTTATGGCTAAAATAGATCAAATAAGGGTTGTTGTTGGTGATTTTGGGACGAAAATGAGAGAGGGAGGAAGGGAGGATGAGTGGTTTTGCATGTGTAAATGAAGAAATGGTTTCTAGGAAATGGTTTTGTGGTTTGGTGTAGCTTACATGTTAAGCTTAGCTAACAAGTGTAACTTGTTAGTTATAACTTGACACATCATGAGATGTGGTGGCATACTTTGTCCTTCCCATATTAGTGGGTTGGGGCAAAACTTGTTTTGTCTCATCCCACTAATTTACGGGTATTCCTCGATTCTAGTTTCCTCGATTTGCGTGCCCTCGGGTCGTTTTACGAAAAACGTTTTTATAAATTATGAATCAACGACACAAAACGAATCAAATAAAAATTGTCTCATCAAAAACGGAGTTAAAAAACGTAAATACGTAATCCTAAGGTTTCCGGTTTAATCGTAAAGGACGTTAAATTATTCACGTAAGTCCTAATCTCTTCTTGTAAATTAGTGAGTTTATGAACCAACAAAAATTTAAATCCCAAAATAATATTCACGGATAAATTTATTTTTTTGAAATGTCGGACTGTCACCTAAACGGTGTATGTAAACGTAAGCACGTAACGTAGAATCCTCCGGTTTAGACGTAGTCGATGCTACTTCAGGAGGTAAATCCAAATTTCTTCCCAAAAATAAGTGAGTTCATAATATAACATTAAAATAATGTTTTTAGATTATACTTGAGAATAAAATATCAACCATAAATTGACGGATTGTCACAGCATTTACCCCTAAACAGGATCTTTGTCCTCAAAGATCAATTTATCTTACTACTCGCTTCTTATAGAGTTAAAGTCATGTGGGTATTTCCTCTACATTCGGTCTTTTCTCTCAAGTGTAATCCATTACAATACGCGAGTTTCATCAAACATAACTATGGAAATAAGATCAGGCTTAATGTTGGCTTACTTTCTCTATCCATGATGTTCAAGGGTTTTTGATGAATGCAACTTTTTGCCGATCTAAACTTTATCTAGAAGATTTCAGATTTTCACTTGATAGACATTTCATCAAGTTAGATATACAAATCATAATTTACGCAGCCCTTGAAGTCCTAGGGTAGATCCAGCTTATATGCCTTTCAAACCAATTCTTTATATTATCTCAACGGTCCCATACAACGGGGACTTATATCCCATGATCTTTCAGATCATCAATTCATTTTTCCAAGGTGAAATTTTTTTGGCATAACTTCGCTACCCATTCGGCACTTCAAGATCTACATTTCATATTCACATAACCTCCTGCCTACTATCGGCAATCAATAATCAGATCCTAATTTCAACAATCATTTCAGGTCTCGCGGGTCGAGTATTTTGTAAGGTTACGTTCGCCATCATAGGAAACCTTAAACCTAAAAGACATGTCCAACTCACATTGGGTGTATGTCGGGTGTCTTCATCCCAACTCCTGCTTATAGATGCTCTAATATATATGCTCACAAGATTCGATCTTGATCCTAATACGATAATTATCAATGATAATCTCTCCAAAGGAAAACGATTTCACAGTTTATTACCAAAGGTCAATCATTCAAACATAAAACAACACTTATAGTATTTTGTATCGTTACTTTACCTCGTCCCTTCGATTGGGGTGGTACACAGTACTCTCATCAAGATTCGTTCGCAATGACTTCTGAGCAAATCTCTAGAAATTCGATGCGAAGCGAGGATCTTGATATAGATGATCGATACATGCACACTATGTTTACAAAACTCCTTTAAATACAAAAGAGTCAATTTCTTCATCAAGAATATGTCATTAACAGGAATGATATTAGCAGATTTGGTCAGTCTGTCGACGATGACCCAAATCGAATCAAATTCTGATGATGACCTTTGCAATAGTTAGAGGTTTACTAATGCATGAGGCGATGTCTGCCTTCATAAATTGCATCAGTACAACTTCTTCAGATAAAAATATATTAAATCATAAATGTCATGAATAAAATACTTATACTTACAAGATTCCAACATAACAAAATCTCAAAATCTCCATATTTAGACAACCACAAGTGGCCTTTAAAACATTCAACGCCATCGGCTTCTCAATTCTAATGGTTCACATTAGCCGCGAACCCCTTTTTATAAACATAGTTTATTTTTTTATATTGTTCGGCAATATATTTTGCACAGTCATTATTAAGAAATACATCCTAATTGATTCTTTATCCTTCCTATATAATGTGTCAGTAATTACGTTCACTTTCCTAGATGGAATAAATATCATGACCGTATTTATTCGAAAATTCTTTCTTCACATTTCCTAAGTCTTAGTTCTATCTCAACTATTGTTTTTATCCGTTTTGCTCAATCCGACGTTTTAAAGCGTCGATAATTATTACAAGTATTAAATAATCAATATTTATTTTTTATGAAATGTAAATGCAAAAAGTTTTTAAATTTTCTCTGTTTGTCCAATTATATATAAAAAATGTTCAAATTAAATTTGAATTTAATTAACACAATTTTTGTTGATTTATCGGAAATAACTAGTAAGATCCGTAAATGTTCGAAAGACCTTCGTTTATTCCTTGGTAAAAAATTTCTTAGTTGAAAAGCAAAAATTGTCGTTTCAAATTTTAAGTCATGGTTTAACGGTTTCCTCAATCCCTCTTAGGTTGTCTTGAGGTATACACAAACATTTACCCCTAAACAGGAGTTTAGATAAATGATTTGTGTATAAGGGAATAATCCCTTCAAAATCCTTTGTTAAAATATTTGTCAAAACATATTTGAACCTCCTTTTTGGTATAACCGTAAGCCTTAATGGCTCTAATTTTTGATGAGTCAATATATATACATCTTACCAGCATTAATCAAATGATCATTTTATGTAAAGGATCAAGCCCTAAATCACATGTTAATTATTTAAGGTATAGGTTTTCATTGTTCGGACAACTCTGGGCAGTCTATAAATAATTATTAACTCATTCTTATTCTTATAAACAAACAGATGGTTCTTAATGATCACAAGCATGAAATTATCAAATTACTGCCTACACACGTGATTCACCAAATTTATGAATGCTACATGTGTATTAGTCAATCCAAACGACATCACGTGAAACTCATAATGTTCATTATGAGTTCTGAATGTAGTGATTGGAATAGATAATCTTTTTCGCGGACGCGAAGTTGATGATAACCATGCCGTGGATCAAATTTTAAAACATACGCTAGAACCTCGTGAATTATCGAACAAATCTATCATCTTGGGTAGTGGATATAGATTTTTAATCGTCAATTTAGCTAGTTCACGGTAATCAATAAACATAAGGAATGATAACACCAAAGCTCTTCATGATGACAAGCTCGGTAGAATAAAATCTTTCTCTGACAACTCTCTTAGTTGTACGGTAATCCTTTTAATTCAGATGGTGCTGACGTACAGTGCACAAGCCATAAGTACAACACCAGGAATATAATCAATACCAAATTCATCCTGCCTTAAGGGCAAAAGTCTAGGTAATTCACCAGCAAATACCTCCTAAAGTTTCAGATAACAGAAACATGTTTTAATAAATTCATATTAGGTTCTTTCTAGATTATAATATCTATGACTAGTTCATAACCATTCACAGTATAATTTCAAGTCTATCTTATCTTTTAGGGGAATTCTACTTGAGTTCCCATTAAGTAAGACAATGCCGTCATGTCATAATCAATCAATCCATTCTATTGGCACTATCAACTTTCAAGTTTTATTGTCGTTGATAAGATGCGAACTTCTCAAAAGACTAATAATAATTCATAATCCTTCACAAATTCCAGGGTATCTGGAGACATAACGAACCTTAAAAGAGTAAGGTCAACACATAATCTACGGGAGAGAATTTCAAATCAGATACATACGAAAATATTTAATGAATATGAATATATCCCATGTTTTCATAATTTGAGTACGCATTCGAAAGCTCCTCCGATCGGTACCCAGGTCATTCTAATGAAATCTAATCAAAAGAAATGATAGGAACATCGATAAACATCCAGTCGGGTATCAACACTCGGTAATCAGATACTTTTCCTAAGAATCTCACCACGGGAGAATTGGACAAGAAGGAATATCAATTGTCAATTAAGACAATATCTATAGATGAGTAAATTTGACTCAGAAGAATAAATAGTACGGGCACATATGTAGGTATCCCTAACAATATGTCCCTATTTTGCACTTCTTGCATATCTCATAAATTTTTAATCTTTTCACAATCTTCAAAGAAAATTTAGTGTTTATTCATTAGTTTCATGGTGACTACTAATCAGCCTTGCATGGTGCATTCCAAATTGTATGTAGGCGCGCAACTATATACAATTTCAAGATTAACGATACAATACTTAGTTCGTCAAAATTTTATCATCATGTTTATAATAAAAACATTTTCATGCTTAATTCTTAAATAAGAATCAAAAATAAATTTACAAAGATTTTCTTTGTTATGAAAATAATTAAGTTTTCTAAGGTGTTTTATAAACAACTTCATTTCGAAAACGATCACATATAAATCTCACTTTGAATAATCCTTATAGTGATGAAAATTCAATTTTTCTCAAGGGATACTATTGTATCTTATAAAAACAATGAGTGATCTGCAAAAGAGTGATGAAAGCTTGTTCACCAAGAACTAACTACAATATGATAGGAAATGAGCTTAGTCAATTAATCATGAGGTTCATGACCTCGATGGCACTCAGGAATACAAAGAGAATAATCCACAACGTAACTCAATTCGAGATGAGTACTTGTTCAATGGTTGCATCACTAATGCGAACATTAGGAAGAAGCAAGAAAAGATAGATAGTATCGATACATGTAGAATTTAGCAATTAAAGGTAGTATTTTTGTTAATCACAAACAAGTCAAAATTGTACCGTAACACATTACATGTCACTATGTCATACAATTCCAAGAACTCATCCTACCAACTGATGTCTCAGTTAAGTTAGGGATTTTTAAAAGATACCACAATGAATACTAATCTATAAGAGTCATTAGGTGTTCCACATGTCCCAGAAGATCCATCGGTCTCAATTCAAAAGAAGATTTCTTCAATTTATTTCTTGGACACTGGGCATCCTAGTTAGTGGACAATGGCCTAGGAACAACCCTTAACACGAACCAACAATCATTTAAAACCTTATAATTCAATCACAGGACTTAACGACTTCCTCTTAACAATTTCATATTCCATACGGGTTGAATTTTACTTCCTTCAAGTTTCAATCAACTTATACTCAATGCGACATCCTACCTCATCTTCTAATACTTTTAACTTTATTCTTAGGCCTTTAAAGGGCAATAAAAGTTCGATATGATCAACACTTAATTTCTAATCCTCTAGCTCCTTACAACAATAGTTATCAAATGAGTCACTAGTATGAGATGACTCATATATTCAATAAGACTTCTCGGAAAGGTACTAGTGGAATGAGGCTTTTGGGTAATGGTTCCAATAACAGCCTCAAGTGCAACATTCACCCTTTCGATTTCAATTTAAGAATTGGGTGACAACGAATCAGATGACATCTTTCCAGGTGGTAATGTTTTGTCAAACTCCATTCTATAAGGAAAGATCGTCATGACATCGATATCAGATATAATCTCGCCAGTTCTTCTTCAGGATCACAATCAACTACTATCTACATTTCTACGAATATCAACCATTTGTTGGGATCATAAATATCCACAAGTTGGTTTAGATCTAGGATAGCTAGAATTCCTACGAAAATAGCTTCGATTAATTTACTAGGGGATTTAGGGTTCCTTGTGACAATCTACGTCGTATAAATACCTCGTATAAATATCAAAATAATCATCAAACAATCATGTAATAAAATTACATCATATATATAAATATATATATATATATATATATATATATATATATATATATATATATATACATATATATATATATATATATACATATATATATATATATATATATATATATATATATATATATATATATTTATATATATATATATATATATATATATATATATATATATATATATATATATATATATATATATATATATATATATATATATATATATATATATATATATATATAATCCAAGTTATATATATTAAAATAACACTTCTCAGTCTAGCCTTGTCGGTAACTCGGGAATTATTCGGCACTGTTATAGTCAAAAGATTTTTAGACATTTTGTGAAAAATGTTTATAGTTAAAAGATTTTGATATGTTTTATTCAAAACCTTGGTTTTAAAAATCTTTCGTTCTCTATAACGAGAGCTCTGGTACCAAACTGTAACACCCCCAAATTTACACAATTTAATACAGCGGAAGACTCGTTGTTGTTAAGGGATAGCACATTACTCACATCGTAGACAACGCTTAAAAAATCGCGTCGTTTAATAATAAAGTTTTTCCATTCATAAATATCAAAGTTACATAGGTCCCAATTCATAGTCATTTCATACAATTTTACAAAAGATTTGAATGGAAATTGGTATTTAAGTGCGGGCCATGAATTCTTGTTGTCTTCCCGAGAATTACCTTCAAGTACCTGAGATAAAACATGTTAAAAGAAAAGGTCAGCGATAACGCCGAATGTATTCATAGGGTTTTAATTAAATCCATCAATATAACATCGATATAAAATTATTACCGAAAATCGTTTTGTACAAATCTTTGTAATAGGCCATAAAATAGCCAAAGTCATTTTTTACAAATATTTATCAAAAATCATAATATAGGCTTTCGCCTTCAAAATCATTATGCGAACCATTGTCGTTAAGAACATCATACAATATGTTTTATAACGTTGTATAGATTAAATAAAAACCGTTATATGAATATGGTTATATAAAACCAAAACACGAACATAATATCAATAATAAGACCCCGTATTGCTAGTCAGGCAATATATCATAATTCGGTGCGTATAGCAGTATTTCACTAATTGGATTATTATAAGCCGCATGACATTGTTACTTTACTACAACAAACAACGGGTAGCTAACCCGACAATCATTTGCCCATCTAAATTAGCGTGTCGTCACAATAATCACGCTAGTGTAAATCTTCTCATACATAAATTCGCTTACCAATCAATGTGGCACGACGGGTATCAACCGTCAAGGCGCGAACTGGGGTGATCGTCCCCAAATAGTACTATTTATATGCATAAGCGTCTACCAAATCCCGGTAGTTCACAATTCATGCTAATGGGACTTTTAGTGACATAACCTAACTTTAATAATCCATTTCATTTCATCTATCGGGTCATTTAATCATTCATCAGGTCATACAATCATTCGGGTCCAAATAAATAAACAGACAATCGGGACAACTAGTGTCCTATTTTATAAAAAAACTAACATGTTATCTCCCTCGCGGGTTTATAAAATATTTCATAAAAACATTTAAAAGAGTGTGAGGCTATGAACTCACGTTGATTGGGAAAGGCGGTTATCGGCGATACGGATGTACGGTACGTGCTTCAATCACAGAAACCTAGACAAATAATACTCGTCTTAGACTCTTGTCCAACTACTTTATAAAAATAACAATTATGTATACACATGATGATTTTATATATATGATGATCAAGTGGGTTTATATATTCTCATTCACTCATTTTTGTGTTATGTGTTGACAACTTTTATACTAGTTTACTAGTTTTACCTATTTACATGTTTTAGGTCCAATAAGCCTATTATAAGTCCATTAACTTGTGTTAATCCATTTTATATTTTTATTATCAGTATTATACTTTATATGTTGGGCCCAAATGGGTTAAGTCCAATAAGTAATTTTTTATAAGTGTTTAAGTTATTTAGTTAAATTATTAGTCCAAATATGCTAACTTAACTCGTTAATGTCCGTATGTCATATAGTTCGGGTTTTATCGGTTTTTACTTGTATTAGGTACTTATATATCAGTATATGACTTTTAAAAACTTTACATTAGACGGGTTTGATCGTCTAAGTTTTAATTGGCGAAAAACGTTAATTTTACGGTAATAGCTGAAAAGACGTAAAAATCATGTTTATAGTTTTTATAACTTATAAATCTTATTAAATTACCATTTTTATAAAGTTTCCATTTATTTAACCTTATACATATTTATATAAATGAAATTTATAAGTTAATGGTTTTTAATTCATATTTTATACTATATTAGTTTGAGTACTTATATAATACTATTAAACATTAATTCTTCAAAATCTGATTTTTAGTTTCATCTTCACCATTTTTATCATATTTTGAGTTCTATAAGGAGATAGAAGCTCATTTTTGGATGTCATAAACTTCATATTATGTGAGAGAAATAAGTTAGTTATATCTACTGCTCATTACATGTTTAACTATCTTTAACGGTCTCTACAAAACAGACTATTCAGATTGGTACACTCATCTTGTTTTGATCATATCTCATTCATTTTGATGATTCCATTGCATGGCCAACTCTCACATGTGTATAACACCTAATACTTACTGTAAATTGATTCCACTATGCCATTTTATCAGTTGATCATTTGGTTACTTACTATTTTTATACAGCCATCTTATTAGGCAAGATTTAACCATTTTACATGTGGTTTTCCATCTTTTTACCCATGTTTATCAAATCCATCAACACCAAATCCCCACATAATATTTTTTATCATCATTCATCATCAAATACATATACATAAATAAAGAAAATACAAGATTACATAATCAAAATAACAAGAGGATAGGAAGAACAATCTCTATACTACCAAGGTTGTGTAGGTTATGATCAAGGCTTGGATTTTGATGGAAAAACTTGTGATATATCAATACCAACTTTGAATACCACCAATATTTGTAAACTTTTGTAGAAATAAGCCCTTGGACATCACAAAATCACCTCCTTGGATGTTAGAATCACCTCCAATCTTCAAGGCTTCAAAGGAGCATCATCATGTGTATGAATAACACATGATTTTATGGCTAAAATAGATCAAATAAGGGTTGTTGTTGGTGACTTTTGCACGAAAATGAGAGAGGGAGGAAGGGAGGATGAGTGGTTTTGCATGTGTAAATGAAGAAATGGTTTCTAGGAAATAGTTTTGTGGTTTGGTGTAGCTTACATATTAAGCTTAGCTAACAAGTGTAACTTGTTAGTTATAACTTGACACATCATGAGATGTGGTGGCATACTTTTGCCTTCACATGTTAGTGGGGTGGGGCAAAACTTGTTTTGTCTCATCCCACTAATTTACGGGTATTCCTCGATTCTAGTTTCCTCGATTTGCGTGCCCTCGGGTCGTTTTACGAAAAATGTTTTTATAAATTATGAATCAACGGCACAAAACGAATCTAATAAAAATTGTCTCATCAAAAACGGAGTTCAAAAACGTAAATACGTAATCCTAAGGTTTCCGGTTTAATCGTAAAGGACGTTAAATTATTCACGTAAGTCCTAATCTCTTCTTGTAAATTAGTGAGTTTACGAACCAACACAAATTTAAATCCCAAAATAATATTCACGGATAAATTTATTTTTTGGAAATGTCGGACTGTCACCAAAACGGTGTATGTAAACGTAAGCACGTAACGTAGAATCCTCCGGTTTAGATGTAGTCGATGCTACTTCAGGACGTAAATCCAGATTTCTTCCCAAAAACAAGTGAGTTCATAATATAACATTAAAATAATATTTTTAAATTATACTTGAGAATAAAATATCAACCATAAATTGACAGATTGTCACACCCTAATGCAATAATTTAGTTTTGTAAGGGTATAATATGACAAGTCTTCTATTCTCGAGGGACCATTTTTTCCAAATCTTCAAACATCAAGGACTTCAAAGGAAATTCATTATTTGGGTCAGGTTCTTTGTGCGGCTTCGTTTCCCGTGTTCGTTTTTGCTTGAATCTTGTGATCTTTTGTTTATTTCACGGTATCCGTACCTAAAATACACAATGAACAAACACAAGCATATTTTGGGGTATTTTAATGATATTTTAAGCGTTTTATGCCCGATTTGGATGATGAGACTATGTATAATTGCAGTCTCATCACTCCCCCATACTAAACCATTGCCGTGTCCCCGTGCAATGCTAGAATTAAGTATCGTAGCAATTTCAAAATTCATTTTATGATGACATTTATTGAAGACATAAACTTTGATAAACTTCTACACGTGTTTTAGACATAATGTATTATTTTCATCACGATAAAGTGACTTTTAGGGTCAAAGAACAAGAACACGTGAATGCTTCGTTAGAAATAATTTCGTCGTCCTCGATTTTCACCCAATTCCATGTTAAGCGTGTAACGAGATCATTGTTATTATAAGTTAGCAACAAAATCATATCTCATGAGTGTTAATTACACACCTAAACTCTCTTATTCCTACTTGGTATCTCTTATATTTTATTTTGTCTTAATGATCACGAGGATACATGTTTGACTTATTTCGATAATTTATTAAGGTCGAAAATAAAGTAGCACGATTTAATCGATAGTTAGCCAAAGGACACGATCTTTTAAAATTGCTTCTCCTAATCTCCTTAAGTTCATATCTTGTCATAACTCGTTTCACGATTTGAGACCTTTCTCGGACCGATATTTGGCATGTGTTTCGAACTTCAAATATTGGAAGACGTTCTTGAAATAATGGTCTTCATATATGGAATTTCTACACTTGACGTTTTTGGACCAAGATTTCATCATTTTTCTTCAATCGTAATTTTGGATTGTGATATACAACGATCCGCCTCCTTTTAGGACTTGGTTATGTTTATCCTCATACCTTGTTAGGGTCTTTTTGGATAGACTTCTCCATGTTCTTTAGGGGAGTATATTGCTTCTCGTCGTGTGTCTCGATCCTTCGTATTGATTTTGGAATAATGATACTTCACATCATCTTGGATCTTTAGCAACAAAATGGAGCTCCTCATGCCTTGTTAGTTCCTTTTTGGAACTTTCCAATCTTCGCATCCCGCTTCAACAAGTTATGCCTTGGCTATGAACTCTATTCGAACACGAGCAACTTTTAAACGATCTTGGGCTAGAAGCTAAGTAACCTTTTAAATCGTACGACCTTACTTATTGCATTTATTTAAACAAAAGCGTGGGGAGAATAAGCTAATAATTACTACACATGAGATCGTGAAAGATTACATGACTTATAATTAACTCTATCATTTCTCGTCCTCATTTAAGAGACTTAGCCTAAAAAGTTAAGGAATCGAAGCTAACTGTTCAACACACACGGTCGAGTCGAAAATTACTCTTATTCTCACCATCGGAAAACCTACATTCGTGTCTTAAACACTTATGAAAAATACAAAAAGTTTTAAAATTTGGCCATTTTTAGCCTTATTTTGCAACAAAATGATAACAAAACGATGAAATTTGGATTGCGTGGTGACGTAAGCAAGGTGAAGTATCTACTCACACCCCCCCCCCACCTTACTAAAACTAAACATTGTCCTCAATGTTTTGAGTCTAGAGGTGAAAACACCCCCATACTAGAGACATAGTCGAATGCTTAATCTCGAGCATGGAAAGGGTAAAACGAATAACCTATAGCCGTTTATGAATTATGCTAATAAGATAAACGTTAGAACCTAAAAGGATATCATCGGATATCAGAATCTCCAAAGGCAACGATCGAAGCTAGAGTGATCCGTAAAACGAACACGAGAGGCTTCAATGATGACGATGCACCTAATGAATCACAATCACAAACAGCCACAGAACAAAGGTTGGAAGAGCACAAGTCCCCTCGTTACACTATTTACAAAACGATATTATTTACAAGGATAAGCATGAGAATCCCCCACGAGGCACCTTGTTTTTGATAACCGAGTCAAAAGCTTGACTCGAATCCCCATAAATATGATCATTTAGGGATAATAATGGTATGGTCATTTTTGGTGGGGCTTACATGATAAACAATGCCCAAAAGTACATGGAGTACTTTAAAAACCCGATAAACGTATACCGGGGTCAAAGATAGCGTCCTCGTTTTCAGATGAAAGACGAAACAACGCCACTTCAACCCATAGTGGAACCCCAAAGGGGTCTAAGAAAAGAGATGAGAAATAGAAAGGTGGGGAAATGGGTAAGTCAACATAATGAGATACTATAGGTAGACTCACACCAAGCAAATGAAGATAATTTCCGTTTATTGCATCGGTGGAAGACGAGATTTCCCTTTACAAGCAATTCCCGGATCGTAAATCTTGTCCTTGGTGGAAAAACAGGAGGGAACATTAGGGGCTTCCCCCACACTAGAACCACGCCAACCGTCGTCAAAAGGAGTAGGCGTGGTGGTAGCACTCATAAAACGCGGTGATGACGGAGTTAAACTTGTAGAAATTTCATTTAATTTAATTTGAAAATCCTTTCCTTTTTCATCTTTTTTAAACTCTTTATGAAAACCCGATTTGGTAATGTCGAAAATATTTGACGTGTCAAATTCAAAATTAGTCGCGCTAAAAATCCTCACATTTAAGTCATTGGTGGGAGGGGTGGTGGATTATATAAGTTCTCAAAACATCTATCAATAAATAACACCGCCCCCTCGGGGTCAACATACTCGTCATCCTCATGAACGTCGATCTCATCGATTTCTTCATCAAAGATAGGCTTGTCAAACCAAGGTTTGTCATTCCCCTCCTTGAGTATTTTAGAAACTCTCTCGAAAAGATCACGATCAAGCACGAAACCATCATTCATTTGTGGGGATTGTTGATAAGTTAAATCCTCACGAATGTGGTAAACGTAATTCTCATTTGAGGAGTGTTGATTAGGTAAGTCCTCGAGAATTAGATTTTTAGTGGTAACATGAGTTGGTTAGTCATCTAAAATAAGACATTCCAACTCATTTAGTTCATCCTCTCTTTTGGAAAGATCGACCTCACTTGTAGGTGGAAGTGGAGGCAAAAGAGCTAGCCCTCGTTCAATGATTTCCTCAATCTCGGGTTAAAACTCGTAATCATTGTACTTCACATGAGAATAGGTATATTTAGGAGAATCCTCAGAAATGGCATGTGGATTTCGAAGTACATGATCAATCTCGGCAAAATCGCCATCGTCGTCGAAGAAAGAGTCGATGTGAGCACTCACAACCATGGTCTTACAAGTCGAATGACTATGCTTAGGTGACTTTTCAAAAACGAGAGGATCGATGTCGATAAAACTTTGGCCTCAACGGGTGTTGGGCTAGGAAAAGGAGGCACTTCGATGGAGTTAGAAGTTGAAGCCTCAAAGACGTGGTCCTTCGAAGGTGGTGAAGACGAGTCCATTTTGGTCATTGTCGTGATGGCACTAACGTCGCCCTTCGGAATTAGTCGTTCACTTGTTTCATTGAATACATCCCAAAGTGATTTTTCATTCATAAAATTACACACACCCTTTTGAATTATGTACACGTATTCTTTATCGTTAAAATCATCATCTTTAAAACCGTGTTTCTTAATTCTTTCAAAACATGCATTAAGCATCATAGTTTCCGCTAAAGTAACATTTTGAAATCATTAGAATTTGAAACATTAGGTTTCTGAAACCTCAGTTTTTTCATTATCATAAGACACTTGGGATTTACTCGTGAAAAAGTCCATTTTATCCTCCCCATATCTCATAGTAAGTCTCCCCTCGTGAACGTCGATTACGGTTCGAGCCATTGATAAAAATGGTCAGCCTAAAATAATGGGACATTTAGGGTCACACTCGTAATCGGATATGACGAAATCCATGGGAAAAACAAACTTTCCAACTTTGACATAGACATCCTCGGCTATTCCAATTGGTATAAGTGGTGTACAATTTGCAAGCTCGATTGTGATGTTTGTGGGGGTAAGTGAAGGCAATCTAATCAATTTCCAAAGAGAATGAGGCATGAGATTGATGCTAGCACCTAAATCGGCAAGTGCTAAACATCCCTCAATCTCGGAAAAATCACAAGGTAATAGAAATTGGGCCGGATCCTCTTCCTTTCTCGGCATATGCCGTTTAGGTTTCTTAAGAAGGATCGATGCACAAGTTTCTTCAAGGGTTACATTGGTTTGGTCGATAAAACTCTCTTTTTGAACCGTGGATAGAATTTGAGGTACACGAGGGTGTGCACTCTTTTCCTTGGTCGCCACGTAAACCCCATCGACTTTATTATAATAAGACGTTTTAGAAGTCGAGGGTTGAGAAGAAGGAACAACACGAAATTCATCAAGGGTAGGGGTAATCACACGACTTTATCCACGAGACGAGGCGGCTTTACATTGTTCCTTCGGATTTGCAACAATGTCACTAGGTAACGAACTCGATGAAGCACCCGAGGCTTTGTTCATAATAGCCGAAAACATCTTTTAAATGTCGATTTGTCCTTGCTAAATCTTCGTGTTTTGCAGTTTTAAAGTATTAGAAAAATCGTTTTTCAATGTACCAATTTCTCCTTCTAATCGTCTCATATTAGCCTCATTCGTTTTCATGTAATTTTGAAAATCGTTTGACGAACTATTTTGATTTGAATTAAAGTTCCCTTGGTTTTGATTACTTCTTTGAAAATTGTTTTGATTCCCACATGAAAAATTGTTTCCTTGATTGTTGTTGTTATCTCGGTTTTGCCAATTCAAATTACGACCTTGATTATAACCTCCTTGATTATAACCTCCTTGATTTTGATTCGAAAAATTTCCTTGTTGATTATTTCCTTGAAAATTGTTTCGGTTTTGATTAAAATTGTTTCTTTGGTTATAATTTACTTGTTGTGATGGACCGGCGTTATTTTGATTTTGATTAGAAAATTTGTTGTTTAACGTACTCACATTTGACGTTTGGCCATTCGTAGCCGTAAAATCGAAATAAGTATGAGGTCCACCACAAAATGTACACGATGTCTCAACCGCTTTCACCGTAGCGGGAACGTCTTTCTTTTGCATCTCAATGCGAAAAGACGTGAACACATTCGTCAACTTGTCGAATTTCGCATCAACCCTCTCAATGTCGCGATTAGAATTACTAACATTGGCAACACTCGGTGCGTTACGGAGTTGGTAAACCTTGGATCGATTCTCGATAATCATTAATGCATCTTTCAGAGTGTTACACAAAGTGTTGCCACCGGCGGCGGAATTCAATGAATCTTGTTCTTGAAAACCAAGACGGTTGTAAAACGTATCGATTTGGTGCAACTCGGAAAATCCATGGTGAGGAAATTGCCTAAGCAATTCCTTAAAACGATCCCACACGTCTCTAAAAGATTCATTCGGTTTTTGCTCAGATCTCGTAATTTCATTTTGAAAAACGTCGTCTTAGACGGTGGGAAAAAATGATTAACGAACTTGGAGACGAGATCCTTCCACGTAATTATCGAATTAGGTGGCTCTTTCTCGTACCAATCCTTGGCGGCACCATCGAGCGAGTATGGAAATAGCATAAGCTTGACGACATCGGTGTCGACGTTCTTAAACTTGCTTGTGGCCAAAAGACGATCAAAATTCCGAATATGATCGTGAGGATTATCGGCTTCAAGACCTCGAAACTTCGTAGCTTGGATTAACGAAAGCATTCCACTCTTAATCTCAAAATTCTCCGATTCGATAGCGGGAATTACGATCGTGTCTCCATAACCCTCGGTGGGCGCTTGGAGAAATTCCATCATCGAACGATTGTCGGGCATCTCATCTATGGTTTCTTCAACAACGATATTAGGAACGTCGGTTTCTAAATCTCGTCTACGTCGTCGAATCCTTCATACGAAGCGTCGCTAGAATTAGAATAATCCTTCGATCGAGTGTGCATGCACTAAACGTAGAATGAGGGTAGCAAAAAAGATTCTTTTTGCGGCTTTTCGATGTTTCAATTTTTTTGGTTTTTGATTGTTTTTATTTTTTTGGATTTTGTGTACTACGTAGACTCAAATCTACAAATCTCCCCTCGAATCGATTTCTCGATTAAAGGAGCCTCAAAGAATGAAAACGATCACGTGGAGTGAACGCCTTCGATGACTTTAGAACGTTGGTGGAACACCAAAACGTTCAAGAGGGTTTAATCTTGAAAACAAGCAAATATATGTGATATGTAGATAATACTTGGGCGGCAAACCCTCGATTAGCCTTCTTTCTCAGAACACGCACAAGCAAGCGGAGGAAACGAGGCGGCGCTAAGCACTCCTTTAGGTCGTGAAATACAACCGCCTTATACCCACCTTATATTTTGTGTTAATTGAAACTAAGCCACACGAATGTATTTATCTATTTTGCCTTTAAACTTTTGCTTTAGATTCGAATACAATGATCGAGTGATGAAATCCCGAATCAAGGCTGTGTTTTCACGCTTTTGGATATATTGTAAATTTATCGTATTACGTAGTACAATATAGTAATATATTCACAAGAAAAACGAAAACGATAATGGGATATCTACAATATAGTAAAATGATTGGTTTGTGTTTAATTAGGAAAATTAAACACGATTTATTTGGAAATTATAATATCTTTACTACATTATAAAGGGTGTATCCCTTTGGTTGAAAGTTGATGACTAGAATGATTGAAAAAAATATGGGTCCTACTAAAATAAATTAACATAACACATACACAAGACACACATCAATTCACTCAAATTCTCTCTCTCTAAAAAACAAAATACCCTAAACTCTCCACTCAGTTCACTCAAATTCTCTCTCTAAAAAACAAACTAAACCAACATCCAAACCAAGAACAAACTTTAAACAAAATGCTATCCTACAAAAAAAATACCCAAAAATTTAACTAAATAAAATCACTCCGCATTCTCTCTCTGTCACATAAAAAAACACACATATATATCACCACACAAAATCACATCTCAACATCACAAAGACACCACCGTGCCTCACCTTACTTCGACTCTAACCACCACTAAAACAACTACTTACATGATTTGAGGTGTTTTTGTAAGTTTTATAATAGAATTAATGTTTTTTTAATTGTGTTCTGAAGGGTTTCTTTTATAGATGTAAAGATTTTATTTATTGATCTACATTTTTATAAACTTTATATTTTTTTTAACAGCTAACTCCGGAAACAGCCACTGAGTTGCCAGAAAAAAAGGTCACTGTCGCATATTGGTCGAATAATCCGGTGTATATGAACTGGTTTGTTTATATATTATTTCAAGATCTATGTATTTTTTAAGTTTTGATGTTTTATTATAGATCAATATCTTTTGTTTCATTTTAACCTTTTTTAGATCCGTCGCTGGAATAGTCATTTCCGCCACCAGATTACTACTACTGGAAATACGTTTTTGTTTTGTACCCACGATGAAAATGGTTGGTACGTTTGTTGATCTACATATTTTCATATATTTATGCTTAATTGATATATATTTCTTTTAGATCTATGGTTTTTATTCCTTTTTACTTAATTTTTTCGCAGGCATGTCGTCACCCTTGACAGATTCTGTTGCTGAGATTTGTATCCTTTCTTTACTTCTGATAAATTGTATTTTTAAGTTATTTTTTATTAAAACTAATTTTTAATTTATTTCTTTAAAAGGTCTATCGAAATTTTAGTATTAAAAAAGGTAAAAAAAAATGACTACCCTCAAGAGATAAAAAGATAAGTGTGAACTTAAATATTATTTATGTAAATGGCGTTTATTGTGTAAATTATTACGTAATTAAACCATATAGTAGTAATAATAACTTATGAACTAATCCGTATAATCCTGGTTTTTAAATTTTTAGGAAAGTTCGAATACACTTTGAAAAGTTATTAGAAATTCAAAGATTAATTTATTTTAATGTTCAGTGTCAATGAAAATTTAGTACATTAAAAAAACTTTTATGGTTTTTAAACTTTTAACTTTGAATTTAGTGTTTTTGAAACTTTAAAATGGTTTGGATTTTTGTCATTTCAATAAGATCTGAAAATATTTATATTACTACTTGATATTATCAATATCTCAAACTTTTTTTTAAATTTTTTTTTTTATATATTGATCATCTATTTTAAAATTTGTGGCTAAGATTAAAAGCTAAAAAAATTGCCTCCGACGGTGCTAAAGCTATTTTTGACTTGTGAGTTGTCAGTATCACGAGGATGGATGAAATTATGAAGATTTTGACTGCTTTTGACAACATCTCTATTCGAGGAAAAATAGTATGTACCGACATGAATTGATCACTTATAAAATTCATGTAAACAACTTTTTGTCACTCCATACTTGACTTTTTATAATATTAACTTGAATTTTGAAATTTGAAGGAGAGGCATATATAGTGACACAAGAAAAGTGATTGAACACGTAAATTTTATTTTATTCGAAGAGTAAAATTTGTACACCTAAATCGGAGACTCGCTAATCAAGTTTACATATGTAATTAAATTGACTGGACAAAAACATTGGTTATTCGGTGTTTTTTCTTTCTTTTTCGAAAACGATGAATTGAGTTTGTGGATCTTTAATAAGTTTACAAAATGACAAAAAAGTAGAACTTTATAAAATAACATTGTGTCCATTTGGATACAAAAATGAGCACTAATGACAAAGTAACAGTTTGTGGATCTTAGGGTGCGTTTGGTTGTTGGGTTATAGGGTGGAGATGTAACTTTAACTTTATAGTTTAATGTTTGGTTATTTTTAAAAAGCAAATATATGGGGTTATAGCCCAATCGTAGTAACTGTTACCAATCTTGACAAAAGGGTGGGTTTACCCACTTTAAGTGGGTCCTAGTGCATATATCCCTCTATTCTATTTATAAATAAAAATATCATAACATAAAATATCTTTATTTTAATCTTTTATAAATAATTTAAAATAATTATTTTATTTAAATATAATATATTCTCTCACCTAATAAAAACCTAATCCTAAAGTTAAATCTACAAAAGTAACTCCTAAACCTAAACCCTCCTATAAACCAAATGGACCCTTAAGTTTCACTCGCAAAATACTTAATATACCTCTCGAATTTCAACATATTAGAATTTAATATACTATATATCAACTAAATACAAATTAGTTAAAACTCATCTATCGCAAGTTCGTAACTTAGAATAATAGTAGTGTATTCGTCACAAAAGAAGTGTTGATATTGAGTTAAGGATAACAATGGCAAAGAGAAAAAGTAGTCAAAAGGCTGCCAACCTCAATAGTATCCCTGCAACTTACCACATGTGTGACAGTATGACACTATTAATCTTGAAATATTTCCACAGTCAAAAATAAAGTATTTGGTTAAAAAAATAAAATAAAATAAAGTATTGTATAAGCATATGTATACAAACAAATATACAATGGTTAAGCTTCGTAGAACTTTGTGATTGTATCATTAAGTTATACTCTTTTTGTCATAAATAAATTTTTAATATTAACTTTTGAAGTCTATCGTTTTTATAGTTAACTTTAAATTATTTTACTTGTATTATATAATAATTGGTTTAAGTTATATGAAGAGATTGAGTTTTAAATGTTATTTTATTGTTTTAGTTTTTAACTAAGTATTTTAAAAACACAAAGAAAATAATTTGAAATTAAAGTTGAAAAAAAAACAACTTCAAAAATAAAAAAATGAACATATATTTTATGTGTTAAAAGCTTTTGCTTAAAAGTATATATTATACTCCGTACTTTTCAAGCTTTATAATTTTTTCATAGATGTAATTGATTATAAAATAATTAAAGATTAACAATATTTTCATAACATCTAAGTATCTAAGCTACATGAGTATACTTAAAAATAAATAATAGCATAAATAATAGTATAATCTACTTTCGTTAGCTACATGAGTATACTTAACAAACAGTTTACTTCTGTTTTGCTTATGAACAAAACTGTATTATAAGTATTAGTCAAATAACAAACAGTTTATTTCGCTTGAAAAAATTAAAAATTATGTCCAAGTTTGTTATCATTGCAGGTCCAACGACGTCTAACACAAGTATTTACAAATAATCGAGTTTTAGAACGGAAGACTTGAAAATTTCAAGTGTGTACATAGTAGATGAGTTCAAATGTGATTAACATAATGTATATGCATGATTTATTCATATTAACAATTGCGTAGTTTTTTTTAAATTTTGGATTGTCGCTTCTTACAATCTTTTGCGAATTGGTGGATAGTCTTTTTTGTAAAAACTGAACGTGTGTGCATGGTGTCTAAATAAAAAACTGGTTTATAATTGAATGAGTGTATGATATGCATTTTATTTTCACTTTCTATTCTTATTGTTAGACGACACACTTACCATAACATAAGACATCGTTAATTATATGTCTCTAGGCAATTCCGCCGCTATGCGCGGGTACTCGTCTAGTAGTAGAGAAAAATAACAAAAATGAGTATGTACGATATTTACGCTTTCCAAAAATTGTAAAGCAAAAACGCACTACTCACACAAACACTATAATAATAATGGCTAAACACACCTCCCCGGCAGCGGCGCCAAAAATTGATGTAGGTAAATCGTACACGTTTTAGGAAAAACGCGTATGAGCGGCAAGTATTAAAGTCGACGATTTAGGAAAACCGACAAGTCAAATAAATGCGGGTTCGTTCTCGAAGGAGGTGTATGTGTTGAGTTGCCAATTATATAAAACCAAGAGTTTAGATTAGTGGTGTTTTTGGTTTAGAAGAGAGAAAACTAAAGACGAGCTACGACTACGTTAAACTACGACGAATTGACGTAAAACGCGAACGTAACTACGTAAAATGTGACAAAATTAAAAATTAAAGCTAAAAATTAATTAAAAATTAAAACTAAGTTTAAAATAATATAAATAAGAATAAAAATCCAATAAATAAATTTTAAAACCTTTTATTAATTAAATATTCAATTTTAAATGCTAATTAAAGCTCTAAAATTAAATATAATTAAGAAAAAACCAAAAATATTATTTCATTAAACTAATAACTCACTTATATTATTTAAAGACTAGAAAGTATTTTTCCTAAATTTAAAAGACTATTTTTCTATTTTTAAAATGCTAAAAACAATTTTTAAACTAAAATAATAATTAAAAATTATAAAATAATGCTAAAAATAAACTTAATGTCTGAAAAATCCTAATTTGTATTACTAAAAAGTAGAAAAATTGAAAAAGTTGAAACAATAATTTTTACACTAAAAGACAAAACAGTTTTATTTAAAAACTATTTAAACTAAGATTAAATCTAAAAAATAGATAAAAAGATGAACCATAAAACTTTTTTAATCTAAAAATCTAAAACTTTTTTTATGAATCTAACAAAATTTTTAAAACCGAAAAATGTAGACTTTTTGCACTAAAAGACAAAAACAGAAATAATAAAAACTAATTAAAATGGAATTAATTCTAAAAAATAGTAAATGAATAGTAATTGAAAAATATATTTAATGAAAAATCATAAAATAATTCAACAAAGCAGGGAAAAATAAAATTAACTAAAAATACTTCAAATATCTCACTAAAGACAAAAGAAAGGAAAAACTAAAAGTGACACTTGGCTGGGCTTTCTCTTTTAGCCTAGCAGTGGGAAGTATAACACTAGCAGGGGGAACTTTGTTCCCAATCATTTAAAAAAAACGTATATGTGGACATTTGAGCTTGTAACTTTTGTGTTTGTTGGTTTTTCTTGGATCCAAATACAGTTTCTGATTAAGCTATTGGTCTGGGTGAACAGTAAGCTGGTATGTTGTGCACAAAAGTGGATTTCAATGGCTCAAATCTTGTTCAAAAAGTCACCAAACCACAAATAAGCTACTCACAGCCCTAGACTAACAAATAACATAACAACTAACAAGATTTGAAACAATAAATTACTAAAACAGGGCAGATTAAGGCCTACTAATTTTATAGCTACTTTCTACCAAATTTTAACATACAAATTTCTACTTCTACTATCAAACATGGAACATAACCCTAAAATAACTTAACACTAACTGAATAGAGTGTGTTTAACAGGTTTTTAGCCCAAATATATCTCACTTACTGGTTAAAATACCTACTCCCAAACACACCTTAATTGATGAAAAACAATATTTTTCAAACACTTTGCCAACAAAGACCTTCAAAATTGATTAAAAGCTATCAAAACATAAATAATACACCTAAATAAACATGCATCAATGATCAATCAAACTCCTAAATAACTAACTCACAATAAGTCACATGTGCATCAATTTAACATCTTAAAGGAGAGTTCAAGCCCAATTTACCTAGAGTGACCCACATCCAGGCCCCTCAATGGCTGCATGACATCTCCATTCAGCTTAAAAACTGAGCTAGGGCTTATGGTGCTAGAGCTTATGTAGAGAAAGTGATGGTATGGATCTTACAAAGTCCAATACCCCATATGTCTTCAAAAAAAAACAATTTCCATGTAAACTGACTAAGAATAGCAAACAAGAATAAAAGAGCCATAAAAACTATGCACACGCTTGTTTGTCAGGCAAGCTTGTGTATAAGCTTTTGGGACAGTTAAAAATCAAGAAAAAAAGAGTTTATAAAACCATTTCAAACTGATTTTTTTGAACCAAATATTTTGTAAACAATAAACAAGTATTTTAAAACTAAGACACTAATCTGAAAATTAGGGAATACAAATCCACTTTCACTTCCTTGTATTCCTGAATTTAGAATTCGTATCCATAAAGAAAACTTTTGCCAAAAGAAATTCTCACATGAACTAAAAACCTGTGATAAATTTTAACACTAAGATTGCAAGTAAAAGTGAAGGTTTAACTAACAAATATAGTAAAAATGAAACTCATTTTATTGAATAAAACTCAAAATTTTCATTGTCATTAATCATTAAATATTTTACAATAAAACTGGAACAAAAGGGTAAACCACAAGTTGGTGCTCCTTTTATACTAGTGCTAAGAGGATTATAGAATAATAAACGTCCTAAACCCTAATCAAGATATTTCCTTTTCTGCCCTTGGTTGATTTTGAATTTCAAGTTGGTCAATGAAGTCCATGTGATGTTTCTGACTTGTGAATGTGATGGCCTACTGTATAGGATTGATCTAAGGCGTCAAAAAAGTCTTTCCCAGCAAGAATTCATCCTTGTTCGTTGATGTCACTGTGTACATTTGTCTCTTTGCAGCAGAGCATGTGAGGGGAGGGGACGATGGTGAGCTGGAGTGGGTTTTGAATGTGGGGTTTAGGTAAGGAGGGGTTTAATCTTGATTCTGGAAAGTTAAGGGAAAAATCCCTTTGTTTTGTGCTTATTAATAATTAGGGTTCGTGGGTTTAAGGGTGTTTAAGTAGGTAATGTTTAATCAGGTTTAGGAAAAAGATAGTGTTTACCTCCAAAAATGTTATTTAAACATAGTATTTAAAATCTTATTAAAAAAATAATGTGAGTGGGGTTTGACGTGGAGATGGGAGTGATGTGTAGATTGGGGATTGGTTGGGTGGGGTGATGTGTAGATTTGATTGGCTGGGAAGAGTTTAGTTGTCTAGGCAAATTAGGTCCCCCACTTCCCATTCTCTTGTCACTTGGGTTTAAACATGAAACAATCAACTTTTCTTTGTATTGAAAGTTTTATTTCTTTCATTTTGACTACCAAAAGTTTATCAAATACAATTCCAAGGGATTTTAATGTCATTCGTTCAATCTTCAAGGGTATATCTTGTATAATCTTGACATTTTAGGGACCCTTATGTAATTTTTGAGTTTTACCAGGGTTTAAAATGACAAGTCTTCAAAAGTAGAGGGACCAATCTTGCCAATCTTCAAAACTTCAAGGATATCATAGGAAAATCATTATTCGGGTCCGGTTCTTTGTGCGGCTTCGTTTCCCGTGTTCGTTTTTGCTTGATTCTTTTGATTTTTTGTTGATTTCACGATATCCGTACCTAAAATACACAATGAACAAACACAAACATATTTTGGGGTATTTTTATAATATTTTAAGCGTTTTAAGCCCGATTTGGACGGAACCACAAAAATTGATGTAGGTAAATCGTACACGTTTTAGGAAAAACGCGTATGAGCAGCAAGTATTAAACTCGACGATCTAGGAAAACCGACAAGTCGAATAAATGCGGGTTCGTTCTCGAAGGAGTTTTATGTGTTGAGTTGCCAATTATATAAAATCAAGAGTATGGATTAGTGACGTTTTTGGTTTAGAAGAGAGAAAATTAAAGATGAGCTACGACTACGATTAAACTACGACGAATTGACGTAAAACGTGAACGTAACTACGTAAAATGTGCCAAAATTAAAAATTGAAGCGCAAAATTAATTAAAAATGAAAACTAAGTTTAAAATAATATAAATAAGAATAAAAATCCAATAAATAAATTTTAAAACCTTTCATTAATTAAATATTCAATTTTAAATGCTAATTAAAGCCCTAAAATTAAATATAATTAAGAAAAAGCCCAAAATATTATTTTATTGAACTAATAACTCACTTATATTATTTAAAGACTAGAAAATAATTTTCCTAAATTTAAAAGACTATTTTTCTATTTTTAAAATGCTAAAAACAACTTTTAAACTAAAATAATGATTAAAAATAATAAAATAATGCTAAAATTAAACTTACTATTTGAAAAATCCTAATTTGTATTACTAAATAGTAGAAAATTTTAAAAAGTTGAAAACAATAATTTTTTACACTAAAAGACAAAACAGTTTTAATTAAAAACTATTTAAAATAAGATTAAATCTAAAAAATAGATAAAAAGATGAACAGTAAAACTTTTTTAATCTAAAAATCTAAAAATCTTTTTCAGAATCTAACAAAAATTTTAAAACTGAAAAATGTTAACTTTTTGCACTAAAAGACAAAAACAGAAATAATAAAACCTAATTAAAATGGAATTAATTCTAAAAAAATAGTAAATGAACAGTAATTGAAAAATAAATTTAATGAAAAATCATAAAATAATTCAACAAATCAGGGAAAAATAAAATTAACTAAAAATACTTAAAATATCTCACTAAAGACAAAAAAGGAAAAACTGAAAGTGACACTTGGCTGGGCTTTGTCTTTTAGCCCAGTAGTGGGAAGTATAACACTAGCAGGGGGAACTTTGTTCCCACTGCTTTACCAAAAAAACGTATATGTGGATATATGAGCTTGTAACTTTTGGGTTTGTTGGTTTTGCTTGGATCCAAAGGCATCCCCACAACCAGTTGGGTTGTGGGGAGTCCCATAAACAGTAAAAAACACAAGTTGCTCACAAAAATCTAACACAAAAAGCACAAATACAGTTTCTGATTAAGCAATTGGTCTGGGTGAACCGTAAGCTGGTCGGTTGTGCATAGAAGTGGATTTCAATGGCTCAAATCTTGTTCAAAAAGTCACCAAACCACAAATAAGCTACTCACAGCCCTATACTAACAGATAACGTAACAACTAACAAGATTTGAAACAATAAATTACTAAAAACATGGCAGATTAAGGCCTACTGATTTTATAGCTACTTTCTACCAAATTTTAACATACAAATTTCTACTTCTACTATCAAACATGGAACATAACCCTAAAATAACTTAACACTAACTGAATTAAGTGTGTTTAATAGGTTTTTAGCCCAAATATATGTCACTTACTAGTTAAAATACCTACTCCCAAACACTCCCTAATTGATGAAAAGCAATATTTTTCAAACACTTTGCCAACAAAGACCTTTAAAACTGATTAAAAGCTATAAAAACATAAATAATACACCTAAATGAACATGCATCAATGATCAATAAAACTCCTAAACAAATAACTCACAATAAGTCACATGTGCATCAATTTAACAGCTTAAAGGAGGGTTTAAGCCCAATTTACCTAGAGGGACCCACATCCAGGCCCCTCAATGGTTGCATGCCATCTCCTTTCATCTTAAAAACATAGCTAGGGCTTATGGTGCTAGAGCTTATGTATAGAAAGTGATGGTAGGGAACTTATAAAGTCCAATACCCCATATGTCTTCAAACAAAACTATTTCCATGTAAACCTACTAAGAAAAGCAAACAATTATAAAAGAGCCACAAAAGCTATGCACAAGCTTATTTGTCAGGTAAGCTTGTGTATAAGCTTTTGGGACAGTTAAAAATCAAGAAAAAAAAGAGTTTACAAAACCTTTTCAAACTGATTTTTTTGAACCAAATATTTTGTAAACAATAAACAAGGATTTTAACCAAACTAAGACACTAATCTGAAAATCAGGGAATACAAATCCACTTTCACTTCCTTGTATTCCTGAATTCAGAATTCATATCCATAAAGAAAACTGTGACACCCTAGAATCGAGGTCATTAACGATACCCTAAATTACGCTAATTTTTGAAATTTTTGATAAATTTTAATTTCTATAATTATAAGTATTTTGGTTAAGACCGATGTTCGAGGTTATAATTTTTACGTTTGACGTTTTGAGAAGGACGATGACGATTACGATCCCGAGGGATGCCCAATTTTATATAATTTTTGACGATTTATCGATAATGTAATTTTTCGAGAATTTTATTTACGGTACGTGTTAAGTTGAGTCGTGTGAGTTTTATAGCCTTCCAAGTACATTTAAAGTATCCCAAAAATATTTTGGAGCATTCGGGAAGATTTCCGACTCCCGTAAAATTTTCAAAATTGACAAATGAGTCAAACCCGCAAAGTTTTGAGGTCGTTTTCTATTTAAGGACAAAAGAAGCCCAAAATTGCACTTAGGTCCCTCCTAACTATCAAAAAGGGCCTAAATGACAAAACACACAAACACATACAACATTTCACAAGAAAAATCAAACATCACTCCCTCTTGTCTCTCTCAAACTCACGGCACACCCAACCCACACAAAAATCCACCAAAAATCTTTTCTACTTGATTTTTCAAAAATCTAAGGTTAGACCACGCTTAGTTTGTTCATTACCCACCTATTCATGTAATCAAATCCAACATGCATTGATAAAAATTTTTCAAGATTTTTCATATGATCCAAATTCGTTTTTGTGGCTATTTGAGCTAATGCATGTAAATTTTAAGTGTTATGGAAGTATAAACACCATGAAAACCCACCAAAATTAATTTGGTTGTGGTGATTTGGTCACCCAAACCCCACGGCAAAGGGGTTGTTTGGGGAGCCATGGTGGTTGATGAATTTGCATGTCATATTTGTGTTCGGTTTGTTGTTCTAGAAAGATTCATATAGGTTTTATTACTTGCATGTGTATTTTTCTTTGATTTTGATATTGAGATTGGTTGATCAATAGGGGTAGGATGGAAGTTTGATGTTAGGATATGTTTGGGAAGGCTTAGGATGATGTTTAGTGTTGGTTAGAAGTCTTGGAATCGAGTCTAAGCATGTTTTTGGTATAGTCATTTTTAGGCAGAAACATTTGGTCTATTTTGGAAAAATGATTTTTGTTCCAAGTCTTGAAAACTAAATATAGTGATAGAGGGTTTTTCTAGCTTTAATTTGGTATAAGGTAGAGCCCGTGACTCAAAACGAGCTAAAAGTTATGACATTTTAAAGATCGGGTACCGGGAGACGAGGACTTTCACAATCCGGATTTGTGTAAAGTTTTAGTCAAATCCCGAGGGTCACAAGTATAATTTGGTGAATGATCAAGGGTCAAAACTTGGTCCCTAACCTGTACATATGGGTCTATATGTTGACTTATGAGTCAAGGAAGTCAAAGGTATTTTTCATATAGGTCAAAGTGGTCAAAATTGGTCGAAGCGCAATTTCAGCCCGTAAAATGTAGTCGTGGAAATGAGTTGCGTGACGGGTCGTAAAAGTGAAAACTTTTGTTGGGCTTAAAAACATGTTATCTACAGGTCATATAGGATTTTTGGAAATTTTATCAAATTTTATAAGCATGGTTTAATAAGGTAAAACAGCCCGTACTTTAGTCAAGTACCGGCGAGAACGTGTAAAAATGGACAACGTAGGTTATAAGAATGGATGGTATAAAATGAATGATACTTGTTGTTTTTGTTTTTGGCGTGAGTTATATTTGTCTTAAGTGACTTGTATATATGTATTTTATACAGTACCGTAAGTATTTAAATGAGATTACTCATTACGCGTTATTTGTGATAGGTGTTGATTTACCCGGGCATCCGTAACATCGTCAGTGAACACTCCTCGAACTACCGACTACTTAATATCTAAGGTGTGAATTTATAGCCTCGCTTATATTATTTCAAATTGTTTTACCCGCGAGGGAAATGCATGCTAGTTTTTAAAAGGAACGTATATCATGAATGATTGTTAGACCCGAAAGTTGCCTTAGAAATTGTGTTGAGTACCAAAGTTGCAAAAGTCCCTAAATTCATGAACTATTAACTATTGTCTTGCCCTTGCGAAGGGGGAAATAGCCGCTTATGCAATTTGTAGTACTACGGGGTTAACGACCCAATGCTAGCCGAGAAGCTGTACTTATAGTAAGTTCTGCGGTAGATTATTTTGTATGAGAAATAAGGTATAATTGCAACTGATGCCTTTAGAGGGGCACTGGTTTCATCTGAATCATGCCGGTATATTTACGCGGGTGATTGAGTTAACGGATTAGTGTCATGAGCTTAAACACAATTGTCAGTATCCTGATTATAGTTTGTTTGATCGACAAGACTATAAATGATCACGAATGGTTTTTATTATATATACGTTCAAATGGATTGAAAAACCTATAAATTCCACTCAACGTTTTCGTTGACCAAATTTTTGGCATGTATTTCAGGTAACCGCTGAGCAGTAGGATGGAGCATGCATGGGATGGATGTTGTGTGATCGGCTTGGTGTCCGCTTGTTTTTCCCTCCTTTTCTACTTAAACAATTTTTATGTTTAATGTCATGTGGTTGTAAAACTGAAGTTTTTGGGGTTGAGATTCATGGGGACCGAAACGCTAAACTCTGTGCACTATTTGGGGTTGGAAAAACTGTGGACATGTATTATCTAACAATTTTAAATGTTGAAATTTTAAGTCGACGTCTTTTTAGCGTCGTTTGATATCTCTTGTGTGCAATGAATACTGTGTAGCACCCATTGTTGTAGTTCCGCTGCGCATAACAATTGTGGGGGTGTTACAGATTGGTATCAGAGCCACGAGTTATAGAGAACTAGGTCGTTTTTGAAAATCCTAAACTATAACTTTTGGTGTCGTAAGAAAAAGGGTCCAAGCACACACAACTATCCTGCATGGCTCCGGTAAGATTTATTGTTGTATTTATGGCATTTGACGTATACTTTTGAGTAAAGTATATATGTGGGTAATTATTATATAAGTATGGAATTACTATATGTAGACGTTAAATTTTACGTGAAATATCCGACATCGTAATTTTCATATTTATCATGCATGAGCATCATATTATTACATTTCGGGCATATGTACCACCTTTGCATTGCATTTGCATGCATATATTTATAATTATTGTATAATTACTTATGTACCCTCCGAAATTCGCTGTTATTGCAGGAATGGCCGAGGTACCGCCCAACGATAACGGGAACGATTACGTCGTAGGTCACGAAGGGGGACCGTTTCCTCCGAACCCGCCGGACAATAATAATGGATGGATCGCTCCAGAAGACGAAATAGGGCCGGAAAACGACAATGACGAAAGTGAGGTGGATAATTTCAGCATGAGTAGTGACGACAATGAGGATTCCGAAGAAGAGCCCGAGGAGCTATTGGATGATGGCTTTCCCGAGGATGCCGTAGGCCAGACCGAACCCGATTTGTTTCAAACCCCGAGTTCGCCGAAGGGTTATGAGGTACCACCGACCGGTCGTTATGAGCAGCAACCTTTTGATCGCCCGATGGACAATAGTAATGGGAGCAGTGGAGAGTCATCCAAGTCGCCATCTATTCACGAGAATATTACAAGGGTCTATTTTCCGAGACCGAGTCACTACTGGGATCCCGCAGGTCGTTTGGGGAGGATGGAAAGGTTAATGTATGAACGGTTTGTAGTTGAGACTAGAGTGATTAAGAAGTTTGATAAGACTGAGAGGGAACATCAAAGACTGTTGGAAAGGACTTCAAGAATTGCGTATGATGGGATGATGAACACAAGTGCCATCAACAGTTTGAAATCAATGGTTGCGAATTTAAGTGCTAGTCTTGATCGTGTGAGGGAAGATCAGATGAGGTTGTCGAGGATGCAGAGTTGGGAGCATCGTGTGAGGGATTCATTGCCCCCGGATTGGAGATTCGTGGACGATGTGGAGATGGAGGCGAATGACTTCATGGTTCAGCCGCCTACTGGAGGTGCTTGTATTTCGGTGGGAAATCAAGTAGCGATTGAGCATGGATCCACATCAGGGACGAGAAAGGAAACAGAATGTGGGCCAGATGAGAAAGGAAAGGGAAAAGTGGATGATGTGGACGAGGACGCGAGTGATGAGGAAACCGAGGACGACGACGAGCCGCCATCCAAGAGGCAGTGTGGATCACCACATGCCTAGTTACTTGTTTTGTATTTTTCTTTGATCATTGTAATAGAACTATTTTAGACCTTTGTATGATGGTATTATGACGAGAAACTCAAGTACTTGATGTTTTGTGGTGAATGATTGTAGTGGCATTACTTGTCACGATTTTGGTTAACTATCAATACAATCTATGTTACCTTTCATGATCTGTGATATGTCTTAAATTTGATCTTTTGTGGTGTGAATTGATGAATATTAGTAACTCCGTAGTGATGTGTCGTTGTATGTATTTTATGTCTGGGAAACTTGATATGAATACTTACATTGTTTTTCTATTTTTCTTGTCTTGCAGAAAGAGATATTCGATAAAACAATGCCTCCAAAGTTGACTGCCGATCGTGTTAACAACATGATTCAGGAAGCGATAGCTAATGCGTTGGAAGCAGACCGAGCTGGGAGAAATCAGGATCCAGGAAGGAACGCGGGGAGACAACCAGCCCCGAGAGTGTGTACCTATTCAAGCTTTATGAAGTGCGGTCCTACGCAGTTCCGTGGATCAGGTGGAGCCCTAGAACTTAGGCGATGGTTGGAAAAAGTTGAGAGTACGTTTGAAATCAGTGGTTGTGCAGAGGCGGATAAGGTAAAGTTTGCAGCAGCTACATTTCTGGATGATGCGTTAAGCTGGTGGAACACCCAGGTAGCTACGGTGGGATTGGCTGTGGCGAATGCGAGAACGTGGAATGCGACCAAAGCTTTGTTGACAAAGAAGTTTTGCCCAGAGGAGGAGTTGGGGCAATTGGAGGACGAACTGAGACACTTGACCTTAAGGAACAACGATATAGCTGCTTACACCAGGAGATTCAATGAGTTAAGTCTTTTGTGTCCGGACATATTTGCCAATGATGCCAAGAAAATGAAGCAGTATATTAAGGGTTTATCTAGCAACATCAAAGGTGAAACAACTTCGTCGAAACCTGGAACGTTTGACGAAGCGGTTCAAATGGCACACGCTTTGATGGACGTTAAGCTTCAGGATAAGCAGAATTACATTGCTGAGGGTAACAAAAGAAAATGGGAGGCAGCACAAGGCAATCAATCCCAAGGCCAGAACCGAGGAGGAAATCAAAACAACCAAGGGCCGAACCGTAATCAGCAGTTTAATCAGAGAAGGAACGAAGGGATGAGGGCCGTGACGAACCCTAGAGGTGTGAAAGTGAACCCTCATTGTGGAAAGTGCAACTTGTATCATGTTGGAAACTGCCCGCAGGCATGCGGCAAGTGTGGAAAGGCAGGCCATAGGACTGCTAGTTGTCGAACGGGAGGAGTAGCCACTGGGGCTAATGCTATCAGGATGAGAGGATGTTATAGCTGTGGAGAAAGGGGGCATGTGCAAGCAAATTGCCCGAAAGCAGGGAACAGACGGGGAGGAAATAATGCGGCAGCTGTGTATCAAGTGGGAACTGCTGATAAACCACAAGGTCCCAATGTGGTTACCGGTACGTTTTTGCTAGACGCTTGTTATGCTAGTATTTTATTTGATTCTGGCTCCGACAAGAGTTTTGTAGACGTTAGATTTAGTCGTCATATCGATAGAGAACCGGTATTGTTAACGACTAGTTATAATGTTGAATTAGCCGATGGAAAAATTGTTAGTACGAATTCTATACTGAAAGGGTGTACCTTGAAGTTAGGAAACTACGCTTTTAAAATCGACTTGATGCCTATAGAGCTAGGATCGTTTGACGTGATTGTGGGAATGGATTGGCTAATGGCGCATAGTGCTACGATTGTCTGTGGTGAGAGATTGGTGCAGATTCCGCTGAGGAATAGGGTTTTAACGGTAAAGGGAGACGAATGCACTTCTCGTTTGAAGGTGATTTCGTGTTTGAAGATGATGAAGTACGTAGAGAGCGGATGCGATGTGTTTTTGGCACAGGTTTCGAGCAATGGTGATGTAGAGGCGAGGATTGAAGAGGTACCAATTATTCGCGAGTATCCGGACGTTTTTCCAGACGAGTTGCCAGGTTTACCGCCTAATCGTGAGGTCGAGTTTCGAATTGATTTAGTGCCAGGAGCTGCACCGGTTGCACGTGCACCTTATCGTTTAGCACCATCTGAGTTAAAGGAGTTATCGGATCAATTGAAGGAGTTGATGGACAAAGGATTTATTAGGCCGAGCTCATCACCTTGGGGAGCGCCAGTGTTGTTCGTAAAGAAGAAGGATGGTTCGTTTAGAATGTGTATTGACTATAGAGAACTCAATAAGCTGACGGTTAAGAATCGGTACCCATTGCCGAGGATTGATGATTTGTTCGATCAATTACAAGGTTCCAGTGTATACTCAAAGATCGATTTAAGATCAGGGTATCATCAACTGCGTGTAAGAGAGGAGGATATTCCTGTAACTGCCTTTCGTACGCGGTATGGACACTTTGAATTTCGAGTGATGCCGTTTGGGTTGACAAACGCGCCTGCTGTATTCATGGATCTTATGAATCGCGTGTGCAAGCCGTATCTAGATAAGTTTGTTATTGTTTTCATCGACGACATACTTATTTACTCTAAGAGTAAGGAGGAGCACGAGAAGCACCTGAGAAAGATTTTGGAGTTGTTAAGGAAGGAGAAGCTGTATGCAAAATTCTCTAAGTGTGAGTTTTGGTTGGAATCAGTGCAGTTTCTAGGTCATGTGATTGATAAGGAAGGAGTTCGTGTAGATCCTGCTAAGATCGTAGCGATCAGGGAATGGTCAGCACCGACGACGCCGACTGAAGTTCGACAATTTTTGGGTTTAGCTGGGTATTATAGAAGGTTTATTGAAGGATTTTCGTTGATTGCGAAACCATTGACGCGGCTTACCGAGAAGAATAGGGTGTATGAATGGGGAATTGAGGAAGAGCTTGCTTTCGAAACGCTCAAGGATAAGTTATGTTCCGCGCCGATTTTATCATTGCCTGAAGGAACCGAAGACTTCGTGGTGTATTGTGATGCGTCTCGTAAAGGTTACGGAGCAGTGTTAATGCAACGTGAGAAGGTGATAGCTTACGCGTCGAGGCAATTAAGGAAGAACGAGGAGAACTACACGACGCACGATTTGGAATTAGGAGCAGTAGTGTTTGCGTTAAAGTTGTGGAGACACTATCTGTATGGGACAAAGTGTGTTGTATTCACTGATCACAAGAGCTTGCAGCACATTTTAGATCAAAAGGAGTTGAATATGCGACAAAGACGATGGGTTGAACTATTGAGTGATTATGACTGTGAAATTCGCTATCACCCTGGGAAGGCGAATGTTGTAGCGGATACATTGAGTAGGAAAGAACGGGAGAAACCTTTGAGGGTTAGAGCTTTAGTGATGAGTGAGAGCGTTGACTTAACCGAAACCATACTGAAGGCTCAGGAGAGAGGATTGATGAAAGGGAATGTTGAAGCCGAGAATTTGGGACGAATGTTGAAACCTATTTTCGTGATTAGGTCTGACGGACTAAGATATTTTGAGAATCGAATTTGGTTACCATTGTGTCCATCTGAGGAAGGAAAGCCTGGAGTTCGAGAATTGGTTATGAATGAGTCGCATAAGTCGAAGTATTCGATACATCCTGGATCGGATAAGATGTACCACGACCTGAAGAAAGTCTATTGGTGGCCGAATATGAAGGCAGATATTGCTCGTTACGTCAGTAAGTGTTTGACTTGCGCGAAGGTTCAGGCAGAACATAAGAAACCATCTGGATTGTTGGTACAACCGGAAATCCCAGAATGGAAATGGGAGAAAATCGCAATGGATTTTGTGACGGGTTTACCTAGGACTCCTAGTGGATGCGATATGATATGGGTAATTGTGGACAGGTTGACGAAATCTGCTCATTTCTTACCTATGAAGAAGACGGACAGCATGGAAAGACTCGCCAGCGTGTACGTGAAAGAGATCGTCTGTAGACATGGAGTGCCGTTATCGATCATTTCGGATCGTGACAGTAGATTTACGTCGGAATTTTGGAGATCGCTTCAACGTGCGATGGGCACTGAACTGAGTTTAAGCACGACTTATCACCCGGAAACTGACGGCCAGAGTGAACGAACGATTCAAACGATGGAGGACATGCTCCGAGCGTGCGTGATTGATTTTGGAGGAAGTTGGGAACGCCACTTGCCTCTGGTGGAATTTTCGTACAATAATAGTTATCATGCGAGTATCAAAGCGGCACCGTTCGAAGCATTGTATGGAAGGAAGTGTAGATCGCCCGTGTGTTGGAGTGAAGTAGGGGAGAGTCAATTGACTGGACCCGAAATGGTTTTAGAAACGACAGAGAAGATCGTGCAGATCAAGAACCGACTACTTGCTGCGAGAAGCCGACAGAAAAGTTATGCTGATAACCGAAGGAAACCGTTGGAGTTTGAAGTTGGAGATATGGTTATGCTCAAGGTATCGCCATGGAAGGGTGTAATTCGTTTTGGAAAGAAAGGAAAGTTGAGTCCGAGGTATATTGGACCGTTTAAGATCGTGGAACGAATTGGACCAGTAGCGTACAAGTTAGAATTGCCGACCGAACTTAGTGCTATTCATGACACGTTCCACGTATCGAACCTGAAGAAGAGTTTGGCGGATAAGGAATTGGTGATTCCTTTGGACGAGATTCGACTAGACGACAAAATGCACTTTGTGGAAGAACCTGTGGAAATCATGGACCGGGAGGTCAAGCGGTTGAAGCGTAGTAGGATTCCCATTGTGAAGGTCCGATGGAATTCTAAGCGTGGACCGGAATACACCTGGGAACGTGAGGACTTTTTCAAGGAAAGGTATCCTCATTTGTTCCAGTAAGACGAAATGTGAGCCCAAGAAGATGCGAGCGCCGGGACGTCGCTCTCTTTAAGGAGGGGTGGATGTGACACCCTAGAATCGAGGTCATTAACGATACCCTAAATTACGCTAATTTTTGAAATTTTTGATAAATTTTAATTTCTATAATTATAAGTATTTTGGTTAAGACCGATGTTCGAGGTTATAATTTTTACGTTTGACGTTTTGAGAAGGACGATGACGATTACGATCCCGAGGGATGCCCAATTTTATATAATTTTTGACGATTTATCGATAATGTAATTTTTCGAGAATTTTATTTACGGTACGTGTTAAGTTGAGTCGTGTGAGTTTTATAGCCTTCCAAGTACATTTAAAGTATCCCAAAAATATTTTGGAGCATTCGGGAAGATTTCCGACTCCCGTAAAATTTTCAAAATTGACAAATGAGTCAAACCCGCAAAGTTTTGAGGTCGTTTTCTATTTAAGGACAAAAGAAGCCCAAAATTGCACTTAGGTCCCTCCTAACAATCAAAAAGGGCCTAAATGACAAAACACACAAACACATACAACATTTCACAAGAAAAATCAAACATCACTCCCTCTTGTCTCTCTCAAACTCACGGCACACCCAACCCACACAAAAATCCACCAAAAATCTTTTCTACTTGATTTTTCAAAAATCTAAGGTTAGACCACGCTTAGTTTGGTCATTACCCACCTATTCATGTAATCAAATCCAACATGCATTGATAAAAATTTTTCAAGATTTTTCATATGATCCAAATTCGTTTTTGTGGCTATTTGAGCTAATGCATGTTAATTTTAAGTGTTATGGAAGTATAAACACCATGAAAACCCACCAAAATTAATTTGGTTGTGGTGATTTGGTCACCCAAACCCCACGGCAAAGGGGTTGTTTGGGGAGCCATGGTGGTTGATGAATTTGCATGTCATATTTGTGTTCGGTTTGTTGTTCTGGAAAGATTCATATAGGTTTTATTACTTGCATGTGTATTTTTCTTTGATTTTGATATTGAGATTGGTTGATCAATAGGGGTAGGATGGAAGTTTGATGTTAGGATATGTTTGGGAAGGCTTAGGATGATGTTTAGTGTTGGTTAGAAGTCTTGGAATCGAGTCTAAGCATGTTTTTGGTATAGTCATTTTTAGGCAGAAACATTTGGTCTATTTTGGAAAAATGATTTTTGTTCCAAGTCTTGAAAACTAAATATAGTGATAGAGGGTTTTTCTAGCTTTAATTTGGTATAAGGTAGAGCCCGTGACTCAAAACGAGCTAAAAGTTATGACATTTTAAAGATCGGGTACCGGGAGACGAGGACTTTCACAATCCGGATTTGTGTAAAGTTTTAGTCAAATCCCGAGGGTCACAAGTATAATTTGGTGAATGATCAAGGGTCAAAACTTGGTCCCTAACCTGTACATATGGGTCTATATGTTGACTTATGAGTCAAGGAAGTCAAAGGTATTTTTCATATAGGTCAAAGTGGTCAAAATTGGTCGAAGCGCAATTTCAGCCCGTAAAATGTAGTCGTGGAAATGAGTTGCGTGACGGGTCGTAAAAGTGAAAACTTTTGTTGGGCTTAAAAACATGTTATCTACAGGTCATATAGGATTTTTGGAAATTTTATCAAATTTTATAAGCATGGTTTAATAAGGTAAAACAGCCCGTACTTTAGTCAAGTACCGGCGAGAACGTGTAAAAATGGACAACGTAGGTTATAAGAATGGATGGTATAAAATGAATGATACTTGTTGTTTTTGTTTTTGGCGTGAGTTATATTTGTCTTAAGTGACTTGTATATATGTATTTTATACAGTACCGTAAGTATTTAAATGAGATTACTCATTACGCGTTATTTGTGATAGGTGTTGATTTACCCGGGCATCCGTAACATCGTCAGTGAACACTCCTCGAACTACCGACTACTTAATATCTAAGGTGTGAATTTATAGCCTCGCTTATATTATTTCAAATTGTTTTACCCGCGAGGGAAATGCATGCTAGTTTTTAAAAGGAACGTATATCATGAATGATTGTTAGACCCGAAAGTTGCCTTAGAAATTGTGTTGAGTACCAAAGTTGCAAAAGTCCCTAAATTCATGAACTATTAACTATTGTCTTGCCCTTGCGAAGGGGGAAATAGCCGCTTATGCAATTTGTAGTACTACGGGGTTAACGACCCAATGCTAGCCGAGAAGCTGTACTTATAGTAAGTTCTGCGGTAGATTATTTTGTATGAGAAATAAGGTATAATTGCAACTGATGCCTTTAGAGGGGCACTGGTTTCATCTGAATCATGCCGGTATATTTACGCGGGTGATTGAGTTAACGGATTAGTGTCATGAGCTTAAACACAATTGTCAGTATCCTGATTATAGTTTGTTTGATCGACAAGACTATAAATGATCACGAATGGTTTTTATTATATATACGTTCAAATGGATTGAAAAACCTATAAATTCCACTCAACGTTTTCGTTGACCAAATTTTTGGCATGTATTTCAGGTAACCGCTGAGCAGTAGGATGGAGCATGCATGGGATGGATGTTGTGTGATCGGCTTGGTGTCCGCTTGTTTTTCCCTCCTTTTCTACTTAAACAATTTTTATGTTTAATGTCATGTGGTTGTAAAACTGAAGTTTTTGGGGTTGAGATTCATGGGGACCGAAACGCTAAACTCTGTGCACTATTTGGGGTTGGAAAAACTGTGGACATGTATTATCTAACAATTTTAAATGTTGAAATTTTAAGTCGACGTCTTTTTAGCGTCGTTTGATATCTCTTGTGTGCAATGAATACTGTGTAGCACCCATTGTTGTAGTTCCGCTGCGCATAACAATTGTGGGGGTGTTACAAAAACTTTTTCCAAAAGAAATTCTCACATGAACTAAAAACCTTTGATAAATTTTAACACTAAGATTGCAAGTAAAAGTAAAGGTTTAACAAACAAATACAGTAAAAATGGAACTCAGTTTATTGAATAAAACTCAAAATTTTCATTGTCATTAATCATCAAAAAATTTACAATAAAACTGGAACAAAAGGGCAAACCACAAGTTGGTACTCCTTTTATACTAGTGCTAAGAGGATTCTAGAATAATAAACGTCCTAAACCCTAATCAAGAGATTTCCTTTTCTGCCGTCGGTGTATTGAATTTCAAGTTGGTCAATGAAGTCCATGTGATGTTTCTGACTTGTGAATGTGATGGCCAGCTGTATAGGATTGACCCAAGGCTTCCAAAAAGTCTTTCCCAGCAAGAAATTATCCTTGTTCGTTGATGTCACTGTGCACATTTGTCTCTTTGCAGCAGAGCATGTGAGGGGAGGGGACCATGGTGAGCTGTAGTGGGTTTTGAATGTGGGGTTTAGGTAAAGAGGGGTTTAATCTTGATTCTCGAAAGTTAGGGGAAAAACCCCTTTGTTTTTTGCTTGTTAATAATTAAAGTTTGTGGGTTGAAGGGTGTTTAAGCAGTTAAAGTTTAATCAGGTTTAGGAAAAAGATAGTGTTTACCTAGAAAAATGTTATTTAAACATAGCATTTAAAATATGATTAAAAAATAAGGTGAGTGGGGTTTGACGTGGAGGTGGGAGTTATGTGTAATTGGGGATTGGTTGGGTGGGGTGATGTGTAGATTTGATTGGATGGGAAGAGTTTAGTTGTCTAGGCAAATTAGGTCCCCCCACATCCCATTCTCTTGTCACTTGGGTTTAAACATGCAACAATCAACTTTACTTTGTAATGAAATTTTTATTTCTTTCATTTTGACCACCAAAAGTTTATCAAATACTATTCCAAGGGCTTTTAATGTCATTTGTTCAATCTTCAAGGGTATAGTAGAGAAAAATAACAAAAATGTGTATGTACGATATTTACGCTTTTCAAAAACTGAAAAACAAAAACGCACTACTCACACAAACACAATAATAATAATGCCTAAAACCACCTCCCCGGCAGCGGCGCCAAAAATTGATGTAGGTAAATCGTACACGTTTTATGAAAAACGCGTATGAGCGGCAAGTATTAAACTCGACGATTTAGGAAAACCGACAAGTCGAATAAATGCGGGTTCGTTCTCGAAGGAGGTGTATGTGTTGAGTTGCCAATTATATAAAATCAAGAGTTTTGATTAGTGATGTTTTTGGTTTAGAAGAGAGAAATTTAAAGACGAGCTACGACTACGATTAAACTACGACGAATTGACATAAAACGCGAACATAACTACGTAAAACGTGACAAAATTAAAAATTAAAGCTAAAATTTAACTAAAAATGAAAACTAAGTTTAAAATAATATAAGTAAGAATAAAAATCCAATAAATAAATTTTAAAACATTTTATTAATTAAATATTCAATTTTAAATGCTAATTAAAGCCCTAAAATTAAATATAATTAAGAAAAAGCCCAAAATATTATTTTATTGAACTAATAACTCATTTATATTATTTAAAGAATAGAAAGTATTTTTCCTAGATTTAAAAGACTATTTTTCTATTTTTAAAATGCTAAAAACAATTTTTAAAATAAATTAATGATTAAAAATAATAAAATAATGCTAAAATTAAACATACTGTTTGAAAAATCCTAATTTGTATTACTAAACAGTAGAAATCTAAAAAGTTGAAAACAATAATTTTTTACAATAATAGACAAAACAGTTTTAATTAAAAACTATTTAAACTAAGATTAAATCTAAAAAATAGATAAAAAGATGAACAGTAGATTTTAATCTAAAAATATGAAAATCTTTTTCTGAATCTAACAAAATTTTTAAAACGGAAAAATGTAAACTTTTTGCACTAAAAGACAAAACAGAAATAATAAAAACTAATTAAAATGGAATTAATTCTAAAAAATAGTAAATGAACAGTAATTGAAAAATAAATTTAATGAAAAATCATAAAATAATTCAACAAAGCAGGGAAAAATAAAATTAACTAAAAATACTTAAAATATCTCACTAAAGACAAAATAGGGAAAACTAAAAGTGACACTTGGCTGGGCTTTGTCTTTTAGCCCAGCAGTGGGAAGTATAACACTAGCAGGGGGAACTTTGTTCCCACTGCTTTAACAAAAAAACGTATTTGTGGACATTTGAGCTTGTAACTTTTTTGTTTGTTGGTTTTGCTTGGATCCAAAGGCACCCCCACAACCAGTTGGGTTGTGAGGAGTCACATAAACAATATAAAACACAAGTTGCTCACAAAAATCTAACACAAAAAGCACAAATATAGTTTCTGATTAAGCTATTGGTCTGGGTAAACAGTAAGCTGGTCTGTTGTGCACAAAAGTGGATTTCAATGGCTCAAATCTTGTTCAAAAAGTCACCAAACCACAAATAAGCTACTCACAACCCTAGACTAACAGATAACTTGTTGGAAATACGTTTTTACGTATTTAGAAAGGATCGGTCACTCCAATGATATTGGGCTCGTGATCCAATATAGCCCATATAGCCGACATGTAGGGTGGGCTATATAAACCCCCCTCCTAGCATGTTAGGAGGGGTTGTTGAACACACACATTTCATATTCCATCTTTCTTTCAACTCTCTCCTTTCTCTCTCTTCTTTCTCTATCTAGGTTCTTCCATTCTCCATACATCTCAATAGTTAATCAATACAATGCCTAATCCTTAGAAAAACTCGATCCTACAATTGGTATCAAGAGCTTGGTTTATTCTTCGAATTAGCGTGTTTTTATCTATTGATTTGGTGGTATAAATTAACTTTCTCAATTTTTTTTGTCCTGAATCTAATAAACCATTTGGAGTTGCGTGGTTTTTTCTCTTCATTCTTTCTATCATCAGTTTCTCATACTTTTTGTGGGAATCTATTTTTTTCTATCATCAATTTGGTGGGATAATCTTATTCATTAAAAAGTATCAGTTTTTATTTATTTATTTTATCTTATTCTATCAGTTTCTTTTTGTTTTTCTATTTTAGTTTATCTTATTTTATTAAAAGTTGTCTATTCATTTGTCGGATAAGGGTTTATCATTCCGATACTCTTTCCGACACCTTTTCCGACACCTTTTTCGACGGTTTCAAGCTGCCTTATTCCGATACTTTGACATTTCGATCGCAATAACCATAGGTTCTACTTTACGATAAATCTTTTTTTCAGATTCCCTTACTCCGACGTGATTGCGATAGCTTTTTGCGATCGTGATTGCGACGGGTTTAAGGTAAAGTAAGACGAAACTCTGCCCAATTTTTTTCGTCACATTGCGATGGAAAGTTTTTGATATTGTGATGAATACGATAAATATTGCGATGGAATTATGCATATTGCGATAGAGATTTTTGGATATTACGATGGAATTTAGGTATTGTGATGGGAAACGATACATATTGCGATGGATGTATGTTGGTGTTGCGATGGGATGTGAACTCAATATTTAAAACTTGACTCTCAGATTTATTTTCTTTCATTTGACCAAACTCACATCCGACTCAAGACCTCGACTACAAAACTCATCACCAAGACTCGAATCACTCTTCACTTTAGACTCGTATAGACTCAACTCCAAAACAGATTTCACAACCATTAGACTCTCATACTCGGACTCCACATCAACCCAAACATCTCGAAACATTCTCGACAAACAGACCCTCTTCCCTTCGTCACTTTTACTCAACACACAAGACCAAAGACCTTGACTCGACAAAACTGACACCCCTCGACTCTAGCCTACGACACCACACCACACCCTCGCACACTCACCCTCACCAAGACTAACCCTCACCAAGACTCGACTTACACCCACACAGACACAAACCCACCCTCGACTCCTACACCCACCCACTCTCGTCACAAATACATCCCTTACCCACACCCTCATTCTAACAGATCCATGACCCAACATCATTACCAAACCCACGACTCTTGAACAACAATTTTCGACACCTAAAAAGACTCAAAACCAAACTCGTCTCTCCAACACTCGGACGACACCAACACTGACTCAATTCAACCTCTCGACACACTCGACTCTCACCCTTGTCTCACCAACATACCACACGACAAACAAAAGACTGATTTTTAAACAAAAAGACATATTTTTTAAAACAAACAACAATCAGACTCAATTCTTTTACAAAAAAAAAAAAAAAAGATCTCAGTCTTACACAAAAACTCTCATCGATAAAAAACGAAAATCAAACATATCTTTCTTACCCGAGACCTCTATACAGAGACCTTGAAGATTCATTTGCTTGATCTTTCTGTGGAGGTTTTGATTTCGATTTTGATTTGGATTTAGTTTTGTGACGAAGGTTACAAAGTAGGAGGTTGACAAGTTTGAGATTTGGGTTGACTGAGTTGTAGGAGATGAAGATCTGGATCAATGAGTTTAGGAGATGGTGATATATTGGAAAATAGGAATTGACTTTTCGAGGCTGTGAGAGTTATATAAAGAAAGTGGGGCGGAGCTAACTATGTTATAACCGCCACGTGGGTCTGTCTTTGCCACGTTTCTTATTTCAATTCACGTGTAAGATAAAAAGTGGGATCCAAATTGAGCAGTGGTCTCAACTTATTTTAGACGTTTATTTTTTATATTTTGAGCAATGGTCTCTTCTTGGAATCACACATTTTAAATTATTTTGAATTTAATATAATTTTGAATTTTAAATATATATCACGTTTTAAGTGGTGAGATAGTAGACGTGTATAAAACGTGTGGGGTAAATTATTTTGAATTTTAGTAAACACATTTTTAATTGTGTTTGATTACTTTGAGTTTAGTAAATTTTGTTTATTTTTCAAATATATCAGTTTTTCTAATTTTAATTTTAGTCAAGTTTATTTTATATATTTTGTCAATTGATATATTTGAATTTGGTACATCGTGTTGAAGCGGGTATTATTGAAAGAATCAAAGTGGTAAAATTTTTGACGGGTTAAAAGGTCTTTGTGTCCGGATTTGAAGACAAAAGTAACGAGTCAAAGTGACGGGATTTATTTTTGGAGTGAGCCGAATTTAAATTGGACCTATTAGTATCGGGTTTAATATATCATTGTTAGAGCCGACAACAACTTTTGCGCCGTGTAAAGAGATATATATTATTAAACGAGGATTTTTAAGACTTTTTACCGGATTTTTCATTGGTTTTGTCATACCCCGTGAATTTCATTTCTAAGTTTCTTCTCGAATTGTGATATCCCGAAATCAACCACGACCACAAAATTATTGTGTCCCAACAAGGATCCAAGAAATCTTTCATCAAATTTACAATGGATTCGTTGAATTCGAAATTTCAAGAGGGCGAATTGCATATATTGCAAGACGCTACAAGAGGCAGTCACAAGAGAATAGAATCAGGAGGAAAACAGGAACCAAGTAGCATGTCAGGTACAGATAATATTCTTCATATGTTGTCTGAAATGAATGCCCTAATTAACAATCCTGCTAATCGTTGTACGACTGCATCTTTAACCAATTATGTGTCTAGGACTGAAGAGCTTGAAACCATTTTAGCTCAGCAATCCAAAGAGCTTGAGGATGCCAAAATTGAATTTTCAAAGAAAAAGGAGAAAATTGAAACATATTTTGAAAAACTTGAAAAGTCAAACGTTGTTCTTGAATGAAAATTGGATCAAACTGTTTTAGATTCTAAAGCTGAAAAGGATAATTTTTTGAAACAAATTAAGTTGCTTGAATCTAAGTTGGCATCCCAAGATGAATTGCTCAAAGAGAATGAGACATTAAAAGCTCAAGTACAGGAAAAGGTTTTTGCTATAGCTGCGTTGAAAAATGAGTTAAGGAAAAATAGAGGAACTAGTGTGGACACTAACCTTGAAAAACCATCAATCTTGGGGAAACCGCCTACAAATCAGTTCGTCAGACAACCGACTGTCAGACAACCTACTGCATTTAGATCCGAGAGACCACAATCCTCGAGACCGCGGTTTGCCTCCCAAGTTGATATGGTTCATCTTTCTAGAATAGTCAATCCACCATCTAGGCCCAATGTGACTAAAACAGCTTTTGCAAGACCTAATCACATGATTGCATCTAGTTTCCCTAGACATAGTCCAAAGAACACGTCTCGAACTAGTTCAAATGACGTTCGCCATACATTTGATCTAAGGGAAGCTAAGCAAAAGACACAAGTAAGAGATAGGAATTTCAAACCTAGTCAGATGCCTTCTAGTTTACCCAACACTGCTAACCGTAGCATGTCACATCCTAGAAGCATCAATCAATCATCTAGGAATTCTAGATCTTACTCGGACATTAAATATGCTACTTGTAAAACATGTAGAAAATGTGTCTTTACGGCAAATCATGATTCTTGTATCAAGAAACTACTTAATGAGGTGAACTCCCGTGCTAGACTTAAATCCCAGTGGGTTGCCAAAATCAAACCCATTGGTAAAATGTGGCGCCCCACAGGTAGAACTTTCACCCTTGTAGAAAACGAGTGCCCTTTAACTAGGATAGTCTCTGATTCTACTAAGACTACTAGGGAGGAAATTGGAAAGGAGGATACATCACTTAAGCCTAAACTTAAGGTTTTCTATAAAAGGAAACGTTTACCAGCTAAGACAAGTGCATTATCTCCTCAGGTCACCTCTAGCACAAGAAAAGAAAACTGTGAACCCCCACTTGCTTCTAATATAGATATCTGATACAATGTTTTTGCTAGGGTTCAATTTTATTCTCTCGATATCCTCTCGAATTGATCTTGGTTCTAAGTGGAATGATTATTCTTGGTTACTAAAAAGGGGATTGGTTTTCTAATCTACTAAATGTTAAATGCTCTAAAATGTAAACTTAAATTTAAAAGCAATTAAATTAATAATAATTTATAAAACTTGAATTAAAATTAAAATTAAAATTAAAATTATAGTTAAAATATAGATATGAAATAAAGAAATAGAAAGTAATCCTTAAAAATGCTCAAAAGAAATTTGATTCGGAAGTTTGACCTTGATTCGGAAGTTCACTCGGAACTTGGTTCGGAACCCTTGATCCGGAACTTCGTTCGGAAGTTTACTCGGAACCTTCACTCGGAACTTAACTCGGAACTTTACTCGGAACTTTACTCGGAAGTTGATCCGGAACTTTCTTCGGAAGTTGATCCGGAACTTTCTTCGGAAGTTGAATCGGAAGTTGTTGATCCGGAAGTTCACTCGGAACTTTTGGAAAAAGCATTCATTCGGAACTTAAAAATTGATTCGGAACTTTTTAAGGGAAAATTCATTCGGAACTTTAAAAACTCATTCGGAACTTTTGAAAAGCAAATTCATTCGGAACTTCTTAAACTCATGCGGAACTTTGTGTTCATCCGGAAGTTTAAGTTCATTCGGAACTTTTTAAAGGAAAATTCATTCGGAACTTCTAGACTGACTCGGAACTTTTCTAACATAAACTCATTCGGAACTTTCTTTGTTCATCCGGAACTTTTGTGTTCATCCGTAACTTTTGTTCATCCGGAACCTGGGAAATACTCAAGAACAGTAACTTAACCGAAAAACAGGGGAAATAGATTTCGAGCCAAAAATCAACAAGTTTTTCACTAAATCGTAAATAAAACTAACCACGAATCATATACTAACCATAAACTACAAATCCCATCAATAAAAACACAAAACCCAACAACTTTTAAAGATTAAATCAATCAAATAAGAACTTAAACTTTTGACCAAATAAATGGAGATGAACAAGATGAAATGAAAGATTGATGTATTGAATGATTAAGGTTTTAACAATCACAAAACAAGGATTAAAATAACAAGATTGAAAAATAAAGATCAAAATCACCAAACACCCTAGTGGTGTTGGTGACGTCTACGAAATAGAAAGGGAGAAAAAGAAGGAGATGAAAAACTAAAAACTAAAAACTGGATGCAAAGTGTGAGGGGAACCCTTTATATAGGTGTTTCCTTTGGTTGGTGAGTGGGCTTTCTCCCGTTCTTCTTGTCTTCTAGTCTTTTCAGAAAAGTTGACGTTTTCGATTCTGATTCGGGATTTGTCGTTGATTAAATTCAACTCGTCTTTTAATTTCTTCGTTTAATAGACTTGAGTTTCTTCGACTTTTGTAAATCTTCCATCTTTGGTCCTTTTCTTCGATAAATCTTCGAATAGGCCCAGTGACTTCAAATCTTTTGCATCTCTTGGACAATAAACTCTGTCTTGAGTCTTTTTCTTCGATAAATCCCGTGCAATCCCATGTTTTCTTTAATATTCATCCGGTTAGCTCTGAAAACACAATAAACACAAAAACCACGCATAATTCCAAACAAATGATATTAAATACGCGTTTTGGTCTCGTTTTAGCCAGAATTAAGTGGTAAAAGGATGGGTGTTTACACACCTATCAAATCCCCTACACTTAACCATTGCCATGCCCTCATGCAATGCTTAGTGATAAAGCAATTTTACACTTTTCTCATAATTAATCAACCTTGGCCTTATTCAAATACTACTAAACAAAAATTAAGGTACTAAAAGAAATTAAAACTTAAACAGAAACAAAAGGATAGAAAACCATTTTCACTTGAAAATAGCTACATGGAAATAACTTGCAAAGAGATCAATGACTTACATTAGGGCTTTGGTGATGCGAAGATTTATCACCCTCAAGTTTCACGTTCCCCAAACTAAGCTTAAAAACGAGATCATTGTTATTATAAGTTAGTAAATCAAACACTTACACACATGGCTTAATTATATGCTTAAACTCCCTTATTCCTAGGTGTATCTCTTATATTTTATTTTTGTCTTAGAATGATCATGAAGATGCATTTTTGGACTTATTTCGATAGTTATTTAGGCTGAAAGCAAAGTAGGACGATTTGATCAATAGTTAGCTAAAGGACAAAATCTCTTAAAACTGCTTCTCGGGATATCAAAAAGTTCATATCTTGGCATAACTCGGTTCACGATTTGAGACCTTTCTCGGGCCGATATTTGGCATGTACTTCATACTTCATATCTTGAGAGACGTGCTTGAGATAATGGTCTTCTCATCGTTAATAGAGTTTCTTCACTTGGAGACTTTTGAGGGGTTCTTCAACTTTGTTGACCACGACTTCATGATTTATTTCTTCAATCTCTATTTGGGATTTTGAGATACAACGATCCGCCTCCTTTTCGGACTTGGATCTATTTATCCTCATACCTTGTTAGGGTCTTTTCGGATAGACTTCTCTAT